>CM060978.1:145660658-146913158 GCA_030765065.1 Deroplatys truncata | reverse complement strand
CAAAACACACTTGTGTACTGTTTAACCTTTTACTTATGTTTTAGTTTTATTGACACCTTAGAAAACAACTGTCTGTTTTCTAAACATCACACAAGGCACACTTAGTACAGAGTGAGTGGAACAGTGACGGAGGAAAATGTAGACTATAGGAAGGGAAAAATTGAGAGCGGCAGACAGAGAGAAGAATCTCAGTAGTAGTTAAGACAATAAACACGAGCGGAACCGCGAATTCTGCGATTAAGAGAATACAAACGCACTTGAATGCTCAGCCGTAGCTTAAGTAACCTATGATATGACATTTCTATTGGGCCAGCTATCACCAATAATCACGTTGCCAAACTTTGAAACTTCTCTACCACAGAAGAATCCCAAGAGGGCGACGAAGCGAGCCTAACGGGCGAGGCAACGCACCCTGGCGTTCAGGCGTTCAGCACAACAGGACCTGATAACACATTTGAAACGTGAAAGGGAGAGAATGAAATGAGAGGAAATGAGGGAAAGGAGAAATCGGAGTAACCCAGATTCGTCCAAGCGACCAGGTGAAAACTCGTCAGAGTCAGCGGTCACCGGGAATCGAACCCGGGACCTCCCGAATGCGGGCCACAGACGTTGCTGCCTGAGCTATCCCGCTCGGTTTAATAAACGATACTTTCAACTAAAATATCTTATTTTTATTCATAAATATAATAAAATAAAATGAATACGGCTTATAATATTGATAAAGATGTTTATATAGACGATATAAATCCATGACGCGGAGTGGGGCCTGAGGCGTGCGTATGATCAATTATTCAACCGCGCATGGGACGTCGCAAATTCAGTGCAAATTACGATAAACTGGGAACGAGACGTTTAAGGAAGAAACTAAAAATAACAAAATGTGTAGGTTAGTTGCTGTTCTATCATTTAGTTAAATAAAATTTATGTTACTCTTTTAATATGTGAATCACAATGTAATGAAAGGCACGGAAATATTTATTTTTTCCTTTTTTCTTTCTGTTTACTTGTTTTAGTGCTGAAACAAGGTCTTTGGACTAAAGCTGCTGTGCGTTTTCATTTGTCTGCATACATAAAATCACACCATTAGAAATTAATATATTTTCTCCTTGCAACCGTTAAATTACTTGTATCCCATCTTAACGGCCTCACGTTTTTGTGTGCCCGAGCAACCTGCGATGTACGTGGTGTAATAAAATATTACTTATAGTATTATTTTGTTGGATATCATGCTTGAAGAGAGCTGAAAAAAGAACTCAAGAAAGAAGTTTATGGCTATCAGCACTAACGAAGAACGGGATTAACCCTAACTTTTTTTACTTTCTCTACTACGTATAGTAAGTAGGGGAAGTATTGCATTCCACCCAAAAATTCGATACCGAGATTTCACCGGAAATACACGTTTTGAGACCTCCTGAATCCAAAAAAAGCATTTTTGGAAACATGTCCGTGTGTGTGTGTCTGTGTGTGTGTGTCTGTGAACAGCATAACTCAAAAACGAACAATCGGATAAGCACCAAACTTGGCATTTAGGTTCAGTATCTTCCAGAGATGCGACACGAAGGTTTTCAAGAAAATCCCCCCACCCCAGACTACCCTTTACATGGAACATTTTTCGAAAATTTTAATTTTCTCAAAAATGGCTCTAACGATTTTGATGAAAATGTCATATGTTTAGGGTAATGTCATGAGAAATGAAATGTATATCTCGAATTTTCTGGGAATGTCTCCAAAAGTATTCTTCATTGTGAACGACTTTTGCATAACTGGTAAACCATAAGAGATAGACAAAATTTTACTACACAAAAAATGTAGATCGCGTTAAAATACACAACTTATGTCATATACATTTCTTTTGTTGAGTGAACCGTTTTCGAGATATTGCTTGTTATTTCCTTAAATTTTCCAATACTTATACTTTTTCTCAAATTCGTTATTCATTTTTTTATGTCCTGGACTTGCAAAGAGAATGGAATGCGCCGCATAGCAACCAGCGTTAAAATATTTGACTATCGCTTAAAAGCTACCATATTCCCCTTGCATCTACAAGAAAATTAGCAATAAGATTGACATCTCGATATCTCGATTAACATAAAGCATATGGAGAATAGGCGTTTGTAAAAATAGATTGTACAAGAGTAGAGAAAGTCATGTGAGTGTAACACATCAGATTTTTTTAAACAAGGTTCATGTGCAACCGAATGTTTTATGTGCAATGTTTTTGTTAACGTAGGCTTAAAAGAAAAGAAAGAAAAAAAAAGAGAAAAGAAGTATGCCACGTCCGGTAGAATTTTTTTCAAGAAGGGCTGAGGGGTGAGATGTAGATTACGAGTGTGAGGGGTCAGCCGGGCCAGGTAGACATTGTGATGGGGGACAAAAACAGGACAGCACAATGGACGACATAAAAAGCGAGGAAGAAGAAAAGAGAAAAGGTCACTACAGGTGTGTGTGTGTGTGTGTGTGACGATTTCTTAAGCTGTTTGGAGAAGATATGATGTTGATGATGGCGAGGAAGTCCATGATGAGGGCCAGACTAACGGTGCTTCGCTCTATGCTAGGGGTCGGTTCACAATTTACGGATCGAATGTCCACGCAAGCGGTACTCTCATATGAAGGGAAAGCATTGTGAGAATTCCATCCATTATAAAGCGAGTGGGAGTGAAAATGTTGTACCTGTCCAGTTCTAAATGTCCATTTTATCAGAAAATTTAGTGGCATTGTTGTATATGTTATTTTCTGTAAAAGTTGTATATTTTGAAGCATACTCTCCGGGAAAATCCAGGAAGAGCAAGAAGCGCAATGACAGTTGAGGCGGAAGAGGGAGAAACATAAACAATGACATGTGAAAGAAGAAGTGGAGTAGTATGCTCAAATGGGCACAGTGCCAACATGAATTTAATCTCCTACTTCAAAATATTTAAGACCATATGGTAAATTTATTGATATTGTTACAAATTTCCTTGGAAAGAATGCATTCGAAACAGGAAAATAACAGCTTGAAAACTTTCATGTTTAAAGTACCTACCTGAATTCTACACGGAAGTAATGGCAGCAAATTGTCTTCTCTACAGGATGTAGGCGTTGACGCCTTCTCCTATGTCAAAGGTTACTTCATTTTATTCTTAGTCTTCCATGCCAGCGCACACTCCGGTAATTCATCCATGTATGTACCTTCTATGCATGTCACTTTTATAATCAATTCAAAAAGCTGGAGAACTTTTTTAATTCCTTCTAAATTCGAATAACCCTGAATTCTCCCCAGGAACCTCATTTCTTCTGGTTATATTCTTTCTCTACCGCTTAGACAGGGTAAGTATTGCATTCTATCTAAAATTTCGGAACCAAAATATTTCAGAAAATACTTCAGAAATTCACGCATTAAAAAATTAAAGTGTATATCTCTGTGTGTGTCTGTCCGTGAACTCAGTACTCCAAAAACGGAATCTCGAATTAACGATACCTAAGGCAGACGCTTTTAAGGAGAGATTCAGGATATTTCCGCTGCCTTCAAAAATTCTTTATAAAATTTTCGTTAGTTTCCAAAAATAGCTGGAACCGTGAATAGAATGTATAACCTCAATATTTGTAATTAACCTATAAAATCTTCATGCTCATGCTCTAAATACTAAATAACTATAGCGCCTTGAGAGAGGGAGAGAGAATTGCTACAAGAAGAATCTGTATATCATTAAACTAATTTATGTCAAACAATTTTGAATGTTTAATCACTTCCGAAGTATTCATTGTTTCTTCTTAAATCTTTTTTTTCATTTATTTCAAAGTCATTTTGAATTATTAAATGCGAGTTACTTATTTTGTCATCAATTCCTGCAAGGAGTACGTAGTATCATAACCACCACCATAACTATCGACCTGTCGTGTTTTGTCTCAACATAGAAAACCATTTTCAGCTAACATTTATCATGATGCAGAAGACAGGCCGAAGGCAAATTTTATATGTATACATGTAGTAGTGTATTTGTTACACCTCGTTTGGTTTTCTTTGTTGTAGACACTACCACCTAACTTGGCTTAACTGTCCTTGTAAATTTCAGCTTTCTTCTCACAACAGCTTTTAACGCAGTTTGTATTGCTCATTCATAAGTTAACATTTTTCTGGTTTTTCCTTGATATATCTTCCGCGTTTGTATGTGATTTTGTAGTGAGGTAAAACGCCATTCACTATTCCAGCAGCCAATTGCTCACAAAGGAGAAGAAATGAAAAGCATGATTACTTAAAGCTATAGCAATAAGGGAAAGGAAATAGGTGTATGAAAATATACACTTTGATACATAATTAAGTAATTTTACAATATTTGTAGTATTACTTGGAATGATTCCTTATGTTACTCACTCATCTTTTATACTAATCTGGCAGAAGCCATTGGACCAGAGTTTTGCTTTATTTGGCCGTTCGTTTTGTCCCTCTCAGAGGCTTACTGTCGACTGACTGGATATGGTGCACCTGCTTGCGACGTGAAACTGCACCAGTTGGAGGTGTCGACAAATGTACACGATGGACATAAAAGGTCCAATGTCTTCATCTTAAACGTTGCTCTATTCAGAGTGAAATTGCCTCAACACAAAATGAAAACTAGCCCGGTCCGCAAATAATGAAAACATTGGTTATCGTGATATCCAGATAGGATTATACTGGGGAGAGGCCTGGACAATATCTTCTTTCTTTTCCAAGACGTCTGTTTGGCAAAATGGATCAAGAGGGATTTAAAAAAAAGTAAAGAATGCCCAGATTCTGCCCCAAAAAAGACGGACAAGAAAGCAGCTATTGTCGTCTTTGTGCTCCATAGGCTAGTGAAATGGACTCCAGTGTAAAGGTATTATGGAGACGGTACAATGAACTACACCTCGTATGAGTTATTTCCTAAATAATAAGTCCATCGGGCCAAAAAGTTTCTCTCCCCTATAAGAAATAAGAATGTGACCTAGGAGTCCCTGGGTGAGCTGGCATTCAGTATACCAGATTCCTTCAGTTACATGTACACACAGGACGAAATGTTTGAACTGCGCTCCTTCCTGGATCATAGGGTGGAAGTACCTCTTTTCTTTGGAAACTAATTATTTACATAATAATGATATCTTAAAGTCACAGTGTTATTATTCCGTTACCATAATTTTATTTCTCATATTTTAGAAGTTTTACCTCTCTACCACTGACCTATAGTAAATGTGTATTTACTATACTAATGAATTCCACCCTAAATTTCGATATAGATATTTCATCGACATTACACGTCCTGAGGTCCCCTGAATCCCTCCTTATCCAAAAGAATATTTTTAGAAAAAGGTGCTTGGATGTATGTGTCTGTTTGTGTGTGTCTATGCAAAACATAAGTGAAAAACGAAATGTCAGATAAGCCCAAACTTTGTATTTTAGCTACAGGAAGATATCGAAGAAAATTCTCTCATCGTAAATTACCTTTGACCTGGAAAACTTACATAATTTTTTATTTATTCAGAATATGTGACTTTGATTCAACTGAGATATGTTAAAAATATTTGCATGACAAAACGTAAAACCTATATTTAGAATTTTCTGCGAATATTTTATGAAGTCATACATCTAAGTGAATTTTTGCATACTTTCGTATAACTGGTAAGCGTAAGAGACAGACAAAAACTTACTATAAAAAGTATGTAAATCTCATTAAAATACACAACATATGTCAAATAAATGTTTCAGAAACATTAACTTTTTATTGCTTTTGGTTTGAATTTTCAAATACCTTTTAAGGCTAAATAGCTATTCGTTTATCATGGTCATACAGAAAGAGGAATTTCAAAGCCAGCACACAGACATCCCCACCTTACACATTTGACTATCGCTTACGTCTGCTGCATCCCCCCTTGTACATACAAGGAAATAAACAATGAAAACATTTTTACAAACGTTTATCTCGATCAAAGTGAAGCAAATTGAAGAATAAGCTTCTATAAGTATATTTTATAAGAGGAGTGGTGAAAGCCAAGTGAATTTAACACATAATATTTTTGTTTTCTGGTATCCCCAATTCTGCTTTCCACTGAATTGTTTTTATTTCGAGTACATCTATTCAACTGTAAGCGAAAATTAAAATGCCGAACGGGGTGTTAATAAGTGTGATCTAGTTCCTATAACTTATTAATACTTTAGAATGACATTTTATGTTAATTTTATTGACCAAACAGTCGAAATAAATACAACTACATGTCCGCTATCTCTAGAGACAAATTTTCGAGCTCTCGCTACACTCCTCAGGCTAAAACTGTGCGTAGAACTAAAACACTTGCGTGTGCGTGTGTGTGTATGTATGTGCGCGTGTATATACATATATTATATTTATATATATTTGAGCCTGTGTGTATGTATGTATACGTGTGTGTATAAAGAGTGAACCATTTAAGTTGAGACTGTACAATGCCTCCAAAACTAGGCGTTGTAGAAAGAAATATCATTAATAAAAGTTGCTTGATATTATAGGGGAAAGAAAATGTTATTAGTCGTGTTTTGTTTGGAGGACGCTATGATGGCCATTTTAGGGTCAATTTAATTTTTTAAATAGGAACCTATGTTTTGTATGTTGTTTTCTCATTAGAAAATGGTTTATAAAAAGTTGTTTATTTTGTAATGAGGAATAAGAAAACAATAAAGAATGTTGGTTCCCAATTATGAAACGTAACTTGACCCTCAAATGACCATCCATGAATGGCCCAACCATTCATCGGGTTCTTCGTACCAGCCATTCAGAATTTTCGTTGTTATTTACGTTGGTGTAAGAACAATTGCAAAGTGCTTTATACAAATGTTGTCTAGTTTTTTTTTTATGAGGAGTGAGTCTAATGCCTGCAAAATATTACTTGACAGAAACTGTGTATTTTAACCAGTTCTGTATTTTTTCTACTTTGTTAGTTCTTACCTCTTAAGCCTTCCTTGTCGTACAAAATTCATTCAGTATGAAGAATACTACACAGACTGTTCACAGAAGCTTCAGAAATATACATTTAATTTGTGGCATTAATAAGTCAAGTACATTATATTTTAATGAATATCATCAGTGCTACTTTTGAGAAAATAAAAAGAAGTAATGAGAATCTCTACATATAAACGAATTCTGTTGAAAATCTTCACCTGGCATGTTTAAATGGTAGGTATCTAATACAAATATGAAATTCAGTATTTATCTGACTTTTGATTTTTGAGTTATGCTGTTCACAGACACGTAAGAACCGTTTTCCAAAAATGTTTCTTGGTCTTCAGTCGATCTCAAAATGTATATTTCCCATGAAATCTCGGTGCTCAGTTTTTGAGTGGAACATAATACCTTGCCATAGGCAGGGAAAATGGATATGAACTGCAGCTTTATTTGGCGTAACATCGTCAGCATACTTCTTAATTGCTTAAGTTTAGCATACACGAGGCAAATAAATACTTGTGTCTCACAACATATAATGTTATGTTGTTAACTTATTCTATTATATCAGGTATAGATCTCATGACGCCTGTTGTGGGCAGAGGGGGGGGATGCAGCGGAAGGGCAGTAGGCCTTGGCTCGGCAACGGGCTGTTCGGAGGTTTGTAGGTATAGGTAGTTGAACCGAAGGGTACACCTCGTGCATCGCGAACCTACATAGGTCTATTGTGCCCCCAGGAGGAGAGGTTGAAGTGAAGGAACCACACAGGAGGCTACAGGCCGTAGGCAGACAGGCCACAGAGACGTGCGGAAGTCCCTAATATTTCCAAACTCGCAGACTCGTCCCATGCTGGAACGGCCGAGAGAGGGGATGAACGACCCACCAGTCGAGCATCCCTCTGGTGTCTACGGTTAATATTCTTTCTAGTGAGGATGCATCCGCGCCATCTGTCCGGCACCGCCGTGCATTACGAAACCTAGAAGTGCACCTGAATGATGACAAGGATGTGAGATGAAAGAGAAATGACGGAAAGGAAATCGTGGCAGAGAAGAAACTATTCCAGCATTCGCCTGTCGACCTCGGGGAAACCACGAAAAACCCATGGGTCATGAGTGGGCGGTCGCCGGGTATCGTACCCGGGACATCTTGAATGCGCTACACAGACGTTGCTGCATGAGCCATCCCGTTCGATGTTATTATATTACTCTTGTATTATATTATAATAGATCATTACTGTATAACAAGCACGTAGAAGTCAAATACGTTTACCATCCGCTGTCTCAACGCCAGGTCATGACGAGTGCGTCATTCACAGAGTTTGTAATTTGTTACTTGTCTATTTACCTATAGGAGTACCTACCCATTACCGACCTAGATGGCTTAGCGGTAACGTATGAGACTCGCATTCGGGAGGTCCCGAGTTTGATTTTCGGCCTTTCTGACCATGGATTGTTCCGCTTCTACCACCAAGTTTCTGTCCATCATTTCTTACCCCCATAATTTTCTATTACTAATAAATTACCAACACCAACAGTTATGATAGGCATACCTAGCTATAAACAAAATTAAAATAAAGGCTGTTTACTTTTTTATATTTTATTCCCATCTTTACCATTGTTGTTAGAGATTATGTATCTTTACAGCAATTTAAATTTATTAGTCTTAGAAAATTATATGTGATTTTATAAATGTTTATTTGTGTTTCAGCTCATTGTTTCAGGGTAGTAGGACAAGGCGAAGGCGGTTGGTATTTATAGCAGAACATGGAATTTGCCTCTGGACGGGTTGCCGATGACTAAGGCAAAACTAGTCGGCGCCAGGACTGGTGTCATGTTGGAATCGCTAGGGAACATTTCCTTGCTAGCGCACATCGTCGTCCAGATCTGGTGACCTTTCATCTTTTCCTCCTAGGGGCCACGTTGAAAACACAAAGGGTCCACTATGGCCTGGGTGTGGTGCTGTGCTGCAGTTAACTAGGTGCCCCTCCGTCTGCTACCGTCTACTACTCCTTACTCCTAAACTACGCCATCTTTACTTTTCTTTCCCTCCTTTCTGAGTTCGGGTTCAGTAACTATTTACTTCTTGACTTAAAGTTGTATTCAAAACGCAAATACCAACTTTTATTCGTACATATAGTCCTGTGAAGTATCCCCAAGGCCCAACGTGGTTCGGAGTCCATGGTAAAAACTGTAGGTCCACTCTTTCCATCATCATCCTCATCATCATCCCTCATCCCAGACAACGGATTCTGTCCGCTGGGTGCCTCCACCTCAGAAATGGATGACTGGACAGTAATCGCTTGGTGGAATGAGGAACCCCGAAAAAATTAAATTAAATTGAGTTTTACTTATGGACGCTCTTTAACTGGTGTGGTTCTTAGCACCCCATTCTATATTGGGTGTGAAAGACCGAAAACTCTGCTTAGAGGCCTTTTTATCGGGCTTGAGGTTCTTTTACGTGCCGTAAATCTACGACACGGGACCACCGGCTTTACTTCCCTTCCGAAGGAAGCCATGCTAAGGATTTTTATGCCCGAAAAAATCCGAATAGCCCCAAAGGTCATACATGGGGAGCGACTACGAAACGACTACAACTACGGCTTGTACGTAAATGAAATATTTGTCATATGTTGTAATGTTACCTCTTAAAAGTGTTATTCCCTATCAATGGAATGATCCATCGATATTTTCGTAATATATAAGATAGGTAGTAACAAGGGGCTGATTTTATGGCCTAGCTAAGCTACTGAAACCCTGGGTATTCGTAATTGCAGAAAAATAATTCAATAATGTACAAAGAGTTTTGCAGCATACTTTTAAACTACATAATCTTTGCAAATCTTCGTGCATTAGGTATACAGTCGTTATTTGTTTGCTTAATGTGTTTTTTTGCTAGCGCTCGGAAAGTAATCATACGAACCTGGAAGCGCAGCGGAAACCGCTAAGTTACTTCTCGCTGAATTTCCCTGCCCCACTTCTTATGAGCAGGAACGTTAATTGTGCTTAGTGCAGAGGTGGCGAAAACAGGACTCGCGAGTCATTTTGAGTCATAGGCGCCGTTCCCTCTGCCATTGTCCCTTTATTTTTCACGTGCTGCTGAGTGATGCAGTGCGTGTTGCATATTTGGTGACTCGCGGAAGGAAGGTGTTTTCGTCACCCTTGCCTTAGTGTGTCATGTCAGCTATGAGAATCGTTTCTGGCGTACTGCAAGATTTAGCGCGCCAGAACATAACGATTGTCTCTAGAAGTAAAACAAAAACGCTTCATTCGTTTATAGTAATTAACTTAGAGTATATTTCCAAAATTTATAAAGTATCCTGGATTGTTTAGCTATGAAATTGGTTTTTGGTTTAAGAAGGGCACAGATTTAGGAACAATGAGACAAACCTTCAAGTGTGGAAATATGTAAATTGATAAGCCCCAAACTTGAAATGTTTAAACTTTTAAAAAGGAACTTTTTGTTCCTCTTTAACAGGAATAATCATCTTTTAGTAATTATAAGAGATATCGTTTGGCCAATTGCGTAGTGTGGGGGTAGTGAGTATGCCTTACATTTAAGAAATTCCGAGTTTTATAACTGTTAGACTGTGCTGCCGGGATAAGCTTTTTGGGGGGGTTTTCCATTATTCCGAGAATGTCGGGTAACAAAGCTCTAGGATCCTGGACTCATTTGAGCACCATTTCAACCATGTCGTTCATTCACGTTCGATGTTCACCTACTCGGTTAAAGGACGTTTAACTTCAAGCAAACACATAGATCGGTATCTAACGCAATAGAATTTTAACGATCGACATGTGTGTACATTAATAGCAACTATGTTACAGCAGAAATAACGACTGCTACTACGAGTGTGACGGGGGAGGGGCTAAGACTTCTCGCTGAATTTCCCTGCCCCGCCTCGTATTCAAAACGACCCGAGTTCTTATTTCTGTTGCGGTAAGTTATCTGAACAAAATTTTTTCGGGTTTTCGCTTATCCTCAGAAGACGACCGTCGGATACCTCTAAGCTCTATCGACCCTGAGATTATTTGAGCAGCATTTCACTCCGGACTAGATAAAGGGCATTAAACTCAATAAATAAATAGGTAATAAATAGATAAAAGAAAATGCAACAATACCATTTACAACAGAGTATTTTATTTGCATAAAATAGCAGATAAGTATTTGGGCCTTCTGATACCGAGTCTTTTCAACTTGGCAAAACTAATAAAAGTAAAACAGATCTAAAAGTATCTAAATCCCTATAAACTATAACCAATTTCCTAAGTCATAAAAATAATTTAAAGATAAGTATGAACAGTTTAGAGATGGCGGCTTGTAATAGCGTGCCGAAGACGAACATTAGTATTACGCCTGATATCATAAGATAATCACGTGCCGTTTAATATAAAAGCAAACAAGGAGTTTAACCTCTTTGATTTCTCAGATTTTATTGGATGTAATTATACTTGTGTTTTATATGCTCTTGGTAATTTGTAAAAAGCAAAATAAACATCAACTTTCCTGCTATAACTTTTATTTGGTATAACAAATAGCCAACTCGGGCGAGCGAGTCGGATACATGCAGTGGCGTGCACGGAATTTTTCACCCATTCTTTCCGTTGCATCTTACTTTAGCCAGAATCGGTTTCTTCAACTCAACCGCTTTATTATTCTTATGGCCATGTGCCATAATATTTTTTTTATTAAAGGTTTATTTACGGTCGTTTGGAACTACATGGTCTTATCACGAAGTGTTATCAAAAAAATACATTATGATATACATATGTAATGCACAATGATATACATTAATTTACAGTTGTATAAACATGGAATTAAGTAAACATTTACAGTAAATCAGAGAGTTTTGTATCCATTAGAAACTGTAGCGTCTTCTTGAGCATATTGGGAAGATTGGAAATGCCAGCTTGTTGTCTACTTCTACTGTACTGTGGAACAATCTATAAGGATATGCAGGATGGTTAAAGGAATGTTACAGCTCGTACAGTTTGGAGGTTGGTCCTTGGTGAGAAGATAAGACAGTGTTAGTTTGGAGTGCCCAATTCTAAGCCGGGTGACGATAAGTTGATCTCTTCTTTTGAGAGTTCGGTAATGCAGAAAAGGTTGTGTGCAGCCTGAGCGAGCTTCATGAAGTTTGCTGTTGATTGATAACCATTTCAATTTCCATTTTTACATGTACATGTGTTCAATGAAATGATGACGTCTTGGTGTGGAGAGGCGATCGATGAATCACTGACGGAATGTTTAGTTGCTTCTTTTGCAGCTTCATCTGCTGTTTCGTTGCCTTTTATGCCAATGTGAGAGGGAGTCCATACAAAGGTGATTGAGGATATTTCTAGAATCTACCGAACAACGGCGTCGAGTGTCATCAGTAATGTGTCAGATATAATTGCTTCCTTTTGTCCACGATTTGTACCCTCCCATGTAGAGCAGAATTCAGATCTGTGATGGATGAAATCGATGGATTTTCGGGTGTAGTGCGAAATATAGACCTGCATTTATTATTGCATCAATATTTGTTCAACTTCAATCATCATTTTAGTAATGTTAGTAAGGCAATATAAACCATAATAAAAACTCAATTATTGTGTTTGTTAATCTAAAATTTACATCACATTCATTATTATGAGTTAAGCAATTCTCCAGCATTATCAGAATGCTAGATATAGTGCAGTTTACAAAACGTTTTTAATTTTCCATAAGTTTACACATCGGATCACGCTATTTTAACAGCAATCTACTCATTTATTTATTTGGTTATTACAACCCGCCTGGTGTCATGTTTAAATACATGACTAAATACATCCATGACTCCACTCCTTCTTGTCCTTCAGCCTCTTTATTTTCCATTGTAATAGATTATGAGACAGCTGGTTCCATGCTGAAAAAAATGAAGAACACTTTGTTTTCTATATTCGTTTATGCCAATAGAATGTGCAATCATAATTTCAAAATAAAAAAATGTGATGTAGACAAGGAGATTGTCTTAGGACATAGAGTTGGATTCTTTCCTCTCGTAGAAATATGAACGTTCAGCAACCCAGGGCACGGTCATCTGATGGCGGTTCATTGAGCGAGAATTAACAATGATGTACCGCAACTACAATTTAACCGCGGTCAAAGTTTGGTCACGTTTCAATGGCCCTCGATCAACAAGGATTTGATCAAGAATAGTGCATATGGCCATTAAGCACCGAGCTGTTAACAAAAAACATGTAAGTTATTGATTATTGCCAAGAATGGAATTCATAGTCTGTTATTTAATATTAAGTGCTAAGGTATTTCTATACTTAAATTGAAAACGCTTGTCTAACGCTTTTCCCCGTTGGTCCCACTGCTTAAAGCAGTTCATTCGTTAGAGCTACTGCACACATCACGTTCTGCATAACGAATTTTTCAAGTAGTTCATCCATGGATCACTTAAAGTTCAAATGAAGTAGTTAGTGCAAGAAGTACTGATTGTTCAAATGGAGCATCAAAGCATGACAAAGCTGATATGTAGACTTGTGAGGTAGAGGTCTGCACGGGTCTAAGTTCTAAGGCCCAAACGGCCTGAACCGAGCCCAAAAGGTTAAACTGTACCACTCGGCTGGGTCCACTTGTCTAATTTTGTTTTAAATAAAGTTATTTTTTTAGCTATTGACTATTATTATTATTATTATTATTATTATTATTATTATCATCATCATCATCATCAGTTCATAAAGCACTGCTGCCTGCGGTGCAATGGACTTTGGTTTGATTTCGGTACCGACTGGGATATTTTCCCTGTGCTGGGGAAAATGCACTTAGGATGCACTTAGGTGGTTGGAATTATTTGAGTAGCCACTTTATATAAATAGTGACGTCTGAGATCCTGGAATTCGCACGTAGTAAGCGACATTTTGACGCCTTATTGGTCACATACTACCCCTATTATTGCACTCTACCCAAGATGTCCTGGGTATGGTTGGATGGAGGGAGGCGGAGTTTGCAGCTGCCGTGCTTTTGTAACGTTATTTGCAATTGGCGAAGCGACCATTTATTTATTACTACTGCTATTGGGGTGGGCATGCTGCAATAATTGTGTCATTCAGGTTATCTCACTTCGCTGATAAAAAACGTGACATATAGTTTTTAAAAATTGGCGCTAATGATTTTGATTAAAGTACCATACGTTTAAGATATTCGCATGACAAATAAAATGCTATGCTGAGTGTGATAAATTAATTTTTCTTGGTCTTCATTTTCAAGGCGAGCCCAACAAACATTTTTCAAATTAAACCCGGTCCGGGCCGGGTATGACCCGAGAGCGTGCCTCGAGCCCTTGCAGATCTCTATTGTAACATTCGGATCCGAAAGAAAGGAATGCGGTACTTTAAGATTAACTACCCATTTGAAGGAGTGGGTGTGTATGTAAGTAGAGCAAACCTATTTATAATACTGCAGTGCAGCCAACTTTTGTTTTCAGTCCCCGAGATTACAAGCTTATTGATGAGCGTGTGTTCAGAAACTTCTGTCATGTTGATCTCAATCCACATAATCTATAATATATTTTAAGACGGCACAAATGTGTAGACCGGCATACATTATAGCGTCAAAAATGTGGTGGCACTTAGATCACGTGAGAAAGAGCTAAAACAAGCAACAATTGCTCACCTGGATAACAAAATTGATTAACTTCACAGTACAATACCCCGAGCAGTCCCAAAGAATTGGTAAGTGTTTGAGTTACCAGTTCGTTAAAAATTAGTAATACTTCACAGTTCATGGGAGAAAGCGTTAAGTTTCAAACGATCTACTCATTGTCTACCTATCATTACCCAAATAAAGGTAATACAAGGCTATCCTTGCTTTGATACTTCACCACATTACTGTCCGGTTGCATAATTGTGCATGTGAAAACCGTTGAATAATGAAAGCCAGTATAATACAAGCCACGTGATTTGATTAAACTAGCAAAGCGATAGATATTAAGAGCAGCAGTATCAAAATATAAACGCGATTAGGACGAGATAATGCTCCAAACTGCCCTCAGGCAATATCTATAATTTAGCTATTCTAGTCAAATTAATTTGCGTTGGAAATTTTAAAGGATAACTGTGTGTTGGAAGATTAAAGTGTGTAAAATATTGTAAAACAGATTTGGAAACATACTTTATGAGAAATTCGGAGTGAAACCATTAAGGTTGGTGTGTACTAAAGTCAAGATGAAGTGCACTATTCTCCATAGAGTAATATTTCTTCTTGCCTTCCTAACGCCGTCTTGGCAATCAGGTCTTGCATTTTGTTTATAAGCCCAAAAATTCATTGTCTTCTGACGAAGAAAAGAAAATTGTAAGTTTTTGAACGCTTTACAAAGGATATGGTTCAACAGCTTCTTAGCAAGGAATTGTTTTTCTTCCTACATCGACGACAAAAATCTGTTGTTGGATAGTTTTCTAATATGCTGCCTTTTCTTACCTCTATATGGAAAGGAGAAAGAAGTATCTGAGTTGATAAATGAAAGTAGGTATATTAAACATGAAGTGCACATAGTAATGTTTTAAGTAAACCACTTGTCGTCCTCCGTGGTCTAAAGGTACCATGCTAGCCTCTCGTTCCCGAGGTCGCGGGCTCAAACCCGGCGGAGGGCGATGGATTTTTGGGCGTAAAAATCCTCAGCACGGCTTCATTCGGAAGGAAAGTAACCCGTGCTCTCGTGTAGATTTACGGCACGTAAAAGAAGCTCAAGCCTGATAAAGCGACCTCTGAGCAAAATGTCCGGTCTTTCTACGCTCAATGTAGAACCATAGTTGTTAAAGAGGGTCCAGAAATAAAAAGCTGAAAAGAAAAGTAAAAGAAAGAAAAAAAGAAAATAAAAAAGAAAAACGAAATAGATAAACCACATGATAATAATTTCCGTTTCCTTATATTTCAATAGTCCAAAGCCTTGTCCTGAAAACTCTTAAGTGACACAAAAGCTAGCACATGATGTAGCATGTATGCGTGTGTATTGTCGCGTCGGACACATTCTTGCTTTGTAGCATGACATTGTCGTGCACAATTATTTTGATTGGAGTTTGAATTCCGTCCGACGTGGCATCTCACTCTCCCCACCCCCTGGCCAAGAGGTGGAGAGAGGAAAGGGGGTGAGGGCAAGTAGCGTGACTAGTTTCTTTTCTTTGTCGAGTGGCGTCAGTCTAGTAGTAGCGTGAGTCGTATGTGTGTCTTCAGGGCGAGTGATTGTAGCGTGCGTGTTTTCGTGTGAGTGTGGGGCTATGTTTACCTGTAATCTGTTGTGAACGATGTACTGACACCAAAATAACTGTATAATAAACCACACTAAATGTGAAATTAAATGTATTTTGTTATGAATATCCCACGCCTGCTTTACATTTGTACAGCTAAGTTCCTGGTCCTCTCGTTGTCGCTGCAGTTACGCTCCCCAATGTTTATGCCGGGGTAACTAAATTTAATATCTAACTTCAAAACCTTTTGGCCTCACTCCGGTATATAACAATATTTTTACGAACTTGTGGTGTCTGTAAAAACTGGGGAACTGTATAATTTCACAAAATTATCCCATAGAACCTATAAGTATACCCAATGGGCATTTTGGTGTATTATAAAGCAAAGCATGACCAAATTAGCTGCTAGTCATTGCAGTCAAGTGCAGAAGAAAAATGTTTGTGCAATGACTTGCACTATTTTTTAGAGTATGAATATTTATTTCCTTCACATTTTCACAGCTTTTCTGATAAACATGAGATAATGTTGAGCACACGTATCATTTACTTGGAAAAATTCAATGGGTATACACATCATATAAAATTATATAATGGTTTTTAAGAGTTTTAGTTTTCATTGATCTTATTTTGCAGTTTTTAGAGTCTTAGATTAACATGGCCGTGTACTGACCAGCTTGATGGTCAGTCCCTGTTGTTTTCTCCTACGGTATTTTGGGTTCTCCGCATTTCTGGGGATAAGCCGTGGCCTGCAGTGCTGCTAAGGATTTTTGCAGTATTTGGGGTCATTCCTTATTCCTGCGAAATAAAGATACAAATAATGGTCTTACTATTGCCGTGTTATTTCAAGTGTTTTTTCTCCGTGTTTTTATGTTCTAAATCATTCATGGAGCTTTAAATCAAATTGTTGTAGACACCGTTTGCGTTTCTATATGTTAAAGTGTAAGTTATTGCGAGTAGTTTCTGTAACAAGCACCAGCTGTACTCTAACGACTTAAATGAGAGACTACTTTATTTCTGTTTATCCATCACCAACAACATGTTTTATTCGGTTGATTAAAGAATTGGTTGTATTATTATGTTTTGAACTGATAAATGTTTGCAGATCACTAACACTAGCTTTTGTAAATCAGCTTTGATTTACTACCTTGTTTCCCGTTTTGAATGTTGTAATACTTTAATAAGTTAAATCACATTCAGACTCGAAAGATCCATTGTAATTACATCTCAATATTTGAATTACATTAAGGTTACTTAAATTATATGAGAAGGTTTTATCGGTCATTAGCTCAGCTTTAAGGGCATCGGCATAGAGTGCCAAAGATCCGTGGTTCAAGTCTCGACCTTGGCACTGAATTTATCAATTTTTCAACTTTCCAACTTAATACCTTAATACGGCTAATGTCAAAGAACAATAATTATCTAAACCATTCAATGTTGTTGATTTTTTTCTTCGAAAAACGTTTTATTATTTAATTGCTACTTAAAAGACCATTCTTGTATCAAGAGCTGAAAATTTGGAATTAAGTACCTGATTTAAATGATGAGATTATGGCAGAGTCATCTTCCTTCACCACCGACAGGTTAGCTGAGTTTGTTGAGGCACGGAGTCGTGGACGAGAGGTCCGCGGTTAATATCCCGCCAGGACAGTCTCCGACAGGTTTTCTTAAAGGTTTCCCCAAGTTTTCATAACTGTAAATGCCGGGAAGGTGCCTTAAACGTACGCCTGGAATTCCTAAGCTCTACTCCTAATGTAATTTCATTGCATGTATGGCCAGTGTCCAGCGCCTGTAATGGCATATGTAAGTAGTAATAACGGGCGTTAAAGCCTGCAAAATGCTTTAGTTTACACTCCAAGAGGACGGAATTTTTCTCTGTGGTTCTTAATGTAGTTAATGAAATTAGTTAACTAATTTTACGAATCAACGCTTTCGTATTAAGGGGGTTCAGTAAAATGACAAAATACTGGAATCACCTTTTTATCTCTCCGCCTTGTAAACGCCATCATTTTTAATATCTGTTCCTATGTTTGACAAACCAACTCCATTCATAAATCCCAGAGTAATATAGGGGCTTTCTGATGTTTGAAAACCGTTTCCGCAAAATAACATTTGGCACATCAAGTGCCTCTTACTCAAAAGATACAATTCAGAAATCCCATTTGTAGAAATATAGAAGCATCTAATGTAATTTTATGTATAAGAAGTTATTAAAATATCTTTCGTTTACTCTGGTATACTGACTCAGCTGTTAATAAGAGAGTTCATAATTGTTAATATCACATTTTGTTGCACACCCTATAAATTGCGGTATACCATCTTTCCGTTTATTTTAAGAACACTTAAAGTAGTTTACAGTGTGTAAAATGTTTCACAATTATATAAACGGAATTAAAATTCTCAATAAAATAAGTATGCCTAGTTTCACTTATCTGTCATTTCCAGTTTAGAAAAGACAGTGATGTCCCTTTAAGTCTGATGTATGGCTCAAAAATTCCTGTCTGATAGAACCTTGTAAGATGCTCATTACTGGTGTAGCTACATTACAGCTGTCGGGAGTTGGAGAGATACGCCACTGATATCACTTCCGCAAAGAACAGCAGGTCTCTCCAACCCATTACCTGCTCCACGGTTGGTAGTACTGCTTGTTCCCACACAAATGATTGGTCGTTTGTTCAAAGAGACGGCAACATCTTGTCCTGACAACATGTTATTGATGTTGGATACTGCTCCTGCATTTCGCTATAAAAACTCAAAACAACAACGTTTGCATGCTACTTACCTGTGCTCAATAATACAAATGATAGCGGCTGCGTAGGTCGTTATTCATTCCGAGATTTAAGGCTTGCTGCGGTTCATTTCTGATGCCCGCGTTTACAGAGTCCGGTTCGTTTGTTATACTCAGAGACTGACAAAATTCAAAGGTATTTGCCAAAATATGAACTTCTTTTGTCAAAATATGAAATTACAAAAAAAAATATGAAAAATATATATACATAGATTTTTTAAAACCAAAACATTTTATAGTTTAAGGGTTTGGAGCACATTCACTTCATTATTTAAAAAATAGGCTTTGTGAATATTTGTCCATGTTTCACGATAAAATAGCAAATGAAATATAACAAACAACATAGAATTTATACAGTTTGGTCATTATGAAACCCTTAATCTTAGAAAAAACAAAAACGAGTTGCTTTTCCTTGTTTAATTCTATTTAAAATATGTCACTGAAATCACCAGTTCACGAAAATAAGAACTCTTCAAGAACAGAGGGCGAATACTTTCGCACGTGACGTTATAGAGAGTAAATGCTACATTTTCCCAACTGTAACTGACTTGTTGGAAAGAGTGGCTTGGATTTTCTGGGAATTCCGGTTTATTGCTGATGGAAATTATTTTAAATGCGAAAAATCCTGAATCTTACAAAACATGAAATATGACATTTTTATCACGTGTATTCAATTCTACACACTGTAAAGGAAGCAAGGTTTAGAATAAGAAATGTCCTACAGGAGCATCTTGATCAAACAATTCCTCGACTTTAGACAGAATTAAGATATAATTACATTACTAGTAGATCAAGTCTTACCGAGCAATAAACTTTTGCACTATGAACTTCCTGAGCTTTATTCTATTATCAAGTTTCTTTGAATCTCAGAACAAAAGCTGTGATATCCCAAATATATTAGGGAATTTAAAGTAAAATGACGAAATAAATTCGATTGCTCCTTTTACTTACCTTGTACCCTCTTATGATGCTTTTGGAGTTTTGAATTCTGAACATATTTAAAGCTACATGCATCGACACATATAAGTAAAAGAGGTTTGATATGAACAAACATTCTTTTACCAAACACAAGTTTTACTTTTTCAACATTTGTGTACTTAAGCCATGTAGAATACGAACAGCTGCCAATTCGCACAATTCTTTTTACAAAATTACGCTTCATTTTCATAACATCATCTATAGCTGATTTCTCTATCTCTGCTTCTGTTCCAACCTGGAAAGGACCATGATAAAAGTGATAAGGAGAACTTTGGCAATGATTATATCAAATAGACCAACTAGGCAGTTGGCTGCAGTGTGAGGCTCGCATTCAGGAGGTTCCGGGTTCGATTCCTGCGACCGCCCACTCTGACCTTGGGGTTTTCGTGGTTTTCTCTGGACGGTAGGTGAATTCTGGGATTGTTTCTCATCTATCAGAATTTTATTATTTCTCTTTCATTCCGTTTCTTTTTATCTTTCAGTTATGCTTCTAGGTTTCTTGGGGTAACGCGGTGCCAGACAGATGGCCGGATGTTTGCTCAAAAGAAAGAGTACTCCCCGTGGACACTAGAGGACTGCTTGGTCGACGAGTCGTTCACTGCAGCAGTGGGACGGGTCTTCGAGCCTGGAACTGTTAAGGACTTCGGCCGGTTCTGTGGCCGGTCTGCCTGCGGCCTGTAGCCTCCTGTGATTCCTTCATTTCATCCCTTTCTCCTGGGGTGGTAGCCACAATAGATGTATGTAGGTTGCTGATCGCGCGGGAAACCCCCTCCGTAGTATAACCTATATCAAATAGATATGTTCATTTAGAACAGGGTTGGCCAACTTATTTTTAGTTTGGGCCAGCAAAATGAAGGGTCATTTAAATGGTAATATAATAAATATATATTAAGAACTATTTTATATCCGAACTAAACTATTACACAAGTATTAACAAAGCGTTCAAGTAGCTGTAAAAATACGAGTTTTACAAGTCATTCAGTTGTCCTTACTATTAACTTGTTTTACTTTGAGAGAACATTATATAATTTTACACATTTTTTTAAAATTATCATAAAAACATGCAGAATTATAATAGAAATACTACTTACTGCACCGAATAGTAAGAGCACTCTAGGGAACTTTGAAGACCTGTGTAATGTTAATGTAACTTCTGACTTGCTTTTCATTTACCAATTTCTGAATATTAGGTGCAGTTTTTGATATAGACAGAAAAAGCGCATCTGTAATACTTGAACGTAATTTATTCCTAATCACATTCATTGCAGAAAACGTTTTCTCACAAATTTATGTGGAGCCAAATCTGTACACGTTAGAGCAACATCGTGAATTTCAGGATGGCGAATTTTCGAAATTCAGTCATAATTAAAAGTGGATTAGGTACAGTGCTCTTTAAATTTAGCTCAAAATCCGGAGTGGTTTTGAATTTCTATTCTTTCCATTTATAAGGATGGGGAATATTTACGAATCTCAGACTCCGAAATACAAAATTAATGCATAAATCAATCTATGTTATTCTTTTCAAATTCGAAAACGGAAGAGTTTGTGATGATAAAAGGTTCACATCGGATCTTGATCTATCCCGGGGCGGTTCAGAATGTCTTCAGGGGCCATTACTTGACCCGCGGGCATAGGTTGGCCGCTCCCGGATTAGAAATACCTTTTGGAGTGAGTTTCATTGAGTTATGAACCACATTTTCGTATTTCGGATCTCTTTTTTCTTTTAAAATCTTAGTGAAATATGCGAGGAACGTCTCCACGAAAACATTAAGGACGGAAAGAAAGGCATCAAAACCATTAGAACTTTATCAGAACACAGCCCACTAGCTCCTTATAGTTTGGAACTGCGCAACCCACTGTTGTAGATAACAAAAGTATCGGTAAAGTTCCTGCCGACAGATTATTAAATATATATATATATATATATATATTCTTGACATAACCCTTTAAAATACAACTGTAAATCTTTAGCTTCAACATTCGAGCCTGTAAAAATGCACTTTGTGATGATATATTTCAAAATACTGTGTTTCCTGTAAGAGCTACTGATTTACAAATCGAGTGTTCTGTGACTGAGCTAAAGAGGCCTGGGAGCAGTTACTCCTATTAGATATTATGGGCCGTATTCGTAGATTTCACGTTGGTCTGGACTATCTCCTCATTTGATCCGGAACTAAGGCCGACCAAGTTTTTGACATTCATGGACGATAAAATCCCTCGGACCAAGAAAGGATCAGCAAGGAGAAATGTTACACGACGAAGAAAATTTAGTTCTGCTCCTGCGCGACTTTCATAGAGCAGTAAACTAATCACTGTTACTCCCTAGATTTTAACTTTCTATGGTCGTTTCACGGCTATTTTTTCATCGGTTCAGTGCTCACTCCTCAACCGCAGCAAAAAGTGGAGATAACCAAAAAGCGTGCATTAATACGATCGGAGGAGGAAAATGCCTATTTTACAAAAAATGATGGATATTGTTCAAAACAAATCGGTTTCTACAAATGCAAAAAGCCCCCCCCCCAAAAAAAATGAGAAGCCATGGAGATTGATAATATATAGGCAGTTCTGTGCATGATTCTAACCTATTGCTACACCCCTCCCTTTATGGAAACATTCTTATCCACTAGATACACATTTCCATGGCATTATTAATCGTTTCAATAAGAATTTAACTTGCTGGAATATTAACTTTCAACCTTAAACTTACAGAATGAAATAGAATTTAAACAGCAAGCAACATTTGCTGTTATTAAGTGTATCTCACCCCGGATCTTAACCAAATAATTAAATACGTGTGATAGTAATTATGCAGAAATCTTGATATATCATAAACTTTCAGGGAATTTTAATCCTCCTCTCCTCGTCGGGAAAACAAAGTAAAGCCTGAATTACTTTGAAATTAACCTAAGTGAATTAACTCAACGCGACGTAACGTGAAGGTCTTACACAGTGTATTAAATAAAGCTATTTAGGGTTGTCTTAACGTGACTTAATTTAACACGACGTAACTTCAGAATTTGGCAGTATCAAACTTTTCCTTCCCGTGACGTCAAGTTTAATGTCGCATGGTAATTACAACCAGTCAGTTAAACAGTAGCATAAAGTAATAAAAGAACAATCAATCACGATTCATTCCCATTACGTTAAGTGCATCATAATTAAACCTTTACTTTAGCAGCATTTCTTAACTTCGTTTTAAGTCCCGTCATGTTACGTCAAGTTCATTGTAATCCCGGTTTAACGAAGGGAAGATGGCACGCGAGACATTAGTTATAATGCGGCTTTATAATGTTATAATGAAGTTTTATCAGCCCTCTAACCTTTGCTTTACTAAACCGTATTTGTTTTGAAGTGTGGGTCGTCATACTTTCCAATTATGTCTAATCTCTAATCTTAGTAGATAGTTTTATTCCACAGTCTCATTTCGCGAATTCTAAGCACAGCAGCCACGCCCATCACTCCATAGCCATCTATTTAATCTACCCCTCTGAGGTAGACCAAAATTTGGTCCGGACCAAGGCGTTTGATCCCCGACCAACGCAAGTCCCGGTCTATGAATAAGGATATCGATCCACCGGAAGTAGCAAGCTGGTCCGGACCAAGATAGACTATGAATACCGCTCTTTGTGCGCTTTCTGATGATAGTGTTTCAAAATACTAAGCCTACTGTGCGGCTTGAATTTACGACCCTTGAATTATAATACCAGCGCTCTACCACAGAGCTAAAGAGGCCTGGGTGAGCTGTTACTCCTGTAAGATATTATATGCTATTTTGATGATATTGTTTCAAAGTACTTTACCTCTTGGGAGGATTGAACTTATGACTCCTGGTTTACAAGACGAGTGTGCTGTCACTAAGCCAAAAATACCTCGTGGGAATGTTATTCTTATAAGATGTTATGTGTGCTTTCTGATAATATTGGTCCAAAATCTTTGCCTTCTGTGAAGACTGAACTCACGGCCACTGGCTAACAAGACCAGTGCTCTGCCACTGAGCTAAAGAAGCACCTGTAGGATTTTCCTCCAATAGGCTACTCAGATAAATATATAACACTTTGTAACAAAATTCAGTGTGTTTTATGAGCACTGAACTCACAATCTCTTGAGACAGATGCACTAAATCTAAACTGAATAATCATAGATTGTATCTATCTCCAATGTCTACTGAGCTCCAAATATATCCTTTTGTTACAAGATGTATTTCTTCCTCTGAGGAGAGAACTTATGATCTTCACTTTACAAGACCAACGCTGTACTTTTTACATAAAAGGTCTTCTGGTGCCTCCTACGAACTACTTAGCTCCGTTGTGTAATACTTTGTTACAAAAAATTGTCTGTTGTGAGCACTGAACTCAAGACTCTTGGTTTACGAGATTAGCTCCACCAGAGAACTAAGAAGAAAGGCTTTATTTCCCCCTCCTATAAGCTACTAAGGTCAACCTGATTACATAAGTTATAAAGCATTTTGCCTATTGATGAGCAATGAAGTCAAGTCCGCTGGTTTAAAAAGACCAGTGCTCTGTCACTAAGCAGATAAACAGGTTGCCTCCTGTGAAGATTGAACTCACGAGCATTGGTTCACAAGACCAATGCTCTGCCAATGAGCTGGGGTAATGCAAGCGGGGTATTTTTGTCTTTTTCCCAAAAGAAACTGTTACATAAGGGGCTCCGGACAGGTTAAAATCCTCAAATTTGAAGCTTTAGGTGTTTTTCTTTATTCATATTCTACAGAATAACCCCTGCCTATTCTTATATGATGCACAATGGTATCGTTTTGTAAGTCTATTATTTACTTGCTTATACAGAAATTTATAAAGACCTTGCCATACATATTTTTTCTGATTTTTTCTCAGCCTCTAATAGTCCGAAGCACTTAAAACCTGCAGGACACATTCATTGGGTGCTTTTGTATATTTTAACACAAGAAATTTTTTATATATCCTACTTTAGGGAAGTTAGGTTTTAACATGTTTTGAAAAACTTAGTTAAAAATCTCACTTTGCGGGAAATAATTTTAATTATAAAAATAATTTATCTTAAAAAATTCCACATTAAAAAATTAGAATGTTTGAATACCGCAGCTATAACATTCCTAGCAGACTCTGAGAAAAAAAGAAATTAAATTTAAAAATTTTTACCATTGGTAAGAGAGCTTCTCAACATTCTCTTACAAAATATTCTACCTTTCGTGAGGATTGAACTCATGGCCGCTGTTAAGCAAATCGAGCGCTTTAACACTAAGCTTAGCGGCCGGCTCGCCTCATATGAGCATTTGAGCTAACTGTGATAACACACTGTAACAAAATTACCTGCCTCTTTGTGCGGATTAAACTATTAGCGGCAGTTCACAAGTCCAGTGCTCTGCTCCGAGCTGAAAGGTTCTCTCTCCATATAGTTTCCTTTACTATTACCTAGTAGGGATGCAACAAACAGTTATTTTCGAGTAAGGGTTATAACTGTTGCAGTTACAGTGCGTTAACTGTTACATGTAACGATTAAGTTATATGGTTTCATAGTTATCACGTTCGCAGTTACATTACATAAATGGTTACCATTAACGATTAGCTGCACCTATGTTTCAATATAAGCGATGTCGATACACACTTATTTTGTTATTTTGATACAACCTAATCTCTAGCTGTGTCAACATTTTAATTACTACGGTGGTTAATAATCATCAAATGCACCCGTAATTACCTGTACATTCCTACGCGCGCGCGCGCACACACACACACACACACACACACATACACACACATATCCAAAGCCTATTTTTCCGAGTTGCCTTCTCCCTATTAGGCTGCTAAGCTATTCGCGCGCAAGTGCAACTCTCTTAGCACGTGCAGATGGGAACAGCCGTGAGTAAATGAAAAATTATTGCATTCATGGAAATCGAGGTCTGAAGCATCCAGTTATGCAATGTTAATAAATAATATTCAAATTACAACAATGGTGTATAATGACAATGAGGTAGACCTTTAAACTTGAAGGTTTGATTCGCGAAATATTGATTTAACGTCATACAGCAGTCGGGTATGCATTGTTTGTTTGCCATACAAGGTTAAAGGTGTAGATATGCATAATGAAAAATCCAAAAGTGCGGAAAGACACACTTTCACAAGTGCTTTTCGAATTCAAAAGTCGGAGAAGCTTCACATTTCTTTAAGCCATCTTAGAGAGTAGATATGATGAAATTGTGCAACTATAGATCTTGATTCACTAATATTAAAGTTTACGTGCCGTTGTTTGAGTTAGTGGGTCGCGCATATTTTAATACGGAGCAGCATTAATTGCTTATCCATACCCACCTACTCGCGAGTATAAAACTCGTGCATCTTCAGTCGTATGTGAATAACCATCTTAATGGAATGCGTGCAGCTTTGCTGACTGCCATCTGTACCCTGTGACCTATAATCGGAGCGATGAGCAACACGCTGTAATAAACAAACATGTACTTGCAACTCCGTGCGACGATGACTAAGTTTAAACAAGTTGAGGTAACTAGTTCCCGATAGCGATTCCAATGAACATGCAGTCAATGATGTCACCCAGGCTCGGTAACGGTCTCCAGTAACCATTAACGCGATAACTATACGACGTACGATAATAGAATGCATATGAGGCGGTACTAGGAGGGACTCGCCTAGAGCGACTGATCTATCATAGCATGCAGTGTTGCCTAGTTCGGACACCCACAGCACAAGCGTGAGGAACAGTGTTTCCTCTTTTTCATGCGCCCAAAATTATTATTAGAAATTGAAGGAGATTTACTGTTACGTTATTTGCACCACACTTTGGGCGTGAATTTGAAGTAGGTTTATTTTTAGTTCGACTGTTGGGGAGCCAAAAACTTGAGATAGTTTCTTGGAGTGTTCGCCCACGTATGGTACAAAGTTTACGGTGGCCTTCGCCCCAACGTTCACTTTCCGGTGGCCTTCGCCCCAAGTTCACTTTCCGGTGGCCTTCGCCCCAACTTTCAGGAATCAACTTTGTATTTTTATGTTTATTTAAATATTATATAATTTTTACTTCACTCTTTTTATTAATCCTTGATACGATTAAATACACTCCAATTGGCCCTAAAATGATTATCACAACGTTCTCCAAATAAAACATGACTAATAGCATTTACATTTCCCCAATATATCAAGCAACTTTTATTCAAGACATTTCTATCTACATAGCTTAGTTTTAGAGATATTGTACAGTCTCAACTTAAATGGTCCACCCTGTATATTCTTTGTTTTACATACGCTCTCCCTCTTTCTCTAGTTCTCCCCACATCTACTTTACTGAAGTAACATGACAAACTGTTGTACAAAATTTCTATTTTTCTAAAATAGGAATCACATATCAGTGCTTACGCTGATACATATAGTAGAGGTTGTCGCAGTAACCTCTCGTGTAATCTTTTTTTTACTTGGCGCCCGTTATTGTTTTACTATTTTGAATTTTGGGTTCTTTGTCCTCCGGCTAGCTATTATTACTCAGTCGAGCAAATATCTCTAAGCAGGGCGTGTAAACGGAAAGGAGTTGTTACTAAAGATAACACTGATAAAAGAATTTGTTTTCACACTTTTATTGCCGTCACACTTAATTAATAGTTCACATCTGTAATCTTTATACACGCCTGACTGAAACTGTTTTATTTCCGAATGTAATTACTGTCGTACGCGTACTTCACATTTTGTAACTAACTTTACGACGCGAGAGATTCTGTAGAATTGCGTAATGTGTACCTCGCGAGAGATTGCTGAGAACTGCGTGATGTGTAACTCGTGAATGATTCTTTAGAAATGCCTGACGTGTACCTCGCGGAGAGATTTCTTAGAACTGCGCGATACTTGCTTTTGGCTCAAGAATTTATACCCGCTCACCCCGATATGCCTAAACATTATAATAGAGCTGCTATTGGTTATCAAATCGCGCCAACATTAGCGTCTGTTTTGTAAGCCAATCATAATTACTAATACATATGCACTAGGGAAGATATTCCCTCCATTTCTAAAGAAAGGCACGCTACCCTGACATCATTTGTTTGTCTCTTCTAAGTGATAAACAACTCACCCCATCGCTTCATTGTTACCCACTCCTATTGTCAGTTTCAGTGAGGCCGTGTAAACTTATTTCCTAACAATGGTTATAGCTAACAAACATCTAAAATCATTGTCATACAATAATGTTAATTTACACTACAATCGCTCTGGCATTTACAGTGTTGTGATATAAAATACTGCCTCATATGCCCCACTAGAAACATAATTATAAATATTTACAACCTTTTTTTGGAAATTTTATAATTGAGTTTTTAGTCTCCTGAATCTTGTAACACACGGCATTTATCACTTGCACGTAACACTGCACACGCATTTAACACACGTTATACATCTTGCCTTTTTCTCGCCACTATCAACTAGCTCGGGTCTAATGTGGTTATATACATACATCTGACATTAAAAGTTTTTTATACATGAAATACTGTACCCTGAACTATTTAGCTCACTGTTACAAAATGGTTATACTTTCTTAGGTTATTTACATAAAACTTTATACACTCAAGATTTTTACTCTGGTTCATTTTGTAATTATTGAACATATTTACCAAAATATTCATCCTCTACACTAATATATTTACATCTCTTAATTCTAAGACATAATTTAACATTGTCTGTGTGCTACATAAATGTTTTGCTTTAATTACCCTTACCCTTTTTATTATTTTTTACTTAATATTCACAATACTCTTTGAATTACATCTACATACTTTTACTTTCATATGACATTAAATTATCCTTATTACTTGCTTCATTTCAAATGTGGCTACAGTTTGCTAAGAAAATGTTCCTCTTTCCCTTTAAACATTTATTTCTGTCCTGCATTTATCCTTTCTTATGACATATATACATAGTTACCCTCTTACATTCCAATACTTTATTTTGCAGTTTAGCTCTACTTATCCTGGATTTGCTTTTCTTTTCGTTTTTTTATTTATTTCTTTCCTTTTTTTAACCTCTTAAAGGATTCATATGGAATTTTTCCCCTTGATACCATTTGTAGCCAATCTAAAATTTCCTGATCCAAACATCTTTTAACAACTATCATTTTCAATGCTTCCGGTATATTTTTAATTTGAAAGTACTCTGACAAGTCTGCAATAAACTGTACTGGATTGGAGTTTTCACTACATTTTGGAAGTGGCAAATCACTTGAGATATAATTATAGTTTTGCATGTCCCTTATTCACATATTTAAATTCTCTAATGTTACTTGTGCTCTCTGAGTTTCGGCGTGGGCTATGGATGAAGCCGCCGCGTCACTCACATTATTAGTCATACCTGAGGAAATATCTCTATCATTATTCTGTGCATAGATACATTGACCTCACATATATTTACACTTGAATTCAATTCTAACCTATTTACAGTAGCTTGTAGATTTTCTATTGTCTGTTCCAATTTTCTATTGTTTTCATTTTGAACAGATTGGTGTTTGTTAATTTCAGAAGTTAGTTTTTTATTCGAATCTATAGACAAAACTTTAACTTCTTCGGACAACTTATTTCTTTGTGTTTCCGACTCCTTCTGTATTTCAGATATCTCCCCTCTGAAATTAACTTGCACCTGAATTAAATCTGCATTCATCTCTCTTAGCTCATTTGAAATGGTGTTCATTCGGATTACTAACTCTGTACATGTTACACTAACCTCACTTTTTTGGTTAGATATTTCCCTGCTCATGTCTGACGTTTTCTTTGAAACTTTTCCTATCTCACTTGCTATTATTTCCTGATTTTCATTTCTTATTCTTGTCATACTGCTATCTAGGTCCATAATTTTCTTTTCAATTTCTTTCCTGCTTTGATTTAATTTTTGCTCTAATTTCTCATTACTCTTTTCCGTGTTCTGAGTTAGTTTATGTTCTAATTTCTCATTACTCTTGCCAATATCTTCCCTTAATTGACTTGTAATATTTCTCAGCATTTCCATCATCTTACCAGCATCAAAATTAACATTTCCTACTGCATTTACATCCATTTGTGAACCTTAAATTCCACCACCCTTTACAATTGCTTCATCACTGTTTGGTACAATACTCTGACCCACAGGTCTAACATATCTATCTCTGTCGTCAGCTACCTGCCCTGAAATGTTTACAACAATCCCAGATGATTGAGTTGAATGACCTGCTATTCTATTCTGACTTTCTTCACTGATATTTCCTCCCTCAAATCCTACATTGTTTGAACTATTTTCCGTGACCTGCATTAAATTCGGCCGACTGTTACATTATCCCCTTCCATAATTGTTTCTTCAGTATTATTAGTAGACATTGTTTTCTTAATCCTTCCGCTTCTCAGCAACTAATTTCTCACAATTTCTTTTTGTTTTGTTTTAGGATACTCATAAAATTTACAATTTTTTAACCTTTATGATCTATCTGATGATGTTGCTTTGATATCCAGCTTCCTGCCCCTCTCTCCTAGATGTATATGTCGTCTCTGCGTCGCAGGACCATAGATCTACGTCGTCTCGCTGTCTTGGTGTCGAATTCCACTGTTGTCTTCTGTTGTCGTAGTCGCTGATGTCCTCTCATCCGCGTCGTCGGTCGTTCTGGTGGTTGTTTCTGGGATCTGCGTCTTGTAGTTAATTGCACTGCTCCATTCGCTCCACATTCTGGTTATCTCGCCCCTTCCTGGTTATTTCATCCCTTCCTGGTTATTTCACCCCATGTTGGGCGCCATTTATCGCAGTAATCTCTCGTGTTGTCTTTCTTTACTTGGCGCCTGTTATTGTTTTACTATTTTGAATTTTGGGTTCTTTGTCCTCCGGCTAGCTATTATTACTCAGTCGAGCAAATATCTCTAAGCAGGGCGTGTAAACGGAAAGGAGTTGTTACTAAAGATAACACTGATAAAACAATTTGTTTTCACACTTTTATTGTCGTCACACTTAATTAATAGTTCACATCTGTTATCTTTATACACGCCTAAATGAAACTGTTGTATTTCCGAATGTAATTACTGTCGTACGCGTACTTCACATTTTGTAACTAACTTTACGACGCGAGAGATTCTGTAGAATTGCGTAATGTGTACCTCGCGAGAGATTGCTGAGAACTGCGTGATGTGTACCTCGTGAATGATTCTGTAGAACTGCGTGATGTGTACCTCGTGAGAGATTGCTGAGAACTGCGCAATACTTGCTTTTGGCTCAAGAATTTATACTCGCTCACCCCGATATGCCTAAACATTATAATAGAGCTGCTATTGGTTACCAAATCGCGCCAACATTAGCGTCTGTTTTGTATGCCAATCATAATTTCTAATACATATGCTCTAGGGAATATATTCCCTCCATTTCTAAAGAAAGGCACGCTACCCTGACGTCATTTGTTTGTCTCTTCTAAGTGATAAACAACTCACTCCATTGCTTCATTGTTACCCACCCCTATTGTCAGTTTCAGTGAGGCCGTGTAAACTTATTTCCTAACAATGGTTATAGCTAACAAACATCTAAAATCATTGTCATACAATAATGTTAATTTACACTACAATCACTCTGGCATTTACAGTGTTGTGATATAAAATACTGCCTCAAGGTGAAGCTGATGTAACCAGGATTCGATACATGACTTGCAGAGTGAGAAACAAGGAAGTTTCTACTATCCTATCATTGTGGCTTTTACCGTTTTATATTCCAAATACTGAAGGAAAATACAACTATTCGATATGGTGCAACATCCAATTTTGCATTATTCCTTCTTTATTTTTTTAATTTTAGGTCCATAAGTTTTAGTTTGTCAATACTTCAAATTATGACGACTATGACTATGACCAGGGAACGGTGAGGACACCTCGCACCTCTCACCAACGCGGATCTTTGTGCTTACCTCCGGGAGGAACGGATGCAGCGAAGAGTCCGCAGGAGGCTGTAGGGCGAAAGCAGGCCTACGATAGAGACACGCAGATGTCTTTAACAATCACAAACTTGATTACCCTGTCACGCCGCGGATTGCACAGAGAAAGTAGGGTTGAGAATAACCTTCTAATGAACAAGCAACTGCCTCATCTTTCCGACACAGACCAATACTGCACACCCCTAGGCCCACCGAAACACGAAACGCGGAAGCGAATTATACGAAATAAATGAAAGGAAATTCATGGTAGAAGAAAAACCAACCAACCAAAGCATTCGCTTTGCCAACCAGGGAAAACTACGAAAAAGCCTTGGTCAGAGTGGCCGGCTACAGCAATTGAACCAAGGGTCACTCGAATGTAAGTCTCGCACGTTACAGGGGATCCATCTCGCTCGGTCATTCCAAATAACCCCTTGCTCACTTACCATTGCCTTACTGGCGCAGTAGGTACTCTCTGTACCTACTTTGATGAAAGGATGTCATTTTCATTTACTCTTGCAAAAGGATACCACATAATTTGTACTATTTTAGATAAGCTTTGATTAATTTTTGTTTGTTTGTTTGTTTCTCTACCCCTTACGAGAATTATATTGTATTGCAACCAAAATTTCGGTATCGAGCTTTCACCGAAAATACACGGTCTAAGATTCCTGAATCCGAATAAAGCATCAAGAAAAGGTCCGCTTGTATCTCTCTCTTTGTCTCTCTCTCTCTGTATGGCATAACTCAAAAGCGAAGAGTCAGATGTATGCTGCAACAAAATTAATTATCAAGCAGAACAGCCTTTTATATAGGCCACCATACAAACTGAAACCTTCTGGAAGCGGAATCTACTCGAAATGGTCAAAAGAAAACCTCTGGAGCATGGAATTGGTTCACAATGGCTATTGCTCTGCACTCCTATTGTTCTGGATGGGACCGGCCATTAATCACACCCAACAGGTCAGGTAAGACAGTCGGGTTGCGCTCGCACGGCCGTCGATTGACAATTCGTGCGCGTGGTCACAATACTGAGCTTCGCATTATCCCCTACATTTTTGAGGAATGAAACACAAATATTTTTTAAAAAAATACACCTAAATATACCCACTCAATATATACATATGGACTCATTTATGTTATGTTTACCTTCCAAAATAATGCAGTAATGCTTTTGAAGAAAATATGTTGGAGATATACTTATGCAAAATCAATGTTACAACTTCAGGTTTCTGCAAATAGCCTGTGAAGTCCTTTTCATTCTGGTTGCATTTTGTAAGTTCCGAATAGGGGGACAAAATGCGGATGTCATTAAAATATGTAATTTATTTGCAACAAAAATATTTGTAGAAATTAGACATTTCCGAGAATTTTGCTCTAATTCAATTAAGTTTTCCAGTAGTTCATGCCCTGCTTTTGTTATTCAGGGGCAGTATGCGGCAAGATGGAGTGCATTCAGAACCTAACTGGTGGTTTCAAGCACGTCTCAATATTCAAATAACGTTTGCTTCTGTCAGTCGGAAAAGTAAGTGAATTAATCCAAAAAACGAGTGCACCTGTAAATATTTGTGAGTTTATTAATAAAAGGCCGTATTAAATTTGTTGATAGATGACCTTAAGTTCCTCTACCACGTACACAGTAGGTAGAGAAGGTACAAATTCGGTATGTGGCTTCACAGAAATTACATCTTTTCAGGCTCCATGAATGTAAAATGAGCATTTTTATAAAAAAGTCCACTTGAGAGTGTTTCTGTGTGTGTCTGTGAACACATTAACCTAAAAACGAAAACTTGATTTATAATTTCATTATTTTCCAAGGATTAGCAGGAGGATCTTTTAAGGAAATCCCCCCAGAAAAACTATGCTTTCCAAAAAGACAGTCTTTCTACATTTTTGGGTGTTCTCAAAAATTACTCCAATGATTTTGATTTAAATACCATATTAACAGATACATTAAAAATAATTTATATCGTGAACTTCTCTGGGAAGAGGCTGTAAAGTTCTCTTCACTCAAAAAACGCATTTTGTATAATTTCGTAAAAGTGGCTTACTACAGGAGATATACAGAACGATTACTTTAAAAAAATAAGCGTATTTATGAAACACCATTTATTTAGATAACCTTTTCTTCTGCCAAAAGTCATTTCAGATATTCATTGTTACTGGTTTGAAACTTTCAATAACTTATTACAATTTATATATTATAGCATATAGGTCAGCTGTTTCTCGCAATATCATGGAAAGAATACAGAATTTCACTCAGAGATTTGACTAATGCTTCAGTTTATTTAGATATTCTGGGAATAATTAGATATTAATTTTATATTCGCTCCCAACTTAAGTTAAGTAGATTCCTAAACTCATTACTCACATGAAGATATATATTTTGCAAAAATTGTTATCAGTGAGAATTTTTTATCTTATATGAAATCAAAGTCAAACATACCATATGAACTCAGTGGCAGAATGCTGGTGTTGTAACCCAGGCGTTGTGAGTTCAATCCCCACATAATTCAGTATATTTTGTAACCATGTTATCTCAATGAGCTCAGTTAGTTACACGAAATGGAAGTATACCGAGCCTCATTAGCACAGCGGCAGAGCACTGGTATTGTAAACCGGGGCTCGTGGGATCAATGTTCACTTGAAGCAATACATTTCATAGCCGTGTTATACCAATGAGTTCATTATTTTATATGAAACACATGTACAGCACGCCTCATTAGCTCAGTGGCAGAGCACTGGTCTTGTAAACCAGGGGTCGTGAGTTTAATCCTCACATGAGGCAATATACCTTATAACCGTGATATCTTAGTCACTTCATTGTTTTAAATGAAACACACGTGCAGCAAGCCTCATGAGCTCAGTGGCAGAAAACTGGTCTTGTAAACCAGTGGTCGTGAGTTCAATTCCCACATAAAACTATACATTTTATAACCATGTTATCCCAGTGAGTTCATTACCTTACATGAAACAAACGTCAAGCAGGCCTCATTAGCTCAGTGGCAGAGCACTAGTCTTGTAAAGCAGGGGTCGTGAGTACAATAATAACAGGAAGCAATACGTTTTATAACCATGTTATCCCAGTGAGTTCATTACCTTACACGAAACAAAAGTCAAGCAGGCCTCATTAGCTCAGTGGCGAGCACTAGTCTTGTAAACCAGGGGTCAAGAGTACAATACTAACATGAGGCAATACGTTTTATAACCATGTTATCCCAGTGAGTTCATTACCTTACATGAAACAAACGTCAAGCAGGCCTCATTAGCTCAGTGCCAGAGCACTAATCTTGTCAACCAGGGGTCGTGGGTACAATCCTCACATGAGTCAATACGTATTATAACCACGTTATCCCAGTGAGTTCATTATATTACATGAAACAAAAGTCAAGCAGGCTCCATTAGCTCAGTGGCAGAGCACTAGTCTTGTAAACCAAGGGTCGTGAGTGCAATCCTCACATGAGGCAATAGGTTTTATAACCATGTTATCCCAGTGAGTTCATTATCTTACATGAAATAAAAGTCAAGCATGCCTCATTAGCTCAGTGGCAGAGCACTAATCTTGTAAACCAGGGGTCGTGGGTACAATCCTCACATGAGTCAATACGTATTATAACCACGTTATCCCAGTGAGTTCATTATATTACATGAAACAAAAGTCAAACAGGCCTCATTAGCTCAGTGGCAGAGCACTAATCTTGTAAACCAAGGGTCGTGAGTGCAATCCTCACATGAGGCAATACATTTTATAACTATGTTAACCCAGTGAGTTCATTATATTACATGAAACAAAAGTCAAGCAGGCACCATTAGCTCAGTGGCAGAGCACTAGACTTGTAAACCAAGGGTCGTGATATTAATCCTACATGAGGCAATATATTATATAACCGAGATATTTCAGTGACTTTATTATTTTATATGAAACGCAAGTGCAGTATGTCTCCTTAGCTGAGTGACAGAGCACTGATGTTGTAAACCAGGGGTCGTGAGTTCAATTCTCACATGAGGCAATATATTTTATAACTGTGTTATCTCAATGAGCTAATTATCTTACATGAAACAAAAGCCAAGTACGCCTAATTAGCTCGGTGACATAGCAGTGGCCTTGTAAATCAGGAGTCGTGGGTTCAATCTTCACATGAGGCAATACAATTTATAACCGAGTTATCTCAATGAGCTCATTATGTTACATGAAATAAAAGTCAAGCACGCCTCATTATTTCCGTGGCAGAGCACTGGTATTGTAAACCAGGGGTCGTGAGTTCAATCCTCACATAAGGCAATACATCTTACAACCGTGTTATCCCAATGAGTTCATTATCTTATATGAAATAAAAGTCAAGCACGCCTCATTAGCTCAGTGGCAGACCACTGGTTTTGTAAAACAGGGTTCGTCAGTTCAAACCTCATATAAAGCAATATATTGTGTAACCGTGTTACGCCAGTGAGTTCATTATCTTACATGAAATAAAAGTCAAGCACGCCTCATTAGCTCAGTGGCAGACCACTGGTCTTGTAAAACAGGGTTCGTCAGTTCAAACCTCACATAAAGCAATATATTTTGTAACCGTGTTACCCCAGTGAGTTCATTATCTTACATGAAATAAAAGTCAAGCACGCCTCATAAACTCGGTGGCAGAGAACTGATATTGTAAACCACGGGTCGTGCGTTCAATCCTCACATGAGGAAATACATCTAACAACGATGTTATCCCAGTGAGTTCATTATCTTATATGAAATAATAATTAAGTACGCCTCATCAGCTCAGTGGCAGAGCACTGGTCATGTAAATCAGGGGTCGTGAATTCAATCCTCACATGACGCAATATATTTTGTAACCGTGTTATCCCAGTGAGTGCCATACCTTACATGAAATCAAAGTTAAACACGCCTTATTAGCTCAGTGGCAGAGCACTGATCTTGTAAAACAGGGGTCGTGAGTTCAATCCTCACATGAGGCAATATATTTTGTTACCGTGTTATCCCAGTGAGTGCCATACCTTACATGAAATCAAAGTTAAACATGCCTTATTAGCTCAGTGGCAGAGCACTGGTCTCTTTAAACCAGGGGTCGTGAGTTCAATCCTCACATGAGGCAATCTGTTTAATAACAGAGTTCTCCCAGTTAGTTCATTATCTCACAAGAAATAAAAGTCAAGCATCCCTCATTAGCTCAGTGGCAGAGCACTGGTCTTGTAAACCAGGGTTCGTGAGTTCAATCCTCAAATGAAGCAAATATTTTGTAACCGTGTTATCCCAGTGAGTGAATTACCTTACATGAAATCAAAGTTAAACATGCCTTATTAGCTCAGTGGTACAGCACTGGTCTTGTAAAGCAGGGGTCGTGAGGTCAATCCTCACATAGTGCAATATATTTTATAACCGCGTTATCTCAGTGATTTCATTATCTTACATGAAATAAAATTCAAGCACGCCTCTTTAGCTCAGTGGTAGGACACAGTTATTGGAAATCAGGGGTCATGAGTTCAATTTTCACATTATGCAATACATATTGTAACCGTGTTATCATATTGACTTCATTATTTTAAATGAAACACATATGCAGCACGCATCATTAGCTCAGCGGCAGAGCACTATTATTGTAAACCACTGGTCGTGAGTTCAATCCTCACATAAGGCAATATTACTTTATAACCGTGTTAGCATAGTTACTTCATTATTATAAATGAAACAATTGTGCAGCACCCCTCATTACGTCAGTGCCAGAGCACTGGTCTTGTAAACCAGGGGTCGTGAGTTCAATCCTCACAAAAGGCAATATTACTTTATAACCGTGTTAGCATGGTTACTTCATTATTATAAATGAAACGCATTTGCAGCACGACTCATTAGCTCAGTGGCAGAGCACTGGTCTTGTAAAACAGGGGTCGTGAGTTGAATTCTCACAAGAGCAAAACATTTTATAATCGTGTTATCCAATTGAGTTCATTATCTTACCCGAAGTATAAGTTAAGGACCACTTATTAGCTCAGTGGCGGAACACAGTAAAAGTAAACCAGGGGTCGTTAGTTCAATCTTCACATAAGGCAATACATTATATAACCGTGTTATCTCAATGAGCTCTTTATCTTACCTGAAATAAAAGCCAACTCCGCCTCATTAGCCCAGTGCCAGAGCACTGGTCTTGTAAATTAGAGGTCGTGAGTTCAATCGTCACATTAGGAAATATTACTTTATAACCGTGTTATAAAAGTTACTTCATTATTTTAAATCAAACACATGTGCTGCACATTTCGTTAACTCAGTAGCATGGTACTGGTTTCATTAAACCAGGGTCGTGAGTTCAATCCTCACATGAGGCAAAACATTATATAACCGTGTTATCCCAGTGAGTTCATTACCTTTCATGAAACAGAAGTCAAGCACGCATCATTAGCTTAGAGGCAGAGCAGTGGTATTGTAAAACAGCGGTCTTGATATCAAACCACACATAAGGCAATATATTTTATTACCGTGTTATCCCAGTGAATTCATTTAATTACATGAATTAAGAGGTCAAGCACTTCTCATTAGCACAGTGGCAGAGCACTGTTATTCTAAACCATGGGTCGTGAGTTCAATCCTCACATAAGGCAATATTACTTTATGAACGTGTTCTCATTGTTACTTCATTATTTTAAAAGAAAAACACATATGCAGCACGCCTCATTAGCTCAGTGGCAGAGGACTGGTCTTCTGAAACAGGGGTCGTGAATTCAATCCTCACATGAGCCAACACATACTATAACAGTTTTCTCCCATTGATTTCATTATCTTACATGAAATAAAAGACAAGCACGCCTCATAGCCCAGTGGCAGAGCACTGGTCTTGTAAACCTGCGGTCGTGAATTCAGTCCTCACATGACGCAACACATGTTATAACCGTATTATTCCGGTCATTTCATTATCTTACATGAAATAAAACTCGAGCACGCATCATTAGCTCTGTGGCAGAGCTGCGGTTTTATAAACCAGAGGTCGTGATATCAATCCTCACGTAAGGCAATATAATTTATAACAGTGCTATCTCAGTGACTTCATTATTTTATATGAAACACATGTTCAGCAAGCCTCATTAGCTCGGTGGCAGAGCACCGGTTTTATAAACCAGAGGTCGTGATAACAATCCTCAAATGAGGCAATATATTTTATAACCGTGCTTTCTCAGTGACATCATTATTTTATATGAAACACATGTTTAGCAAGCCTCATTAGCTCGGTGGCAGAGCACTGGTCTTGTAAACCAGGGGTCGTGAGTTCAATCCTCACATGTGGCAGTAAATTTTATAACCCTGTTATCCCAATGAGTTCATTGTCATACATAAAATAAAATTCAAGCACTCCTTAATAGCTCAGTGGCAGAGCACTTGGTTTGTAAACCAGGGGTCGAGAGTTCAATCCTCACATAAGGCAATAGATCTTACTACCGTATTACCCCAGTGAGTGCATTATCTTACATGAAACAAAAGTTAAGCACTCCTCATAAACTCGGTGGCAGAGCACTGGTATTGTAAACCAGGGGTCGTGAGTTCAATCCTCACATAAGGCAATTTTACTTTATAACCGTGTTAGCATAGTTACTTCATTATTATAAATGAAACAATTGTGCAGCACGCCTCATTACGTCAGTGCCAGAGCACTGGTCTTGTAAACCAGGGGTCGCGAGCTGAATTCTCACAAGAGCAAAACATTTTATAACCGTGTTATCCCATTGAGTTCATTATCTTACCCGAAATATAAGTTAAGGACCCCTTATTAGCTCAGTGGCAGAGCACTGCTCTTGTAAACCAGGGGTCGTGATATCAATTCTCACATGAAGCAATATATTATTAACCGTAAAATCTCAGCGACTTCATTATTTTATATGAAACACATGTACAGCAGTTCTTATTAGCTCACTGGCAGAGCATTGGTCTTCTAAACAGGGGTCGTGCGTTCCAGCTTGACATGACGCAATATATTTTATAAGCGCGTTGCCTCAGTGACTTCATTATTTTATATGAAACACACGTTCAGCACGACCCATTAGCTCAGGGTAGAGCACAGGTCCTGGAAATCATGGGTCGTGAGTTTAATCTTCACATTAGGCAATACATATTGAAAACGTGTTATTTTATTGACTTCATTATTTTAAATGAAACACATGTGCAGCATATCTCATTAGCTCAGTGCCAGAACTCTGGTTTTGTAAACCAGGGGTCGTGAATTCAAACTTCACATAAGGCAATATTACTTTATAACCGTCTTATCATAGTTACTTCATTATTATAAATGATACCCATATGCAGCACGCCTCATTAGCGTAGTGCCACCGGTTTGGTTTTGTAAACCAGGGGTCGTGAGTTCACTCTTCACATGAAACGATACATTTTATAACCGTGTTATCCCAGTGAGTTCATTATCTTACATGAAATAAAAGTTATACACGCCTTATTAACTCAGTGGCAGAGCACTGGTCTTGTAAACCAGGGGTCGTGGTATCAATCCTCACATGAGGCAATATATTTTATAACCGTGATTACTCACTAACATCATTATTTTATATGAAACACATGTACAGCACGCCACATTATCTCAGTGGCAGAGCACTGGTCTAGTAAACCAGGGGTCGTGAGTTCAATCCTCATATGAGGCAATACATTATACAACCATGTTATCCCAGTGAGTTCATTATCTTACATGAAATAAAAGTTATACACGCCTTATTAACTCAGTGGCAGAGCACTGGTCTTGTAAACCAGGGGTCGTAGTATGAATCCTCACATTAGGCTATATATTATATAACCGTGATATCTCAGTAACTTCATTTTGTATATAAAACACACGTAGCGCACGCCTTATTAGCTGAGTGGCAGAGCACTGGTCTTGTAGACCAGGGATCGTGAGTTCAATCCTCACATGAGACAAAACATATTGTAACCGTGTTATCGTATTGACTTGATTATTTTATACGAAACACGTTAGTCGCACGCGCTCACATCATTCGGTTAATTGTACAGTTCTCCTCTCCCTCTCCCCGTCACCTCTAACTCTTTTATCCTCTCTGTGTCAGTTTGTCACTTTCTTTCTTCCATTCCTTCCTTTTCTCCCTGTTCCAGTTCTTAAACATTTGACTATCTCTGATCTCTTTGTAATTATCACCAAATATATAATGCAGCTTTTTTTGCGAAGTCTTATTTGGATTAAATGTAGTAGGTAGAAAGAAATCTAATGTCTTACACTCGGCAGAGCGCTGGTCTTGTAAACCAGGGGTCGTGAGTTGAATCCTCACAAGAGGCAATACAGTCTATAACCGTGTTATCCCAGTGATTTCATTATCTTTATGAAATAAAGGTCAAGCACGCTTCATTAACTCTGTGGCAGAGCACTGGTCTTGTAAACCAATGGTCGTTAGTTCAATCCTCACATGAGGCAATACATTCTATGACCGTGTTATTCCAGGGAGTTCATTATCTTTATGGAATAAAGTCAAGCACGCCTCATTAACTCGGTGGCAGAGCACTGGTCTTTTAAACCAATGGTCGTGAGTTCAATCCTCACATAAGGCAATATATTTTATAACCGTGTTATCCCAGTGAGTTCATTATCCTACATGAAATAAAAGTCAAGCACGCTTCATTAGCTCAGTGGCAGAGCACTGGACTTGTAAACTAGGGGTCGTGAGTTCATTCCTTGCATGAGGCAATACATCTTACAACACTGTTATCCCAGTGAGTTCATTATCTTACACGAAATAATAGATAAGCACGCCTTATAAGCTCAGTGGCAGAGCACTTGTCCTGTAAACCAGGGGTCGTGGGTGCAATACTCACATGGTGCAACATATTTTAATACCGCGTTGCCTCATTGACTTCATTATTTTATATGAAACACACGTGCAGCACACCCCATTAGCTCAGTGGTAGAGCACAGGTCTGGGAAATCAGGGGTCGTGAGTTTAATCTTCACATTAGGCAATATATATTGTAACCGTATTATCATATTGACTTCATTATTTTAAATGAAACACATGTGTAGCACGCCTCATTAGCTCAGTGGCAGACCTCTGGACTTGTAAACCAGGGGTCAGGATTTCAAACCTCACATGAAGCAATACATATTATAACCGTGTTATCCCTGTGATTTCATTATCTTACATGAAATAAAAGTCAAGCACTCCTTAATAGCTCAGTGGCACAGCTCTGGGGTTGTAAACCAGGGGTGGAGAGTTCAATCCTCACATGAGGCAATACATTTCATACCCGTGTTATCCCAGTGAGTTCAGTATCTTACATGAAATAAAAGTCAAGCACTCCTTAATAGCTCAGTGGCACAGCTCTGGGGTTGTAAACCAGGGGTGGAGAGTTCAATCCTCACATGAGGCAATACATTTCATACCCGTGTTATCCCAGTGAGTTCAGTATCTTACATGAAATAAAAGTCAAGCACTCCTTAATAGCTCAGTGGCACAGCTCTGGGGTTGTAAACCAGGGGTGGAGAGTTCAATCCTCACATGAGGCAATACATTTCATACCCGTGTTATCCCAGTGAGTTCAGTATCTTACATGAAATAAAAGTTAAGCAAGCCTTATTAACTCGGTGGCGGGGCACTCGTCTTGTAAACCAAGGGTCGTGCGTTCAATTCTCACATGAAACAATACACCCTATAACCGTGTTATCCCAGTGATTTCATTAACTTACATGAAACAAAAGTTAAGCACGCCTCATTAGCTCAGTGGCAGAACACTGGTCTTGTAAACCTGCGGTCGTGAGTTCAATTTTCACATAAGGCAATTTTACTTTATAACCCACTTATGTCAATGAGCTCATTATTTTACATGAAATAAAAGTATAACGCGTCTCAGTGGCAGAACACGGTTATTCTAAACCAGGATTGTGAGTTCAATCCTCACATAAGGCAATACTACTTTATAACTGCGTTATCATAGTTACTTCATTACTTTAAATGAAACATATGTGCAGCACGTCTCATTAGCTCAGAGGCAGAGCACTGTTATTGTAGACCAGGGGTCGTGAGTTCAACCCTCACAAGTGGCAGTACATTTTATAACCGTGTTATCCCAATGAGTTCCTTATCTTACATGAAATAAACCTCATGTACGCCTCATTAGCTGAGTGGCAGAGCACTGGTCATGTAAATCGGGGATCGTGATTTCAATCCTCACATGAGACAGTACATTTTTATAACCCGTTATCACAATGACCTCATTATATTACATGAAATAAACGTCAAGCACTCCTTAATAGTTCAGTGGCAGAACACTGGTTTTCTAAACCAGGGGTCGCGTGTGCAATCCTCACATGAGGCAATACATTTTATAACCGTGTTATCTCAGTGAGTTCATTATTTTACAGGAAATAAAAGTTAAGCGCTCCTTCTTAGCACAGCGGCAGAGCACTGGTCTTGTAAAACAGGGGTCGTGAGTTGAATCCTCACATTGTGCAATATATTTTATAACCGCTTTGCCTCAGTGATTTCATTATTTTATATGAAGGACGGGTGCAGCACGCCCCAGTAGCTCCGTGGTAGAGCACAGGTCTTGGAAATCAGGGGTCGTGAGTTTTATCTTCACATTAGGCAATACATGTTGCAACCGTGTTATCATATTCCTACATTATTTTAATTAAACAAATGTGCAGAACGCCTCTCTAGCTCAGTGGCAAAGCTCTGCTCTTTTAAACCAGGGTTCGTTAGTTCAATCTTCACATGAAATAATACATTTTACAACCGTGTTATCAAACTGATTTCATTATCTAACATGGAATAAAAGTCAAGCACGCCTCATTAGCTCAGTGGCAGAGCACTGGTCTTGTAATCCAGAGGTCGTGAGGTGATTCTTCACAAGAAGCAAAACATTTTATAACCGTGTTATATCAATGAGCTCATTATCTTAAACGAAATATAAGGCAAAAGAGCCTCAGTGATAGAGCACTGTTATTGTAAACCAAGGGTCGTGAGTTCAATCCTCATATAAGGCAATATTACTTTATAAACGTGTTATCATAGTTACTTCATTATTATAAGTGAAACACATGTGTAGCTCGCCTCATTAGCTCAGTGGCAGAGCACTGTTCATGTAAACCAGGGGTCGTGAATTCAATCCTCACATGAAAGAATACACAATTATAACCGTTTTATTCCAGTCATTTTATTATCCTACATGAAAAAAAACTCAAGCACGCCTCACTAGCTCTGTGGCAGATAGCTAGTTTTATAAACCAGGGGTCGTGATATCAATCCTCACATGAGGCAATATATTTTATAACCGTGATTACTCACTAACATCATTATTTTATATGAAACACATGTACAGCACGCCACATTATCTTAGTGGCAGAGCACTGGTCTAGTAAACCAGGGGTCGTGAGTTCAATCCTCATATGAGGCAACACATTATACAACCGTGTTATCCCAGTGAGTTCATTATCTTACATGAAATAAAAGTTATACACGCATTATTAACTCAGTGGCAGAGCACTGGTCTTGTAAACCAGGGGTCGTAGTATGAATCCTCACATTAGGCTATATATTATATAACCGTGATATCTCAGTAACTTCATTTTGTATATAAAACACACGTAGCGCACGCCTTATTAGCTGAGTGGCAGAGCACTGGTCTTGTAGACCAGGGATCGTGAGTTCAATCCTCACATGAGACAAAACATATTGTAACCGTGTTATCGTATTGACTTGATTATTTTATACGAAACACGTTAGTCGCACGCGCTCACATCATTCGGTTAATTGTACAGTTCTCCTCTCCCTCTCCCCGTCACCTCTAACTCTTTTATCCTCTCTGTGTCAGTTTGTCACTTTCTTTCTTCCATTCCTTCCTTTTCTCCCTGTTCCAGTTCTTAAACATTTGACTATCTCTGATCTCTTTGTAATTATCACCAAATATATAATGCAGCTTTTTTTGCGAAGTCTTATTTGGATTAAATGTAGTAGGTAGAAAGAAATCTAATGTCTTACACTCGGCAGAGCGCTGGTCTTGTAAACCAGGGGTCGTGAGTTGAATCCTCACAAGAGGCAATACAGTCTATAACCGTGTTATCCCAGTGATTTCATTATCTTTATGAAATAAAGGTCAAGCACGCTTCATTAACTCTGTGGCAGAGCACTGGTCTTGTAAACCAATGGTCGTTAGTTCAATCCTCACATGAGGCAATACATTCTATAACCGTGTTATTCCAGGGAGTTCATTATCTTTATGGAATAAAGTCAAGCACGCCTCATTAACTCGGTGGCAGAGCACTGGTCTTTTAAACCAATGGTCGTGAGTTCAATCCTCACATAAGGCAATATATTTTATAACCGTGTTATCCCAGTGAGTTCATTATCCTACATGAAATAAAAGTCAAGCACGCTTCATTAGCTCAGTGGCAGAGCACTGGACTTGTAAACTAGGGGTCGTGAGTTCATTCCTTGCATGAGGCAATACATCTTACAACACTGTTATCCCAGTGAGTTCATTATCTTACACGAAATAATAGATAAGCACGCCTTATAAGCTCAGTGGCAGAGCACTTGTCCTGTAAACCAGGGGTCGTGGGTGCAATACTCACATGGTGCAATATATTTTAATACCGCGTTGCCTCAGTGACTTCATTATTATTTATGAAACACACGTGCAGCACGCCGCATTAGTTCAGTGGTAGAGGACAGGTCTTGGAAATCAGGGGTCGTGATTTTAATCTTCACATTAGGCAATATATATTGTAACCGTATTATCATATTGACTTCATTATTTTAAATGAAACACATTTGCAGCACGCCTCATTAGCTCAGTGGCAGAGCACTGGTCTTGTAAACCAGGGGCCGTGAATTCAATCCTCACATGAGGCAATACATATTATAACCGTGTTATTCCAGTCATTTTATTATCTTTCATGAAATGTAAGTCAAGCACGCCTCATTAGCTCAGTGGCGGAGCACTGGTATTTTAAACCAGGGGTCGTGATATCAATCCTCACATGATCAATATATTTTCTAACCTTGATATCTCAGTGACTTCAATATTTTATATGAAACACATGTACAGCACGCCTCTTTAGCACAGTGGCAGAGCACTGGTCGAGTAAACCAGGGGTCGTCAGTTCAATCCTCACATGAGGCAATAGAATGTATAACCGTGTTTTCCCTGTGAGATCATTGTCTTACAAGAAACCAAAGTCAAGTACGCCTCATTAGCTCAGTGGGAGAGCACTGGTCTTGTAAACCAGCGTTGGTGAGTTCAATTCTCACATGAGGCAATATATTTTGTAACTTGTGTTATCCCAGTGACTTCATTATCTTACAGGAAACAAAATTCAAGCGCGCCTCATTAGCTCAGTGGGAGAGCACTGGTCTTGTAAATCAGGGGTGGTGAGTTCAATTCTCACATGAGGCAATCTATTTTGTAACTGTGTTATCCCAGTGAGTTCATTATCTTACAGGAAACAAAATTTAAGCACGCCTCATTAGCTCAGTGGGAGAGCACTGGTCTTGTAAACCAGCGTTGGTGAGTTCAAATCTCACATGAGGCAATATATTTTGTAACTGTGTTATCCCAGTGAGTTCATTATCTTACAGGAAACAAAATTCAAGCACGCCTCATTAGCTCAGTGGGAGAGCACTGGTCTTGTAAACCAGGGGTGGTGAGTTCAATTCTCACATGAGGCAATATATTTTGTAACTGTGTTATCCCAGTGACTTCATTATCTTACAGGAAACAAAAGTCAAGCACGCCTCATTAGCTCAGTGGGAGAGCACTGGTGTTGTAAACCAGGGGTGGTGAGTTCAGTTCTCACATGAGGCAATATATTTTGTAACTGTGTTATTCCAGTGAGTTCATTATCTTACATGAAATAAAAGTCAAACAGGCCTCATTGGCTCAGTGGCCGAGCACTCGTTTTGTAAATCAGGGGGCGTGAGTTCAGTCCTCATATGTGGCAATACATTTTGTAACCGTGTTATCCCAGTGAGTTTATTATCTTACATGAAATAAAAGTCAAGCATGCCCTATTAATTCGGTAGCAAAGCACTGGTCTCCTAAACCAGGGGTTTTGATTTCAATCCTCAAATGAGGCAATACATAATATAACCGTGTTATCCCAGTGAGTTCATTATCTTACATGAAACAAAAGTCAAGTACGCCTCATTAGCTTAATCGCAGAGCACCGGTCTTGTATACCTAGGGTCATGAGTTCAATTCTCACATGAGGCAATACATTTAATAACCGTGTTATCCCAGTGAGTTCATTAGCTTACATGAAATAAAAGTCAAGCATGCCCTATTAATTCGGTAGCAAAGCACTGGTCTCCTAAACCAGGGGTTTTGAGTTCAATCCTCAAATGAGGCAATATATAATACAACCGTGTTATCCCAGTGAGTTCATTATCTTACATGAAACAAAAGTCAAGTACGCCTCATTAGCTTAATCGCAGAGCACCGGTCTTGTATACCTAGGGTCATTTGTTCAATTCTCACATGAGGCAATACATTTAATAACCGTGTTATCCCAGTGAGTTCATTAGCTTACATGAATTAAAAATCAAACATCCCTCATTAGCTCAGTGGCAGAGCACTGTTTTTGAAAACCAGGGGTCGTGAGTTCAATCTTCGCATGAGACAATACATTTTATAACCGTGTTATCCCAGTGAGTTCATTATCTTACATGAAATAAAAGTCAAGCGCGCCTCATTACTCAGTGGCCGAGCACTCGTTTTGTAAATCAAGGGGCGTGAGTTCATTCCTCATATGTGGCTATACATTTTGTAACCGTGTTATCCCAGTGAGTTTATTATCTTACATGAAATAAAAGTCAAGCACGCCTTATTATTTCGGTGGCAGAGCAATGGTCTTGTAAACCAGGGGTTTTGAGTTCAATCCTCAAATGAGGCAATACATTTTATAACCGTGTTATGCCAGTGAGTTCAGTATCTTACGTGAAACAAAATTCAAGCACGCTTCATTAGCTTAGTCGCAGAGCACTGGTGTTGTAATCCTGGGGTCGTGAGTTCAATCCTCGCATGAGGTAATACATTTTCTAACCGTGTTATCCCAGTGAGTTCATTATCTTTCATGAAATTAAAGTCAAACACGCCTCATTAACTCTCTGGCAGAGCGCTGTTCTTGCAAACCAGGTGTTGAGAATTCAATTATCACGCGAGAGAATGTATTTTATGACATTGTTATCGGAGCGAATTAAGTGTTTTTTTTTTTTAGAAAAAAGTCCAGCATGCCTCGTTAGCTGAGTTGCAGGTCACGGGTGTTGTAATTAAGGGATCGTGAGTTCATTTCTTCTGTGATGCTATGTGTTTTCTTAACACTATTATATGAGTGACTGAGTATCACATAGAAGAAGGCTTTCAGGAATGCCTCATTAGTTCAGTGGCAACGTACTGGTCTTGTACATCAGTGGTCGTAAGTTCAAGCAGTACATGAGGCAATATATTTTATAGCTGTGTTATCTGAGTGAGAACAGTATCTTATAGGAGAATGGTTCTAAGCACTGCTCATTAGCTCAGTGGCACCACACTGGTTTTTGTAAACCAGGGGTCGTGATTTCAATCCTCACATGAAGCAGTGTATTTTGTTACAGGATATCTAAGTGAATTCAGTATGTCATAGAATAAGTGTTCCACGCACACCCTATTATCTCAGTGGCAGAACACTGGTTTTGAGGGATCCTGAGGTCAAATCATGAAACAATTCAATTTATTGCACAGTGTTATTTGAGTAAATTCTTTAACTTATAGTATGAAGAAGGTTAATTTTATGGTGGTGTTGTATTGTATTTCGACTGTTGGGGAGCCGAACCTGAAGTGGTTGCAACCGCACATATGGTAAAAATTTTCCGGTAGGCTTCGCTCCAAGTTTAAAAATATTAACTTTGTAATTTTGACTGTTTCTTTAAATATTATATATTTTAGTTGGCCTCGGCTGCCTCAGTATTATTGTTAGAGATATGGATTTCTTTGCACGGAGTATTACGGCTAAGAATGTAGGCTTACACAGATTATAATTTTTACTTCACTACATTTATTAATCTTCGACACAATTTAAATTACACTTCACTTATACATATAGAGAGAGCTGTGAGATTATTACTAGCATATTTTATCACGTAAACTCTTTTTTTCTCACACTGGATATGTATTAATCTTCTCGAGGACGCATCTCACGTCCGGTTAGGAAGGCTGTTTAGAAGCAACTGACTTCTGAATTTGTACAATTTGCCCTATTTCAGTTTCTGATTGGCTAATCCTACACCAATGGAATAGCTTCATTTAACTTAACCTTTTTTCTGGTTGTTGATTGACTATTTATAAACTGTTTCAAAATTTACATTATTGTTTCTCCAATATTTACAAGTAGCATTTTTAAACTTTCTTTTTCATTATTGCCTCAAGGTTAACTTATTGTTACCGCATTGTTAGCAACTTTTAACCTATCATTCTCACAGCTCCTACATTATTAAAGTACGTAATATATTGACATAACATTATTGAACATGTACATAATAAAATAAACATTAATACAATGACTGTTACAAGCATTTTATATGTTATTTATACACATTACCTTAAGGGAGGCTGTTATTGAATTTTATATTATATAATTAACTGAAATCATTTAATTGTTAAAAATACTGCCTCAAATTGCTCCCTTTTAGAAACATTTAAAAATTGTTCTTTTTTTTCTTTTTTTTAATTTTTAAATATTTTCTGAAAGTCTCCTGAAAGAAAGGTACAAAACCTTTTTATCATTACACTTCCTATTTTTCACTGTCACTTTTATTTAACACTCACTGGTTTTTCACTACATTTGTGTATAGCAGAATAATTTATTTTGTTCTTCCACTTGTTCGACACTTTAAGGTCAATGACCTGGTGTAAGGTCAATGATCTGGTTTTCAATGACCTGAGTGAAGTTTGTTTATTCACTAGCATATCCACTATTAAATATCCTATGTGCCAGACATTTAATACTTAATTAGCCATATCAACACTAGTTACCCTTTCTTTACAACTTATTTCTTAAACATTTTTATATTTCTTACAATTTCTAACAATTTATACCTTATACAATATAAATGCGGTTACTATTCAGATTTTTTATGCTTTTAACTTTCTCTACTACGTATAGTAAGTAGGGGAAGTATTGTATTCTACCCAAAAATTCGATACCGAGATTTCACCGGAAATATATGTTTTGAGACCCCCTGAATCCAAAAAAAGAATTTTTGGAAGCATGTCCGTGTGTGTGTCTGTGTGTGTGTCTTTGTGTCTGTTTGTGTGTCTGCGTGTCTGTGCGTCTGTCTGTGAACAGCATAACTCAGAAACGAACAGTCGGATAAACACCAAACTTGGTGTTTAGGTTAGTATCTTCCAGAGATGCGACACAAGGTTTTCAAGAAAATCCCTCCATCCCAGATTACCCTTTACATGGAAAATGTTTCGAAAAATTTAATTTTCTCAAAAATGGCTCTAACGATTGTTGTGTTATCATATGTTTAAGATATTTTCATTGCAAATAAAATGTATATCTTGAATTTTCTGGGAATGTCTCCAAAAGTATGCTTCATTGTGAACGACTTTTGCATAACTGGTAAATCATAAGAGATAGACAAAATTTTGCCACACAAAAAATGTAGATTGCATTAAAATACACAATTTATGTCATATGCATTTTTTTGTTGAGTGAACCATTTTCGAGATATTGCTTGTTATTCCCTTAAATTTTCCAATACTTATTTTCTCAAATGGGAATTCGTTATTCATTTTATCTTATATATGCAAAGAGTATTAATCTGTGGCAAAGGGAATGGTGCTGCACCTAGCAACCAGATATTACGAGATATGTATATGCTTAAAGGTTACTGTATTTCTATATTGCCCTTGTAAATATATATTCCCCTTACATCTACAAGAAAATTAGCAATAAGATAGAGTCTGCAAATGTTTGTCTCGATTAACATGAAGTAGATGGAGAATAAGCGTTTGTAAAAATAGTTTGTACAAGAATGGAGAAAGTCATGTGAGTGTAACACATCAGATTTTTTACTAACAATGGATTTTCTTATATTACATCTTTTTATTTAAACCCTATTTTGTAGTATTGACAATTTGTTATATTTAGTAAAGATATTCTTATACGGTTTTTTTAAAAATTACATTGCTTTCCCCTTTTGTGTTGCAGATACTTTATTTTTATTTTCTTTTTCTTCTTGTGCCACAGACTGTTTACATTTGTATAAGGGTTCCCTTTGGTAAGGTCAGTTTTCTGTTCTTCAAAATTAAGGGTCAATAACCTTTCATTGTTTTCCTTGCTTGCTTGCTTGAACATTTACTACTTGTATGAAGCATTCTTCTTCATATACAGCATTTTCTTGTTCCATTCTTTGCTCTGTACATACTTTATCCTTTATAAAAGGCACGTATATATTCTTTTCTTCTTTATTTAATATAAGTCTGTCCTTAAAATCAACTATCGCAGTGAATTCTATTAATACATCACACCCAATTATAACTTCGCATATTAAGTTTGGAACTATTAAAAACATGACCTCCAATGTAATATCTGCTATTTGTATAGGTACTAATGCTTGAGATTTAACATTTTGGGTAATTTACCTATGCTACTCTACATACAATATTACTAATTAGGGCTGTAATAAGTTTTATCCCTTTATTTAGCAGTTGTCCATAAAATGTCTTTGAGCAGATAGAGCTCGATGATCCTGAATCTATTGCAACATTTACTTCCCTTCCTGGTATAATAGTTTGTATATGCGGTGATTTTTATTTGTTTTCACAATTCCCTGTGTTTGTATTTAGACGGTAACGATCAATGTGTGTAGATATTTCATTCTTGCCACTTAGAGCAGAAGGTACTGTATTACCAGAATCTACGTCAGGCAATTCATAATTTATTTTTCCTGGTGAATATTTTCAGTATGTACAGGATTGCCATTTTGTAACGCACTTGCTATTATTTCATTATCATTAACATTTGTGTATGAGCCACGCCCCCTAGCTCTTGTTCTCCCACTGTAATTGCTATATCCTCCACGTGTATACATTTCTGTATTGGTATTGTCTGTATAGTTATAGTTGTGGAAGTTTCCCCTATTTTGCATACTTCCTCTATACTGAAATCGATTATTACCCCTGTATGAAGTAGAATTTTGCTGATTCATCCTTTCCATTCTTACATAATTAATGTGTTCTTGTCTCCCTTGTTGTCTTGAATCTCTGATATTTTGGTATTGTAATTGAATCTGTTTTGGCCCAGAAATTCATTATTTCTCCTATTTTCCTGGTGATAACGTGTATTGTAAGGCATACCATTACGCCTATCGCGTCTGATTTGTCTGTCTCGTCTGTATAGACTCCAAATTTCGTTGCTATTACTATTTCCTTGCTGTTCTAGTGATGATATTACCTCTCTCATCTCATAAATAGTTTTAGGTCTTGCAATTAAGATGTTTTGTATGAGCAGAGAGTAGTGTCTGGTAATTAAACTAATAAAATCTTCCTCATGCATGGCTGGAGTTAAATATCTGACATATCCTGCATATTTTATAAGATAATCTATCATTGATAAGTTGTCATCTCTACTGTACTGTGAATAACTTAGGCTTGCCCTAATATTATGTTGCACAGTGGTATTCCAAAACTTATTCATGAATAAAACTCTATATGTTTCAAAATTCATTTCACTATCTGCTAGCATATGTAACCATTCTAAGGTTTTGTTATCCAAGCATTTTCTAACAAGTATAACTTTTAATGCTTCAGGCACATTTTTCAATTTAAAGTATTCTACTAGATCATTTATAAATTGTACTGGACTTGAGGAAACATTAAAATAAGGTAACTCATTAAGCACAGAATGATAGTTTGACATTTGATTTGTTACATGCACATGTGTGTGTCATCATTATTGTTTTGTATTTGAGAGACTGAGCTATGGAAAAAGTAGTAGTGTCTCTTGTATTATTGGTTAACAAAGGTGATACACTTCTTTCTGCACTTGTATTGTTGTCATGCATTTGATTAGCATTTACAGAACTTGTTATACTTGTATTTACCTTTGGTACACGTGCACTTAAATTTTCAAAACTATTTCTCAGTTTATCAATTTCTTTGTTACTTTCCTGTGCTTTATCTTTAATTTCATCTATCATTGACTTGTGTGCTTCTTTAATTGCATGTGCATTTGTTTTTGCCATTTCATGCATTTTATTTATTTCCCCCGTTAAATCTATTTGTACTTGTACAAGATCTGCATTTGTATTTTCTACCATTGTTTTTAATTCTTCATCCTGTTTATCTAATTTATTACAAATACCCTGTTTAGTATTAGTAAATTTCAACTCCATTTCAGTTATATTTTTATCAATATGACTTGACAATTTCTGTTCTATCTGTTTACAACTTTTATTTACTTTTAAATATATATATCTTTTGAAGTGCTTTGGAAGATTGTTCTATTTTTATTTATAACCTCCTACTTTCAGCTTTGCTTTCTTTCATACAATTTTCTATTTGTTTAGCTAGATCATGTTTGATGCAGGATAGCTCTGTATTAGTTTCAGTTAGCTTATTATTAAATTCTTTACTTAATTCTACTCTCAGCTCTGACTAGTTTCAGTTAATTTGTTGTTCATTTCATTTCTGGTTTCATTTAACTCTCCTCTCATTTCAGTTATTGCTTTAAGAAGGCACATAAAATTTTGTTGTGATAAGTTTAGATGCTCTTGTTGGCTAGATGTGTGAGGGTTTCTTTCTTTTGTTGTTCCCTGCACTGACATATGTAAAGGCGATTGACCTTGCATACTACTGCTCTTTTTCTATGTCTACCTGTGAATTTACAGATAACTGTTCTTCTACATCTAACCTATTTGTTTCCTCTAGCTCTGGTTGTAAATTGACGTTGTAATTTGTAATGGCTAACCTATCCTCTCCTACTTCCATATTTTTTATAGTTTTCTGTTTCCATTTTATTTTGTTTTATTTGGTTTGAAATTGCTCAATTTAAATTTACCACTTCTTAACAGCATTAAATTATCTTAATAACAATATATTATCTTAACTATTTTGACAATTATTACACATAAAGTATTAGAACCCTCTGATCTTTTGTTCTGGCTGATAGTAAACCTTTTTATTCTGGTGTTCCCTCGTAGATTGTAGTTGAATTGTTGACTGCGTGCCCCGTACTCCTGAAAGAATTGTTGCTGTCCTGGGATGATGTTGAAGTTCTCTGAAATGAAGTCTTGTAGTTTCCTCGATTCTGGTAATTCTATGAGGTTCGTTGATCTCTTCTTCTGTTCTCGTCTGTTCTGGCCCCACGCAGCTGGGCGCCAAATTGAAGTTGTTCTTATTTTAGTAGGAGTTTTATTGTTACGTTATTTGCACCACGTTTAGGGCGCCAAATTTGAAGTAGGTTGTTGCTTCACGTATGGAAAACCAATTTGAAGTAGGAGTTGTATTGTAGTTCAACTGTTGGGGAGCCGAACTTGAAGTAGTTGCAAACGCACGAATGGTAAAAAGTTTCCTCCAAACCTTCGCTCCAAGTTTAAAAACATTAACTTTGTAATTTTGACTGTTTCTTTAAATATTATATAGTTTAATTTGCCTCGGCTGCGTCAGTATTATTGTTAGAGACATGATTTCTTTGCAGGGAGTAGTGCGGCTAAAAATGTAGGTTTACACAGATTATAATTTTTACTTCACTACATTTATTAATACTTGACACAATTTAAATAACACTTCACTCATATATATAATATATATATAGAGAGAGAGGGAGAGAGAGAGAGAGATCTGTGAGATTTTTATTAATTACTAGCATTTTTTAGCACTAAACTATTTTTTTCTCACAATGGATACGTATTAAACTTCTCGAGGACGCATCTCGCGTCCGGTTAGGAACGCTGGTTACAAGCAACTGACTTCTGAATTTGTACAGTTTGCCCTATTTCAGTTTCTGATTGGCTAATCCTACTCCAATAGAATACTTTCATTCAACTTAACCTTTTTTCTGGTTGTTGATTGACTATTTATAAACTGTCTCAAAATTCACATTATTGTTGCTCCAATAATTACAAGTAGCATTTTTAAACTTTCTTTTTCATTATTGATTCAAGGTTAACTTATTGTTACCGCATTGTTAGCAACTTTTAATCTATTATTCTCACAGCTCCTGCATTATTAAATTACCTAATATATTCACATAACATTATTGAACATGTACATAGCAATATAAACATTAATACAATGACTGTTACAAGCATTTTATATGTTATTTATACACATATTACTTTAAGGCAGGCTGTTATTGAATTTTATATTATATAATTAACTGAAATCATTTAAGTGTTAAAAATACTGCCTCAAGGAGAACGTCTCTAAGTACCTCCGTTAGCTCAGCGGCAGTGCTTCGTCTCCTTGTGTGTGCCTGAGAACAGAATAACTCTAGAATGAAAAGTTGGTATTTAAGTTCATATCTTCCAAAGATACGACACGAAGATTTTCAGGAAATTACTGCCACACCATACTACCGCTTACATATAAGTGTTTTGGTAATTTTTGATTTTCAGAAAAATTATTTAACTATTTTAATTAAAATACCATATATTAATACATTCAAATTAAAATAAATTTTCTATGCTTAATTTCTGGGAATAGTCTGTGAAGTCCTCTGCACTGGGAAAATACATTTCGTATAATTTTGTATGTGTTGTAAAAATAACATATATACAAAAGAATTATTACAAAACAAATAAGTGTATTTTTTTAAAAAGAAGTCTTCTAATAAGATTTTGTCTACCATGAATCATTTTAGAGATATTCGTTGTTATTGGCTTGAATTTTTCAATAATCAAACAGTGTCACCATTTAGTAGCTTCTCGCAAACATATGGAAAGAACGTGGAAGTTGAAAAATAGTGATAGGATTTCCAAGGATTTGACTATCGCTTCTGGCTTGTACATCCCCTTTGTTCCTGTAACAAAGTGTGTGATGAATCTATTTCTGCAAGCGTTTATCTCGATTAATATAAAATATATACAAAAATATTATCTTGCAGGAATGGTTTGCAAAAGTTATACAATAATTAATTATAGTGTCTACAATAGGTCGTGCAAACGAAACGAATAAAATTTTTTAAGATTTGACTATCACTCCAATCTCCTTTCCTTTTGTAGCTACAACGAAATGTGTAATGTCTTACCTCTGTGGTGTGGGGATAGCATTTCTGTCTGACATTCAAGAGCTCCCGAGTTCGAAGCTCGGTTAGCGTGAGTTACATAGATAAGGTTTATTCCGGGGTTTTCCTTTATGCTGAGAAGACGGATGTGGAGTATCTATAAGCTCAAGACACCCGGGGCCCGTTTAAGCATCGTTTTAACCATTCTCTCGTTCATTCACTTTGCGATATGTCCTACCGGTTAAAGGACGTCAAGAAATACGTAATGAACACACACACACAAACACACACACACATATATATTAAGAGCATTGCCATTCTCAATTTTGTATTTTCATCAATCATATTAAAACACCTGGCTTTAACTTTTCTCATTGCCTTTCTACACATATGTAGAGATGCACGCCCACTCCCCCCCACACACAACTTCTGTTTACACAATCCATTGTTTATTCCCTTGCGTTTGTATGAAACTGCACACATTTTTTCTCTGTCACATTTCTATTTACAGGTTTATAAAATATGCCAATTTCGCTTTTGACGTGAAGCGATTGAGACACGAATCTTGTCTGTATGTCGTACATTTTCTAGACGGGATTTTTAATCTTTAGCTGATATTTTACATTTGTTTTCATTAATGACCTGGTCTTTGCTTCTGAATCTCTATTTTATAAATAAATAATCAAAATCGAAATTACACCTGTTTAGATTATAAACATATTTGACTTGAAAGTAGATATTTCTAATTATTAATATAAAAATGTCAAAGATCATAACTTACTTTAATTATCCCTCTTTCTTGAGGAAGAGTCAATTTTAGTGTTTTAGGGCGTGTGTATAAAGTAACGTAGAAAAAGTTTTTCTTACTCAAATATTCATATTCAGTATTTCTATTTCCGAGCAAGGGTAATCTGCACGTATCAAGATAGCTTATTTCAAGCATTTGAATGGCGCTATTTTTAGCGATTATTACTGAACACAGAAGTAGTAGTAAAAGGCATCTTTGGCATGCATAATGGAAACGGTGAACCAATTATTCTTAAATTTAATTCATTCATTCATTATCTGTTTACCCTCCTCTTATGAAGGACTTACACCCCCAGGACTTACATGCGGGTGCCTGGGGTCAGATGCCCGTCGAGGAGCAGACACTCATGGATCAGACAGAATATCCAGGATGGGTGATCAGCCCGATGCCTGGTATGGGAGGAAGGAAGTAGATGAAACGAAATGATGGTGAAATGGATGAAAGGAAAGGTGATGATGGAGCAGTCGGTGGAATGAATGGCGGGGGAAACCGGAGAACCCGGAGAAAACCCGCCCAGACGCCGCTTCACGTGCGGGTCCCTGGGATTGAGCCCGGGCCGCCTCGGTGGGAGGCGAGCGGTCTAACCACTCGGCCACGGCGCCACCCTTAAATTTAATGCCTTATTTTAAATAACGACAGAGAATGGAGTTAAAAAATGAACGTACACTTATGTTATACAAATAAAGGTAAACTGTTTATTACTTTCAGGCCAGTTTAAGCTTATTTAGACATTATGGTATTAATTGGACATTCCTTTCATTTCCCCTCCCATCTTTAATTAGGTGGCATTTCCTTGATCTCTAAATTTCAATCATCACATCAGATAATGTCGTGTAACAGCTCTATCTGAGCGAGCTCGATATCTTATACGAGGAAAACTCAAGCAGGCTTAGTGAGCTCAGTGGCAAAGCACTGGTCTTGTAATTCAATGACCGTGAGTTCAATTCTCATATGAGGCGATATATTTTGCAACAAGTGGTATCTGAGTGAGTTCAATATCTTATAGGAATAACAAGCCAAATACATCTCATTATTTCAGTCTCATAGCATTGGTCTTGTAAATCAGGGGCCGTGAGTTTAATCCTCATATGAGGCGATATATTTTGCAACAAGTGGTATCTGAGTGACTTCAATATCTTATAGGAATAACAAGCCAAATACATCTCATTATTTCAGTCTCATAACATTGGTCTTGTAAACTAGGGACCGTGAGTTTAATCTTCACATGAGGCGATATATTTTGTTATCATGTTATCTTAGTCATCCAATATCTTATACGAGAGAACATCCAAGCAGGCGTCGTTAACTCAGTGGCACAGCATTGGTGTTGTAAACTAGGGGTCGTGAGTTCAATTTTCCTATTAGTATATTTTGTAACTGTGTTACTTTAGTGAGTTCAGTATCTTATTGTAGAAAGAAGCTAATCACGCCTCATTAGCTCAGTTGCAAAGCACTGGTTGGGGCGTTTCCACAACATTTTCATTCCTGGATCGGTGCGGAGTTCTTTCCTCTTAACAATCCAATCCAGATTCGAACTGCATTTATTTTGCATACGAGAACCACACGTTACCCCTATACTATAGGTGTAGAATGTAAACCTGTTGTACTCCTCGAAGGGAATCCAAATCGAATCAACTTCGTTTATAATTTTACATGAACATTTAAAACCGCCAAACATCTTATGTGGCACTCTCACACGGCTTTCTCTACCCATTTCAAATTTAAGTCCACAATTGCATATTTGATGCTTCCATACACGTTCGTTGTTCATTATAATTAGTCTTCGGACATACTTAAGGTTAACTTCTATTTTGCTGGTAATTTGTTTACAAGCGATGGACTATTGCATAAGAAATAATCAGTTTCATGTGTGGACTACATGCGTGGACAACTATTGCAATGTATTACAATGTATTTTCTGAATGTATCAAAAGCAAAACATCCTCTATTTTAAGTCAAACAAAGCTTATATCTTCAAAAACTCCGTTCTCTATCACATGACGTGACTAGAGCAAAACGAAGCCGACGAACGTCACACACACTTATCTGAGAAACACATGTATTTTCATTGTTTAGAGTGGTATCCCTAATATGGCACATAATTATATATCCTGTGTTTTTATGTAAAACACTCTTCAGTTTCTGTTTTCCTATTTCAGTGGCAGAAATTTGTCTACTTCTGTAAAGTGTTGCGTCAAGTTATCGACAAGTTTCAAGGACCTTGGTATTGCCATCTGTGACGATTCAAGTTTTTTTATTGTTAAACGAATATCCTTAAATATATAATTGACTAACTGCAAGTGTTCATACAGCTGTGGGGATACCAAAGAATTTGCAATTTTAATAACCGAAATTTCTTCATCGCCAAACTTGCTAATCACTGAACAATCTGGTTGTAATACTCAAAGTAGTACAGACCGATCATCGACCAAAAGCCCCACCATGTCACAATAGGTTGAGGTGGCAAAGTAATTCCTGGCACTAGTTCTTTAAACTTTAGTGTCCTTGAAGGCACCTTTAAAAACATTTTTTTTATATTTGAGATGAAATCATCTACATCAGAAAAATGTTTCCTAATCTGTTCTGCCGCCCGGTGAAGATCATGAGCTAAACACGTCAGATGTATAATTCTGGGATAGCATTCCTTAATTCCGGAAGCGCTTTTACCGTATAAACGGTTGCATTCTCACAAATAGTAACATGTTCTTAGTTTTTATATCGTATAGCCATAGAAGAGACTATCAAACAACTTGTCAATGGAAGAATGGTTAACTTCGCTAACACCTCAGAGGTTAACGAAAGTTTTTGATCTGGACGTTCAGGAGATAATATTCCTATGACCACAGTTATAGATCTCACAGTATCATCTGTGGTTTGATCTATCAAAATTCAAATATTATGAATTCCCATAGAACGTCTGATGTTGCTCAGAGTATCATCATAACAAGCAGACAAATGACATTTACGTAAAGAAGACTCACAAGGAACTTTCATACTTGTACATTTTTTCAGAAACGTTTTAAAAGCAGGATTTTGCAGCTTATTAAATGCGATTTTTGTGCTTACCATCATGTCAGACGAATCCCTATAAACGTCGATTTGGCTACATGAGTTCGTGGTTTCTGATGTGGATAATATATCCGCACTCCCTCATTTCTAGGAAGCAACGTAATATTTTATGAGTGTGTTTTAGATTTACAGTGTCTTGCAATAAAAACCTCTCTATCATTTGATTTCAATGTGACATACTTAAAAAAAATATATTTTCCCCTCTTACACCAAAATACTTATGGCGATATTCATTTACAAGTAAGACACTTCTTACTGGTTGTTTTCGGCATGTTTTGTCAGCTAACAACGGTTTGACTCATAACTTCAGAACAGGCTGTATTGTACTGATCGCTTGCTTAGAGTAAATGACTTGCAGTGTTTGGGGAGATGGAACCCTGTGCGCACGTAACTTTTTCCCAGTCAAAATGCAACGAAACAGCAACCGTGTCCGAAGCCTAATTATAATTATATTTTTGCTTAGAAACGATTCAAACTAAGCTATGAGTGCTTAGTTAATTAGAGCTTGAGAACACAGTATTAAATGTTTAATCTTGATAACGAGTTCTTGCAATGAAAAGAGAAAGGAAGAATTGAAAACACTGAGATGGTTGTTTATTTTAGGAGGAGTTGTATTTCGACTGTTGGGGAGCCGAACTTGAAGTAGTTGCAACCGCACGTATGGTACCCGGTGGCCTTCGCCCCAAGTTTAAGAATCAACTTTGTATTTTGAATGTTTCTTTAAATATTATTTATATTTACCTCGGCTGCGTCAGTATTAATTTGTAGAGACATGAATTTCTTAACAGGGTGTGGTGCGGCTGAAGAATGTAGGCTTACACAGATTATAATTCTTTTACTTCAATTCTTTTATTAATCCTTGACACAATTAAATAACACTTCACTTATATAGAGAGCTGTAAGATTCTTTTATTAATTACTTGCACTTTTTAACACGTAAACTTTATAATATTCGCCGTAATGAATTTTCGTCTCACACTGAATACGTATATATTACGTATACGTAATACTTCTCGAGGACGCGTGTCGTGTGCGGTATAGGAACGCTTTCTGCTAGCAACTGACTTCTGAATTTCTAAATTTTGCTCCATTTTAGTTTCTGATTGGCTAATCCTACTACTCCAAAGTAATACTTTTATTTAACTTAAGCTTTTTTCTGGTTGTTGATTGGCTGTTTATAAACTGTCTCAAAAATTACATTATTGTTGCTCTAAGAATTACTAGTAGCATTATTAAACTTTCTCATTCATTATTGCCTCAAGGTTACCTCATTGTTAGCAACTTTTAACCTATTGTTCTCACAGCTCCTACATTATTAAATTACGTAATACATTCACATAACATTATTACCCATGTATACAATAATGTAAACATTAATACAATGACTGTAATATACACTTTTTATACATCGTTACATACACATATTGCTTTAAGACGGGTTGTTATTATATTTTATATTATATAATTTGACTGAAATCATTTAAATGTTAAAAATACTGCCTCAACTCTTAAGCATGCCTTTCATTTCGCCTCCCTTCTTTAATTATGTGGCATCTCCTTGGTCTCTTAAAATTCAATCATCACATCAAATAATGTCGTGTAACAGTGCTATCTGAGAGAGCTCGATATCTTATATGAGAAAAACTCAAGCAGGCTTAGTGAGCTCAGTGGCAGAGCACTGGTTTTGTAAACCAGGGGTCGTGAGTCCAATCCTCGCATAAGGCAATATGTTTTGTAACAGCATTATCTGAATCATCATCGTAACAGATGATACACCTGCTCTTGGAAAGGTGTAAATATCGAACATGGAATATTTAGAAAATACTTGGCTCTATGAAGAAAATTCGTGTTACACAAATTATGTGTTTTAAAGAGCTGTATACTTCCCTGCGTAAGCTTTGGTTTAATATGGTCCAGGCGGTAAGGTTTGTGGCACGCATTCGGGAGTTCCGGGTCTAAACCCCGGGGCCCACCATTCTGACCGAAGGCTTTTCGCTGTTTTCCTCGGTCGCTAGGCGAATGCTGATTTGGATAATTTAACACGAGAATTTTCTAACATCTCTCTCATCACTACATTCCACCTCCTTCTTCTTCAGCGCCATACCAGGCATTGGGCGATCATCCATCCTGAATAACGTATGTTCCAGAGTTTACTTGCTCCTCAACAGGTACTGGCCCAAAGCATGGCTTTAACTTATACTTTATTCAAAATCATTTTTAAGAAAGGAATGAATCATGATGGGAAAATGTTCTTGAAAATCTTTGTGGGTCATGCTTAAATTGTGTCTTATTCAAGTTTATTCTTATCCACCGTTATTTTTGTTATGATGCTCACACAAAGACACCCGCACACACACACACACACACACACACACACACACACACACACTCAAGTGCGCAGGGACATTGTTTTATTTTTATTTAATCGATCTCAATCGAGTGTATTTCGGTGAATTTTAGATATTGTTTATAAATTTCTGGGAGAGAAAGTAAAGGTGAATTCAAAACGATTGTAGTATCTACTTAAACTAATGATAGTGAAGGCAGTGACAGCATCCCCATGGGCAGTAAAGAAAGGAAGTAAAGCTTAATAATAAATTCTCGATTATATTTATTTATATTTACATTTCATCTAGCGTAGTGTATACGTCACTGGACATATGCATGTCTAGAAAAGTAAGTATTCCTTGTATTTAAATGACAATGATTAATTAAGCCTTTCTGGCTCCTAAATTGTTATAATACCATGTAGCTCTTAATCAGTTTATAAATTTTGTTGTAAACCAATTTTGTTTCCATGCATTAATTCTGAGGTATATTGCTGTATAAAACCCAGGAAAAATATTAATTTCTCCACAGGATGTATGAGGAAAAAGATTCAGATATTCGTGTTAGTTTACTTGGGCATTTCACAACAAAATTATATATAATCAGTTAAGATCTATGTTTTAAGAGCCCACAATCTTAATTGCCTACATACAATTAATTGGGAATTATACTTAAGAACTTTCTTATTTTCGCAAAATTGTGCTTTATAAACTATAGCTAAAAGCAGAATTTGTGGTTATGATGGTTATTTCTGTTATTACTATTAGTATGGTTACTATTATTATTATTATTATTATTATTAGCATTATTATTCGAAAAAGCAAAGTGCTCTCATTCAATTTTTAGTAAAATAGATAAATCGGAAATACGAGGAATCATACTTGTAGGAAGAGGAAGACATTGTAACCCTGCAAATATTATTTCGGAGATCTTCAATTAGGTTTTTGCATACATCACATGCGGCAGAGAAAATACAGGGAAATGCATTTTACCCCGTTTATAACTTATAAGGTATTGAACGCAGACAAACAACACTAAGTTATAAAACTATATGCCTCCTGTGAGGATTGAACTCACGACCCCTGATTTACGAGACCAGTGCTCTGCCACTGAGCTAAAGAGGCATATGTTTTTATCCTGTAAGGAATATTGAGTGAACTGATGTATCACAGTTTTAAAACACCTTGGGTACCTATTTAACGCATATTGATTTAACAGCCCCCACCTCAATGCTTTACTTACGAGATCGGTACCCTGTCACTGAGCTAAGCGGGTATGAGTGAATACTACAGCATAATGAGCCTGTCGAGATAGCACTATATTCACATACACTTCGCCTCTCCTGCAGATAAAACCAATGATCCATGGTTTACAAGACTAGTGTTATACCACTGAATTACTGAAGCGTGGGTGATGAACCCACTCAGATAACACAAGGTTACATGTGAGAACTGTACTCACAACGCTTTCTTTAGAAGTCCAGCGCTCTGCTATTAAGGGTTGATCATTGACCATGCGTTGGTCATTCTTTCGGTAAAATATTGAGGTCAGTCTAGTAACACTCTGCGATAAAATAGCCCACCTCATCCAAGGATTGGACCCACAATCCCTGGCAGTGTTCTAACACTGAGACAAAGAGATGGATGTTTTTGTTACTCCTGTAAGATATTGGGCCCACTCAGGTAAAATTCTATTACAAAATTGCTTGCTTCTGTGAGTACTGATCCAAACATCAATGATCTCACACGGAGATAAAAAAGACTGTGCTACTTTTTCTTCCTATGAGATAACTAGTGTGCTTAGATAATCTGTTACCAACTAGACTTTCATTTGCGTAGATTGAACTCATGACCACAATACCAGTGCCCAGGCACTGAGCTAGGAGACGTGAATTGTGGCCTCCTATTAGATAATGAGCCCAATAAAACACTCTGTTACAAAATAGTCTGCCATAAGTAAATATTGCACTCATGACCACTCAAATAATACTGCGTTAAAAAATCAGTGCCTAAGGCGAGGATTAAACTCAGGGCCACTGGCTTGCAACACCAGCGCTCTCTCACTGAGGGAGATTAAAGAAATGTGCTTGGAGTGCTTCTCCTCTATGATACTAAACTCACTGAGATAACACAGTGTTACAAAACGCAGTTCCTCATATGATGATTATACCCACGACCCCTGTTTTACGAGACCAGTGTTCTACCACTGAGGTAACGAGTTGCGCTTGCATTCTTTCTCCTATACCTATAAGATACTGAACTCAAGTACATAACATTGTTACAACATATAGTGCTTATGGAAAGATTTAGCTCACGACCCCTGTTTTACAAAACCAGTGTTCTACCACTGAGGTAACGAGTTGCGCTTGCATTCTTTCTCCTATACCTATAAGATACTGAACTCAAGTACATAACATGTGTTACAACATATAGTGCTTATGGGAAGATTTAGCTCACGACCCCTGTTTTACAAAACCAGTGTTCTACCACTGAGGTAACGAGTTGCGCTTGCATTCTTTCTCCTATACCTATAAGATACTGAACTCAAGTACATAACATGTGTTGCAACATATAGTGCTTATGGGAAGATTTAGCTCACGACCCCTGTTTTACAAAACCAGTGTTCTACCACTGAGGTAACGAGTTGCGCTTGCATTCTTTCTCCTATACCTATAAGATACTGAACTCAAGTACATAACATGTGTTGCAACATATAGTGCTTATGGGAAGATTTAGCTCACGACCCCTGTTTTACAAAACCAGTGTTCTACCACTGAGGTAACGAGTTGCGCTTGCATTCTTTCTCCTATACCTATAAGATACTGAACTCAAGTACATAACATGTGTTGCAACATATAGTGCTTATGGGAAGATTTAGCTCACGACCCCTGTTTTACAAGACCAGTGTTCTACCACTGAGGTAACGAGTTGCGCTTGCATTCTATCTCCTATACCTATAAGATACTGAACTCAAGTACATAACATGTGTTGCAACATATAGTGCTTATGGGAAGATTTAGCTCACGGCCCCTGTTTTACAAGGCCGGTACCGGCCGTACCCGTATTCTTTCTCCGTAAGATACTAAAATCACTCAGATAACATGAGTTGTACAATAAAGCGCTTCATATGAGGATTGAATTCACGACCCCTATTTCAGAAATCCAGTGCTCTGCCATTGAGCTAATGAGGTGTGCTTTAGTTTAACTTACAATATCCTGACCCCCTGAAATAACATTCATTCATTCATTCATTATCTCCTCTTATGTAGTACTTACACCCCCCAGGACTTACAAGCGGGTGCCTGGGGTCAGAGGCCCGTCGAGGAGCAGACACTCATGGATCAGATAGAGCATCCAGGATGGGCGATCAGCCCAATGCCTGATATGTGATGAGGGAAGTAGATGAAACGAAATGTTGGTGAAATGTATGAAAGGAAAGGTGATGATGGAGCAGTGGAATGAATGGCGGGGGAAACCGGAGAACCCGGAGAAAACCCGCCCAGACGCCGCTTCGTCCACCACAAATCCCACATGCAGGTCCCTGGGATTGAACCCGGGCCGCCTCGGTGGGAGGCGAGCGGTCTAACCACTCGGCCACGGCGCCGCCGAGCCTCAAATAACACTTGTTACAAAATAAACTGACTCGTGTGATGATTGAAGTCACCACTCTTGGTTTAGAGGCCAGTGCTTTGACACTAAGCTAACGGAGCGTGCTTGTATTCTTTAATCTTATAAGATACCGCACTCACTGAGATACCATTGCGTTACAAAATACATGTCTGATGAGAGATTGAACACATCATTGAACTCAAGACCCAGTGCAGTGCCACTGAGGCATGCTTGGGTTATCTCACGTATAAGATATCGAGCTCTCTCAGATAGCACTGTTATACAATGTAGTGTCACACGTAAGGCTTGAATCCACGAGCCCTGGTTTACAAGAACAGTGCTCTGGCACTGAGGTAACGAGACCTGGTTGGTTTCCCTGTCGTGTAAGATATTGAACTCACCCAGGTAAGAGTGTGACTATTTGATTTCATATAAGATAATGGACTCACTGGGATAACATGGTTACAAACTTCATTGCCTCATGTGAGGGTTGAACTCATGACGCCTGCATCGCAAGACCAGTGTTCACCCACTGAGCTAACGAAGAGTGTGCCTATTTGATTTCATATAAGATAATGGACTCACTGGGATAACATGGTTAAAAAACATATTGCCTCATGTGAGAGTTGAACTCACGACACCTGGTTTACAATACCAGTGCTCTGCCACTGAGCTAATGTGGCGTGGTCGCCTTTTATTTCATATAGGACAAGATACTTCATGGGATAACACGGTTACAAAATATATTGCGTGATGGGAGGATTGAACTCACGACACCTGGTTTACAATACCAGTGCTCTGCCACTGAGCTAATGTGGCGTGGTCGCCTTTTATTTCATATAGGACAAGATACTTCATGGGATAACACGGTTACAAAATATATTGCGTGATGGGAGGATTGAACTCACGACACCTGGTTTACAATACCAGTGCTCTGCCACTGAGCTAATGTGGCGTGGTCGCCTTTTATTTCATATAGGACAAGATACTTCATGGGATAACACGGTTACAAAATATATTGCGTGATGTGAGGATTGAACTCGCGACCCCTGGTTTACAAGACCAGTGTTCTGCCAGTGATCTAATGAGGTGTTCTGCCTTTGATTTCATATAAGATAATGAACTTACTGGTATATCACGGTTACAAAATATACTGGCTCACGAGAGCACTGAACGCACGGCCACGGTTTTCAAGACCAGTGCTCTGCCACTGAGCTAATGAAGCGTGTTCGCCTTTGATTTCATATAAGACAACATACTCACTGGGATAACACAGTTACAAAATATATTGCCTCTTGTGAGAATTGAACTCACCACCCCTGGTTTACAAAACCAGTGCTCTGCCACTGAGCTAACGAGGCGTGAGCTGGGTTGGTTTCATATAAGATAATGGACTCACTACGATAACACGGTTACAATCTATATTGCCTCATGGGATGATATAAATAAGACCACTGGTTTACAAGGCCAGTGTTCTACCACTGAGATAATGAGGCGTATTCGACTCTAATTTCTTATATGACAGCATACTCACTGGAATAACACGGTTACAAAATACAGTGCCTCGTGTGATGATGTAACTATGACCCTTGGTTTACAAGAACAGTGCTATTCCACTGAGCTAATGAGGCGTCCTGGATATCTATTTCATATAAAATGAAGAAGTTCCTGAGGTAACACGGTTATAAAATAGATTGCCTTATGTGAGGTTTCAGCTCACGAGCCCAGGTTTACAAGACCAGTGGTCTGCCACTGAGGTAATGAGGCGCATTGATCGTGTCCTTATAAAATTTGAAGTCACTGAGATAACACAGTTATATAATACATTGCCTTATGTGAAGACTGAATTCACGAGTACTGATTTATAAGACCAGTGCTCTGCCACTGAGCTAATGAGGCGTGTTCGCCTTTCATTTCATATAAGACAACATACTCGCTGGGATAACACGGTTACAAAGTATATTGCCTCATGTGAGGATTGAGCTCACGATCCCTGGTGTACAAGACCAGTGCTCTGCCACTGAGCTCATGAAGCGTGTTCGCCTTTAATTTCTTATAAAGCAACATACTCCCTGGAAAAAGACGGTTACGAAATATATTGCCTCATGTGAGGATTGAACTCACGACCTATGGTTTACAAGACCAGTGTGCAGCCACTGAGCTAAAGAGGCGTTTTCTCCTTTGATTTCATGTAAGATAATGAACTCACTGGGATATCCCGGTTACATAATATGCTGCCGCATGTGAGGTTTGAACTCACGACCGCTGGTTTACGAGACCAGTGCTCTGCCACTGAGCTAATAAGGCCTGCTTAACTTTTTTTCTCCTATAAGCTTTCGAGCTCTCTCAGATAGCACTGTTACAAGACATTGTCTGATATGAGGATTGATTTTTAGAGACAAAGGCTCTACCACATAACTAATGATGGAAGATGAAACGAAAGGAATATATACTTAAGACCATAATATCTAAATAAGCGTAAGCTGGTGTGAAATTAAGAAACAGTTCACGTTATTTCTGTACCATAAGTGTACGTTCATTTTTAATAGTCATTGTATTTGGTGTTTAAAATAAGGCATTAAATTTAAGAATAAATGGGTCATCGTTTCCATTATGTACGGCAAAGATGCCTTTTACTACTACTTCTGTGTTCAGTAATAATCGCTAAAAATAGCGCTATTCAAATGCTTGAAATATGTTACCTTGATACGTGCAGATGTGAGGCAGTATTTTATATCACAACACTGTGAATGCCAGAATGATTGTAGCGTAAATTAACATTATTGTATGACAATGATTTGAAATGTTTGTTAACTATAAGCATTGTTAGGAAATAAGTTTACACGGCCTCACTGAAACTGACAATAGGAGCGGGTAACAGTGTAGCGAAGGGGTGAGTTGTTTATTAATTAGAAGAGACAAACAAATGACTCAGAGTAGCGCGTTTTTCTTTAGAAATGGAGGGAATATCTTCCCTAGAACATATGTGTTCGTAATTTTGATTGGATATAAAAATAGACGCTAATGTTGGCGCGCTAAATTAATCAATAGCAGTTCTGTTATAATGTTTAGGCATATCGGGGTGAGGGAGTATAAATTCTGAAGCCAGAGACGGGTAACACATAGTTCAACAGAATCATTCGCGGGTCACACGTCACATAGTTCAACAGAATCATTCTCGGGTTACACGTCGCGCAGTTTAAGAGAATCATTCACGCGCTACACGTCGCCCAGTTCAACAGAATCATTCAAGAAGTACACGTTACGCAATTCTACAGAATCTCTCGCGTCGTAAAGTTAGTTACAAAATGCGAAATACGCGAATTAATAATGTGCGGCAAATAAGTGATTATAGTTACATTTGAAAATTTAACAGTTTCAGTCGGGCGTGTATCAAGAGTAAATATGTGAAATTAATAAAGTGTGACGGCAATAAAAGTGTAAAAACAAATTCTTTTATCAGTGTTATTTTTAGTAACAACTCCTTTCCGTTTACACACCCTGTTCAAGAGATTTGCTCGACTGGGTAATAATAGCTAGCCGGAGGACAAAGAACTCAACATTCAAAATAGTAAAACAATGACAGGTCCTCAGCAAATAAGATAACACGAACGATACCGCGACAAATTGGCTCCCAGAACGTGGGGCAAATTAACCAGGAAGGTATATAATAACCAGAACGTGGAGTGAATGGAGCAGTAAAATGAACTACAAGAAGCAGATCCCAGAAACAACCACCAGAAAGACCGACGACGCAGATGAGTAGATATCAGTAACTACGTGAACAGAAGGCAACAGGGGAATTCGACTACAGGACACCAGGACAGCGAGACGACGCAGATCCATCGTAGTACGACGCAGAGGCGATATATACATCTAAGAGAGGGGCAGGAAGCTCGACATCAAAACATCATCAGATAGCATCATAAAGGTTAGAAAATTGTAAATTTTTTTTGTATCCTAAAAGAAAGAAAAAAAATTGTGAGAAATTAAATGTTGTTGAGAAGTGGTAGGATTAAGTAAATAATGTCTACTAATAATACTGAAGAAATAATTATGGAAGGGGATAATGTAACAGTTAGCTGTAATTCAATACAGGTTACAGAAAATAGCTGAAATAATGTAGAATTTGAGGGAGGAAATATTAGTGAAGAAAGTGAGAATAGAATAGCAGGAAATGTTAATTTTGATGCTGGTGCGATGATGAAAATGCTGATAAATATTGGAGAAACATTAAATAAGAATCATAGGGAATTAAGGGAATATATAGAAAAGTGTCATAGGGAATATTAGTAGGAGCTTAGAACAAAACCTAACTCAGAGTAATGAGAAATTGGAGCAAAAATTAGATCAAAACAGGGAAGAAATTGAAAAGAAATTTATGGAGCCAGATAGTAGTATGCCAAGAATGAGAAATGAAAATCAGGAAATAATAGCAAGTGAGATAGGAAAAATTTCAAAGAAAATGTCAGACATGAGCAGGGAAATGTCTAATGAAGAAAAGTGAGGTTAATACTAAAATTGAACATGTTGATGTAGAATGTACAGAGTTAGGTAGCCGAATGAATAGCATTTCAAGTGAGCTAAGAGAGATGAATGCAGATTTAATTCAGGTGCAAGTTAATTTCAGAGGCGAAAAATCTGAAATTCAGAAGGATTCGGAAACACAAAGAAATAAGTTGTCCGAAGAAGTTAAAGTTTTGTCTATACATTTGGATCAAAAACTAACTTCTGAAATTAACAAGTACCAAGCTGTTCAAAATGAAAACTCCAATCCAGTACAGTTTATTACAGACTTGTCAGAGTACTCTCAAATTAAAAAGATACCGGAAGAATTGAAAATGATAGTTGTTAAAAGATGTGTTGTACAGAAAATTTAGATTGGTTACAAATTGTATCAGGGGGCGAAATGTCATATGAATCCTTTAAGAGGTTATTCATGAATAGATTTTGGAAGGTTACGATACAGCTACGAGTAATGTTTAGCATTGGACAATTTGATCCAGGAGAGGAAATAGCAATGACTGCTAAAAAAAAAAGCAAATCATGGTAGGGTTAAAGCTGAACTGCAGAAAAAAATATTGGAATGTAAGAGGGTTAACTATGTATATATGTCATAAGAAAGGAGAAATAAATTCAGGACAAAAATAAATGTTTAAAGGGGTAAAGATAATTAAAGCAAAACACTTGTGTAGCACACAGATAATATGAAATTATGTGTAGAATTAAGAGATGTAAATATATTTGTGTAGAGGATGAATATTTTGGTAAATGTGTTCAATAATTACAAGATGAACCAGTTTAAAAATCTTGAGTGTATAAATTTTTATGTCAATAATCCAAGAAAGTATAACCATTTTGTAATAGTGCCCTAAATAGTTCAGGGTACAGTATTTGCTATAAAAAATTGTATTGTCAGATGTATGTATATAAACACATTACACCCGAGCCAGTGAATAGTGGCGAGAAAAAGGCAAGATGTATAACGTGTGTAAAATGCGTGTGCAGTGTTACGTGCAAGTGATAAATACCGCGTGTTCCAAGATTCAGGAGACTAAAAACCCAATTATAAAATTTCCAAAAAAAGTTGTAAATATTTATAATCATGTTTCTAGTGGGGCATATGAGGCAGTATTTTATATCACAACACTGTGAATGCCAGAATGATTGTAGTGTAAATTAATATTATTGTATGACAATGATTTGAGATGTTTGTTAATTATAAGCATTGTTAGGAAATAAGTTTACATGGCCTCACTGAAACTGACAATAGGAGCGGGTAACAGTGTAGCGAAGGGGTGAGTTGTTTATTAATTAGAAGAGACAAACAAATGACTCAGAGTAGCGCGTTTTTCTTTAGAAATGGAGGGAATATCTTCCCTAGAACATATGTGTTCGTAATTTTGATTGGATATAAAAATAGACGCTAATGTTGGCGCGCTAAATTAATCAATAGCAGTTCTGTTATAATGTTTAGGCATATCGGGGTGAGGGAGTATAAATTCTGAAGCCAGAGACGGGTAACACATAGTTCAACAGAATCATTCGCGGGTTACACGTCACATAGTTCAATAGAATCATTCACGGGTTACACGTCGCGCAGTTTAAGAGAATCATTCACGCGCTACACGTCGCCCAGTTCAACAGAATCATTCAAGAAGTACACGTTACGCAATTCTACAGAATCTCTCGCGTCGTAAAGTTAGTTACTAAATGTGAAATACGCGAATTAATAATGTGCGGCAAATAAGTGATTATAGTTACATTTGAAAATATAACAGTTTCAGTCGGGCGTGTATCAAGAGTAAATATGTGAAATTAATAAAGTGTGACGGCAATAAAAGTGTAAAAACAAATTCTTTTATCAGTGTTATTTTTAGTAACAACTCCTTTCCGTTTACACACCCTATTCAAGTGATTTGCTCGACTGGGTAATAATAGCTAGCCGGAGGACAAAGAACTCAAAATTCAAAATAATAAAACAATGGCAGGCGCTCAGTAAATAAGATAACACGAAAGATACAGCGACAGATTTCACTTGCACGGAAATGGAAATACTGAATATGAAGAATATTGTCCGTAAGAAAGAGTCCAAGTGATTCTACGCTATTTTACACACATGCCCTAAAACACTAAAATTGTTTCTACCTCCAAAAGAGGGATAATTAAACTAAGTTATAATCTTTGGCAATTTTTATATTAATAATTAGAAAAACGTATTTTCAAGTCAGAGATATTTATAATCTAGACAGTTGTAATGTCGATTTTAATTATTTATTTATAAAATAGAGGTTCAGTAGCAGGAAGGGAATGCCCAGCTCATTAATGAAAACAAATGGAAAATGACAGATAAAAATGAAAACTCCCGTATAGAAAATGTGCGACATAAGCCAAGATGCGTATCTTACTCGTTTCACGTCAAAGGCGACAATGACATATTTTATAAACTTGTAAGTCGGAATGTGACAGAGAAAAAAATGTGTGCAGTTTTGTACAAACACGAGAAGAGAATAAGTAATGGTTTGTGTACTCATAAGCTTAGTGTGTGTGTATGTATATGTATGGTCGTGCATCTCTACATATGTGTAGAATATCAATGAAAATGAAATTAAAGCCTGATGTTTCAATATGCTTGGTAAAAAAAGCAAAAATAAGTATGGTAATGGTCTTAAATATATATATATATTAGAACAATACTTCCTCGACTGCTAAAGAAAGCGATTCACGCACTTGTGAATAGGTAAAGGACACTTTCTTAGCAATTGTGTGATAAACTTCGTTTTATACAATGTAGAGATTATACATTGTGCATTATACATTATAGGTACAATGTACTTTGACACCGAGCGGGATGGTTCAGGCGGTATCGTCTCTCCCCATTCCGGAGGTCCCGGGATTGGACCCCATGGCCTATGGTTCTTTCATGGTTTCCCCGGGTCGGCAGGGGAATGCTAGAGTGTTCATCTTCTACCATATTTTCGCCGACCGGGATAGCACAGGCGGCAACGTCTATTGCCCGCATTCGTGAGCTCCCGCGTTCGATTCCCGGCGACTGACCACTCTGGTTCATAGGTTTTTCGTGGTTTCCCCGGGTTGCCAGGCGAATGCTGGGGTAGTTCATCTTCTATCACGACTCTCCTTCCTCTCACTTCCTGCACCCATCATCTTCCTTGTCATCTGTTTCAGGGTTGTAGGACCAGGTGACGGTGTTCGGAGGGTTGTGGCTGGGCGTGGCTTGCGCTCTGTAACAGTTTCTTCCTTGGCGTGGCTACGGTGCCGCTTATTTAGGTATCTCCTCAACGTGGGACTCCGCACAGGGGGATCCTGGAGGTTGGTGGCTTGTAGGGTCGGACCGTGCATTCTATCTGGAAACGTTGGGGACCCTATCCATGCTTGCGCCCATCAGCATTCAAATCTGGTCGCTCATCGAGTCTTTCCCCTCAGCCCTCCCTCCTACCCTTCCCGGAGGTCACGTTGGAAGCAAAAGTGGCGTTACAGCCTACTTGCGGTGTCCTGCCTCGGTTCCGAGGTGCCAAATTTTACCTTATTACTTTGATAAAAATCCTAATGTGTAATTTTCACATTAATTTTCTAGCTACTAACGTCTATTTTTGTATGGGGTATATCGACTATTTTTACAAAAGTTTCTTAATCTTTCTACTTAATGAGTTAAATGTTTATAGAAATGGTTTTATTACGTATTTCTTGATTAACTAAAGTTCTTTAACCGGGTAGGACATATCGCAACGTGAATGAACTAGACAATGGTTAAAACGATGCTTAAACGGGCCCGGGGTGTCTTGAGCTTATAGATACTCGACATCCGTCTTCTCAGCATAAGGAAAAACCACGGAATAAACCTTACCTATGTAACTCACGCTAACCGAGCTTCGAACTCGGAAGCTCTTGAATGTGAGACAGAAATGCTATCCCCACACCACAGAGGTAAGACATTACACATTTCGTTGTAGCTACAAAAGGAAAGGAGATTGGAGTGATAGTCAAAACTTAAAACAATTTATTCATTTCGTCTACAAAAGTTATTGTAGACACCATAATTTATTATTGTATAACTTTGGCAAACTATTCGTGCGAAAAATCTTTTTGTATATATTTTATATTAATCGAGATAAACTTTGCAAAATAGATTCATCACACACTTTGTTGCAGGTAAAAAGGGGATGTACAAGCCAGGAGGGATAGTCAAATCCTTGAAAAACGTATCACTATTTTTCAACTTCCACGCTCTTTCCATAGGATTGTAAGAAGCAATAGAATGATGACAGCGCTTCCAAAAATAGACTATTGAAAAATTCAAGCCAATAATAACGAATATCTCAGAAATGGCTCAAGACAAAAATTTTATTTGAATTTTGAATTTTTTTAAAAAAAATACACTTATTGATTTGTAATAATTCCTTTGTCTATGTGTTATTTTTACCACATTTACGAAATTATACAAATGTGCTTTCCCAGCGAAGAAGAATGCACACACTATTTCCTGAAATTAAAGCTATTAACTTTATTTAAAGATAATGTATTAATATATAGTATTTTAATTAAAATATTTAAAGCAATTTTTCTGAAAATCGAAAATTACCAAACTCTTACATGTAAATCGTAGTATGGTATGGGAGTATTTTCTTGAAAACCTTCGTGCCACATCTTTGGAACACATGAACTTAAATACCAACTTTTCGTTCTAGAGTTAATCTGTTCACAGGCACACACAAGGAGACGAAGCACTGCCGCTGAGCTAACGCAGATACTACATATCCTCTACTAGCGGACTGAAAATACTCAGATATCACTGTGTTACAAATTAAGTTGTTTCATATGCAGTTTGAACACAGGACCCATGGCTTACAAAACCGGTGTTCTGCCACTGCTAATGGAGCGTGCTTGGAACACATGTTCTATAACATACTTAATTCACTAAAGATAACACTTACAAAGTACATTCCCTCATGTGGAGCTGAAATCACGACCCCTAACTTGCCAGACCCATGCTCTACCTCTGAAATAATGAGACGAGCTCGACTCCCTTCTCCTATACGACACTGGACGGTTATATGCAATATATATACTCATTTGAGGATTAAGCTCACGACTCCTGGTTTAAAAGACCAGTGCTTTGCACTGAGCTAATGAGCCGTGCTTCACTTCGATTTCATGTAAGATAATAAACTCACTGGGATTACACGGTTACAAAATATGCTGCCTCATGTGAGGATTTCACTCACGCCCACTGGTTTACGAGACCAGTGTTCTGCCACAGGTCTAATGAGCCATGCCTCACTTCGATTTCATGTAAGATAATGAACTCAATAGCATAACACGGTAATAAAATATCCTGCCTCATTTGAGGATTGCACTCACGCCCACTGGTTTACGAGACCAGTGTTCTGCCACAGATCTAATGAGGCGTGTTGCCTTTGATTTCATATAAGATAATGAACTCACTAGCATAACACGGTAATAAAATATGCTGCCTCATGTGAGGATTGCACTCACGCCCACTGGTTTACGAGACCAGTGTTCTGCCACAGATCTAAAGAGGCCCGTTGCCTTTGATTTCATATAGGATAATGAACTCACTAGCATAACACGGTAATAAAATACGCTGCCTCATGTGAGGATTGCACTCACGACTACTGGTTTACGAGACCAGTGTTCTGCCACAGATCCAATGAGCCATGCTTCACTTCGATTTCATGAAATAATGAACTCACTAGCATAACACGGTAATAAAATATGCTGACTCATGTGAGGATTGCACTCACGACCCGTGGATTACGAGACCAGTGTTCTGCCACAGATCTAAAGAGGCCCGTTGCCTTTGATTTCATATAGGATAATGAACTCACTAGCATAACACGGTAATAAAATACGCTGCCTCATGTGAGGATTGCACTCACGACTACTGATTTACGAGACCAGTGTTCTGCCACAGATCTAATGAGCCATGCTTCACTTCGATTTCATGAAATAATGAACTCACTAGCATAACACGGTAATAAAATATGCTGACTCATGTGAGGATTGCACTCACGACCCCTGGATTACGAGACCAGTGTTCTGCCACAAATCTAAAGAGGCCCGTTGCCTTTGATTTCATATAGGATAATGAACTCACTAGCATAACATGGTAATAAAATACGCTGCCTCATGTGAGGATTGCACTCACGACTACTGGTTTAAGAGACCAGTGTTCTGCCACAGATCTAATGAGCCATGCTTCACTACGATTTCATGAAATAATGAACTCACTAGCATAACACGGTAATAAACTATGCTGACTCATGTGAGGATTGCACTCACGACCCCTGGATTACGAGACCAGTTTTTGCCACAGATCTAAAGAGGCCCGTTGCCTTTGATTTCATATAGGATAATGAACTCACTAGCATAACACGGTAATAAAATACGCTGCCTCATGTGAGGATTGCACTCACGACTACTGGTTTACGAGAGCAGTGTTCTGCCACAGATCTAATGAGCCATGCTTCACTTCGATTTCATGAAATAATGAACTCACTAGCACAACACGGTAATAAAATATGCTGCCTCATGTGAGGATTGCACTCACGACCCCTGCTTTAAGAGACCAGTGCTCTGCCACTGAGTTAATGAGGCGTGTTGCCTTAGGTGTCATATAAGATAATAAAATCACTAGCATAACACGGTAATAAAATATATTGCTTCATTTGAGGATTACCTCACGACACCTGGTTTACAAAACCAGCGTTCTGCCACTGATTTAATGAGGCGCGTTGCCTTTCATTTCATATAAGATAATGAACTCACTGGGATATCACGGTTACAAAATATATTGCCTCAGGTGAGGATTGAACTCACGACCCCGGTTTACGAGACCAGTGCTCTCCCACTGAGATAATGAGGCGTGTTACCGTTGATTTCATATAAGATAATGAACTCACTGGGATAACACGGTTACAAAATATATTGCCTTATGTAAGGATTGAACGTACGACCTATGGTTTACAAGATCAGTGCTCTGCCACTGAGCTAATGAGGCGTATTACCGTTGATTTCATATAAGATATTGAACTCACTGGGATAACACGGTTACAAAATATATTGCCTTATGTAAGGATTTAATTTACGACCTATAGTTTACAAGATCAGTACTCTGCCACTGAGCTAATGAGGCGTGCTCGGCATTGATTTCATATAAGACAACTTAATAACTGGGATAACACGGTTTCACAATATATTGTGTCATGAGAGGATTGAAATCATGACCCCTGGTTTACGAGACCAGTGCTCTCCCAATGAGCTAATGAGACGTGTGAACTTCGATTTCATATAAGATAATGAACTCACTGGGATATCACGGTTACAAAATATATTACATAATGGCAGGATTGAACTTAACACCACAGTTAACAAGACCAGTGCTCTGCCACTGAGCTAATGAGGCGTGCTCGGCATTGATTTCATATAAGACTACTTAATAACTGGGATAACACGTTTACAAAATATGCTGCCCCATGTTAGGATTGCACTCACGATCACTGGTTTGCGAGAGCACTGGGCTAATGAGGCGTGATTCACTACGATTTCATGTAAGATAATGGACTAACTGGGATAACACGGTTACACAATATATTGTGTCATGAGAGGATTGAAATCATGACCCCTGGTTTACGAGACCAGTGCTCTCCCAATGAGCTAATGAGACGTGTGAACTTCGATTTCATATAAGATAATGAACTCACTGGGATATCACGGTTACAAAATATATTACATCATGGGAGGATTGAACTTACCACCACAGTTAACAAGACCAGTGCTTTGCCACTCAGCCGTGTTCGCCTTTGATTTCATATAAGATAATGAACTCACTGGGATATCACGGTTACAAAATATATTACATCATGGGAGGATTGAACTTACCACCACAGTTAACAAGACCAGTGCTTTGCCACTCAGCCGTGTTCGCCTTTGATTTCATATAAGATAATGGACTCACTAGGATAACACGGTTACAAACTTTAGTGCCTCATGTAAGGATTGAACTCACGACGCCTGCATCTCATGACCAGTGCTCTCCCACTGAGCTAACGCAGAGTGTGCCTATTTGATTTCATATAAGATAATGGACTCACTGGGATAACATGGTTACAAAACATATTGCCTCATGTGAGAGTTGAACTCACGACACCTGGTTTACAATACCAGTGCTCTGCCACTGAGCTAACGAGGCGTGAGCTCGGTTGGTTTCATATAAGATAATGGACTCACTAGGATACCACGGTTACAATCTATATGACCTCATGGGATGATATAAATAAGACCACTGGTTTACAAGGCCAGTGTTCTACCCTGAGATAATGAGGCGCATTCGACTCTAATTTCTTATATGACAGCATACTCACTGGGATAACACGGTTACAAAATACAGGCCTCGTGTGATGATGTAACTATGACCCTTGGTTTACAAGAACAGTGGTATTCCACTTAGCTAATGAGGCGTCCTGGATATCTATTTCAGATAAAATAAAGAAGTTCCTGAGATAACACGGTTATAAAATAGATTGCCTTATGTGAGGTTTTAGCTCACGAGCCCAGGTTTACAAGACCAGTGGTCTGCCACTGAGGTAATGAGGCGCATTGATCGTGTCCTTATAAAATTTGAAGTCACTGAGATAACACAGTTACATAATACATTGCCTTATGTGAAGATTGAACTCACAAGTACTGATTTGTAAGACCATGCTCTGCCACTCAGCTAATGAGGAGTGTTCGCCTTTCATTTCATATAAGACAACATACTCACTGGGATAACACGGTTACAAAGTATATTGCCTCATGTGAGGATTGAACTCACGATCCCTGGTGTACAAGACCAGTGCTCTGCCACTGAGCTCATGAAGCGTGTTCGCCTTTAATTTCTTATAAAGCAACATACTCCCTGGAAAAAGACGGTAACAATATATATTGCTTCATGTGAGGATTGAACTCACGACCTATGGTTTACAAGACCAGTGTGCAGCCACTGAGCTAAACAGACGTTTTCACCTTTGATTTCATGTAAGATAATGAACTCACTGGGATATCCCGGTTACAAAATATGCTGCCGCATGTGAGGATTGCACTCACGAAAACTGCTTTACGAGACCAGTGTTCTGCCACAGGACTAGTGAGCCATGCTTCACTTCGATTTCTTGTAAGATAATGAACTCACTAGCATAACACAGTAACAGAATACACTGCCTCATGTGAGCATAGCACTCACGCCCACTGGTTTACGAGACCAGTGTTCTGCCACAGATCTAATGAGCCATGCTTCACTTCGATTTCATGTAAGATAATGAACTCACTAGCACACCACGGTAATAAAATATGCTGACTCATTTGAGGATTGCACTCACGACCCCTGGATTACGAGACCGGTGTTCTGCCACAGATCTAAAGGGGCCTCTTGCCTTTGAATTCGAATAGGATAATGAACTCACTAGCACAACACGGTAATAAAATATGCTGACTCATTTGAGGATTGCACTCACGACCCCTGGAATACGAGACCGGTGTTCTGCCACAGATCTAAAGGGGCCTCTTGCCTTTGAATTCGAATAGGATAATGAACTCACTAGCACAACACGGTAATAAAATATACTGACTCATTTGAGGATTGCACTCACGACCCCTGGATTACGAGACCGGTGTTCTGCCACAGATCTAAAGGGGCCTCTTGCCTTTGAATTCGAATAGGGTAATGAACTCACTAGCACCACACGGTAATAAAATATGCCGCCTCATGTGAGGATTGCACTCATGACCCCTGGTTTACAGGACCAGTGTTCTCACAGATCTAATAAGGCGTGTTGCCTTAGGTTTCATATAAGATAGTAAACTCGCTAGCATAACACGGTAACAAAATATGCTGTCTCATGTAGGATTGCATTCACGACCTCTGGTTTACAAGACCAGTGCTCTGACACTGAGTTAATGAGGCGTGTTGCCTTAGGTGACATATAAGATAATAAACTGACTAGCATAACACGGTAATAAAATACGCTGCCCCATGTGAGGATTGCACGCACGACTACCGGTTTACGAGACCAGTGTTCTGCCACGGATGTAATAAGCCATGCTTCACTTCGATTTCAGGAAATAATGAACTCACTAGCATAACACGGTAATAAAATATGCTGCCTCATGTGAGGATAGCACTCACGCCCACTGGTTTACGAGACCATGTTCTGCCACAGATCTAATGAGCCATGCTTCACTTCGACTTCATGTAAGATAATGAACTCACTAGCATAACGCAGTAATAGAATAAGCTGCCTCATGTGAGGAAAGCACTCACGCCCACTAGTTTACGAGACCAGTGTTCTGCCACAGATCTAAAGATGCGTGTTGCCTTTGATTTCATATAAGATAATGAACTCACTATCATAACACGGTAACAAAATATGCTGACTCATATGAGGATTGCACTCACGCCCACTGGTTTACGAGACCAGCGTTCTGCTACAGATCAAATGAGCCATGCGTCACTTCGATTTCATGTAAGATAATGAACTCACTAGCACAACACGGTAATAAAATATGCTGACTCATTTGAGGATTGCACTCACGACCCCTGGATTACGAGACCGGTGTTCTGCCACAGATCTAAAGGGGCCTCTTGCCTTTGATTTCGAATAGGATAATGAACTCACTAGCACAACACGGTAATAAAATATGCCGTCTCATGTGAGGATTGCACTCATGACCCCTGGATTACGAGACCGGTGTTCTGCCACAGATCTAAAGGGGCCTCTTGCCTTAGATTTCGAATAGGATAATGAACTCACTAGCACAACACGGTAATAAAATATGCCGCCTCATGTGAGGATTGCACTCACGACCCCTAGTTTACGAGACCAGTGTTCTCACGGATCTAATGAGACGTGTTGCCTTAGGTTTCATATAAGATAGTAAACTCACTAACATAACACGGTAACAATAAATGTTGCCACATGTGAGGATTGCACTCACGACCCCTAGTTTACGAGACCAGTGTTCTCACGGATCTAATGAGACGTGTTGCCTTAGGTTTCATATAAGATAGTAAACTCACTACATTAAACACGGTAACAAAAAATGTTGCCACATGTGAGGATTGCACTCACGACCCTTGGTTCACAAGAACAGTGCTCTGCCACCGAGTTAATGAGGCGTGTAACCTTTGATTTCATATAAAATAATGAACTCACTGGGATATCGCAGTTACAAAATATATTGCCTCATATGAGGATTGAACTCATGACCGCGGTTTACAACACTAGTGCTCTGCCACTCTGCTAATAAAGTGTATTGCTTTTGATTTCATATAAGATAATGAACTCACTGGGATAACACTGTAACAAAATATGTTGCCTCATGCGAGGATTGCACTCACGACCTCTGGTATACAAGACCAGTGCTCTGCCACTGATTTAATGAGGCGTGTTGCCTTAGCTGTCATATAAGATAATAAATTCAGTAGCATAACACGGTAACAAAATATATTGCCTCATTTGAGGATAACCTCACGATACCTGGTTTACAAAACCAACGTTCTGCCAGTTATTTAATGAGGCGTGTTGACTTTGATTTCAAATAACATAACGAACTAACTGGAATATCACAGTTTCAAAATATATTGCCACATGTGAGGATTGAACTCACGACCCCGGTTGACGATACCAGTGCTCCTCTACTGAGATAATGAGGCGTGTTACCGCTGATTTCATATAAGATAATGAACTCACTGGGATAACACGGTTACAAAATATGTTGCCTTATGTAAGGATTGAACTCACGACCAATGGTTTACAAGACCTGTGCTCTGCCACTGAGCTAATGAGGCGGGTTCGGGATTGATTTCATATAAGACAACTTAATAACTGGGATAACACGGTTACAAAACATGCTGCCCCATGTTAGGATTGCACTCACGATCAGTGGTTTACGAGACCAGTGTTCTGCCACAGGTTACAGTGAGCCATGCGTCACTGCGATTTCATGTAAGATAATGATCTCACTAACGTAACACAGAAATAGAATACGCTGCCTCATGTGAGCATAGCACTCACGCCCACTGGTTTACGAGACCAGTGTTCTGCCACAGATCTAAAGATGCGTGTTGCCTTTGATTTCATATAAGATAATAAACTCACTAGCATAACACGGTTACAAAATATATTGCCTCATGTGAGGATTGAATTCACGACCTACGGTTTACAAGACCAGTGCTCTGCCACGGAGCTAATGAGGCGCTTTCTCCTTTGATTTCATGTAAGATAATGAACTCACTGGGATTACACGGTTACAAAATATGCTGCCCCATGTGAGGATTGCAATTACAATCACTGGTTTACGAGACCAGTGTTCTGCCACAGGTCTAGTGAGCCATGCTTCACTTCGATTTCATATAAGATAATGAACTCACTAGCATAACACAGTAATAGAATACGCTTCCTCATGTGAGGATAGCACTCACGCCCACTGGTATACGAGATCAGTGTTCTGCCACAGATCTAACGATGCGTGTTGCCTTTGATTTCATATAAGATAATTGAACTTACTAGCATAACACGGTGATAAAACATGCTGACACATGTGAGGATTGTACTCACGACCCCTGGATTACGAGACCAATGTTCTGCCACAGATCTAATGAGCCATGCTTCACTTCGATTTCATGAAATAATGAACTCGCTAGCATAACACGGTAATAAAATATGCTGCCTCATATGAGGTTTGAACTCACGCCCACTGGTTTACGAGACCAGTGTTCTGCCACAGATCAAATGAGCCATGCTTCACTTCGATTTCATGTAAGATAATGAACTCACTAGCACAACACGGTAATAATATATGCTGACTCATGTGAGGATTGCACTCACGACCCCTGGGTTACGAGACCAGTGTTCTGCCACAGATCTAAAGAGGCCTGTTGCCTTTGATTTCATATAGGAAAATGAACTCACCAGCACAACACGGTAATAAAATATGCTGCCTCATGTGAGGATTGCACTCACGACCCCTGGTTTACGAGACCAGTGTTGTCACAGATCTAATGAGGCGTGGTGCCATAGGTTTCATATAAGATAGTAAACTCACTAGCATAACACGGTAACAAAATATGTCGCCTCGGGTGAGGATTGCACTCACGACCCCATGTTTACGAGACCAGTGTTCTCACAGATCTAATGAGGCGTGTTGCCTTAGGTTTCATATAAGATAGTAAACTCACTAGCATAACACTTTAACAAAATATGTTGCCTCATGTGAGGATTGCACTCACGACCTCTGGTTCACAAGACCAGTGTTCTGCCACTGATTTAATGAGACGTGTTGCCTTAGGTGTCATATAAGATAATAAAGTCACTAGCATAACACGGTAACAAAATATATTCCCTCATTTGAGGATTATCTCACGACACCTGGTTTACAAAACCAACGTTCTGCCACTGATTTAATGAGGCGTGTTGCCTTTGATTTCATATAAGATAATGAACTCACTGGGATATCACGGTTACAAAATATGTTGCCTCATGTAAGTATTGCACTCACGATCCCTGGTTTACGAGACCAAGGCTCTCCCACTGAGATAATGAGGCGTGTTACCGTTGATTTTATATAAGATAATGAACTCACTGGGATAACACGGTTAAAAAATATATTGCCTCATGTAAGTACTGAACTCTCGACACCTGGTTTATAAGAGCAGTGATCTGCCACTGAGATAATAAAGCGTGCTTTACTTTGATTTAATACTATATAATGAACTCGCTAGCATAACACGTTTACAAAATATGGTGCCTTATGTGGGGATTGCACTCACGATCACTGGTTTGCGAGAGCACTGGGCTAATGAGGCGTGCTTCACTACGATTTCATGTAAGATAATGGACTCGCTGGGATAACACGGTTACACAATATATTGTGTCATGAGAGGATTGAACTCATGACCCCTGGTTTACGAGACCAGTGCTATCCCAATGAGCTAATGAGGCGTGCTTCACTTCGATTTCATATAAGATAATGAACTTACTGGGATATCACGGTTACAAAATATATTACATAATGGGAGGATTGAACTTACTACCACAGTTAACAAGACCAGTGCTCTGCCACTGAGCTAATGAGGCGTGCTCGGCATTGATTTCGTATAAGACAACTTAATAACTGGGATAACACGTTTACAAAATATGCTGCCCCATGTTAGGATTGCACTCACGATCACTGGTTTGCGAGAGCACTGGGCTAATGAGGCGTGATTCACTACGATTTCATGTAAGATAATGGACTAACTGGGATAACACGGTTACACAATATATTGTGTCATGAGAGGATTGAACTCATGACCCCTGGTTTACGAGACCAGTGCTCTCCCAATGCGCTAATGAGACGTGTGAACTTCGATTTCATATAAGATAATGAACTCACTGGGATATCACGGTTACAAAATATATTACATCATGGGAGGATTGAACTTACTACCACAGTTAACAAGACCAGTGCTTTGCCACTCAGCCGTGTTCGCCTTTGATTTCATATAAGATAATGGACTCACTAGGATAACACGGTTACAAACTTTAGTGCTTCATGTAAGGATTGAACTCACGACGCCTGCGTTACAAGACCAGTGCTCTCCCACTGAGCTAACGAAGCATGTGCCCCTTTGATTTCATATAAGATAATGAACTCACTGGGATAACACGGTTACAAACTTTATTGCCTCATGTAAGGATTGAACTCACGACGCCTGCATTACAAGACCAGTGCTCTCCCACTGAGCTAACGAAGCATGTGCCCCTTTGATTTCATATAAGATAATGAACTCACTGGGATATCACGGTTACAATTTATATCGCCTCATGTTAGGATTGCCTCATGACCCCGTTTACAACACCAGTATTATGCCACTGAGCTAATAAGATGAATTACTTTTTATTTCATATAAAGTAATGAACTCACTGGGATAACACGGTTACAAACTTTATTGCCTCATGTAAGGTTTGAACTCACGACGCCTGCATTACAAGAACAGTGCTCTCCCAAAGAGCTAATGAAGCATGTGCCCCTTTGATTTCATATAAGATAATGGACTCACTTGGATAACATGGTTAGAAAACATATTGCCTCATGTGAGAATTGAACTCACGACCCTTGGTTTACAAGACCAATGCTCAGCTCCTGAGATAATGAGGCGTGAGCCCCTTTGATTTTTTATAATGTACTCATTGGGATCGTACGGATATAGAATGTATTGTTTCATGTGAGAATTCAACTCACGAACCCTGGATTGAGAGACTAGTGCTCTCCTACTGAGCTAATGAGGCGTGTTGCGTTTGATTTCACATAAGATAATGAGTTCACTGGAATATCGCGGTTACAAAATATATTGTCTCATTTGAGAATTGAACTCACGACCGTGGTTTACAAGAACAGTGCTCGGCCACTGAGCTAATGAGGCATGCTCAGCTTTGATTTCATATAAGACAATGGACTCACTGGGATAACACGGTTGTAAAATATACTGCTTCATGTGAGAATTGAACTCACGACCCCTGGTTTACGTAATCAGTACTCTCCTACTGAGCTAATTAGGCGTGTTACGTTTGACGTCATATAAGATAATGAACTCACTAGGATATCACAGTTACAAAATGTATTGCCTAATGGGAGGATTGAACTCACGACCACGGTTTACAACACCGGTGCTCTTCCACTGAGGTAATGAGGTGTGTTTTCCTTAGAGATCATATAAGACAACATACTCACAGGGATAACACGGTTACACAATATATTCCATCTTGTGAGGATTGAACTCACGACCCCTGGTTTACAAGACCAGTGCTCTGTCACTGAGCTAATGAAGCGTGTTGCTTTTGACGACACATAAGATAATGAACGCACTGGGATATCACAGTTATAAAATACATTGCCTCATGGAAAGATCGAACTCACCACCATGGTTTATAAGACCAGTGCTCTGCCACTGAGCTAATGATGCGTGTTCGCCTTTGATTTCATATAAGACAACATATTCACTGGGATGACACGGTTACAAACTATATTGCCTTACATGCGGTTTGAACTCACAACACCTGGTTTACAATACCAGTGCTCTGCCACTGAGCTAATGAGGCGTGCTCGCCTTTGTTTTCCTATAAGACAACATATTCCATTGGATAACACGGTTACGAAATATATTGCGTCATGTGAGGATAGAACTCACGACCTCTGGTTTACAAAACCAGTGGTCTGCCGCTAATCTAATGATGTGTGCTGCTTTTGGTTTCATATAAGATAATGAACTCACTGGGATATCACGGTTACAAAATATACTGACTCATGGGAGCATTGAACTCACGGCCACGGTTTCCAAGACCTGTGCTCTGCCACTGAGCTAATGAAGCGTGTTCGCCTTTGATTTCATATAAGACAACATATTCACTGGGATGACACGGTTACAAACTATATTGCCTTACATGCGGTTTGAACTCACAACACCTGGTTTACAATACCAGTGCTCTGCCACTGAGCTAATGAGGCGTGCTCCCCTTTGTTTTCCTATAAGACAACATATTCCATTGGATAACACGGTTACGAAATATATTGCGTCATGTGAGGATAGAACTCACGACCTCTGGTTTACCAAACCAGTGGTCTGCCGCTAATCTAATGATGTGTGCTGCTTTTGGTTTCATATAAGATAATGAACTCACTGGGATATCACGGTTACAAAATATACTGACTCATGGGAGCATTGAACTCACGGCCACGGTTTCCAAGACCTGTGCTCTGCCACTGAGCTAATGAAGCGTGTTCGCCTTTGATTTCATATAAGACAACATACTCACTGGGATAAAAAAGTTACAAAATATATTACCTCTTTGAGAACCGAATTCACGACCCCTGGTTTACAAGACCAGTGCTCTGCCACTGAGCTAATGAAGCGTGTTCGCCTTTGATTTCATATAAGACAACATACTCACTGGGATAAAAAAGTTACAAAACATATTACCTCTTTGAGAACCGAATTCACGACCCCTGGTTTACAAGACCAGTGCTCTGCCACTGAGCTAATGAAGCGTGTTCGCCTTTGATTTCATATAAGACAACATACTCACTGGGATAAAAAAGTTACAAAATATATTACCTCTTTGAGAACTGAATTCACGACCCCTGGTTTACAAGAACAGTGCTCTGCCACTGAGCTAATGAGGCGTGTTCGGCCTTGATTTCATATAAGACAACATACTCACTGGGATAAAAAAGTTACAAAATATATTACCTCTTTGAGAACTGAATTCACGACCCCTGGTTTACAAGAACAGTGCTCTGCCACTGAGCTAATGAGGCGTGTTCGGCCTTGATTTCATATAAGACAACATAATCACTGGGATAATACGGTTACAAAATATATTGCCTCATGTGAGAATTGAACTCACCACCCCTGGTTTACAAGACCAGTGATCTGCCACTGAGCTAATGAGGCGTGTTCGCCTTTGATTTCATATAAGATAATGGACTCACTAGGATAAGACGGTTACAAAATATATTGCCTCATGGGAGGATTGAACTCACGACCCCTGTTTTACAAGACCAGCGCTTTGCCACTTAGCTAACAAGGCGTGTTCCTATTTGGTTTTATATAAGATAATGGACTCACTTGGATAACACGGTTACAAAATATATTGCCTCATGTGAGGATTGAACTCACGACCCCTGGTTTACAAGACCAGTGCTCTCCGACTGAGCTAACGAGGCGTGTGCTCGGTTGGTTTCATATAAGATAATGGACTCACTAGGATACCACGGTGACAATCTATATTGCCTCATGGGATGATATAAATAAGACCACTGGTTTACAAGACCAGTGTTCTACCACTGAGATAATGAGGCGTATTTGATTCTAATTTCTTATAAGACAGCATACTCACTGGGATAACACGGTTACAAAATACAGTGCCTCGTGTGATGATGTAACTATGACCCTTGGTTTACAAGAACAGTGGTATTCCACTTAGCTAATGAGGCGTCCTGGATATCTATTTCATATAAAATAAAGAAGTCACTGAGATAACACGGTTATAAAATAGATTGCCTTATGTGAGGTTTTAGCTCACGAGCCCAGGTTTACAAGACCAGTGGTCTGCCACTGAGGTAATGAGGCGCATTGATCGTGTCCTTATAAAATTTGAAGTCACTGAGATAACACATTTACCTAATACATTGCCTTGTGTGAGGATTGAACTCACGAGTGCTGAGTGTTCTGCCACTGCGTTAATGAGGCCTGCTTGGCTTCGATTTCATATAAGATACTGAATTCCCACTTATAACACGATTGCAAAATATATTGCTTCATTTGAGTACTGAGTTTGAGAGTCTACTTAACATAAGTTCGGGGCGAAAATAAAATGAATATCCAATTATCACCAGAATATCTAAGTAAACTGAAGCAATAGTCAAATCTCTGTGTGGAATTCTGTATTCTTTCCATGATATTGCGAGAAAAAACTGAGCTGTATGCTATAATATATAAATTGTAATAAGTTATTGATAATTCTAAGGCAATAATAATGAGTATCTGCAATGATTGATGATCGTTATATGAAATAAATGGTGTTTCATAAATGCACTTTATTTTAAGTAATTGATTTGTATTTCTCTTACATATTACCACTTTTACGAAATTTAACAAAATATGTTTTCCGAGCGATGGGACTTCTCAGAGAAGTTCAAGATGTACATTGATTTTAATGTATTTTTAATATATGGTATTTAAATCAAAATCTTTAGAGCAATTCTTGAGAAAAACAAAAAATTTAGAAAGTTTTTCTATGTAAAGAATAGTTTTGGCTGTGGAATTTAGTCAAAAATCTTCCCGGCAGTGCTTGGAACAAATGAACTTAAATGTCAACTTTTCGTTTTTAAGTTAGTCTCTTCACAGACACACACGGAGACGCACACATTTGGACCTGTTTTGAAAATGCTCTTTTTAGATTCAGGGAGCCCCAAAATATGTATTTCCGTGAAACCTATTATCCAATTTTTTAGTAGTATGCAATACCTTGTCTTTCTACTATGTACGTGGTAGAGGAACTGGATATCATCTATCAAGAATTGAATATGACAATCACCACTTCTATCTAAAGCTGTAAATGTCTTTACAACATACAATTTCTTTCAAATAACGTTTTCTGTGGCATTAGTCATTTCCGAGGTATATGTTTCTAAGCCAGCATATAGCCATTAGCTTTTAATTTTAAACATCTGACTATCGATTCGGTTTCCTCTATCCCCTTTTAACTTTAAGGAAACACATGATGAAACTGTTTCTATAAAAGTTCATCTTGATTAACATAAAGCGGATAAAAATAATCTTTCCTGGAATAGTTTGTGAAAGCGATATAAAATTTTATATAATATTAAGCGATAGTGGTTAAAGAAAGCCATGCGAATGTAACACACCAAACTCTTACTTTAAGACATCCAGATCGACGCAAGAAACGGTGGAGACAAATGCATGTGCCGGAACGGTCTTCTCATGAAATGGTTTGGTTTTATAACGTAAGTACTCGTATTCGGGACTTCCCAGTTTCGATCCCCGGCAACCGCCCACTCTGATCCATGAGTTTTTCGTGGTTTCCCGAAATGTTGGGGTGATTTACCTTCTACTACGACTTGTAAGTACTTGTAACCTCACGTATGGTAGATATGTTTCTAGGAGTGTTCGCCCCACGTACAATACAAACTTTCCGGTGGTCTTCGCCCCAACGTTTAAAAAATCAACTTTGTATTTTAATGTTTATTTAAATATTATATATGTATGCTTCGGCTGCGTCAGTAGTAATTTGTAGAAACACGTATCTTTTAGCAGGGGTAGTATGGCTAAAGAACAAGGCTAACACAAATTATAATGGTATTTAACTTGGTTTTACTAACCCTTCACACGATTAAATAACACTACACTGATGTATCCTACTGTAGAGCTGTGAGATTATTGTTACTTGTACTTGCGAACTGCTCGGGAATGCTGCCTTCTAGCGTCTACTTGGGAACGCTGTCTTATAGCGTCTCGTTGGGAACGCTTGAATTTGCACAATTTACTCTATTTTAAGTCTCTGATTGGCTAATCCTACTCCAATAGAATACTTTTATTTAACTTTCAGCTTTTCTTGTTTTTGATTGGCTATTTATAAACTGTTTAAAATATTGCATTATTGCTCCAAGAATTACTAGTAGCCTTTATTAAACTTTCTAATTTATTGTTGCCTCAAGGTTACCTCATTGTTAGGAACTTTCGGTTTCAATTCTCACAGCTCCTACATTGTTAAAACTACGTAATACATTCACATAGTATTATTATACATGTACATAATAATATAAACATAATACAATGACTGTTAAATACATTTTATATGTTAATTATACATATATTGCTTTAAAGCGGGCTGTTATTATATTTTATATTATATAATTAGACTGATATTGTTTAAGACCTACCCCTCATTTCTTGTACCCATCATCTTCTTTGTTATCTGTCTCAGGGTTGCAGGAGCAGGAGACGGAGTTCGACGAGTTGCGGCTGGGCAGTGTGTGTGCGCTCTGTAGAGGTTTCTTCCTTGGCGGCGTTGCGGATCATCTCAATTAGGATCCGCTTCCGGTTGCTCTCTGGCGGGCGCCCCTTCGAAGGATACCTTGGGTTGGGGGCTTGTAGTTGGGACCAGGCAGCGGCGGATGTGCTCGATCTAGAAACGTTAGGGACCCCGTCCATGCTTCTGACCGTCATCCGGGCCTGGCCGCCCTTAGAGTCTCTCCGCTCAACCCTCCCTCCCAGGAGTTACAGTAGAAGTATAAAGGGCTGTTGTGGCCAACTTGCGGTACACTGCTCCGATTTCGGGGGCCTCTACGTTCGTCTGTATCCTTAACCATTACCTTTACTATTGGTTTAACGCTGAAAACACACGTTCACTTTCCATTTATACTTTCCAGTGGGCAAGAAAAATCCTAATTAAAGGAGAAAAACGATTGTATGCAGTAACCGAGACTGGAAGTTGGCATCTTTGAATTAAGAGCCAAAGTAATGACCTCTCGACAGCAGAAGTGGTCACATTGTAATCCTGTAGGCTAGTATTACAATCCGTACATAATTGAGATTAGGTAACTACGATTTCATTGCCTGTGCTAAGTTGCAAGTTCTGCTCAGCATACAACTATTTAAATTTACAAGGTTGGCAAAATAGACAAACCATTCAGGTGCGATTCCTATAGTGACATTAAAATATATTTATTCTAAGTTCCTCCTCCGAGGGATAAAACCTACCAATAGAAGGACAATCAGAGAAAAAGGAAGAAGAAGAGTTTTACATAACAGTCCAGTGTATGTGAGAGACAACTTAAGGGAGGCAATGACTTATTATTGGCAATGGAAGTCATCATCGATAATCTAAAGGAGATGCAATAAACGTACTTTATTGCTACATTATTTCTTATTACCACAAATTTTATTTAAATTATTTGATTGAAACTAACACGCGGAATATAATTACTAATATTATCTTGTGTAAAATGTAAGTTTAACAAACTTACCTATCTGCCACACTTCGAACAGAATAACTTATGTTATTTCAAACATACTGAAAACTGATTAACTGTAATTAAACGTTACTCAACAATTTTCAAACAACTTTCTTTGAATCACGGCATCAACCATCAAACAATTGTCTCAAAGGCTCTTAAGTTATAACTAGTATCTTACTAAGTGATAGTTGTTGAGTTGGCAGCATTGCATTACCAGAAATCCCAGGTCCACAGGTAAGTTCATTAGAAACTGTTTTTATTAATAATTAACAATAAAACATACAATCGTGCAAAAAATAATTGCAATACATGTGTGTGAAATGAATAACGAATCTTGGAATTAGAAAACACTCGAATTCGTCTCGTTCTTTTCAAACAATTAAGCCCAGAAATAGAACACCAAAATAAGGTGACATACATAAAGAAACAAATACCAAGATATCGCAATTCTTTCATGCATTCGCAGTTCTTAAATGCTACAGTATAATAATGGTTACTTATTCCTCGTTGTATCACAATGGTAGTATGAATTAATATATTTAAAAGGCATTAAAATTCAAAATGCCTCCTGAAAAACTCTATTATTATTATTATTATTATTATTATTATTATTATTATTATTATTATTATTATTATTATTATTATTACATTTATAACACATTCCTTGCAATACGATAATGAATATGACGTTAACGTCATCAACGTTATAATTATGATTATAAGCACTTCATACTTTGCCCTCGATTTATTTGGTAAAAGCTATATAGCTATTGAAACTTCCCTTCGAGGACGGTCTTTATACCCCGGCAATCAGCCGAAGTGCGAGGGACGGAGAGAGGTTACAAAAGAATAATCTTTCCTTGCCACGCTGCACCGATACACCATCGCCGATACTTCCAACCTTGAAATATTCCCAACGGGGTGAAGTATGAATGATATGATAAATGGAACGAAATGGAGGGGCAGGAAGAGATGAAAGTAACCCTTCCAGCATTCGCCTGAAGTTCCTGGGAAAACCCCAGAAAAACGCATGGGTCAGAATGGTTCGCTGGGGATGAAACCCGGTATCATTCGAATACGTTCCACAGACGTTACCTCCTAAGCCATCCCGCTCGGTTCAATCCCAATAGTTAGCTGAATAAGATATTTTATTCACGGAAATATAAGCTTTAATCTAAGTTCTAAGGAACCCGGGGTTATCTGAGCATCACTTCACCATTTCACTCGGATATGACCCAGCAGATTTAAGAACTAAAACTCTAGAAAAGGAATTATTTACGCCTTAATTTTGCCAGTTTGAATTTGCTTTGGCTACTTTGTCTAAAAATTTATTGCTTGACGATTTTAACTGTCTTTTTTTTTTCCGTCGATGAGACTGATTTCTAGTCGAATGTTATTATGATGGACTAAGCTGATTGTTCTATATCTAATCTGGTTGTTATGCACACAAAATATAACATGTGCATAAAGACAATATGTTACAGCTATCACTGTAATACTAGCGTGAAAATACAATTGCTACAGCTATTAAAACTTATTGGACTTCCATTATCCACTTTCTTAAAATTGAATTTGCAAGTATTATTTTCTCTGCAGAAGTAGATGGAACTACTGTATGAGTCTTCCTTTCTTATGGCAAACGACTTGCTAGTGCTCCTTTCTCATAGTCGTATTACATATTTTAATTTATTACTATTTTAATTAACAGTAATGCTTTTCTTCTATATTTTCTAAGAAAACTTTTTGAGATTTTTTCCTAAAAGGGTTTTTCCTTGCTATTTATTCATTCCTTCATCAATATAAGTAATACTTATTTTTTCCTTCTGTAGTGTAATAAATTTGTTAATTATACTTATTGCAACTTGCACAGTTTATAGCCATAATATAATTTACTTAGAGTCGTAGTCATGCAAACAACCCTTCTAAGAAGGATCGTTATTTTATTTTCTGTATCCATTGACACTATGCGACGTGCATTTCTTAGAATGTAAATACTACTACTACAACAAGATAAACACACGAACAAAAGCATATGTAAAGATAGGTGATTTTACCTTCCTATTTTAAATGAACGCTTATTTAAAAAAATCTTATGTGTTACATTCACATGGCTTTCTGTACAACTTCACCAAATTATTGTTACAAAAGCTTACCTTATGCCAATTGGGATAAACATTTCTAGAAATGGTTTTATAAATACTTCCCTGTAGGTAAAACGGGAATAAGGGAATGCAGTACGCTTTAGCGTTAGTCAAATCTTTTAGGAACGGGTCGCTATGTGATGGCTTTGAAATTCTCTTCTTTTTCCTTGACCACGAGAGTAGAAAAGAATAGCAATGTTGCTGTCTAAAAATATAAAGTATTTGACAATTCAAAATAATAATAAGCAATATCTCGGAAGTGTTAATGAAGCAAACATTTTCATTCGACATAAATTGTGTGATTTAACGAGATCTACATTTTTAGTCATTCTTTGTCTATCTCTCAGGGTTTACCAGTTATAAAAATGAATTCAGAATGAAGGTGACTTCACAGGCTATTCTTAGAAAATTCAAGATATGGATTTCATTTGTCATGTAAATATCTCAGATATATGGTATTTTATGGAATTAATTGTTCTTCCACACAAGCCGTGTGTAGGACAAGGTTGGAGAAGTTGAAGTATTTACAACATTGTAAGTCGCCATTGGGGTATGTTATCTCAAAACAATTTGAGATCTCCTTGTGGTTTACCGGGAACAAATGTGAGTCAACTGGAGAATTTAATGGCGTACTGCCATGTTGCCAGGTTAGTTCTGCTGGTTAGAGCAACCGGACGGAAATCGGGAGATCTGTGGTTCAAATCCCGGCTATGGCACTAAACTCTTTCAGTCTTCTGATTCTACCGTTCCAATGTGGCATTTTAATAAAAATCGCTAGGCCGATTTTTGAGAAAATAAAAAAAATTGTTGATGTAAAGGATAGTTTGGGATTATCTTGAAAATCTTCATGTCACACTTTTGGAAGATGCTGAATGTAAATACCAACATCATATTTAACGAGTTTTCGTTTTTGAGTCATTCTGTTCACAGACGAACAGACACATTCACACAGACTTTTTCAAAACATTCTCTTTTTGGATTCAGGGAATGCATTATCAGTGAAATTTCGATATGGAATTTTTGGGTGGAATACAATACTTCCTCTACTTATAAGGTAAGCGGTAGAAAAAGTAATAAGAGTCCGATTTGAGTACATGATTGAAAAACGCGCACAAATTACGCACATAAAATAGCGATAGTGACAGATGACAGCTAAAGCAGATCGAGTGTCACGTTTTAATAATGCTTATTTAATATTTTGTTTGTTAACGAGGCCGTCAACTGCGAGGATCATATGATATCAGTGCCGCCGGTGTGCCGGAATTTCGTCCCGCGGTGTTGCTTTAGGTGCTAGTAAATCTACTGATGTAGAACTATCGCTTTTAAGAACAGTTAAAAGCCATCGGTCGGAGCCAGGTTTGAACTTCCGGTCTTGGGAACACAAGACCAGTGGCTGTCCAACTTGGCCAACCAGATCGACATTCATGTTTTAACCATACAGCATGTCAAAAAGAGTGCATAGTCCAACTCTGTGGTGTGAAGGGTAGCGTATCTGTCTTAATCTAAGAGGTGACGAGTTCGAATCTTGGTAGGGTGTTTTACGTGGTTAAGGTTTTTTTCCGAGGTTTTTCCTTATCCTGGGAAAACGAATATCGGGTAACTCTAAGCTCTAGAGACCCAGGTTCATTTGAACATCGTTTCGTTCATTCGCCGTCCGATATAACCTACCCTATTAAAGAACGATAAATTTAGAAGAATGATATATAAAACATTCATTGTTAAATTTCTTAAATTACTTTGAAGTTGTACACCATAAGTTCACCAAAACGCATAACATCATATCAAGGATCTACACTCCTCTTCGATGAACACTGCAGTCAGAAAACACATTTTTACCTTTGCCATAAAATACTGTCTGCAGCATCTACAAATATTTGTTTTTCGTTGAGGTTATCGTAAACTGCAATGAAATAACGCCGTGTCTCACCAGGAACCGTTAAAACACTGTTGGGTTTTGGTATTTATGTGCTGTCTTGGAGGAACAGAATGGACCTAATGTAGGAGCTGGAGCGATGACCGGACACATTGATGGGTTTTACAAGAGGACAGAGACAAATTAGACAGCCCAGCAGGGTCAAAGGTAATGCCGAACCTGGCTAGTAGCCCCTGCGTGGTGTTGCAACTCTGCCAGCTACAGAAAGAAGCGTCATTATTCTTTTTTCTCTTCATTCTTACCCCAGTGGATGACTCTTCCACTACCATAACGGTTAATTCAAGCTGACCTAATTATTGTGAATCAGGAATCTCCTGAAAAAAGCAGCAAATAGTGAGAAAAACAATCCCCCAAAATTTAAATGTATCCATTACTAGCATAATCGAATCTCTTCCTTTGCGCATGGCTTCCAGTGTACCTTTGCAACAATTCTTCACTAGGGATGTTTAAGCACCATTGTACAAATTATCACAAGCTAAAGCTTATAAAGTTTAGCAAAATTCTCTGCAATATTTAAACACAATATCATAAGCATAATTTAGAGATATAAACATAAATAACGTATGGAATAGCGTTTTAATGAAAGAAAACAGTAACGGTGATGATGGTGATGATGACTTTGAAATTCCCATAGAATTGATTATCCATTTTGTCTAAATGTACATATGACAGGCATAAGAACATAAAATAATACAACTAGAAGATTTCAGTATGTATATGAAGGAATAAAATGAACAATTGCTTCAGCAGAGAAACAATGTTACATTTTACAGGGTAATGGTAGTTCCAATGCTTATACTACTGAATTTTGGGTAACTAAAAGAATAAAGAGAGAACAGAAATGCCAAAGATGACATATTTTTAGAGTCGTAGTAGGTTACGATAATAGAAAAAAATCAGTGTGTAAATTTGGGAAGAATTACTAAATACATTTTCGTACATAGAAAAATGGAGTAACTAATTAGAATGTACAAACGAAACAAAATAATTTTCTGCATGCATTACTTTATCTTTACAAACCCCAAGGATATGGAGATTAGAAAGACAGGTTAAAATGTGGATTCAATTTTAGACATTACAAACGGCGCCCTGAGTTTCCATTCAGGGTTAATTTAGCAAACATATATTATGTTGTATGCTTTATCGTGATCCTTAAATTATTAAAATGAAGGTACCTAAACTAGGAAGACATCGGACCAAGGATTTGAGATGGCGGCAGACCATACAGGGTAACTGGACTGCTCCCCCCAAGCATTTGTTCACAAAATTCAAATTCGGGTATACTGGGTTTCATTAACAAATGTTTGCCACATGATCATATCCAGCATGAACACACAAAATTTCCATACTCATAGGTTTTCAGAAACTATTATGTTATTACATGAGTATACATAAATGGCGTAATTATTGCAGATGGAGAGATAAGATAAATTATGTTAACATAAATGCATTACAAATTTGCTCCATTTGAAATAACTTCCATAATGATGTAACGTAAGTTCCTCACAAAATATAGTTAAATATTGCCTAAAACGGCCAAAAAGAACTCTTAAGCTACATATAAAAAGAATCAAATGGCCAGAACAATACACCATGAATGATACAAGGTTAACAAATATAAATCACGTCTGTGGCTCGGCAGAATTTTATTGCCGAAACATAAGTTTATCGAAAGATGGTAACAGGGAAAGCCGGATGAACAATGCGGCCAGCAAGCCTATCGGGAATTCCAAAAATATGGCTTAGTAACACACCAAGAAACTCACCCAAGGAATAGACGTATGCTTTCACACTGGCAGAATTGAACTCCTCCAGCCAGGTGAAACACGAAAACAACAGACACGTATTACGGTAAATTATAGAAGTGCAGTCGGTAAACAACATTGCTTACCACAGTTATTTAAATTATTTGGAATTCGTTGATCCAATAAGAATAAGCTAATGTGCGATCATCACACTGTATATCAGCAATACCAACTAACGAGCTCTAATAACCGGTAATAATGTCCATAAGAATTAGTTTACTGTAAAACGCCTTGAACAGGTAGATACTCAAAACTACTCTACATCTAGAAATACTAATTAGCAAAAAGCACAGTTGCTCAAAATCAAGGACACGACGTGTATATTGGGATTCTTCAACAATTTGTTTTTGTTTTAAATAATACTTTTAGACAGCGTGGCCTAGAAGTTGAACTTCTAACACACAGCACTGAGCTAAAAGCTTTAGATTATCTCACAGTACGATAATCTTCAGTGTGACCAGCTTTGGTTTCAAATCCAATCACATGGCAATTACCCTTTGTGTTTGCACATGTTTAATAACTCGACTTGTTTTCAATAGGTTTAATTTTACATTATGTCTTTTTACATGATTAATTTATCATAGCGCTCGCATTATCTGTTGACAGTGCAAAGAGTCATACTTGAATTTATCCCAATTCATAGTAGAGTTAACTTTACGTCATATTAGCAGCTTTCTTTAATCTAAAACTTTCTCTAATCTTTAATCCAATATTTCTTTAAAGTAATCTATTCTTTTATCTAACCTACATCAAGATTAAATGGCGGATATTGTTAATTCATAAGAAACTGAAATGGGAGTTTATTGTTTCTGCAGAAGCAGTAGAAACAATAAAACCAGAAGTACTTACCCAAAAAATTCATAAAACAACATGATATAGCACTTAACCATCTCATTGCCTGATGTAAGACAAAACATGGTGAACATAATTTCACTGAAAATGACTGCTAGAGCACAGAACACCAAAGTATATTTCATAATACATAATGGTCACATTTAAATTTTTGAGAGTGAATGAGATTAAGCACCTTGCAATAATTTCTTCTGCATGCTTCATAGTAAAATCTTTTGCACTTAAACTGCCTCCATGGTTGGTTTGAACTTGCAACCAACCAACAGTAGGATGTGAAATTTGACAGGAAAATTGGAAGAATAACACATGTTTGACACTTGTTATTTTATTCTACTCTTAGATAGCGCAATACAATTTGACATGAATAACTTAACTCCATTTCCTACAAAGAAACTTCTGCACACATTATATGCAATAGTGTAGCTATTTTTTGTCATTCACTAAATCGCTATTAGCAGTGCAATAAATGTCATTAGCAAGTTTCACCACACCATTTAACACTATTAATGTCATTGTCACTCTCTGTGCTCTGACGAAGCACCATCACTGGACACAAATAGCCACAACTTAACTCCAACTTTCCATTGTGTATATCCTAGAATTAAATAGAACACACATGTTTAAACTACCCTTAAAAGTAGGTTTCTGAAATGAGAAATTGCTTACATTAAGGAAAAATTTGTGGTTACAAACACCTTGTGATTATATTACACACTATCCACTGTAAACCAGAGTTCTCTCTGATGTAAACAAAGCATATGCTTCCTCTTGTCATGAAACTAAGCACTACGCTTACGCCAATGTAAATAGTTCCTTAAACGTATTGTGTCATGAAACATTGGAGTAGGAAAGGTATAGAACTACACATTTTATTGCGGTTATCGTAAGAACTCATTCTTAAAGGTAATGGATATATAACAACTGTTAAGAGATTACAAAATATGATTTTCTTAATTCTACCTGCTATTGCATTAACAATCAAAGAGTATCTTTTTGTTAATTACCAACCGTATGGATGACTGCTATTCTCTTGCCTATATGAGAAATGCAGCAATGAATTCGCAGCGGTGCTATCTGAGTACCAAATAAACTCTCTGCATAACACAGGAAATACGATAAGCAAACAGTCATTCATAATACGCTAGCACTCATATGCTCAGCTCAGGTCAAAGCTTCGATTTTATCAGTTAGTGTTTTGAGTTGTCATGACAAAGGAAGAAGTGCGTAGTGTGAATAAGCTGTTTTAACACAAAACTGGGAAACCGTTAAAAAGTGGCAAAAACGTTTGGTTGATAAAGTGCTAAATGAGAAGGAAATAACACTTTTATTGTAAAACCACCACCACTTTGTGTTACTTGAACAAAATAAAATTCAGTATACGCAAAGGATCCATGGATCTTTTCATTGAATGTTCAATGAATCAGATCTTTTGAAGGATCCTTCGAACTGCTATTTATAGTGAAATTTTAAACACTTTTCATTAAAAAAATTACTAACCTTCTGTGAATTCAGAAAACTAAGCTTATACATATATATATCTATATATACATATATATATAAACTAACCTAATGCTAATCTTCCATGAATTCAGAAACCTAAGCTTATATAAAAAAACCTAACCTCCCATAGTGCCTCGGATGCAATGCGCTGTATATGAAAAGCGTTTAAAATACTTAGTGTGTTAAAATGTTCACTATAAATAACAGATCAAGGGATCATTCAAAAGATCCAATTCATTGAAAAGATTCATGGAACCTTCACTGAAAAGAGCATGGGTTGTTTGCATATACAGAATAATGCACGAGTATATACCATCAGACAAAAAATTCAATGCCATGCCTGGGATTCAAACCAGCAATCTTTAACTTGCCATACCACTGCTCTGCCATCTAAGACTTTCTCTACTCACAGTAAGCTATTTTTATAAGTATTCTACAAATGATTCATCATATATCGTGATTAACTTCATGTTTATCATATGTGTTAACTTAAAAGGCTTCAATACATTTAAAAAATATTAAATGCCCATTACTTCAAAAGCTTTGATTTTTGCACAAAAACAAGATCGTTTAAATGCGCATACATTTCTTATAATATCCTGCAACTTAATTACTACTGCACTATGTGTCTTTAAGCGAAGGATTTTGTATCATCAAAATTGCTACAAAGTTTAAATGGTAGAAAACAGACACGAAAGATTGAAACCACTTTGGAATATCAAAGCCTCAGAACACATACTGAAGCTGCTAATTTCACTCAAAACAAACACTTCAGTTATTCTTGGAAACAAATGCTTTTGAGCATCTGTACTAACAGATTACAGGGACATTAGTTGTCAAAAAAACTACCAGAATTTCTATTTTCATACACCATGCCCAGTTCAAAAAAGGACATAGTGGCAGTTAGATAAAAATGCCCAAAAGAGGGCAAATTACTGAAATATTTGTGAATGATATCAAATATCTTTCTTCCTTCTGTATTAAAAAGTTTCATTTGGACACTGTCTTAAAAGAAGTATAGTATCATTAGCATGCTATCCTTGCAGTTAGTGTGTCAGTTCACCAATAATCCTACAACTTTTTTAATTATACACGAGTATCACTCGCATGATCTGCATCTATGTGTTTGAATATTAGCACAGTAACATGCTAATTAATTTGCATTAAGGTTGATTTTACCTTAACTACTTTTGGCTGTGATCTCCACCCATCAATTATGAGGTGCAAACAAGAAAATTAATCGTATATTCCACTGTCTGGATGACTCACAATATCTGAAAAGTAAATCAGACAATATAAAATTCAGCAACACTAAGAAGCTCTGAAAAACTTAACCTTTCATCCAGCACTGTAATGCTGGAAACTTAATAACTTGCTCAAACTTAATAACATACCTTCAGATTCAGGAACTCGAACCACAACACTGGATGGGAATGTAAATCGTAGGCGTATCCCCTCTGTCTGGACGGCTCAATGTATCTGAAAATTAATTTTATATAAAAATGTGTAACACACAATAAACTATCAAAGTTTTCTACCTCATTCAACGAATATCACTGAAGTTAATAGAAAATACCAATATTACAACAAATATACATTCAATCAGAAATAGCGTAAATGTATGATTACCGTCTCTGCATTGTTCCTGTTGAAAAAACTTCGGACGAAAACTTCCAGCTATAAAAATCCAAGATGGTCCCTTTCTTCTTTACCTGGCATTTAGTTCGTTACGAACTTCGAAACTTGAAACAGCCAATCAGAAAATTCGCCTTTCCCGCAAAAGTACAACTAGTGACACACCGTGCTCATGTGGGGAGTTAGTGTCCTCTGTTTCCACTTAGCCAATACAAGTTTCACCCCCATGTGCTAGAGTATCAACAAAACATCAAAACAACTGACATCTCGCTTTTTAAATTCATTTTTCTTGTTTCAAGAACGCGTTCTAAAAGTTACATCTGTTAGTTCAGGAATTAATATAATGTTATTGATATTTTACAAGTTCGAACGCTGTCTAAAAATAGTATATGCCACACGTGTTAAAAGTTGTTTTTGTTTTGCTCGTGGAGTTACGAAACTCGGCGTACGTAGCGAAAACATTCCTACTCGCAAAATAAAATGCTACCTTTACCCGTTGTATCGCAATCTACCATTATGCAGCCAGGAGATATGATCATCCCTACCGAGTTCTCTAATTACACGAGAGCGGCAATAATTTAATCTCACCAGTTCCATACTATTTTTAATCCGCGATCCACTTCCAATAATCCACTTAATAATGGCTATTTATCTCCGTTTATGATATGACCGTTGATTTATAAATAAAGCATCATCGTTTAACAAACATTGTGATACTGCGTGATTCAGCGTAAACCAAAACTTAGTTAATATTATTCCGTTGATCATAGTAAAGCTGCTCTAGAAATAAAAGAACTAATGTAACGATATTAATTCATTTACGATAACAGTGATGGTCTATAGATTATTTTCAATCAAGAAGCATCGGGTAATTCATTCTGAATAATGTGATTCTGAAGAAAGTACCCCTTAAAATACTGAAGTAGCAGCTTAAATAGATGTATCGCTTTTGCCAAGTAAATCGAGGGCAAAGTAGAAATGCTTATAATCATAATTATAACTATGATGAAGTTCTGCTTATAATAATCTGATATTCGTTATTGTACTGCAAGGAATGTATTATACATGTAAGAGTAATAATAATATTTGTTTCTTTATGTATGTTACCTTATTTGGTGTTCTATCTTTGAGCCAGGAATGGTTTGAAAAGAACGAGACGAATTCGAGTCTTTTTTATTTCCAAGATTCGTTATTCATTTCACCCACATGTATTACAATAATTTTTGCACGATTGTAATTTATTATTTTGAATGAAGTATTAATAAAAACAATTTTTTAATGAACTTAGCTATGGACACCTCGGATTTCTGGTAATGCAATGCTGCCAACTCAACAATTATAACTAATATATGGCTTAGTAAGATACTAGACATAATTTAGGAGCCTTTAAGCCAATTGTTTGATGTTTGATACCCTGGCTCAAAGAGAGTTATCTTGAAATAGTTGCAGCCCCACGTATGGGAGCCAAACTTGAAGGGATTTAATTGTTGTTGTTGCACCACACACGTACTGCGGGAGATATGTTTCTTGGAGTGTTCTCCCACGTACGATACAAACCTTCCGGTGGCCTTCGCCCCACGTTTACTTTTCCGGTGGCCTTCGCTCCCAGGTTTAAAAAAAATCAACTTTGTATTTTAATGTTTATTTAAATATTATATATGTATGCCTCGGCTGCGTCAGTAGTCATTTTCTGAACACATATCTCTTAGCAGGACTGGTACGGCTAAAGAACAAGGCTTACACAAATTATAATTGTATTGTACTTTGTTTATTAACCCCACACGATTAAACAAACTTCACTGATATATCCTTCTATAGAGCAGTGAGATTATTGTTAAACAAACTTCACTGATATATCCTACTATAGAGCAGTGAGGTTATTGTTAATTGTACTTTTTAACACGTAAACTTTATATTATTCTTACCGCAATGCATTTTTTTATGTCTCGCACTGAACACGTACCAAATCTAACTGACTGCTTGGGTGAGCTATCTTTTAGCGTCTACCGCCTGAATTTGTATATTTCCTCTATTTTAAGTCTCTGATTGGCTAAGCCTACTCCAAATGAATACTTTTATTTAACTTAAGCTTTTTTCTATTTTTATGATTGGCTATTTATAAACTGTTTTAAATGTTACATTGTTGTTCCAATAATTATTAGTAGCATTATTAAACTCTCTAATTTATTGTTGTCTCAAGGTTATCTCATTATTAGCAACTTTCGGCTTCTACTTTATAATTCTGTTTGCTACGGAAAGCAACTTTCTTCTATTCTCATAGCTCGTACATTGTTAAACTACGTATTACATTCACATAACGTTATTATACATTTACATAATAATATAAACATAATACAATGATTGTAACATATACTTTATATATTATATTATACACATTGCTTTAAGGCGGGCTGTTATTACATTTTATATTAAATAATTGGACTGATATCATTTCAATGTTAAAAAGGCTGCCTCAGTTTGAAAATTGTTGAGTAACGTTTAATTACATTAATCAGTTTTCAGTAACGTTTGAAATAACATAAGCTATTCTGTTCGAAGTGTGGCAGATAGGTAAGTTTGTTAAACTTAAATTTTACACAAGATAATATTAGTAATTATATTCTGCTTGTTATTTTCAATCAAATATTTTAAATAAAATTTGTGGCAATAAGAAGTAATGTAGCAATAAAGTACGTTTATTACATCTCCTTTAGATTGTCGATGATGCATTTCATTGTCAATAAATAAGTCATTTCCTCCCTTAAGTTGTCTCTCACATACACTGGACTGTTATATAAAACTCTCTTCCTTTTTCTCTGATTACCCTTCTATTGGTAGGTTTTATTCCTTCTGGGAACTTGCAATAAATATATTTTAATGTCACTGATAGGAAACTCACCAGAATGAAACAAAGAATGGTTTGTCCATTTTGCCAAGCTTCTATGTTTTAATAATTGTTTGTTGAGCAGAACTTGCAACTTAGTACAATCAATGAAACCGTAGTTACCTAATCTCAATTATGTATGGATTGTAATGCCAGCCTACAGGATTACAGTGTGACTACTTCTCCTGTCGAAAGGTCATTACTTCGGCTTTTAATTCAAAGATGCCAGCTTTTATTCTCGGCTACTGCATAGAATCGTTTTTCGCCTTTAATAAGGACTGTTCTCCTGTCATTATATTAATTATACTTAATGAAATATGTTTCAGCCTCTACGTTATAGGTTCAGTCGCAAATACGAGTACATTGCAGAACTGCTTAATGAAAATCTGGGAAGGTATTTGAGCTTCACAGTTAACAGCATTTGTAGCATTAGTTTTTCTGCATAGCTTGTAATACCAGTTCGGATTGAAAATATTAATATACCTAGAAAAGAACCTATCCATATTGCCAATTCGAAAAAATGCAAATTTTCCTTTATTTTCAATTAAATGTTTCAAAGGTATTGACAATACTCGTCTAGCGGGCCAGGATTGAAAGGTTTACCAACCCCTTGAGAGAGAAAAAAATGTTTTTTCGCATTTTTTTTCTATGCCACTGCTCAGCCTTTTGTTGCACTTAACTAAACATTCCATAAACCATAAACATGTTTTCATTTTGCTTTTTATGTTTTCGTTTAAAAATAATTCAAATGAATTGCAATACATTTCGCATTTATATAATTTAGTAAAGTGAGCTATATCACATTTGCGAAAAATCAGCATCCCTACCTATGGAGTATACAGAGGAGTGGAACACCTCGCCCACTGCGACCTATGGGAGATTTATGGAGGAAGGGATGAAGTGAAGGAACCATAACAGGCTGCAGGGATACAGGCCACAAAGATGCGCAGAAGTCCCTAACGGTTCCTGGCTCGATGACCCGTCGCACTATTGCAGCTGCCAGAGAGGACGAGAACCACCCGTTCAACCAAGCACCTCTCTAGTGACCACGGGGAATATTCGTTCCTTTGAGCAAACATTCGCGTCATCTGCCCGTCACCACCATACACCACCAAACCTAAAGCACTGCTGAAACATGAGAAGGAAACGGAATAAAAGGAAATGATAGGCTTATACATACAAACAACATTGGTTGTAACATATTTATAGTTTTCTTCCTTGCTATTGCATAAGCATGCTTAAATAAGGATTTAAATAAAATATGTTTATATCACCCCAAAAAAATCTCATGCATATAGCCTTTGTGTGTTCAATTAGAATAAAAACAGCAGTCATAATGAATGTAAATTAAATTTCAAATCTTTACACAAATTGTGATGACAAAGAAAACGTTTTCGGTGATAAACACAATGTCCAGCAACATAAGTATGCGAGTAATGAACATCAGCTGTTCTTTCTAAGGTCAAAGCTGTTAATTTGGCCGTAAAAGGCGGCATGCAGATTTAACACCAGCGAAACAAGATGGTGGCGCTTTCCTAACCCAGCAATGGACCTTTCTTACATATGTGGATGAGGATTTTCTCGTCACGAACGAATGGTGGCTTAGGAATTGAAATCTGTAAATGTGTTGGCTTTGAATTCACCTATAAGTCACTAACTCGTAAAAATCGGGCGTAAAAATCCTTAGCATGGCTTCACTTCGGAAGGGAAGTAAAGCCGGTGGTCCCGTGTCGTAGATTTACGGCACGTGAAAGAACCTCATGCCTGATAAAGAGGCCTCTCTATTTCACGCCCAATATAGAATGGGACGCTAAGGACCATAGTAGTTAAAGAGCGTCCATAAATAAAACTCAATCTAATTTTAATTTATAAGTCACTAATACAGTCGAGAAGTTACCGCAGGCTGTAAAAATGACACAGTTAAAAAGAAAGGGATATAAGAACTCAACAGCTGCCTCCGCTCCTTTCTCTTTTAGTTTTTTTGTTTATTTTTTCCCCCACTATGCCGGCATAGGGTTAAAATTTAGCTAGCCTTTGTTCTAAAATATAGCGCTTCCTAAAAGATAATATTACTCTTCATGTTTTATTTGCTTTCTAAAAACAGCTCTCCATCATTTCAAGTTAGGAACTCATTTAAAAATCGCCAAGTGATCCGCTTACACACAAAAGCAAAACCCGTGATTTTCTAAACTGCTTTCTGACATTTTTATGGCTTAGTTGAATTGAGCCTTTATAAGTGGCACAATGGAGTTAAGGACGACACTTAAGTTATGAAACGTTCACTGTTAAAAAGGGACGAAAGGGTTGATTCCACTTTGTGAAGGGAACGCCCTCCACTTGTGGTGTCCATAGCCCTTCATGACCAACGGTCAGGCATACAGTAGCTTGGATTGGTGGGTCGTACCGCTTGACCATTATTCCATTCAGGGTCAAGCCATTCATCTCAGTGCCCTTCCGGGAGGTGTGTAGGGAGGGGGGACATACCACATGCGTGAGCAATCTCGCTTATCTCTAACATTAATGTACACTTCAGCTGGATGTTTTCATTCCCACATGCTAAATTATTAGCTGCTTTCTTACGAGCTCAAGCATTCCATCTTTCTGGACTAAGTTCCTTGGTGTGTGTTGGCTGACACAGGGGACATAACCACATTAAACTTGTAGCAAAATAAAAAAAACACATTGTAATGCGGTTTCTTAAGAAGAAAATAAAGTCTGTGACTTTTGTATGAAGTTAAACATAAAAGAGTAGAAATAAAGATAACGTTACGCAAACAAGAAGCTGTTTCAATGTCCTTTTAGGCACCTTCGTTACTGCGCAGCGCGTATTAATGTTACTTTGGCCATTGTTGGTCCGTTCAAACGCATAAACAACTCAAAAGCCGCCATAAGTATAGAATTGTATAAGAGTATTAGATACAGTTTGTCTACATGTTTCCTATTTGGTTGAAATGGATACAAAATAAATGTTTAGAGGAACTACTGAATACATGACAGAGAATTGAGATACTTTGTATGGAAATTTGAAGCAAATGTATCGACACATTTCAAGTTTGGATGGAGAGTCCCTTAAAAAGCTTCAATTTTAACGCCATTAAGATACGCACCGGGGTAAAATATTATAAACAAGAGTTTAAAGTTCTATAAACTTCAACTTTATATAAAAATATATTTTGAAACATGCTATAGTTGATTTGTAATTATTACTATATTTAAGACCAATCTTTACTTTCTCTACAATGACATGCATTCTCTATCCTCTATAGTTTATTATGGGTATAAAAACTATTTTTACTAAAGCTTATTTTTCTCTCTAGTAGATTTTAATCCAAATAAGCATTTGCAGAAATAGCTACATTATACATTTCCTTATACATAAAAGAGATCCGCGATAGTCAATTTTTAAGAACTGGACGCTATACGCTGACCTTAAAATTCCACACTGTTTCCAAGCAATCGCGAGAAACAACTGAATATTTATAGGACTTTAAGAGAATGACCAAATAATGAACAATTCGAACCTTTAGTAACGAATATCTCAGAAATGGCTTATGCCACAAAAAAAGCTTTGTTTGAAATAAATTGTATGTTTGAAAGAGATCTACATTTCTTGTGTAGCACGTTTTCGTCTATCGCTTAACATTTACCAGTCATACAAGTTTATACAAAATATCTTCCAAATGAAGTGAACTTCACAGGTTATTCCCAGAAAATTAAAGTTATTCATTTTATTCATGTAAATATACTTAATGTGTGGTATTTTAATCAAAATCGTTATTCATTTTTTAGAAAATAAAACATTTCAAAAATTTTCCATGTAAAATGAAGTCTGGAATGGGGGGATTTTCTTTAAACTCTTCCTGTTGCATCTTTAGAAGGTACTGAATCTTAATACCAAGTGTGGTGTTATCCGACTTTTCTTTTAAGCTATGCTATTCACATACACCGGAAGTACATGTTTTAAGGTCCCTTGAATTTCCTGATGGCGGCGCCGTGGTCCATTGATTAGACCGCGCGCCTCTCACCAAGGCGGCCCGAGTACGATCCCAGGGATCCGCATGTAGGATTCATGGTGGACAAAACGGCGTCAGGGTGGGTTTTCTCCGGGTTCTCCTGTAAGTCCTGGGCCGTGTAAGTCCTACATAAAAGGAGTTGAAGAAGAAGAATTCCCTGAAACAACCTCTTGTATATGAGATTTTCAAAATCATACTCTCCTGAATATTTCGGAATACTCAACAGAAAATATTAGGAAAGTTGTTTTCATTCCTACACTGTCGGAAGGAAAGTTATATACTAACAAACGAATTTTGTGCGGTATTTTCCAGTACGTGGGCATTCACATTTTAACAGACAGAGCATTAGGGATGCTTGAGAAGTTAAAGCCGGTAGACATCATCCCGAATCCTGCAGAGAAACACATTTTGTATCAAGATGCAACACAGTGCTGAAAGATTCAAGATCACAGATGCTAAATTTCTGACTTATTGTAATGAAACATCGCCTAATTAACTATCTCTACTCATACTTTTAGTACATAGTAGCTTGAAGAAGTGATATGACTTCAAGCGTATCTAACACTCAGGAAAATAATGAAAACTCAAAAATAATATAGGATAAAGATACGGTTTTAAAATCAACTGGGCAAAACATTTTTGAAGGGCAAGATCCATAAAGGATTTGTCAGTATAGACGCATTTTCATCTTCATAATTAGGCTTGTATGAGGGACCAATAGCGTGGCAGGCAGCGGTTGACGGAGTGCATGTTTCGTATATTAAATAATCTCGTGGCGCTACAGCCCGTTTGGAGCCTGGGCCTACCAACCCGACTGCCGGTCTGTAGTCCACTTATGCAAGTGGACGATCATCCAACCGACACGGGGAGGTGATGTGATCAGCATCACACATCCCCGGCGTTGAATATATTACTGCAGACAAATTAAAAATAACGTTTTATTAGTTTAATTTATTGAGAGAAAAATTACTACATAATATATATATATATATATATATATATAAAATTAATAGCTAATTTATAGCTGAAGTAGAAAGTCTCTTGTTTAGAAGTGAACACATACCTCACAAATAGAATTACATAGCACACAAAAATGTACCTAGGGTATATCTAATGTAATGTGTGTTTGTGACGATAAAGACAGTAATACATAGCCTTAATTTTGAGTTATAAAAGCTAATTTTGTTATACTAAAAGTTTAAAAGAAAGAAAGCAATATTGTGCTAAAGTAATACAATAACTAACAAATAACGCTAATACAATTAAATTAAAGCATATAAAACATTTTTGGTAATGGAAGTTCTTTGCTTATAATACTTTTAATTGGTTTTTTAATGTAAAAGCGATGTAATGTTGAAACTCTAAAATTTTCTTATTACGTTACCTTAGGTCAAGATTGCTATTGTGGTTGTAGGCTATAGTTATTATACATTTAGACTTAGACAAGCTAGCAAAGTCAGCTCGTGTAATGTGTAACTATGACAATACTTGGGAATTTATTTATGCTTATGTGCTCGTTATTCATAAAAATATTATAATAAATTTGATTTATTTTAAGTGTGTTGAGTTCAGAGAACTGAATCTCTGTTGGAAAATCAATAATTTTTCAGAAATATTTTAACAAACCTTTATAATAATATTAAAGGCATAAAGGTAGTGGTAAACGAACTCTACCATACCGGATTGCTCCAAAAATAAATATAACAGAAGATGAGCACTCAATCCTACTTTATTATTCGTGCATGCTCAGCAGTTAACTAATACAAACATTTGCATGGAATAATATTATATATCGATTTATGAATTTAATTCTGAAGATTTGAATTATTTTCAATAATATGTTATAGTTAATGAAGAAAGTAAAATTTTTATTAGGACAAAAGGTTTTATCCCTGAATAAAATTTCAGATTTTCCTGTAGGATTTGTTAATAGTTCTTTTACGTCTAAATATAAGGCACTTGTTAACATGCCTTCAGTTTTCGTATACTATAGCATATTTCAAAAAATCTGAGTAAATAAAAGTATACATTTGAAGTTTTGTTTGTGTTATTTGAGGATATTTCACCTAAAAGCATTAATTTCAAACAATTTCTTTCTAAAGCAACCTATGTACTTTAAATAAACAGTGTTATATATAAATTACAGTAATTTTAGAGGTGTTTGATATTGTCGATTTTTACCACTTTAAAAGCAATAAACAGTTTTGAAAGTTAATTTTAAGATTTTATACACAGCTCTTCCCGTAGAGGATGAGGCAGTTGTAGCCTCCAAGTGGGATAATCTACTAAAGTGGTCTACCATTTAACTATAGCAGCTGCGAAATATAATGCAGAAATAAAAACTGAACAACAAAATTAATGGTATTCAATGGAAAAAGCTACAGTGAGAAGACTTAAAATAATAATAATAATAATAATTTGGTTAAAATATTAATATGTTAAGTACATTTATGATTACCAAAGCCACATGTGGAAGCCCTTGTAGAACAAATTTAAATTGTGAATTTATTTGTTAGTGTGTGAAATTTCAGTTTTCTACATTTTAAGGTAACAACGTTTTGTATGTATACGTAGAATGTAACAAGTAACCTTCAGATACAGTTTTATTTATGTAAGTGTATTAGTTTTTGAGTTATTAATACTATTTTTTGAAAAAATTGCATATATTTAAAATGACATGATTCCACAATTTATTACTTAAAGGACTGAAATGTTCTTTTAGAGGCATGTTTAGAAAAGCTTCATGCATGTCATTTAAAATATCGAGACTACAAATAGAAAAAATATTTTTAAGTAAACTACATACATAATATTCATGAGTTTAAGTTCCTTCACACACATATTTAATATTTTTATTTAAAAAACTGCAAGTTTAATCACGAATACCATGATCAGTTTCTCTTAGCATGGTATTTAAAACTAAACTAAAGCATGAAATGTTATTAACGGTTTTCAAGTCCTTCATTAATAAATAGATACGTGCCTTAAATACGAGAGAATTAGGCAAGCTTATGGATGCCTTAATACTGTAAAACTTTGCTAGTATTTTTTAATGCAAAAAGCCAAAATCGTATAATTTGATCATGAATGCCCAACATTTCACTCATTAGACTATAAATTACCTAGGCGTCTAAATAGGCAATAATAAAACTAAAGATATACAAAAGACAGTCTGTTTATTTCAATGCATTCTGGGCTTCAATTATAAGTTTAGCTAGGAAAGTGAGGCAGAAAACGTTAACATTTTATAAAGTTGAAGCGGTACCAGTGTTTTCAGATATACACTTGTGAATAGTGGGGCTCATTAGGAGAACAGAGATGAAATTCTTGAGATTTTTGGAGGGATGCATTCTATTGGACAGAAATTAAAACGAGGGCATGTGTAAATAATCAAGAATTTTTAAATGGCATGACATTTGCTGAATGATCCATGACGGGATAATTCTTGAATTAAGAGACGAAAATCGAGAACAACTTGTGGAATCAACTGTTATAGCATCATAAGTGAAGATCCAAAAGTGACTCCTGGATCAGTAACAGGAAAGGATTGTCTTCCTCGGAGTGGAAAAATGTTATTAAGATGTCTGCCAACATTTCAGCAACAGGATCTGTTCGTGGCCGTTCTTTTTCAGACCAACAGTGCTGCCAACCTGGTTGCAGTGAAGTGGATACTCTTGGGCATGACTTAGGATACTGCAGTAAAGGAGAGCTATTAAGAAACACACGCCATCATAAAGTAAGAAGCTTCATTGCGGGTCAACAAGAAGAGCAGATATCACAGCAGACGTCGTCTCATCCTGGACCTACTGTCCGTTTTAGAAGGACAGAGAGCATGCTTTCCAAGTAAATAAGGGAAAAAACTCAATTTACATTTCAGTGAGGTATATAATATTGAAAATTACGCATGTGAAGTAAAGGATCTTCTTTTCAGCGCAAAGAGGACTGCTTTCAAATTCATTAATTGCGCTCTTTTGGGACTAAAATTTGAAAGTGAAGATATTAACAAAATATGTTTAAACATTTTGAGAGACTCTTCGTGTATTATTTGCAACCATTTATATAATATGACACTAAGCTTTACAGTGCTTCACGTTGTTTCATTTATTTTGGTTTTCGTATTGTTTCTTTTTAGTAACATTGTAATTTGTGGTATCATTTATGTGTTCTGGTGCTCATATATTTTATTATGACTGTATTCTGGATTCACGATCATCCCGATGCTTCACATTTTTTTGGAAATAAATCTAAAGCTGTTCTAATTCATTAAATGATCCAGGATGATTATGAAAGCCAACTCTTTCAAAAATGTTAGCATTTGTAAACTTTTGGGATATGTGCTCTTAACTATGAATTACAATAAATTCGGCGAAACTGAGAATTTCGCTTTTATATATCAATGTAACATATAAAATATATCATACTCAAACGGAGAATTTCTTGTAACATAAGATTAGCCTCTTATATAAAAAAGTATGATTATTGCACTTCAAGGCAATCCAACTTCCAAAACACCCTGTTCAAAACAATACAGCATCGTTCTATAAGGATATCCCAGGACGAAATTGTCTGGTGGACTTGAATGAATACGTCATCTGTCAAACACTACCGGGAAAACACAGACTTGGGGGAGGAAGAAAAGCTATCAGCTTCGTCAGTGCTGCACTCTGTCTTCTAGATTAATGACTATTGCGCTATTCATCATAATGCCTGGCATTGTCCGAGTCATGCGGACACACGTCGGATTGCATCTAGAAGCGACATGAAGATCAACGCACCCATATAGTACTCGTGCCATCCTTGTTAAGTCTCGAGTAGTTATTTTTTTATTTCAGTTCTTTATTAACTATTTAATCTTCTTGACTACTGCAGCGGCTGCAGTGATCTTAAAGAGCATAAACCAAGTTCATTAGAAAAAGCGGGTAAACAGGATCTCACCGACTCTCGCAATTTGGAGCTTTCTACTCTGTATATGAGGTTCTAATGACCTATTTGATTTGATTTTTCTTATGCTGACGTAACTTCAACCAAAGCTAATATCGTGACTACACAGAACGTATAACGGTTCATTGATGATACATTTGCATACATGTATCCCCTCTTTAGTAGTTTCAGTTCGCTCATTACAGATTTTTTCATCTTCTTCTTCACTTTCACTGTTAGGCTTGGTTGGCTCTCTTTCTCAGCCTTCCTAGTTTGTTTTCCTATTGGTCTGTACTTTCTCATTTCTCTGACTCTGACATCCTTCTAAACGCTCCTTCTCATTTCATTTCTATTCAGTTCAGCAAAACATACAGTACATTTTACTGATGCCGGCATGTGTGTCAGCTGCAACACTGTAAATGTATTTTTCGTTTATCGTCATTCATTTGCTACCGTAAACTATTAAATTACTGCCGTTGTTTTATAACTTTTTAAGTGATTTTGTGCGATTGTCTTTTGTTTGAGACTTCTATTCATAGCAGTGGTGAATGTTAGTTTGAAAATTTGGTTACAACTACAATAATAATAATAATAATAATAATAATAATAATAATAATAATAATAATAAGAAGAAGAAGAAGAAGAAGAAATTCTCTAGCTCTTACTATCTGAGTATTAGCTGCTGTAGTACTTTCGAAATTATGCATAATTCATATGACTGAAAGAAGGAATCAAACAATATTATACACATGATGCATTCAAATACTTAGCAATATTGTGATTTTGATTTAACGTGACATAGTTGTAGTCAACCGGTGTAAAAGTAAATTAAATGCTGTGTTTTAAGTTCCGCAATCTCATATGATCAATAAAATAAGGATTATTTAGAAACAGTAAAATTTCCTGATTTCTCCGCTCGTTCTAATATAAATATATATATATTGTATTTGTATTTCCGAGCTTTTAAGGTTTCATATTACAAAATCTATGTGTCATTCTTAAATCATACGTTAGTCTGAAGGGTAAATAAAGCACACGAGCTCCAATTTAATTTAAATAATTTGGAGTTATAGCATAATTCTGTTTACTATAGGAGTATTAAGAGAAATTGTGACGTTTTTATTTTACTTTGAAGACAAACGTAGATCTAAGCATCCTGTTAAATCGTGCAGCATGCAAGAAAGCTCTTCTTATGGTGACAGAAACCTGATCAGGCATAGAAAACTACTCCTATGGCTTGAAGTACAATCCAGGGATTTTATGTAGTGAGGAATTGGAAGGTATAGACACACCATCCAGTGGTTTCAATTGCATTACCATATTCATATACCTTGTAGTGTAAACTTTCGTGGTCGTTCTTGTTCATTAAAAGTATAGTTACCGCTTAAGGACTAATTAAATAAAAGTCCAATCCTCTGAGGGTAGTTCAGCCTCCATCTATAAGCATCCATCACCTGATCAGGGATTAATTGTGATCAAAAAGTCGCAATAATATTAATCTACTATAGAATATGGAAGCTATTCATCATATTTCAAGTGAAAGGCAGCAGTATACAACAAAGGTCTTGGCCACCAATCCAATATATTTTTGAAAAATGTAATTGTGAGAAAATATTGCATTTGGGACATATATGCTACTACAAAATAATTACTACTAATTTCAAGAGGAAAACATAGTTTATTAAATTTCACTACCATACCCTGTTAATGAGCAAATATTAAGCTCAGAAAAATTAACTTCTTAGGATGTATTACAAACGCTAAGATATAATAGCAATTTATTGTAAAAAATTAAAATAATATTTTAATATTGAGTGTAAAATTTAAATCCTAGGCTTGCCGAGGGTAATAATTTTCACGAAATTTTAAATATATTTTAATCTGTAGGCATACAATAATTTATGCACTACTAAACAGTAAATCAGAGTAATTATTTGATGAAATCTGCTAATTAATTGCTGGACGGGAACATATTGGCTGCAGTGCTGGCTGTCTTGGAGATAATGTATATAAATAAATAAATTGAAATTGATGGCAGATAGTATAAGTGCAAATTGAAATGTGTAGGGAAAAGAGAGAAATACATATGTATTCCTGAAGACGTTCTAATGGATGCTGAGCGTACAGTGAATTCATTGTTCCCTAAGACGTCTGGTTTTCTATATGATAAAAAGTACAAGCCAGAAATGAAACAAAACGATTTCTAGCAATGATTAAAGACCTTTAATTCACTACTGTAATTAAAAGAAATATTTAGGTTGCTAGGAACAACAACATAAACCATGGTTTATATGGCAGTAGTAGATAAAAGTAGTATTATAGAGAGTAAAGGAAGATAACGAGAATAAATAAAGTCGAAACACGATCTCCTAGTTCATGAAAACTTCATGAAGATGATGAAGATGATAACATCACTGATGATTATTTTGGATCTAATGGCAATGATTATATTTTATTCCTTGCAGTTCTATTTGCCGTATTTAAGATAACTTATGCTTTCAACTCTCATGCTTTGAATTGTGTAAGCCATGCAAAATGATAAACACGCATAAAATTAAATGTACCGCTAGAATGCAAATGAAGGAATAATGTCTGCAGTGAGCAATTGGAGATATTAGTGTAATCCAAGAAGCAAATAGCGTGCACGATACTGTCCAGCACGTGATGTCCGTGCCAGGCCGTACCTCGGTCCGAGCAAGCACTGTCCACCACATTAACTCTATCAGGCGAAACCCTCGTAAAAATGCCAGCCCTGCAACCCGCAATAAGGTTAACGTCTCACCGCCGCCGCTTGGTACCACACGGTGCTGGTCGTCTCCTGGAGTCTCATGACCTTTCCACCGATGGCTATTTGTTCACCTGCACTGCCGAACTCCCTCCTGCAGCAATTACAGCTTTACTCATCTACATGATTAACTCGACTGTTTCATTCATGGTCTCAAATGAGAGATAATAACCAATCACGTTTAAAAGAACCTTGTTTTTCAACCACTCACGGTTCTCATTCACTCAAAGTTTGTCGAAAATATGATGTGATAAACATAGCTCCTCCATTTTACTTTCCTTACAGTAAGAGAGGAAGTATTTTATTCCACCCAAAATTTCAAATATTGAGATTTCACAGGAAATGCATGTTTTCAGGTCCCCTGAACACAAAAAAGCATTTCTAGAATAAGGTCCACGTATGCGTGTGTGTGTGTGTGTGTGTGTGTGTGTGTGTGTGTTGTGTGTGTGTTTGCGTGTCTGTGAAAACAGCATAACTAAAAATGAAGTATAACTTAGTATTTAAGTTCATGATGCACACAACAACTTTTAAGAAAATCTCCAAACCCCAAACTACTCCTTACATGGAAAAGTTTTCGAAAATGGTGATTCTCTCAAAAATGGCTCCAACAATTGTGATTAAAGTTCCAAAATTTTAAGATACTTTGATCACAAATGCATTATATATATTTTAAACTTTCTGGGCATAGCCTCTGAAGTCCTTTTCATTCTAAATGACTTTTGCATAACCGGTAAACCGTAAGGGATACACAAAAACTTACTATACAAAAACATGCAGATCTCGCTGAATCACACAATTTATATTAGATAAAATGTTTGTGTCATTAACCATTTCCGAGATATTCTTTATTGTTGGTTTGAATTGTCAAATACTTTATACTTTTTCAACTGTAAAATCGCCATTCGTTATTTTCTCATGGTCATGAAAAGAGAATAGAATTTCAAAGCCATCACGTGATGACCATTTTTAAGAGTTTGACTATCACTTAAGCCTACTGTATTCCCTTGTTTCCTCTGTTTCTAAAAGAAATGTGTAATAAAACCATTTATGCAAATGTTTATCACGATCAATATGAAGTATATAGAAGAATACGTTTTTGTAAGAATAGTTTGTGAAGAAGGGGTAGAGAAAGTCATGTGAATGTAGCACATCGGATACATATATTTTTTTAAATATTATGAATATGTTGTAGCATTATCTTGCATTTCAACCAAATAAACACCATTCCGACATTGTACACAAAGTAAGAAGCAATATGCCTGCAACTTCGTCATCTACATTAAACATAACAAACTATGAACACATCTCTCCCAAATCCTATAGATTTGATAATCGTGTATTCAATAATGCTGTTTTAAACAATACTTGTTTCAGTGAAGAATATTATAACCTATAATGTTACTAATTGTATCCTTAAAATTTTAATTTCTTAATTTCTTTTAATTAAGAATACAGATTGCACTAAATAATATTAAATGATTAAGTTGCACTGATCAAACAAAGTGCGACCTCTTGATTTTTATTTGTTTTCAAATAACGGCGTTTACATGGCAGAAACTTGGTGACTTGCGAATTTATCGATAATTTGTGACTTATCTATTAAAATGGCTCTTTAGTTTAATTTCTTGTCTGTAAATAAAAATACAAATTGAAGGCCGCTAATATGGCATGTCTAACACTGTTTCACTAATATTGCATGATACTACTTTCAAGCAATGAAATAGAAGGATATTTCAACCAATCATTTCTATTGCTGCCAATTTATCGTTTTCGTTTGATCACTTTCTTGGTAATCATTTTATAAACATTTCCTGAAAAAGATCGAGCTACAGTGACTGGCCGTGGCTCTGCTTGGAGGTTAGATTCATAATTACAAGTCTAACATGTTTATTCTATCAGACCTAAATTAAGTTTCTATTCGTTTAAAATGTTGTGTTTTTGTGTTAACTTCAAAACTGCTTTGTTTTCGTTCTTTACACTTGAGGTTAAGTATGCTCATATTCCACTATTTGTATCGACCTGTTGTTGAGAAGGTGATTTGTTTTTGAAGAGCAGAATTTGTATTTGAAATTCAAAGCACCAGGTGGTATTCCCGTAATGTCTTGCATTTTATTGGTGAAATAGAATAATTTAAGGCCCACTCGAGCTTTTATATTCTCTAAGCAAAATCAGAACAATGTGTGAAGTTACTACAATAATTCATCGGTAAAACAAAAGCAAGCGGAATTACATTCTCGGAAATGAGAAAAGATACAAAGGAAGAAGAAACAGGAAATTTAATATCGAGTCATCATTATAAATGCATGTTTTGATAGTCTATAAAATAATAGATATTATGTTTTACATTCACATGAATTTCAGCAATAATTATCATAATATATTTTTCAATCTACTTCGTGTAATACGAGATGATATTTACATAAGTAGTTTTATTACACATTTGGCTGCAGGTACAAGAGTAATACAAGAGGATGAAGTGATAGCCAAATATTTAGCAGCTGGTTACGGTATGCTGGCCTCGAAATTCCATACTCTGCTTGACAGCATGAAAAAAACATAGTGACTTAACACTTAAAAAATGATGTGATAAATTCTTGAAAAATGCAAACCCATAGGAACGAATATCCCGGAAATAGTTAATACTGCAAAGAAAATTATTTAATGTTATTTGCGTGTTTCAATGTGATCTACATTTTTCGTGCAGTAAGGCTTTGGTCTATTCCTTAAGTTTTACCAGACATATAACATTAAAACGTTCATTCAGAGCCAGATTTCACAGATTGTCGCAGAAAATTCAGAATACACATTTTTTACTTTCGCTACGACATGTAGTAAGAGGGGGAAGTGTTGTATTCCACCCAAAAATTATATATCGAGATTTCACCGTAAATGCATGTTTTGAGGCCCTCTGAATCCCCAAAAAAGCAATTTTAGAAAAAATTCTGTGTGTGTAGTGTGTGTGTGTATGAACAACATAACTCAAAAACGAAAAATCAGATAAATATCAAACTTGGTATTTAGGTTCAGTACTTTTCAAGGAGGCTACACGAATATATTCAAGAAAATGCCCCCACCCCAACAACCCTTTACATGGAACATTTATTTTCTAAAAAATTACTCTAATGACTTTTATTAAAATACAATATATTAAGGATATTTACATGACAAATAAAATGTATATCTTGAATTTCCTAGAAATAGCCTGTGAAGTCCACTTCAGTTGGAAGAAGTTTTGTATAATCTTGTACAATTGCTAAAGTTAAGCGATAGACGAAAACGTACTACAAAAGAAATTTAGATCTCTTTAAAACACAAAATTTACTTCAAAAAAGTTTTTTGTGACATAAGCCATTTTTGCGACATAAATTGTTGAAGGTTCAAATTTTTCTTAGTTCCATTTATACCCCACTTTTAACTGCATTGCTCTTATCGGCGGCCTTTCCTTTGGAACTTATTGCCTATTGGCAATGGTGTTAACTCGTAACTCTTGTCCTTGGATTTCTTGCACTTTGTTTTGTTTTTTCTTTTGTTTTAATCATTGGATCATACATACATTCACAACAGGCAGGTACTCTACCTTGAACTTAGAAAGGAACAAGCAAATATTAGGAAGAAAATATCAGAAGCAAAAAACAACAGTGGAGAAAAAAACATGTCAAAAGATAGAAGCATTTATTGGAGGAAAAGGGAGTACAGAAGCTTGGAAGACTTTAAAACATTTTAGAAGAAATAATAAAGAAGTTTTTTGTACGTATGTTAAGGAAAAGTATTTTAAGAATTTATTGATAGGAAAAAGAGAACCATATATAAGTACTTATAGTGGAGGAAGAAGTTAATGAAAAATTGAATGCGTATATGCAATTAGAATTAGAAATAGTAAAGGAAGCAATAAAATCGTTAAAGGAGATATCCCGGCTGAATTGCTAAAGCAGGAATAGATAAACTATACGGACAATTGAGAGATTTATTTGAAAATATGGTGAGGAATGTGCCGGAGGATTGGAAAATAGGATATTTTCATTTCCACAATACATAAAAAAGGTAGAAAAGCTGAATGTAAAAACTACAGAGGCATTACAATAAACAGCACATTAAGTATACTATATGGTATGAGCATTTCCTTGAGCTACAATACAAAGATTTGGAAGCAGAAGAACACTCGGGCTTTTAGAACAGGCAGATCAACTATTGATCATATATTTTGTTTACAACAGATAATAGAGAAGAAGACAGCTAGAACACAAATCTTCTATTGAATGTTCATTGATAAAGGAAAAGCCTATGATAATGTATCATTATCACAATTATGGTTAGCTTTAAAATTGACGGAAGTTAGACCTATTTTGAAAAGAGAAATGCAAAATTTATACAAAAACGCATACGTAAAAGTAAAAATGGGAAAATATTTGCCAAGTGGATTCATATAAATAAAGGATTACGATAACGATGCTGTGTATCTCGTAAAGTATATAAAATTTACACAGAAAAAGCTATAGAAGGTTGGAAAAATAAGTGTATAAATATGATAATTCCAACAGTTGATAACTATATTCCCTGCAGTTTCGGATGATTAATTAATGACTTCTGCCCCAAGAATATGAAGACGTAGATTCAAGAATACAAGAAAATATGAGGCCTAAAAGTAAATATGGATAAATCCAAATACATGACCATCGTAGATGTTCATCAAGATTTGGTACTGGAGGACGAAATAAGAATAATTAAACACATAGGAGAATATAAATACCTGGAAGTAAATGTTACACAAAATAGGAATAAAGAAAAGGAAATAAGATCAAAGAAAAACTCAGGAAAGTATGCCGTATTCACTTTGAATGGTATGTTATGAGATAAACAGGTCTCCAAAGAAACTAAAACTACAATTTTATAGAAGTATTATAACCTATGGCTCCTAAACGTGGACTCTAACTATCAGTTGAAAAGAAAATTATTGGCAACAGAAATGGATTATTGGAGGAGATTTCCTAGGGTATCTAAAAGATAAAATATTATAAATGAGATTACAAAAGAAAATATGAATGTTCAAAATTCAATTTTATATTTTATTCAACAGAAAGAATTAGAATGGTGTGGGCTTGCTAAAAGAATAGAAGATGAACGATTAACAAAAAGAATAATGGAGTGGAGCCACCAAGAAGAAGGGGAAAAGGAAGCCCGCATGGCACGTGGATGCAAGGAATTAGAGTGGCCATGATGGATTCGGAAATTGAGGAAGATTTATGGTCCAACAGGCAAGAATGGAGAAAAGTAATAAGATGTTAAAAACTGTAGTCTTGGTAGCTGAAATAATGTTTGTACATTGTAAAAACGGAAAAAGTATATATATATATATATATATATATATATATGCATATATATACATTAGGAATTTATTCACAACTGGATTAGCAGCCGAGATACAGAACTTCTGAGAATTTCAACCTGCAACTCATCATCAAGGTGAGATATCACATGTACACGGGAAGCGCTACACCTCCCACCGCTACAAGATCAAGAAAAACGCTCTTCTTCGACTTGTATTGTTGTTATTCCCGATGATAGGGTCACGTCAAATTGGGATTGAGAGGGATTTGCATCAAAATCCTGTCTAAACTCCACGGCTATCCAATGTAATTTTCATAAAAAACAGAGACTTTCGTGGGTCCGAGTGCAGTTAATTCTCATTCAAATTGGCCTCAAAAGACATCATGAGAATGAATGTATTCCTTATCAGCACTTCCAGCATGAGAAAGATAAACTGCTTTAACAACAGTATAGTAGTTACTACTACTTTTATTATTATTATTATTATTATTATTATTATTATTATTATTATTATTATTATTATTATTATTATTATTATTATTATTAAGGCGCCGTGACCGATTGGTTAGAACGCTCGCCTCCCATCAAGGTTTCGATATTAGGGACCCGCATGTGGGATTTGCAGTGGACGAAGCGGCGTCTGGGCGGGTTTTCTCCGGCTTCTTCGGTTTCTCCCGCCGTTCATTCCACCAGTTGCTCCATCATCACCTTTCCTTTCAACCATTTCGTCGTCATTTCATATCATCCTTTTCCCTTACTCTCATTCCTGGCTACGGACCGATCCCCGTTCCGGCTTCTTCATTCTCTGATTCAATGTTCGTTTGCTCCTCTACAGGCCTGGGCACGGTGAGTTCGCGGGGGTGCAAACCCTATATACGAGGAGGTAAGCCGACTAAGTATATATTATTGTTGTTATTATTGTTGTTATAATCAACCTAATATATCGATCTTTCCCGTACATTACGCAGATGTGATTTTTCGTCTATTTTTTAAAGTAAATTTCTCATCCAAGCCATAGTTTCATATCCATAAACATAATTAAAATTTAACGGAATGAATAAATTTAGATTTTGGTTGCATAATCGATCTAACATGTATAATAGGTAAACTTCAAGCAAAAAAAACATTTTTAAAAATATTTTGTTTGTATGTGTGTGTATTTGATTATACCTACTTATACATTATATTCTCACGCAAGAATGACCACCAGGTTTCCGGAAAAAGGTTCCAATATTTACAGAGGAGGTAGTATGCAACAGAAGAAGACAAATTGCTCTTATAAACAATCGCCGTAAACCTAATCTGCTTGAGGTATGGTCTTATTTTGTACCAGGGGAGCATATCTTGCACTCCGAGCTCTTTGGCACGAAACGAATGAGAACACATTGTACGTGGAGGTTCGTTACCATGCAGCACATCGTGTTTACATATGGTGTATCAAGCAAGCACAGAACACAAGAGTAGTCAACCTACAGTATTCCACTGCGTGCTGCATATGTGTTGCTCATGTCAGGTATGCTATTTACGTCTGGGTAAGGTAGTGCGCAAATTGTGCATGTTTTGTTGTGACCTGTAGTACTGTAATTGGTTTTCTTGCCCTTCTCTGGCCCATTTTCATCATAGGGTTAGGCGACAACTCTTTCATGAACGATGTATTGGTCGGGAGGGCCAGTACCTTGGTCTTCGCGTTCTTATGACCTTAACCTTTTATATGTTTGGGTTTGGGGACATTTAAAGACTATAGTGTATGCAGACCCCATAAATGATGTGCAGACACTACGAGAACGCGTGTTCAATGCCTGTGACGCAAACCGGCAACGACCATTGTTCCAAAGATTGTGTGATTCTATGAGACGCAGGGTGGAAGGCTGCAATGCAACGGCCACATCGAGCACCTATTGTAAAGAGTAGATCAAAAACATGTACCGATGTTAAATATTACATCCAGGAAAAGCGGCTTTATTACCGGCTCTTAGAACATCACAGTACGTTACCCAAAGAGAGGGAGAGGGAGGGTTTGAGGGATTTGAGGGGGGAGAATGAAGAGGAAGAGAGAAACAGAGAGGGATAGGGAGAATGAAAGAACAGTGGAATAAGAGAAGGATAGCGATGGAGAAGAAGTGAGAGAGGGAGAGAGAGAGGGAAAACGAGAGAGGGGAGAGAAAGAAAAGAATCTTCACATTTAACACAATAACGCGAACAGAACTGTGGATTCAACTGCTTTCGATAATAAAACAGAATCATATATCTGCACAAAGTGTTTCGGCAGTAGGGTTAGCGCACCTGGCTATCGCATGTTCACCCTGGCCAGTCGGACCTCCCCCCATTCCAGTTCAAACTATACAAGCATTGATTACTCTACCTTACCTCTTCCTCGTCTTCTGCTGCTACTACGTTTTTCTTTTCTTCTCTTTTGTTTGCATTTCTCTATGCCACAACACATCATTGTTGGTATTTCTGTCTTAATGTCCGATGACCTTTATTGCAATACAATTTCTGATCAAAGTATGCTCTTATCTCTTCTTTGCATGAAAATATCGAAACGCAGAGTAAAATATGGAGGCAACAAAGGCCATTTTAAAATAGCTAATTAATGTTTGAGACAGTATATATATTATAAAAGGTGGCGCAGATAAACGTGTGCCCTGTCTCCCGTTTGTATGCAAATGCGATATTTCCGTTGTTTATTACTACAAATTTCTGCTAAAATTGGTTGTTATAATTGAATCGAGCTACAGTACAACAATGGGCAATGCAATATGAATAATCGATAGTTAGCATAGTTGGCGCAGATAAAAGTGGCTCGTGCAAGAATAGAGTAAATACAGACAAATGAATGATAAACGAATTGCTGAAATAGACTCACCATTTTAATGAAGATGTTAAAAGTGGCCCTCTGTAGCATCAATACACAGCTGTACACGTCTAAATGGATTCAGATACCTCGGCGTTAAGTTCCGATATCGATGGCGGCAACTTCACGGCTGATGTCTTTCAGTTCCTGTATTGTGTGTGGATTTGTTTCATAGACCTTGCTCTTCAATATCCCCACGGGAAAAATAATAAAAGTAATGTCGTGATATTTAAAGGAAAACGATCAAGGACCCAAAATTATAATAGAAAATAGTAGGTTTTAACCTCGCTAGATTTTGCAGATATTAGCAGTAAAGATGCAGTATTTAATATAGTACAGGATAGAATATAAATAACAATACAAAAGAAAAATGAGAAACATTTGACTACCTTGGGTTGTTGCATACGAGTAAAATAATTACTCATAAAGCATAAGAGTTGAGCTTATGAGCTTTCTTAATATATGCTGTTGGGTTCAAGAGCGGAACTAAAATAAGAGATGAAGAAATCCGGTGTACATCACAAATATTTGAATTGAATAATAAAACAGAAGTGGAAAGAACTTACAAAAATAATGAATAAAAACCTGATGCGACTTTCTCAACCTGTTACAACGTCACATAATTCCAAGTATATTACAAAGTTTACATAAAAGGTTATCCTTCTATTCACATTACGTTATTAAGAACTAATTTTTTACTAGAAATGATCTCAAATTAAGTCATAGAACTTGGTTGCCTACATAATACGCAACTGTTTCTAATTAATACATGCAGGAAGAAATAAGAGTGACATAGATGGGGTAAGTCGGTTTCACCTAAAACTTAAAGATGTAACAAAGAATATTTTGTAAAACGTCTAGTCCCACGCCAATGGATTCTAAATTTTGAGTTTAATAGGTAAGTTTTGTCATTCTTTTATGCTTAACTGAAATTATACAACTTTCATTCAGAATCGAGGAAAGTTCGCAGACTTCTATTAGAAAATGCAACATATACCTCTATTAGTCATGTAAATATCTAACACATGTTATTTTAATAAAAATCGTTACCGTCATTTTAGAGAAAATTAAGGAATAAGAACAATTTCCCATGCAACGGGAAGTTTGGACGGGAGAACTTTCTTAAAATCATCTCCTGGTGTGGTTAAACGGCGTCTGACTCAAATATGAAACTTTGGTGTTTATCCGACTTTTCATTTTTGAGTTTATTGAAATGAATTATAATTTTTTCTTGAATTTGAAAGATTTGGTTCTAATTTGAATTCATTTATATTTTATTTAATGTTAATTTTTATTGCTTTTACTTTTTTTTAATTAATATACAGTTTTTTTCTTGAATAAAATTAAAATATATTTTTGGATATGATTATTTATCTTATGGTTTAGTTTTACTAAGATTTTGAATTTGTATTTTAATAATCTTGTACGCGCACGGTGGTGGTGGTGGTGGTAGTAGTAGTAGTAGTAGTAGTAGTAGTAGTAGTAGTAGTAGTAGTAGTAGTAGTGGTAGTAGTAGTAGTAGTAGTAGTAGTAGTAGTAGTAGTAGTAGTAGTAGTAGTAGTAGTGAGGTGGTGGTGTTGGCGATGACTATGTTCCAATTAAGTCAAATATAAAATATTTTGAAGTGTATTGTTCTAGGAAACGTCAGTTTACAAATTCTTAAATGACCACTTAGGGGCAATATCCCGAGAAGAAATAATTTTACAACTTTAAAAAGAAATAAGTGAAATACAAATTATTTGGGTGATTCCAAATAGTTAAAGAATGCCTTATTGATGTTAAGAGCTCCTCCTCCCTCCCCTTCTCTATTTCACTATATTTTATCTCAATCGACAGTATACATACTGAGGCTTTCACGGCCCACACCATCACCAATAATTGAATTACTACTATCCGGGCTTGTAGGCCGTGGTCTAGAAGGCATCGTAGATACCGACGTTTCGCCAAGTACAGCGCTTGGCATCTTCAGGGTGAAGTGATTAATTTTCTGCGGTGGTCAGAGCCATCTACGATGCCGTCTAGACCACGGCCTACAAGCCCGGATAGTAGTTATTCAATTATCAGTCAATCAAGGGTATTCATCTCTTCGTGTTTATACAATTACTATTGGCACTCTTTATTTCTTTCCATTCTTTGTGGGGATCTACCCAGTTATTTCTAATCTAATTTATTTTATAATTTATTGTAATAATATCATTTCTCTTCATATTTCTTGAACTTTAACTTTAGTAGATCGAATCTGACTACCAATTTTTGTTTTATTGTCCAAATTTCACTACACATAGCTTTATGAAATTTAAATTTGTGGGCTTTTATGTTTAATCTTAAGTGTTTTCGAACGTTTTTTATGATCTGGTACATTTTGCTTCCTACATCCTAATGTTCTTTACACCCGCCTCTGCATAGCACCTATAGCATTTCTTTTTTCGTCCGTCCGTACGCTAGAAACAATCGCTAGCTGCAAGTATGGATTTAGAGTTAATATATACCTATATAGGACTTAGAAGAAAATTTGCCGACACAATTTAAATTTGCTCGAAGTCGGAATAAAATTAACGGTTATTTGGTTGGATAACCTCATTCAGTGTTTCCAAAAGGTGAATTAAAATGGGATATGAAGTTAAAAAGGATTATGCGTTACATTCAGAGGACCTTCTCTATTCTTACAAAAATGTATTCTTGCAAAAATGTTTTAGACAGTAGGCCTGAAAGTATTGGATTGTCGCACTAGCACTAACTCGACTTGGTTTATTTAGGTTTTATTTTCCATTATGTCTGTTTACATGATTAATTTATCATGGCCCTCGCATTATCTCTTCACAATACAAAATCGTCATACTTCAATTTATCGCAATTCTTGTGGAGTTGACGTATACGTTATATTGGCAACTTTCTTTGATCTAAAACATTATTCTTTTATTTAACCTAATGGCGGAAATTATAAATTCCGAAGGAACTGAAATGGAAGTGAAATTACACAAGCAGCAGAAAGAATAACGCCAGAAGTACCTACTTACCCCAAAAAAATACAGAAAGCAATATAATATACAGTTTAATCGCTTCATTACCTGATGTAAGACGAAACATGGTGAAAATAATTTCACTGAAGACTGCTAGGAATCATAAAAAACCTCTGATACATCGTTTTCAACGTCATTTCTCTTGTTTCAAGAACGCGTTCTAAACGTGATCTCTGTTAGTTTCAGGAATCACTTTAATATTATTTATATTTTACAAATTCTAGCACTGTCTAAAAATACTGTATTCCACACGTGTTAAAAGTGATTTTATTTTGCTTGTAATTTATGATACCCTCTGTATTATAAACTAGTATTATTACACATTTCGTTGCAGATAAAGGGACTTACAGGAGGCTGAAACAATAATCAGATATTAAAAAGCGGGTCGCTATGTAATGACTTTGGAATTTTGTTCTTTTTATGAGCATGAGAGAAAAAAACTGATTCAATACATTCACATGACCTTCTCTACCCTCTATCACTTATTTGTGCGTACACAAGTTATTCTTATCAAGCTTATTTTTCTAATAATATATAACATACACAGGAAATAGAGCAGAACTTCCTTACTTGAGGGTTTTTAAAATATTTTGGCATTGGTATCGCATGCGTATGGTAACGTTATAAGCAGATTCGATTCTCTACATCATTGTATATTGCTTGGAGTGAAATATCCGCGTTGTTTTATTTTACATGCATTTTCTGTGGAGTTACAACAATTCCCTACTCCATGACATTCTCAACTAAAAGTCAAGACCTTTGCAAGCATGCTAGTTTATAACTCCAATGCGTTCGTATTCAAGTACAAGGGCTTCTTAAAACGTTTTTAATCTTTTAGTAATTAATGGAATGAAATTAGAAGATATTTTATAGACCATGTCTATGAGAAAGAATAGGGCTTTTCAATGGTAAATAAACTATCAAAAGCGGTTGAATTATTTTTGACATTACCCCATAACATACACACATACATACAAATTTTCTCCCTTTACAATATTAGTATCCCTAGATTTCAGATGCATACCTACTTGGATCAGTTAGTATGTAGATGTGAACAAAGCGCTGATAATAGTGCTATGCAGTCGCAAACGCACCTAAAATCCTTATAGAGATATCTTTCGCGAATACATCTTACAGACTTTGCATCGCCTTTCTGCACTCCACTTGATGCTACAACATCATGCGATGAAGTAAACGGACAAGGAGTCTTACCCCATCTATCTCAAGCAGCGGGAGGTTCACATCACGCACTGTTTCCCTTGCTAGCTAGATTTATTGCGTTTATTAAATTCTAAAAAGTTTACAAACGCAATGTATCACAGCTTAATTTGCATAGATTTGTATCACTGCGAAAGAAAATGATGTTTCTCAGAAATAAACACCGGGAATAATTCAGAAGCTTTAGCAGGCGTTTATGGTGGCTGTAACCCAAGAAACATGGTTCGGAAAACTACGACTTCTACTAAAAAATATCGCGCGCAAAATGAAAGCCTAAGGAGGGAACATTTTTGTAAATCAGGATTAAGTTTTCTATTTACATTCCTATTCTAAGTTTTACCTAATACGTGGTATTGATGCTGATTTAATTTGCAGTCCTAACTTCCTTGGGTGTCTACAATTTCCAGTACGCAGTTTCAAGCTTACATCGTACAAGGGAAGAGTTTCCGCTCGTAGTAAATCGTTTGAGATTTCTAATCAATGCATTTAAAGGCATTTATAGAATTGCGACAATTACGCGGGTGTTTTTAAAATAAGCACCAATATTTTTTTTAAAAAAAAGGTACATTATTTTCTAAATACTTTGTCATTCATTACCTTACACCTTATACTGCTTCTATTCCGCACTTGTCGCAACGGGAAACCAGTTTCTGTATGCCTTCGTCAAAGAATCATGCCACCCGTGATGAAAGCCAAGTTTGCACTTCTTGTTTCACACCATCAACGTCGTTAAAATGTTTTCCACAAAGGAATTTCTTCAGATGAGGAAGCATGAAAATCTCTTGGTGCCAAATTCGGACTGTAGGGAGAGTAGTCGAATTGTTCCCAACCAAATGATGCGATCTAATCTAGAGTTTGTTTGGCTGTGTGTGGCCGGACATTGTCACTGATTATTGTTTCCCCATAAACCTCGTACAATTGGCGATGAATGTTTGCTGGCATAACCTTTCTCCTATTCAAAAAACGAATCATTGATCTAACTTCACAGTCGGGATCGTTTGATTGTTTTGAGCATTTAAAAACGCTCTAACAACAGGAAAACCCAAAGTGACGATCGCTCACAGTTGCGTCTGGCTTCCTAATGAATGGAGGAAGTTGTCGCGCATGCTCAAAATCGCGAGTGCAGCGCTGTAGCGGCAAAATATTAAAACGGTACTTACCTACTTTAAAAGTATACCTCGTAGCATTCATATTGGAAAGGTAAGATATACTGAGGACATTCCAATTAATCAGGTGTAAGACAAGGCTGCAACATTTCACCAAGCTTATTTTTAATATATATGGACGACATTCTCAGGTAATAGAAAAATGTTTCACCACATGGCATAATAATTGCCTTTAACTCTACTATTAAAACGGTGTTATTTGCGGATGGTCAGGTATTAATAAATAAACTTGAAGATGACCTGCAGAAATCAATATATAAGCTACAAAAAATAAGTAGTACTTATAATTTTAATAGTTCAAATACACACAAAAAACAATGGCTTTTAAAATAAAAAACAGTCTCAGAACAAAAATAAATTTAAATTATACAAATTTAGGATCTGAAGTTATCTATAAATGCATAAAGTGATACCTAAATAAACTTTCAATGTTCCAGCAATGTTCCAGTGCGGTACCATAAATAAAACTTTTAAAGGAAAAACAAGAAAAGATACTCAAAGTTTTATAATGTAACAGCACTACCAGTTTATTTTATGCATCAGAGACATGGACTTCCATGACTCCAGAGATAGGAATGAGCTAAGATCAGTTAAAGGTTTTGCTAGGATGGATAGGATTAGGAAAAAAGTTATAATAAAGGAACTAGATGTGGTATCTCTGGAAGAAAGAATACATAAGTTTTGGAAGAAGTGGAGAGAACATCTGGACAGAATGGATTGTAACGCATCCCTAAGAAAATATTAATACATAGACCAAAAGGAAGAGGAGATAAGAGGAGACCGAGGAAGTGCTAGAAATAATCTCTGTGAAGTAGCCTATTCCTTGAAATGAAGAAGAAGAGGAAGTAAATCATTTCTTAAACATTTCGCATCGGCACAACAGAAAACTATTAGTTTATTAAATACTCAAGTAACTGCCAAGGACATATCATTGTTGTCGGTGTGTACGTTTTAGGAAATCTATTGGCATAAAGCTGTTGTATTTAAGCACACTGCAACTTCACTTTATGTGTTGTGCATAAGAGAATGGAGAGCAAGCAGTATATATTGAATTAAGGGGAAATTGCACAAATGAGATGCACAATGCTAAATTTGTAAACACGGGCTTCAGATTCTGAAAGAAAGCTGTATGCAGTAAAAGCCTCAAACTTCTTATCGGTTTGATTTGAAACTTAACAGCACAGTGAACTTCTTAAAAACATGTGTTTGAAGCATTACATTCAATGCCTGCGCTGTGGGCTAGAGTGTGGAGCTCTACCAACCACAGAATACGTCCGGGATCGACCCCACCCATGAGGGTGCGGATTTTAGGTCCTGAGTATTAGACCGCTTACTTAGCATCGTGAAGAAAGTGAGGAGCTGTTATAGACACTGGTCCTGGTCTGTATCGGTTGGATGATCGTCCACCTCAGCGTGCGTAATGTAGGCGTGAGATCGGCAGTTGGGTTGACGACCCAGGTCCAACACTGGCTGTAGGATTTATTACATTCAATTAAAAAGGGGAAAATATGCTTTAAAATTTTTTGCCAATGTTCAACTGTTTCTATGCATTATAGCCCAGAGTTTATTCAATTGTGACAAATTGCAAACCATACATTAAACGGTTTTGGTAAAAGAACACCGAATTCTAATTAATGTATGTTTCGGAACAAATAACCTTAAAGTTTATTTTAGTTTCTACGTAGAATAAAAGTTTTATACGATGCAAGTTCATTATAACATTTCAGCCTCTCACTGTCAGAAAGTACTGCTTTGTAAATGGTTCGTTGAATAATTACTTTGGAAGGAGTGTGATCTGATGGTTAAAGATTAAACATAAAGAAATGCATCGATAAAATTTGGTTCAAGATAACAAAACCTTTGTTTAACGATTTATTTATTTCTCCTATTACTTTCTGTTCATTTTTTGGAATAACCTAAAACTTACAGCATAATGCCACTAATTAAAGGGCTGTGCCTAAGTACTTGATATCATGCTGGAATTTTTAAACAGATTTTTCTCTTATAGGCATTTTTATCATATTATAATATTAATATGCTTTTTGCGATGGAACTTTCATTAAATTTTTCTGAAATTTTCTGTACTAATATATTTGTGCTGAATTCAGAAATTGTGCTTTATGTGTAAATGGAAGAGTTATAGTAATAAATGGAAGAAATATAAGTAATTATACACTTTCTAAGCGACTTAAACAGAGAAGAAACACATTAGACTCATGATTGTTGTACTTTATGGACAAACTAATAATTATAGTTAATAGTTAAGTCAGAAATGTCTAGACGTTCATCGCAAGGGGCATTTTGATACAATTCAAAATTTGGTTTATAAAGTTAATAAAAAGAATTTGTTAATACATGACTCAACCTAGAGTTACCAAATGTTGCATGTTGAATTTGTGTTGCATTCGCATGGTCAGGTCAAAATTTTAGATCGATAGTTTAGGTTTTTCACCTTTGCCTTGAGAAAATAAGTAAATAAACGGGTCATGGTACTTTCCTCGATGCGGTCTTAAAATATGAAATACAATGATACCGTCAGGGTGGCCAAGCTCGTGAGCGGTTCAGATACCGCCAGAACTGTTCTCCCTGCCTGAGGTTTCTTCTAGGTTTCCCTCAACCCTCATAACTGGCAAATGCCGGGAAGGTACCCTAAACGTAGGCCTGAAACGTTTCATTCCCAAATTTCCTCTCCTAGAATGATGTGAATGAAATGAAAATCACTCCATTTCATGTATCATGACCAGCACCTATGGTGCAGTATGTAGCAAGAACGAGCATTAAACGCTGCCAAAAACAAATGCATTGACACTAATAATCCAGAGATTTAAGTATCATTGCCTGTTCCGCAAACATTGAAATGCCTAATATGTTTTATCACTAAATTCGAAGCTTTCATCTCTAAACCTTGTGCATTCTCCTCTTAACAGCAAATCATTAACGAAGTTCCAAATATATTGAAAGAAACCTTTTAGGTATTCTAACTTCCAAAGACAATAAACAGTCTTGAGTAGCAAGGAAGGGCCGCGTAGGCTCTTGAACGCACATTCTCCCTCTTTGAAGTGACTCCATCTGGGTGGACCTCTTGGCACTGTCTAGGCAGCGGTTAGTGTTGGCAGATGAAGATGGCGTGAGAAACGTTATACTCCTTTAGGTGGAACCAAGAATAGATATTTGGATAACAAATCCTTTCAGTTTCGGAATATACTTGGGAGAGCAACCAAAGGCTGTTTGGAACCCTCTCATTTTCTGGATGGCCTTCTGACAACAATCCTTTGACGTATAAGATCATGCAAATAAGAATCTTGAGCATTCTTAGAGGACGGTGTATTCATGTTGGTTAATAGCACCTTCTTTCCTTCATCAGAAAATTTACTGAGACATCCTCTTTTACACCTGAAATAAACAAACAACTAAGAACGACTATAACAGCACCCCTAAGCAAAATTCAGGTTATGTCTATGTAATCAATAAAGTTAGGTCATTAAACACCAAATATAAAACTATTTTTCTTTTAAATGATTGCACTTATTTTAGTTCTCATTGAGTAAAGTACGTTTTCGGAAGAAATTCCCCTCAAAATTAATTAATACGTTTCTGTAAAGTATATACAATAACCTGTTCAAAGAATAGGCCTAAATACCTGCATGAATTGCCTGTTTTGCGCGATTCAATCTTCTTACCACTTGCATTAATATACTCAGTATCTTCTCTTCTAAACTGTTTCATTTTATTTTTCTTCCTTTCACTCCCATTTCGTTTTCCTTTACCTTTAAATGCACTACCGTCATCATGAGTGACAAACAGGATCAGCCATTTTAGCAGACTAACAGCTGTTTGGCTACAGCAGTGCTATTGAAGACGTTTGGTGAGATCAAGAACTTTCCATATTCTGGACTTTGGATGCTTTTCGAATCACTACAACATTCAGCTGCAATTATATAGGGAAGTGAAATGGAAAGCAGGGTACTTCTTTTCATCACTAGATGACGCGCCCTTCAAATTAGAAGACGGTGCAAAAAAAAAAAAAAAAGAAACATTTTCAATTGCTAGCTGTTTCCATCCGGGGTGAATACATCACTTGAATGTAAAAAAGTAAGTGTAAAGGTACGTATCACGGAAGGTAGTCGGAACCGGGGCAGAGCACCACACCCAGGGCGGTCGGGCCTTTATGCCTCCAACGTGACCCCTGGGAGGGAAAGATGAGGGGAAGAGGCCCGAAGGGCGACCAGATCCGGATGCCGACGTACGCAAGCATGGACGGGGTTCCTAACGTTTCCAAATATAACGCATTCGACGCCACGTGATCCCTGCCTACAAGCTACCAACCTCCAGGATCGCCCGGAGCGGAGCCCCACACTGAGGAGAGACCTAATTGAGCGGTACCGCAACCAGGGAAGAAACCTTTCACAGTGCGCAAGCCACCGCTCAGCCGCAACTCGCCGAACACCGTCACCTGGTCCTACAACCCTGAAACAGATGACAATGAAGATGATGGGTGCAGGAAATGAGAGGATGGAGAGTCGAACCACCCCAAATTCACCTGGCAACCTGGGGAAACCACGAAAAACTCATAGGCCAGAATGGGGGGTCGCCGGGGACTAGAATCGGTTGGGCTCAGAGGAAAACTGGATTCCATCAGAAAATACGTGAAAGCGGTATTATTATAGGTTGTACTTCAATTGGCAACAAATGAGAATAAGTGATATTACATAAAGCATTTCCTAAGAATGTCAATTAATTATTAAACGTTAAATTGAGTGTAGGCTGCAGTTAATAGCTGAAAAATGTTATCATACTATATGCAGAGAGACGGTATGGATTATATAAAAATCTACCAACGATAAATGCACTAACATCCGTGCATTTGATATTAAAAGTGATTCTTCTGTTCACGTTACGTTACTTATGATATTTTACAATCTCTACTATAAGCAGCGTGTTTCATTCCACCCAAAAATTTGATACCGAGATTTCACAGGAAATACACGTTTTGAGGCTCCCTGAATCTAAATAAAGAAAGCATTTTTTTACAAAAAGTACGCGTGGTGTGTCTGTGTCTGTCTATAAATAGCATAAATAAAAAACGAAAAGTTCATGTATGGGACACCAAGAGTTTCAAGAAAACTCTAAAGCCCAGACTATCTTTTACGCAGATAAATGTTCGTTATTTCTGATTTTCTTAAAAATGACTCTAAACTTTTAATTAAAATACGCTATGTTTTGAATATTTGCATTTCAAATAAACTGCATTCTCTGAATTTTCTGGGAATAGGCTTTGAAGTCCTCTTCATTCGGAACGACCTTCGTATGTTTGGTAAACCGTAAGACATAGACATAATCTTACTACATAAAAAAGTGTAGATCTCATTAAGGCACGTACTTTATGTAAAAACACAAACGATTGTGGCATTAACTATTTCCTACATATTCTTTGTCATTGGTTTTAATTTCCAAATACATACCTCATACCCTTTTCAAGTGGTAAGGCGCCATTGGTTTCTTTTTCTTTCTATCTTCTTTTTTTTCTCGTGGTCATGCAAAGAGCATGGAATTTTAAAGCCATCACATAGCCATCCGCTGTTTAAAAAGAATCTGTCTATCACTTCAGCTACTGTATACTTACCAACAACGAATGTGTAAATATGTATATTTGTAAGTATAGTTTAGATGAGTGAGAAGAGAAAGTCAAATCAATACAACACCTCAGATTTTTTTGAGGGGATAGGAATCATTTCAAATTAAGCATGATGAGTTAGTTACAACATGCGGAACAGAATTCAAATGTTTATTCGTGGTAAAAAGTTCTTACGATGGGAAGGAAGGAAAGGGAGCAAGAATCGCAAACCTTCAGTCATCTCCGTTAGAAGATACTTAGGAAAGATCTAAGCTTGTAAAATGGAAGATAAGTTTCGAAAACCGTTAACGCTACAAAAGCGGGCTGCATTAAGAAAACAACAGCGAATCATCAAATACTAGGTAAAATACAATAAAAAAGACAGAAAATGTAAAGTTTTGTCAGGTTTTGCCAAATTTTATCGATTGTATTGCCTTATATTGTGTTCATCAAGCTAGTTAGTATCAGTAACGCTTCGGAAAAGCCACCTTCATAGCCTCTTTAGCTCAGTGGAAGAGCACTGGTTTCGTAAACCAGGAGTTCGTGAGTTCAAGTCTCACAATAGGCGTTGTTGTTTTGCTTAGTAGTGTATTGGATCGAAAAAAATCTGATGTGACACATTCACATGGTTTTCTCTGTCCTCTATCCTTTATTAGTGGGTATACAAACTACTCTTACTATAGCTTATTTTTCTATCTATTTTATTTTAATAAAAATAAACCTTTGCAGAAATAACTATATTATGCATTTCATTACAGATACAAAGGGAAAGCGACAATCAAATGTTTAAGAACTGGATGCTATAGGCTGAGCTTAAAATTCCATACTGTTTCCCTGCAATCGCGAGCAACAACTGAATGTCGAAAGTATTTGAAAGCAATGACCAAGTAATGAAAAATTGGAACTATTAAGAAAAAGTATTTCAGAAATGGTTAGTGCCACAGAAAAATGTATTTGAAATAAATTCTGTAGTTTAAAGAGATGTATATTTCTGTATAGTACGTTTTCCTCTATCGCTTAACGTTTACCGGTTGTACAACATTATACAAAATTCCTTCCTAATGAAGACGACTTCATAGGATCTTCCCAGAAAATTCACGATGTGTATTTTATTTTTCATGTAAATATCTTTTAATATATCTGTTTTTATTCAAAATCGTTGGAGCCGTTTTTGACAAAATAAAAAGAATTATAATGTACAATATAAAGAGTAGTTTTTAGTGGGGATTTTCTCGGAAAACTTCGTGTCGCACTTTTGGAAGATACTGAACCTAAATACCAAGTTCGATATTTATCCGACTTTTCGTTTTTGAGTTGTGCTGTTCACGGTCACGCAGACACACACAAGACAGAACGTTTTCTAAGAATGCATTTCTTATGCATGGGACCTCAAAACACATATTTACCTTGAAGTCTCGGCATAGAATTTTTGTCATATCTCAATCTACTATGTATGTGGTACATTCCTGATCTTGCACACCATCAAGATGAGTTAGTATCGCAAACTATGGATTATCTTAATAGTTACATCATTTTCGTTTTATTCAATTATTGTTTGAATTGAATTAAACACTTTATATACTTTAATTTAATTCATACTTTATATACTACTAGTGTGGGAAGGTGTAAGTAAATAGTTAAGCTAAAACATGTATTTGTTTCGTTCTCTCGTTTAGAGCTAAAACAAGTATGTTTTGTTTTTATTTGCTCTCATTAAACATTGCATTGCAACGTTGCAAGTAATTAAGTACTATTTTGGAAATTAAATACCCTTAAAAATTTCATATCATTCCCATAATGCAGTGCTACAATATCGGCGAATCTTCGCAACTCAATCCACATTCTCTGAGAGCAGCTGTCACCTTACCCCTTCAGCGAGAATATTCTCACCCATTTGCAGGGAAAGAGCGTGGTCTTCTAATGGCTCTTTTTTGCACATGTTTTTTCTACAAATGTATGTAGGCATATAAACGTTCTGATGCATTCATTGAAAATCTCCTTCTGTTTCCAAGGATTCCACCAAGCTGAGGTTCGCTTGTTCGAGTCCCGCCATGGGTATGGGTGTTTGTGTGTGTGTGTGTGTGTGTGTGTGTGTAATGCAAAACAGTAAAAACGCAGTAATGATAAATTGGGTTACCAAGGTAACTTATTATATATATATATATATATATATATATATATATATATATTATAAGTTGTCTTGGTTATATATACATATACATATATATATATATATAAAGAATGACATATTCCCCTTCCACCTGTATAATACGACTGATCGCTGACCCACCTATTCCACTCCATGGCTTATTAATACATTATCCAGTTGTTATTTTGCTCCGTACTTAGGAGGAAGTGGAGTTATCATTATAATTAGAATCTTTCGTAAGATTCAAAGTGCCATGTTGAAATGGCAAGCGTTTATATTTCTACTGTGTCCACAGTTCAGTGCAGCCATTAAAGTGGGCGTTAGTGTGTTAGAGGTAACATAAAACAGAGTGTAATAAATCAGCGAGTGGAGTTGACCACACCATTAAAATCTGTTTGCACTCATCTGAATGTTTCGGAAAGCCTTAGAGCTATTTTCAGAAACGACAACGACACATTAATGGCTTTCTAACTCAGAGTTTGGCCAAAAGGCAAATAAACAAGCCATGCTGATTCTCTGCATTTATTTATATTTTGCATACAGAAATGTTTTGGTTGTGTTTATGCAAATACGCCCAAATGTGCTTTGCAGGTTACTTTAACGGTAAATTAACACTAGGTAACGTCGTGCTTATCCCAGTAGTTCTACATTTCCCGTCCTTACACATGTGTACTCATGAATAGTGCTACAAGCAACTTCCAATGGGAAGGACATATTATTATATTGCTACAAGAAGAGACTGCAAGATTTTAAGCATCCGTTTTGAATCAGTCAGTCATGGTATTTCCACCTTACTTTATTCATTCCTGATATAGGTTGGAAGTACAGTAGAGCTCTGGTAATTCGAGCCACAGTATTTCGAGGTTCCGTGTAATTCGAGCTGGTCTTACCAAAATTACAATTTTGCATAAAATTAGAGTGAAATCCCGTTTTTATACGTTGCTGCATGTACATTTCACCTGCTTCCGAATGTGTTACATTTTGAACTTTTCTTTCAGTTTTCCATGTATAATGCAGGTAAAACTGTCCCACTTAGGGTTTTCGTTCATAATGCACAGAAATAACGTTTGCCTCAGATTGCTAATGCATTTCTATTATAGATGGACAGGTACCATTAGGTTTCGAGGAGTGCGTTTGCTCTATCTTTCTGTATCCTTCACTAATTGGGACCGCCTGACAATCAGTTATACAGTGCATAACATCCTTATTGTTGTCCCTATTGTTATCCCTACTCAGCAACAGTGGTCACTAAAATATGCTTAAGCAAAAATACACATTTTACAACATAGGCTGATGGTTATTACAGTCCCACGTATGGTAGCCAAACTTAAAGGTGTTTTAGATCACCCACGTAATGGATGCAAATTTGTGGGATATACTATGTTTCTAGGAGTGTTCGCCCCACGTACGGCACAAACTGTGTTTGTGGGCCTTCGCCCCACGTTTACTTTTCTGGTGGCCTTCGCCCCACGTTTAAGAATCAACTTTTTATTTTAATGCTTATTTATGTATATACCTCGGCTGCGTCATTAGTAATTTGTAAAGCACGTATCTCTTAGCAGGGCTGGTACGGCTAAAGAACAAGGCTTACACAAATTATAACTTGTATTGTACTTTTTTATTAATCCTACACAAGATTAAATAACACTTCACTGATGTATCTTATTGTAGAGCTGTGAGATTATTGTTAATTGCACTTTTTAACACGTAAACGTTACATTATTCTCAGCGCAATGAATGTTTGTCTCACGCTGAAGCTGTACCGAACTGCTCGAGTACGCAATCTTGTAGCTTCTACCGCCTGAATTTGCACATTTCCTGTATTTCAAGTCTCTGATTGGCTAATCCTACTAATTTAGAATACCTTTATTTAACTTAAAGCTTTTTTAGTTGCTGATGGGCTATTTATTAGCTGTTTTAAATTACATTATTATTGTTCCAAGAACTATTAGTAGCCTTTATTAAACTTTTCAAATTTATTGTTGTCTCAAGGTTACCTCATTGTTAGCAACTTTCGGCTTCTACTTTATAATTCTGTTTACTACGGCAGGCAGCTTGCTTCTATTCTCACAGCTCCTACATTATTAAACTACGTAATACATTCACATAACATTATTATACACGTACATCATAATATAAACATAATACAATGACAGTTTCATACACTTTATACATTATATTATACATATATTGCTTTAAAGTGGGCTGTTATTAAATTTTGTATTATATAATTAGACTGATATCATTTAAGTGTTAAAAATACTGCCTCAAATCATGGTCTGAAATAAAGGCTGAGACAATAAAAAGGTCTTAGAACCAGATTTTACGGAATGAAACTGATACCAACAGTAAAGACGAAGATGATCTACCACTGGCAGAAGTGATGAAAAAGCTTGCTGGATGTGAAAATGCGAATGCAAGTGAGGTTTCAGAATGGATGAACAGTGATGAACAGTTTGAAGTGACTGGTCTTGCAATTGTTGAAATGGTTAGCGAGCGCGCTGAAGACAGTGGCAACGAAGAATTGCCTGAAGAAATTGTATCAGTGATCACTCACACCAAGGGTTTGGCTGCGCAAGATGTGACATTGCGTTATATCGAGCAGCAAGCGGAAGCTACTCCAACTGACACTATACTTCCAAGAATATTGTAAACAATAAAACAAAAACAATGGCTTTCAAAAATGACGATGTGTATGGCAGAGGTGAAAAATGGTATTACAAGGGGCTGGAACTACAAAACGTTAAACATTTAGCCTATTTAGGAGTAATGTTTAATGTGAGAGGAAAATGGAACAAACATCTATCAGTAACTAACTACAAAGCACGAGGGAAGTTAAATGAATTATTACGTACCCTCTCGCGGATACCGGATGTACCTGTAGATACATTAGAAAAGATGTATAACTCTATGATAAGGCCGGTTTTGTTATACGGCAGTGAAATCCGGGGATGGGAAAGAGCAAAGCATGTAAATAAAACACAGGTAGCATTTTGGAAAACAGTTCTTGGAGTTTCAAAGGCACATCAAATTCAAGGGTATTGAGGGAGGTGGGATGTTATGAAGACACAATACACTGCAAAATAAGAGCAGTGAAGTACTGGCTGAGGCTGATGCAGGGGGATAAGTCCACATTACCATCCAAATATTAGATAAATACCAGCGAGAAAACCTGTCTCTAAGTTTTGGGCAGCTGATTTGGAAAGGGGTTTGACGAGAATAGGCATGGTGTCAGTATGGCAAAGAGGTGAAACAAATGACAAAAACATATGGAAAGGTGTCAAAGAAGATTAAGAGACATCAACCAACAGGAAATAGAATCGGATTGTAAAATTAAACCTTCCCTAACTCTGGCAAATGAAATAAAATTGAACTGGGGTAAAGAGGTATATATACTTAATTTAGGAAGAAAGAAAAGATCAGGAATGGCATGGTTTAGACTGGGAGACTGGAGGGCACAGAAAACGACTGACGATTCTGGCAGGAGAATATGCCCATCCTGTGATTTGGATGAGGACTGGTTACATATTTTGGCGGAATGTGCACAGTGGGAGAACCAGCGAACAATTAAACTCAAAGAAAAATTCTTAAGTCCCTCAAGCAAGAGATTGGCATGTTGGGAGCCACTGGCTAACCAGAGGAACTGACAAACATGGGCAAATTCTTGGCTAAAGTGCGCGAAGCTAGGTCAAATTTGTTCAGTTAGACAAAGGTAATTTATCTCTATTTTCCTTTTTCTTGTTTCTTCGTTTTGTTTTCTTTTTCTGTTGTTTATTTTGTCATCATACTTGTATCTTAAATATGCGTGTAAGTCAATGACCCATGCACTAAATACTTGCGTAATAACTTCAATAATTTGAAACCAATAAAGATACCTTATATATCTATCTAGAAGATGATGCGACATTGCTGCTAAAAAGCGAGGTTCTATTTTAAAACAAAGGACTTTTGGACAATTTCTTTAAAATGTAACTTATATTTTTGCAACTTGGAAATGTGTGCCCATATATGTACATATATACTAAATTGTTTTCTTTTTTATTTTTAACCATTATTGTGCTCATTAAACATTTATTACAATTTACCCATTGATTTAGTGATATTACGATATAACCCGAGTTTTTGTAATTCGAGGTAGCCTCAGCTTCCATTAGCTGGAATTACCGGGGCTCTACTGTATTGCATTTACCGCTTGTACTAACAATACTATTTCTTTCGACCTCCTGGGCCATGTAACAAGTTTCTGGCTGTTCTCGGGGCAAACTGTACGGTGATACCAAAATATTCAGATAGACCTTGTTCCGGAGAATTTAATTGTTTCGTTATTTCAAGCTGCTTTTTCTGACTTGCCAGGCTTTAAGGATGTTTGTACTAGAGTTTTATAAGTTTATTTTAATAATATATGTTAAAGGGCGAGTTTCAGCAATGAGCAACTTATTTTGTAGCGTACGGCTTTGTGGGGTATCATGGCGGGGAATAAGAGAGATTAGTTAGGCATAAACAGTTGACCAAAGACTTGAGGAAACTGCTGAAGAAAGCGGTCAGTATACCATATAAGTGGACTAAATAAAGTTTTAAACTATTTACGTCGACTAAATGAAGTTTTGGTTAGAAATGGCAGTTGAATAAGTTTATGAATGCACTTTACTTTTACTCTTACCCTGTTTTTTTATAACATACTGTTTGTTGGTGGCTTATTTTGGAGCAGTTTAGAAAAGAATACTTTCGCAGTAGAAAATAACTTACTTTCGATCGTGCAATAAAATGAGGCACCCTTTAATTACAAAAAACAAATTAACGTCTCGAAGTAGATCAATGACCGATTCCAACATCTGGATGATATAGCTTTCTGTACTATTTCTTAATTACAGACGGTAAACAAACCTAATATAAATGCTGTAAATATGAAAACTTTTACAGTGCGTTTTCTGTTATGCATTACTTTGTGCGTGTATTAATTTACGTGTTACATGAAAGTGTAGGTATCATTTGGTGCAAATAAACTGGGTAACAAAATAGACAATGACGAGTGAAAATATTGGGTCATAAAAGGGTTGTTTACTCATTATAAATGACCCGATGTTTTTTTCTAGCTGATGTGCCGCATTCGTTTCCCATGAGTTTATTAAGAATAATTAACCGACATTGTTTGGATTTTTACTTTTTCTGTTACTCAATTATAAAAACTCGATGTCGAGATTTCACCGGAAATATAGTTTTGAGGCACCTTGAACCCCTCCCCTGTGTGTGTCTATGAACAACATAACTGAAAACCGAAAAGTCGGTTAAATACTAAGCTTGGTATTTAAGTTAGCATCTTCCAAGGATGAGACGCGGAGGTTTTCAAGAAAATTTCCTACACAAAACTAAAAGATTTGACTATCACCTAAAGTATTGCTACTGTATTCCCCTAAAGCCCTTTTATCCACAAGGACACATGCAATAAGAGAATTTCTGTATATGTTTATCTAGATTAACATGGAGCTGACAGATAAATAAGCTTTTATAATTAAAGTTAGTTGAAGAAGGATAGAGAAAGTCATGTGAATGTAACATACATGTATACACACAGGATGAACCAGAACTTCATCGACAAACTTTCAGAGGTTCTTCAACGATAGCTTCTGAGTATTTTGGTATAAGGGACCCACGGTCTCCGGCGGCTCGTTACAGAGTAATATGCATTTCCTTTGGTTTCTTGCCCTAATTAGTTTTGTATCTATATTGAAGTGAAAATACTGCACTACAGTGCAAATGTCGACGGTGTGTGTCTTGTTTGTAAACAAATTGTTTCCATTCGCTAGCGGTACCTTCTGTTGACAGCAGTAATGCCCTCTTTAACCCTTGCCCTCAAGTTGGCTCGGTTCTGCCTAGGAATTTCTTTTTCGGGAGTATTAGTTGTAGGTTGACAGTGGTACACAGCAGTTTATGATGAAAAGTTGGCCGATATCCACTCCTGTATGGGTTCGCTGAATGCAATGGAAGAGCGGCACCTGTACCTGTACCGACGGCAACCACATGACAGTACTTTTGCATCTGCACATAGGCGCCTACGAGAAACTGGAACCTTTTAGAACGTGTTAGAATAGAAGATATTGACCGTGGGAAAAATACCATTACACCCGATCTGAAAGAGAACGTGTTACACACGATTGGTGACAATCCTGCCACCAGTAGTCGGCGCGTTGCACGAACTCTGAACAAAAGCCAATCAACTGTTTTGAAAGTCGTTCATGAACAACAATTGCATCCATTCCGTCCACAGAAGGTCCAGTTATTGCAGCCAGCGGACTTCGCATTTCGAGTGGAGTTTGCAAATTGGTTCCTACCGCAATGTGCAGAAAACCACAATTTTCCTGCTTTGGTATTGTTTACAGACGACACCAAGTGTGCAAGAGAGGGCATTGTTCAACAGTAGGAATGGCATGTGTGGTATTACGAAAATCCACACGCACTGGTGTGTCAATCCTATCAACAGCAGTTTGCTTTGAATGTATGAGTTGGTACTGTCAACGATTTTGTGATTGGACTTTACGTAGTTCCTGATACACTGAACGGAGTCGTGTACAAAAGTTCTTTCAACATATCCTCCCACAGTTCCTAGAAGATGTGCCGCTGAGAATTCGTCAGCTTATGTAATTTCAATATGACGGGGAGCCGGCACACTTTGCACTCGATTTTAGGAACCACATTGATGTACAGTTTGGACGACTTCTTCTTCTGGGAGCATGTGAATACGAGACTTCGGTCAAAACTCGCATAGATCTGGTTGCTAGGATTATGGCAGCCGCGGAAGTAATATGCCAAACTCCTAGAATTCACGTCTAATATAGAACGGGGCGCTAAGAACCACAGCAGTTAAAGAGCGTCCATAAATAGAACTGAATTTAATTTAAACTGCTAGAATGCTTGAGCGTTTAAGACAGTCGATGGTGCGTCGCTGTACACTCTACCGGATCATAGTGGTCGACATTTTGAGCAATACCTGTAAGGGAACAGTTCGGATATATTGTATGTACTATGCACTGACAGATCAGATTGAACACACTGTGATAAAAGGTATGTGTTTCGTCTGCGGGATGTTGCATTATCTGTGTTGTATGTTGTACGTTTTGGTTATTGTATACTATACAGGCTTCTTCACTGTTGTGAAGGTATTTTCACAGAAACAAGGGCGATTGGGTTAACAAACCGAATAAATCATAATTACATTATTACTCTATAACGAGCCGCCGGAAACCATGGGTCTCTTATACCAAAATACTCCGACGATATCCCTGTACAACCTCTGAAAGTTTATCGGTAGAGTTCTGGTACATCATGTATATGAAGGATTGATTTTGTTTCATTAAGTTTTCTCTATATTGTGCAGCAGCACTTTTTAGAGTAAAGAATACTTCTAAAAGCTTAAGAGAAAATTCAGCAGTGAAAAATACCCGACTCTGCTGAGACAGTTAATCCTTTAAATTACCTTAAAAGAAAAGTCGTTAAAATGTAATTTATCTTCGTTAGATTCACTTTTCTCCCAATTAAATTCTCTTCAAATCTATATGTTGTTTAGCAGTTAAGCCCATTTCAAAACTTTATATAATGTTACATTTTTAAAAGGGATTTGTTTTTTGAAGTTGCACCACAACGCAGGTAAACTAAATCTAAGGTATGATATATAGTGGGAAATATGTCATTTCTTTCATTTCCGATCAAAAACGAACATCTCCAATGCATTTCCAATCAATTCGAATATTTCCAACTCTACCAAACGAAACCGGACTTTTCCAAAACCTTTTTGCTTGTAAACAGTAAAAATAAAGTAAGTAACAAATGATATAATTGACACTATATCATTAAGGGATGTAACACGTGTTGACCACAATAATTTCTGTCACTGTCGAATAAAGCGAATCCTCGTTATAGCTTTTTCTACTTCCAGAAAGAAAAACAGTTTTGGAAATGACCGCTTTTATTCGCAACCTCCACGTTTTTGACATAGTGTTACTCAAAAGAGCACAGAATCTTATAGGAAGAGTATAAGCGATATCAGGGCCCTCTAGAAACAACCATGGTGGAATCATACTACGATATATTCCACTATGGAAAGTGACACTGGGTTCGAGATTGAGACAAATGGCGGCGGTAGTTGGTGTTTACACACGCTGCTGCTGTGTTGCGTTTTCGGTGCCTGTGACTTATAATATTTTAGTAACTACGGCAGTTTTTAATCACATTAGCGAAGCAATAGTGTTTAAAAACCTTTATTTGTGCAATTTAGGAAACAGGAATGTTCCCAGTCATGTGTTTTCAGTGCCATATGCCTTCTACGTGTTACTTATGTTTACTAATATAGTCTATGTGGACTATGGCTACATTAAATGTAAGGTATATATTATGCTTTTTTAATTTATGTATTTGAGAATATAGTTTGTGTCACGATTACTGTGATGAAATGAAGAAGAAATTGTTACAGTTGGGGACGCTATAGTCGTTAAATATACATACTTAGCCAGAACATTACAACGCCATTGTGTAAATCGAACTTTGGTTATAATGAATAAAGGTGTAAGTAATTGTGATAAATACTTTCAAATATGCTATATACGGTGTTAATTTTCATTATAAAGTATATTAAACTATGTATATTTGTGAGATAAAATTATGGATATGTGAGTTTGTATACGTCTCAGTCTCAGTGATTCTCACATTGTATTTCCATTCATATTTCCAAAATATAAAGTTTTAAAAGAAAATGCATCATTAGCATAAATCGTGAAACTTCAGCAGTTCCAAGAAAGTGGTTAAACTGCAGAATGGTGCATTTCCGACAATTTCTTTAAAATCAACAATCGTATTTATGCTGCTATGTTGGTTGTATGCAAAACTATAGACTGTATGAATGTTGTTTTGCATTGCTGTTTAAGGTTACGTATTTCATATATTCCAGCTGCAGTGCTGGTTTAAAATTACTTATTTGTTATATTTCAGTCGGTCGCTGTGGTCATTCCCTGCAAAAACTAGAAAAGAATGCTATATGTTGCTAAGTACTAGATATGTTTTGGAATAATTATTGCAAACATAGAAATGAAAAGCTTTCAGTGAAAGCAAAAGCAAAATTCCGCCCTAAGCTTCCAAATTTAGCAGCTAATTACTGTAAACAACAGCATTTCGTGTGTCTGCCTTCCAATGTATATTTTGTGTATAAAATATTGTGTACAGCGCGCTAAACAGTGTAAACAGTGACAGGTAATTTTGAGTGAACCCAATCATTGTCAACTGTAACATCAACAGTTCTATTTCATGAACGTATTACGGTCCTTTGTAATTTAAATACGTAGCTGTAGTTTAGAAAGGTTTTAAGTTATAGCATGCAATACTGTAGACTCTATGAATGTTGTTTGAGGTTACATATTTCATTGGTCACATGCATTTAGTTTACCTTTAAGACAACGTTTTTGCGTACATCAGAGCATATATCTACACAAAAGACATGTCATTACACAGAAAAAATTGTATTTTACTGCAGGTTGTAGGTGCTTAAAGTATTTCCCAAATTCCCACCACATAGGCTGACATTCTGGATAACCAATGTCAGGTCCATTATCCAGAGGGTCCTGGCTATATGCTAACTCAGCCTAATGGGCATGCATTGTGTTTTAAAACAGTGATAGTGACTTCTTATAGGAGCCGCACCAGTCACCACCTCCTTAACTCAGTGGCAGAGCACTGGTACTGTAAACCAGGGGTCGCGAGTTAAATTCTCGCTTAACGACAATCATTTTCTAGCATTTTACCACTAGGGTGTGCGCTTACTCTTATAAAAAAAGCAGCAGTATCACGTCTTTTATTTCAGTGGTAGAGCACTTGTCTCTTAAGAGGTCGTGAGTTCATATCTCACATGAAACTGATGGTTTTCTAACATTATATATCTGGGGATGTGCAGTTATTCTAACAGGAGAAGCAATAGCAGCAGGCCTCTTTAGCTCAGTGGTAGAGCACTGTATAGAAAACCGGATGTCGAGCATTCAATCACATGAAGCTGGTTGTTTTCTAATATTATATCTTTCGAGATGTGCAGTTATCGTAACAGGGGAACCAACAGTAACACGCCTCTTTAGCTCAGTGGTAGAGCACTGTATAGAAAACCGGATGTCGAGCATTCAATCACATGAAGCTGGTTGTTTTCTAATATTATATCTTTCGAGATGTGCAGTTATCGTAACAGGGGAACCAACAGTAACACGCCTCTTTAGCTCAGTGGTACAGCACTGCTATAGAAAACCGGATGTCGAGCATTCAATCACATGAAGCTGGTTGTTTTCTAATATTATATCTTTCGAGATGTGCAGTTATCGTAACAGGGGAACCAACAGTAACACGCCTCTTTAGCCAGTGGTACAGCACTGCTATAGAAAACCGGATGTCGAGCATTCAATCACATGAAGCTGGTTGTTTTCTAATATTATATCTTTCGAGATCTGCAGTTATCGTAACAGGGGAACCAACAGTAACACGCCTCTTTAGCTCAGTGGTACAGCACTGCTATAGAAAACCGGATGTCGAGCATTCAATCACATGAAGCTGGTTGTTTTCTAATATTATATCTTTCGAGATGTGCAGTTATCGTAACAGGGGAACCAACAGTAACACGCCTCTTTAGCCAGTGGTACAGCACTGCTATAGAAAACCGGATGTCGAGCATTCAATCACATGAAGCTGGTTGTTTTCTAATATTATATCTTTCGAGATGTGCAGTTATCGTAACAGGGGAACCAACAGTAACACGCCTCTTTAGCCAGTGGTACAGCACTGCTATAGAAAACCGGATGTCGAGCATTCAATCACATGAAGCTGGTTGTTTTCTAATATTATATCTTTCGAGATGTGCAGTTATCGTAACAGGGGAACCAACAGTAACACGCCTCTTTAGCTCAGTGGTAGAGCACTGTATAGAAAACCGGATGTCGAGCATTCAATCACATGAAGCTGGTTGTTTTCTAATATTATATCTTTCGAGATGTGCAGTTATCGTAACAGGGGAACCAACAGTAACACGCCTCTTTAGCTCAGTGGTACAGCACTGCTATAGAAAACCGGATGTCGAGCATTCAATCACATGAAGCTGGTTGTTTTCTAATATTATATCTTTCGAGATGTGCAGTTATCGTAACAGGGGAACCAACAGTAACACGCCTCTTTAGCCAGTGGTACAGCACTGCTATAGAAAACCGGATGTCGAGCATTCAATCACATGAAGCTGGTTGTTTTCTAATATTATATCTTTCGAGATCTGCAGTTATCGTAACAGGGGAACCAACAGTAACAAGCCTCTTTAGCTCAGTGGTACAGCACTGCTATAGAAAACCGGATGTCGAGCATTCAATCACATGAAGCTGGTTGTTTTCTAATATTATATCTTTCGAGATGTGCAGTTATCGTAACAGGGGAACCAACAGTAACACGCCTCTTTAGCCAGTGGTACAGCACTGCTATAGAAAACCGGATGTCGAGCATTCAATCACATGAAGCTGGTTGTTTTCTAATATTATATCTTTCGAGATGTGCAGTTATCGTAACAGGGGAACCAACAGTAACACGCCTCTTTAGCCAGTGGTACAGCACTGCTATAGAAAACCGGATGTCGAGCATTCAATCACATGAAGCTGGTTGTTTTCTAATATTATATCTTTCGAGATGTGCAGTTATCGTAACAGGGGAACCAACAGTAACACGCCTCTTTAGCCAGTGGTACAGCACTGCTATAGAAAACCGGATGTCGAGCATTCAATCACATGAAGCTGGTTGTTTTCTAATATTATATCTTTCGAGATCTGCAGTTATCGTAACAGGGAACCAACAGTAACACGCCTCTTTAGCTCAGTGGTACAGCACTGCTATAGAAAACCGGATGTCGAGCATTCAATCACATGAAGCTGGTTGTTTTCTAATATTATATCTTTCGAGATGTGCAGTTATCGTAACAGGGGAACCAACAGTAACACGCCTCTTTAGCCAGTGGTACAGCACTGCTATAGAAAACCGGATGTCGAGCATTCAATCACATGAAGCTGGTTGTTTTCTAATATTATATCTTTCGAGATGTGCAGTTATCGTAACAGGGGAACCAACAGTAACACGCCTCTTTAGCTCAGTGGTACAGCACTGCTATAGAAAACCGGATGTCGAGCATTCAATCACATGAAGCTGGTTGTTTTCTAATATTATATCTTTCGAGATGTGCAGTTATTGTAACAGGGGAACCAACAGTAACACGGCTCTTTAGCTTAGTGGTAGAGCACTGGTATAGTAAACAGGATGTCATGAGTTCAATCCTCATACGAAGCTGATTGCTTTCTAACATTATATCTCTGTGGATGTGCAGTTATTCTAACAGGAGAAGTAACAATAACACGCTCTTTAGCTTAGTAGTAGAGCACTGGTATTGTAAACCAGAGGTCCTGAGTTCAATCCACAAATGAGGAGTGTTATTTCATAAATAGGATGTGAACTTATTCTTATAGGAGAAGTGTCACTTGTAAGCCTCTTTAGCGGAGTGGCTGAGCACTTGTCTTGTAATGTAGGATTCGTGAGTTCAGTGCTCATATGATGTATGGTATTTTCTGACACTATACTGCTGGGTTGTACACCTATTCTTATAGGAGAAAAGGTAGCACTGAGCCTACTTAGCTCAGTGGCAGAGCTATGATTCTTAAACCACGGGTCGTGAATTCAATGCTCACATATGACGCATTATTTTGTAACATTTTGTTACTGGGGTGTGATCCTATTCTTATAAAAGTTGTGTCAGACACAAGCTTATTTATCTTATTGGCTAAACACGGGTATTGAAAATCACGGTTAGTGAGTTAAGTCCTTATATGAGGCAGATAATTTTATAAGTAGAGTGTTAACTTATTCTTATGGGAGAAGCATTAGTCCTGCCCCTCTGTAGTGCAGTTGGGAGTACTGCTCTGGTTAACCAGGGTTTTTGAGCTCAGCCCTCAAATCAGGCAGGTTACTATCTAACATTTTATCACTAGTGTGTTTATTCTTATAGGAGAAGCAACGGCAACTTGACCCTTTAGAGCGGTAGTAGAGAACCGGTCTCTTAATACAAGGGTCATGAGTTCAAACATCATATGAGGCAGATTCTTTTCTAACATTATATTACTGGAGTGTGCACTTGTTGATAAAGGAGAAGCGACCGTAACACACCTCTAAGGATCAGTGGAGGAACACTGGTTTCGTATAAAGTGGTCGTGAGTTCAGTACTCATATGAGGCAGATTGTCTTCTAACATTATACCACTGCGGTGCGAACCTATTTAAGGAGTTGCAGCAGCAACGCTCACTTTAGCCTGGTGGCAGAGCCGTGGTTTTATAAACCAGTGGTCCTAAGCTCAATCCTCACATGAAACACATGGTCTTCCAACTTTATGTCACTGTAGTGGGAAGTTATTATTATAGGAGAAACAAGAACAACACGCCTGTTTAGCTGGCACAGTCTGGGCTTGTAAACCAAGGGTCGTGAGTTCAGTCCTCACAGGTGGAGGATTGTTTTCTAAGATTATATCTCTGTGGTGTTGACTAATTCATGTAGGGGTGACCATAGCAACAGGTCTGTATAGCTCATTGGTAATACACTGGCCTGGTAAGCGAGGGGTCGCGAGTTCATTCCTCAGATGAGGCAGATTGTTTTCTAACATTCTGTAACTGGGATGTGAACTTCTATTATAGGAACAACCACACACATTAGCCTATTTAGTTCAGTGGCAGAACACTGGTATTGCAAACTAGAGTACGTAAACTCAATTTTCCCACAAGGCAGATATTTTACTAACATTTTATAACTGGGGTGTGAACAGTTTCTATACAAGCCTATTCAAAAAAGTGGGAGAACTCTCGACTTGTAAACCAAGGCGTGTGAGTTCAGTCTTCCCATGAGAGATTATTTTCTAACATTTTATAACTAGGTTGTAAAGTTTTTCTTATAGAGACAGTGACAGATATAAGCCTGTTTAGCTCAGTGGCAGAGCATTCGTCTTGTGAACCAGTGGTCGTCACTTCGATCCTCACATGAGGCAGGTTATTTTCTAACACTTTGTAACTAGGGTATGAACAGTTTCTTATAGGAGTAGTGTCAACCACAGACTTCTCTAAATCCGTGTCAGAACTCTGGTGTTGTGAACCAGGAGTCGTGAGATCAGTTCTTCCATGAGAGATTATTTTCCAACATTTTATAATTGGGGTGTGAACAGTTTCTTATAGAAGGAGTGTCAGCCACAAACCTCTTTAAATCAGTGGCAGAACTCTAGTGTTGTAAACCAAGGGTCGTGAGTTCAGTTCTCCCAAGAGAAATTATTTTCCAACAGTTTATAACTGGGGTGTGAACAATTCCTTATAGAAGTAGTGTCAACCACAAACCTCTTTAAATCAGCGGCAGAACTCTGGTGTTGAAAACCAGGGGTCGTGAGTTCAGTTTTGCCATGAGGGATTATTTTCTAACATTTTATAACTAGGTTGTGAACAGTTTCTTATAAGAATAGTGTCAACTACAACCCTCTTTAAATTAGTGTCAGAACTCTGGCGCTGTAAACAAGAGGTTGTGAGTTCAGTTTTCCCATGAGGGATTATTTTCTAACATTTCATAACTGGGGTGTGAACAGTTTCTTATAGGAGTAGTGTCAACACAAACCTCTTTAAATCAGTGGCAGAACTCTGGTGTTGTAAACCAGGAGTAGTGACTTCATTTCTCCCATGAGGGACTATTTTCTAACATTTTATAACTGGGGTGTGAAGTTTTACTTATAGAGACCCTGGCAGACATAAGCCTCTTTAGCTCAGTGGCAGAGTACTGATCTTGTAAACCAGTGATAGAGAGTTCGATTCTCTCATTTTATAACTGGGTTGTGAACAGATTCTTGTAGGAGTTGTGTCAGCCACAAACCTCTTCAAATCGGTGGCGGAATTCTTCTGTTGTAAACCAGGGGTTGTGAGTGCAGTTCTCTCGTGAGAGATTATTTTCTAACATTTTATAAATGGGGTTTGAAATTTTCTAAAGAGATATTAATAGATATAAGCCTCTTTAGCTTAGTGACAGAGTACTGGTCTTGTAAGCCAGTGGTCGTGAACTAGATCCTCAAATCAGCCAGGTTATTTTCTAATGTTTTATAACTGGTGAGTGAACAGTTTCTCGTAGGAGTAGTTTCAGCCGCAAACCTCTTCAAATCGGTGGCAGAAATCTGGTGTTGCGAACCAGGGATCGTGAGCGCAGTTCTCCCATGAGAGATTATTTTCTGACATTTTATAACTAGGGTGTGAAGTTTCTCTTATAGAGACAGTGACAGACATAATCCTCTATAGCTCAGGGGCAGAGCATTGGTTTTGTAACCCAGCAGTGGTGCGTACCAGTATCAGAACGCTGGTGTAAAACAGAGGTCGTGAGTTTATTCCTTCCATGAGAGATTATTTTCTAACACTTTATATCTGCAGTGTGACTTTTTCTTATAGAAGCAGCGTCAGACACCAGCCTCTTTGTCTCTTTAACTCAGTGGCAAAGTACTGGTACAGTAAACCAGGTGTCGTGAGCTCAAACCTCACAATAGACAACTTATTATCTACTATTGTATCATTGGTGTGAACTTATACTTATAGGAGGAGCAGTAATCCTACCTCTCATTATCTCAGTGGCAGGGTGCTGGCCTTGAAATATAGAGGTAGTGAGTGAAATCCACAAATACGACAGACTATTATCCAACATCTTATCATTTGGATGTGTATTCTTATAGGAGAAGCAACGGCAACATTAAGAATTGGCGCAATTGTAGAGCACTGATCTCTTAAACTGGAGGTCGTGAGTTGAAACCTCGTGAGGGAGATTTTTTCAACATTATCTTGCAGGGGTTGCATTTAGTCTTATAGAAGCAACACTATCTCAGTCGCGCAGTAGCTGGCGTGCCGAGTGGTTGTTCGTTGTGTGCGTGTGTGGCTAGCAGTTCAACCGGTCGGTGTGTTTACATATTACTCTACGCCGTTCCTTGGTCTAGTTTGCTATAATATTCACAGCCTCGTCTGTGTTTTCGTAGCCGTATATATACGTGTAAGACATACTTCGATATGGATGATCGCCCTACAACTCTGGTCGTTAGTTTTGTGGAACGAGATATCATTCGACCGACGGCTTATGAGATACATGAATGGATTTTTGATACGCTAAAATTGGAAGAGGACGATGACACTGGATTACAAGTTAATGATATTACTAGACAAATTTTCATTAAATGCAAAACGCCAGACATTGTGGAGGAGGTTTTGAAACAGTCAAATGGAGAAGTTAGTTTTGTATTGTCAAATGGACAACGGACTAAGGTGATACTCGATGTAGCCGATTTGGAAGACGGGTGTTCAAAGTGACCATTGAGTTTTTCCAACCGGAAGATAAATATGACATTGGCAGTTTATGGCACTGTGCTGCAGGTGAGTGACGATATTTGGAATCCCTCTTATCGCTACAAAGTCACCAATGGAATGCGTACATACGTTATTGAAAAAAAACATATAACACCGTTTCTGAATGTCGGGGGTTATTCCGCTTTGGTGAGTATTACCGACCAACCTATTACGTGTGCCATATGCCATACGGCCGGTCATCGGCGTAATCAGTGCCCCAGGAGACCAATGCCGCGAATGCCAAATGCTGAAAAGGATACACCCACTTGGGCGAAATTGGTTGCTGGTACGCTTCCAAAACAACGGATGCCGTTACCATAACAGCTAGCGGCGGCAGGAACTGACTCTGGTCAACAGTTGCTTAATGTGGAGACAGTGGCTGACCGGCAGTATAGCCGCGATGTCACCTTTGAAGAACGTGCGAAGAGTGATGACATCACAGGTGTAGCTCACGACAGTTCTTGTAGTTTGCAGGAAAACCTAAGCGAAGTAGTCGTCGTAGATGGTCAACCTTGGTCCGACGACAACAATATGGAAACTCAGACTGTCTTAGAGGCGATGGAGACTAGTGCGACTTGCAAGGACACGTTTTCAGTAGGGGCAGTGGTGGAGTCGGCAGAAACAAGTGTCAGAGTGCCGGAAGAGATTGCATCAGCAGCTACTTCTTCCATGGCGGAGGATGTGCGGATAGATGACTCGTTAGCTGAGAATACCGTCACCACTACGCCAACTTTGTATGGGGTTATAGTTAGCCAACGTGATTCTCGATTAGAAAAACGCAAAAAGAGTGCGTCGTCACCGACAAGGCAGTCCAAAAAAACCGAGTAAGCCGGTAAATAAGTAATCCTCCTCGTTTATATGGTGTTGATACTTCAAACCTTGGCGACCGTGAACGTGAATTGTCTCAGGAGTAGAGCCAAGCAAACTTTGTTAAGAGATTTTGTGTACGATAATGACATTATATTCTGTTTTTGCAGGAGAATAATGAACACAAGCTAGATTTCTTTGGACCGCTATATAATTACATTTCCAATGTTGGGGATTCCCAGCGCGGTACAGCGATTGTTTACCGCTCGTCTTATGGTATTCGATTAGCGGAGAGGCATGTGAGTGGTAGGATTACATCCCTATTATTGGAGGACAGCAATATTCTTCTGGTGAATCTATATTTACCCTCGGGTCGAACAGAAGGAAGGAACGCGAAGCTTTCCTCATCAAGGAACTGCCGTTCTTTTTGCGTCATAAATACGATAAACTACTTCTAGGTGGAGACTTTAATTGTGTCATCAGTGCTAAGGGCCGGACAGGCCAATATTTTCCGTCACCTGTTTTAGACCGAGTGTGCCAAGCCTTGGAATTATGGGACGCATGGGAACATTTGTATGCCAATTTGGTTGAATATAGTTTCATCGCTATAATAGTGCTTCGAGAATAGATCGATTTTATGTGAGTAAATCGATGCGGCAGATGGTACGGACCATGCAAGTTCATACAGTACCCTTTAGTGATCACAATTTTTTGATCATGAAAATAGCTCACACTGCGAGGAGACCCACGATGGGGAGGGGCGTTTGGAAACTTAACAATACGCTGCTTCAAGATACAGTAATTTCCGAGAAGTTCTCCCATATGTGGGCGAAGTGGGCAAAAACAGCTCAACGTCGAACCCCCAATAAACAGAAACAATGGTTATATACTTTTAAACCGGCTATACGCAACTTTTACAAAGGGGATGGGATAGCAAAGTCTAAGAACTGACGGCAACTGTTGCACTATTATTACGATTTGTTAAATCACTTATATGACTTGCAACGCCATGGACAGGACGTGACCAATCACTTTTCTGCAATAAAAAGGAGAATGTGTTGTCTTCAGGAGGAGGTTTATCACGGTGCCCAACTGCGTTCCGGCGACCCTTCTATAGTACGAGAAGAACAAAACTCGCTTTTTCATCTAGCGTCTGAAAAACGTTGTGGTGAGCGGAAATACATCTCCCACTTACGCGCTTCCACAGAGGATTTCTTAGCAACAACGCACGACATACTTCAAGAGGCCTATCAACACTTTTCTGATAAATTCGGAGCAGTTGAAGTGATGTCTCTGCGCAGCAAGATGCTTATCGTCATATAACACAACAGATATCCCCAGATGCAAATACCGTCCTAAATCAGGAGATTACGTCTGAGGAATTGTGGGCTGCTTTAGCCTCAGCCGGTCTGGACTCGGCGCCTGGACCTGATGGACTCAGTTATCGGTTTTACAAAGCCACCTGGAAGATCCTTAAGGATATCCTGCTCGACGTCATGTTGGAGGTACAGCGTCATACAGGCACCTTAACGGGGTTTAATGAAGGTATCATTGTGTTGATCCCTAAACAGACGGTTACAGAGGAACTAAAATCGTTTCGGCCTATTACGCTTTTGAATGCAGATTACAAGTTGTTCACAAAGATCTTGTCTAACAGGTTGAAGACCTATCTGCCTGATATCATTGGACCTGGACAAACGTGCGGTATACCGGAGAGGAAGATCACACATATTCTAATGAAGTTACGAGATGTCGTTATCGCTGGTGAATGGAATCCCAACATGGTGGCAGCCTTTTTTGGCTTTAGATATCAAGGCCGCCTTTGATGGGATTAACCACGATTATCTATGGGGTGTTTTGAAGAGTTTTGGATTTCCACAGCCATTTCAAGGCCTTTTACAATCTCTTTATCGAGATGCGCACTCCCGAGTTCAAATTAATGGATTTCTTACGCGACCAGTACTTATAGCACAGTCGATACGGCAGGGATGTCCTCTCTCTATGATGCTGTATACTTTGTGCGTGGAACCGCTGATTAGAGGCATGGCGACATTACTTTCTCATTCCAATAATCCGTTCAATTGTGAAAGACTTTTGGCTTATGCTGATGATGTCACCTTGATTCTCGCTCATGCTGATGATCCTGACAACCTGGCGCCGCTATTAACGACATACCAGGATGCCTCTGGAGCTTTGATAAATTATGGCAAGTCACAACTATTACCGTTGAATAGCTGGCCAACGGACACTGCTCGATTTACCTGTAGCAGTTCAGTGAAGATATTGGGCGTTATTTTTACCTCCAGGCTGGAAGGGTTATTGGCGCAGAATTGGAAGCGACTTGTACCTAGGTGCATTTCTCTTATGACCTCGCAGTTCACACGGAATTTAAACTTTGTGTAAAAAATCTGGCATGTTAACACCTTTGTGCTCGCGAAACTCTGCTATGTGATGCAGGTAATACCGATGTTACCACAATATTCCCAGCAACTAGAAAGAGCGATTGGCTACTACGTTTGGAAAAATCACTTCTATAAAGTAGTTCGACCCCAATTACGCAGAGCAATTACGGAGGGTGGTTGGAATCTTATTGATGTGCAGATTAAATGTCGGGCTTTATTGCTCCATTCTATATTGAGTACTCTCCACAGACACGGTGCCAATCAGGTTGTGCAGTTTTGTATGAACATGGCTGGGACGGCTGCCAGACACTTCAAACGGGTTCCGACAGACTATAAAAGAATAGTACCTGTGATAGATAGTCGCTCAGTATTCCCACCACCAAAACGTTATATACCACGTTGCTGAAAGATTCCATGACAGTGCCTGTGATAGAACGGAAATACCCTAATTCACCATGGCAGCGGGTATGGAAAATGTTGCTTATAAACTATATACCCTTGGAGTCGAAGGTTTCTTTTTATTTCTTCATCAAGGAATTGATATCCATAGAGTGCAAGCGATATAAACATAATTTATCCTTGGCACCTTGGTGTAAGCATTGTGGTGGTGTGGACACTCAAATTCATCGAATAACCACCTGTGTTAGTATCAGGGACATCTGGAATTGGACCAAGGAACATATAGGTCAATTAATCGGCAGCTGTTTGGAACATCGGACTACGTCTGTCCTATTAGCTTGGGACTTTCAGAAGGGAGCACCAAAATTACACAGGTGTGGTTAACATTGGCACTCTATCATTACTGTTTGCACGAAGAATTCCCATCTCTCCTCACTTTCCAAAAATGGCTTCGGTCAGAGCGATACAAGCTTCGGCGACAACCCCGCATATGGAACGTATTAACTTTGCAGTTGGATTTCACGCTGTAAAAAAAAGTAGACCACGAAAGACTCCCGTCACATTTATCCTTTAATTTAAAAGCAATGCTGTAATATCTCGTTTTTTAACATGCATTGGAAAGAAAAAATAAAATAACAATTAAAATAAATAAAAAATAACAAAAAGTTAAGAAAAAAATTACGGATAAAAAAAGAAAAAAGGGGAAAAAAACGTGTCCCTTTAGCGTAGTGTTAGAAAATAGGTATAGTAAACCAAGGGTCGTGGTTTCAATACTAACATGAATATATGGTTTTCTAACATTACATAATACATCACTGGAGTGTGCACGTATCCTTTAAGGAGTAATGCCCCAGTCGCAGAACTCTTTCGCACAGTCGCGGAGCAATGGTGTTGTAAACCAGGAGACGATATTCAATCCTCGTGACAGATTTTCTTCTTACATTCTATCAGTGTAGCGTGAACTTATTTTTATAGGAGAAACAAAAGCAGCTCGTCTGTTTAGCTTAGAGGTAGAGCACTGGGCTTGTAAATCAGGAGACGTTGGTTCAATCCTCATAAGAGACAGATTGTTTTCTTACATTCTATCAGTGTAGCGTGAACTTATTTTTATAGGAGAAACAAAATCAGCTCGTCTGTTTAGCTTAGAGGTAGAGCACTGGGCTTGTAAATCAGGAGACGTTGGTTCAATCCTCATAAGGGACAGATTGTTTTCTTACATTATATCAGTGTAGTGTAAACTTATTTTATAGAAGAAACAAGAACAACACGTCTGTTTAGCTTAGAGTCGAACTCTGGGCTTTTAAACCAGGATACATTAGTTCAATCCTCATAAGAGGCAGATTGTTTTCTTACATTATATCAATGTAGTGTGAACTTATTTTATAGGAGAAACAAGAACAACACGTCTGTTTCGCTTAGAGTCGAACTCTGGGCTTTTAAACCAGGAGACGTTGGTTCAATCCTCATATGAGACAGATAGTTTTCTTGTATTTTATCACTGTGGTGTGAACGCATTTTTTTAGGAGAAACAAAACTAGAACGTGTGTTTAGCTTAGAGACAGAGCAATAGTCTTGTAAACCAGGTGTCGTGAGTTCAGTCCACATAGGAGGAGGATTGTTTTGTAAGATTATATCACTGTAGTACATTATTTCCTATAGGACTGTTTATAATAACACGTCCGTTTAAACCAGCGGCAAAACACCAGCCTGGTAAACCCGGATTGTGAGTTTAGACCCCACATGAAGCAGGTTATTTATTACTTACACTTTATCACTGTGATGTGAACTTATTCTTATAGGAATATTGTCAGTCCCACGCCTCTTTAGCTCAGTGGCAGAACACAGGTATTGTGAAGCACAGGTCGTGAGTTCAATCCTCACACGAGAAAGATTACCAACTAAAATATTATCACTGGGGTGTGAACTTATTATTATGGTTGTAGTGGCGGAGCACTGCTCTTGTAAACCGGGAGCTGTGTTTCTATCCTCTGCAGTATTCCTATAAGAGTAACGTCAGTTACCAACCTCTTTAGCTCAATGACAGACCTCTGGTCTTGTAAACGAGGAGTAATGAGTTTAATTCCCACATTAGGCAGATTATCTAAGATTTTGTCACTGGGGTGTTAACTTCTTATAGCAGTAGTTTCAGTTACAAGACTCTTTTGCACTGAGGTAAATCCCTGGTCTTGTAAACCAGGGTTAGTTACTTGAGTCCTCACATGTGACAGATTATCTAGCATTTATTACTGGGGCGTGAACTTATTCTATAGGAATACTGCAGGCTCCATGACTCTATAGCTCATAAGCAAAACACCGGTCTTGTAAACCAGGGTGCTGAGTTCAATCCTCACATGAAGCAGTTTGTCATATAACATTTTATCACCGTGGTGGGAACTTATTCTTATAGTAGAAACAAGAACAAGAAGTCTTTAGTGGCAGAGCACTGGTTTTGTTAAACAGGGGTCGTGAGTTTAATCCTCACATAAAGCAGCTTTTCTTCCAACATTATATCATTGCCGTGTGAACTTGTTCTTATACGAGAAACCAGGACAACATGTCTGTTTTGTGGCAGAGCACTGGTTTTGTAAACCAGGGGTCCCGAGTTCAATCCTCACATAAAGCAGCTTTTCTTACAACATTATATCATTGCCGTGTGAACTTGTTCTTATACGAGAAACCAGAACAACATGTCGGTTTTGTGGCAGAGCACTAGTTTTGTAAACCAGGGGTCGTGAGTTCAATCCTTACATAAAGCAGATTTCTTCTAACACCATATCATGTGAGGTGAACTTATTCTTATAGGAGAAACAATAACAGCATGTCTGTTATGGGCAGAGCTTTTGGGCTTGCAAACCGTGGGTCGTGAGTTCAGTTCTCACATGCAAGGGATGTCATCTAACATATCAGTGTGGTGTGAACAGATTCTTATAGGAAAAACAATAATAGCACATCTGTATAGTGGATGAGCAATGAACGTGTACACCAGGGGTCATGATTTCAGTGCTCATTGGTGGATTGTTTTCTAACATTATTTCACGGTGGTGTGAACTTATAGGAGAAATAAGGACACCACATTTGTTAAGTGGCAAGGCAATGGGCTTCTACACCAGGGGTCGTGAGTTCAGTCTTCACGGGAGGATTCCTTTCTAAGATTATATCACTGCGGGTGTACACTATTTCTTATAGGAGTTGTGGGAGTAAGACATCCGCTTAGCTCAGTGGCGGAACACTGGCCTTGTAAACCAGTGTTTGTGAGTTAAAGCCTTGCGTGAGGCAGATCATTATCTAACATTATTCTTCTGTTCTTGTACACTTATTCTTATAGGAGAAACATTAGTCCTATCCCCTTTAGCTCATTGCAGAGCACTGGCATGATGAAACATGGGTCATGAGCTCAATTCTCGCATGAGACAGATTATTTTCTAACGCTATTCCACAGGAGGTGTAAACATATTCTTGCAACGGGGCAACAATCTTACTCCTCTTTAGCTCAGTGGCAGCGCACTGGTCTGTTAAAGCAATGGTAGTGAGTTCAACCCTCACATGAGACACGTTGTGTAACCTTTTATCATTGGGGTGTGAACGTTTTCTTAAAAGAGGAGAAAGTCAGCCTCAAGCCTATTTAGCTCAGTGGCAGAGCACTGATCTTGTAAACCAGGGTTAATAACTTCAGCTTTGATGAAGCGGATTACTTTCTAACATTTTATCACTGGGACGTGAACTTATTCTTAGGGGTTAGTGTTAATCACAGGCCTCATGAGCTGAGTGGTAGAGCACTGGTCTTGTAAACGATGGGTAGTGAGCTCAATCCTTACATGAGGCAGATTATATAACATATTATCAGTGGTACGTGAACTTATTCTTAGAGGGGTAGGGTCAGCCTAAAGCCTGCTTAGCTCAGTAACAGAGTACTCTTCTTATTAACCAGGTGTAGTGAGTGTAATCCTTATAGGAGACAAATTACGTAACGTTTTTTCACTGGGGTGTGAACTTAATTATTTTAGGAGAAGCAGCAACAATAGCCTTTTTAGCTCAGTGGTAGAGCACTTATCTGGTAATCCAGCGGTCGGGAGTTTAATCCTCACATGAGGAAATTGTTTTTAACAGTATGTATCTGGGGGTGTCCAATTGTCCTTATAGGAAACGTAACAGTAATGCTCCTCTCATTAGCTCAGTGGCAGAGCACTGCTCTTGTAAACCTGGGGTTGTGAGTTCAATCCTCACAACAAGCAGATTGTTTTCTTACATTATGTCACTGTGGTGTGAACTTATTCTTATATAGGGTATTAAATTATATTCGCAGCCTCTCTCTACTGCGCGAGACAACCGGCAGTCGCCGGGGAAATATGTACGCTCCCGAAACGTCGATGTCTCCACATCACTTCACCTAGCTTGAAGCCCGAGAACGTCTAGAGCATTTCCAGCATCTATTATAAGGTCCGCCTCTGCCGGCGTAATTTCCCCGGCGACTGCCGGCTGTATGGCGCAGTAGAAAGAGGCCTCAATTGGGTTCGAATATAATTTAACTACCCTTTACTAGAAGCAACAGCGGCACATCTATTTAGCTCAGTGGTAAAGAACTGGTTTCGTATACCAGGGGTCGTAAGATTAATTCTCACATGCGGCAGATTATTTTCTTTTCAATTGCTTGTACACTTACTCTTATAGGAGAAGCAATAGTGCCATGCCTCTTTAGCTCAGTTGCAGATCACTGGACTTCTAAACTAGAGATCGTGAGCTCTGGAATCACACGAGGCATATTGTTTCGATTAAATGAGCGCAATACCTTAGGAGTCACTTATACATGCCTTTTAAGCTCAGTGGTCAACAGTGATCTTGGAAACCAATGGACATGAGTTCATTTCCTATAAATTGCGCATTATTTTTAACACTGTGTCAGTTGAGTGTTCATAAGAGCGTAGTGTAGAGCGTTGGTATTTTAAACCATGGACCGTGGGTTCAATCTTCACAAAAGGTACGACTTTTTGTTACATAGTATTATGCATTGGAGTTTAGTATCTTATAAGATACAGTAATTACACATGGCTCTTTAGCTCATAGGCAGAGTGCCGATCTCGTAAACCTGGAGTCCTGAGCTCGATGTACGCAGGAGTTTGGTAATTCTCTGGTATTCTGTCACACGAATGTGCATAGTAAATTATAGGAGGAAAAATGGATGCCTGCCTGATTAGCTCAGTGGCAGAGCACTAATCTGGGAAAACAGGGGTGTGAATTCATTCCTCTCAGGAAGTAGGTTATTTTATTATGTTACTGAAATTAACTCAAAATTTTATAAGACGAACTGAAAAATACAGGTCTCTTTAGCTTAGTGGCACACCACGGGTCTCACATACACAGGGTGGACGTTTAATTTGAGACTGCAATATCTCCAAAACTAAGCGTTGTAGAAAGAAATGTTTTGAATAAAAGTTGCTTGATATGGGGGAAAGCAAATGCCATTAGTTGTGTTTTGTTTGGAGGACGTTATGATAGTCATTTTAGGTTCAACTTAACTTTTTCAAATGGAAACCTAGAATTAAGATAATTTAATTTGACTCTAATTCTAGGTTTCCATTTAAAAATTCTATTGATGGTGTTAGCCTCAGGCTTTGTAACACAGAGGTCATGGGTTTTATGCTCAGCAAAGTCATCGAAGAAACGTCCGTGTACTCACTGGTACTGGTGGCAGCAACTGCGCCCTTTTTAGTCCAGAGACTGTAAATTCCAACACTTTTGTTTAATTTATATACTTCTCCATATTCTGCAATTAGCGATGTAGCTAGTCTAAAGTGTTTGCATAGTAGAGATGCAGACTAGTCTTACAAACTACGTGTCTGAGTTTAAAGACTGTCAGAGGCAGAAATTTATTTTTCCTGTTTTTTCAATCACAAGTGAATTCTCTATAACTGTAATAATAGTAATTGCAGTGTTGTAAACCAGTTTTCATGTTGTTTAAATCTCATTAAAGGCAATGGCATTATTTTTATTTCCTATTGCAAGAAAACTCATCTATTCTCTAGCAAGTGTTGGTTGTTACAGCCTTTGTAACTTAAGAGTTAGCACTCGCTTCTCGTGATGCCATGGAAAGAGCATGGAATTTCAAGGCCAGTATACAGTACATTTGAATATCGTTGTCTTCTTTATACCTATAACAACTCGTAAATAAACTATTTATACAGGCGTTTATCTCAATTAACTTGTAAATGGAAGAATAGACAGGTAAACGATAGTGGGCAGAGAAAGTCATGTGTATGTAATACATCGGATTTTTATGTATTAAATCCACAAGAGCTCTCTGGCAAGGAGAAGTATTAACAGTACCAAAAGTATCAAATGTTTACAGAAATAAATATTATTTTGAAGTATGAATTCTACATATAGCTCATGATGTAATTATTGGAATAATTTATGTTCGGGTACTTCTCTACGTATCTCCACGGGTGCATGTTATGTTCGAGTGAAATGAAATAACCACTCAGATTTCAATAGTTATTGTTTTCTTAGGCAAAATACAGAGAAATATTTTAATATCGTAGGGTACTTCTTGTAATAAATAAGGTGGTTTTAACAGTGCTTTGTACTTGTCAAGTACATAAGCACCAGACAGAAGTATGTTTACGTTCTTGCAAAATTAGGAAAACATTTCGTTAAATACTTGCTTTCTGCACTGCTTATCTAAAAGAGAAGAACCACTGCATTCAAGCCAGATCTTCGATATTGGAATTTCACCGGAAATAGCCTCATTGAGGTCCCTGAATCTCAAAATTTAAAAAGATGCTCGAGTATCTAAATGTGTCTGTCATTTTGCCTGGAACTGCTTGTCTCATAAAATTCAAAATAAGTTATGTAATATATAATTTGTAATTAACTTCGACATTTTTAAGGATGCAATGTTAAGATATTCGTTGCATTCTCCCCAACTCTACCCACATAAATTTATTTATCAATATTTGTTGCAGCTTGTCAGAAATTTCTTCAAGCATTAGAAGATTATGTAAAGGGACGCCATATAGGGGTGTGATTATTGAGAAGTAGAAGGCAACATTGACTATTATTTTTCAATAGATGAATCGAGAAATGTAAGCATGCTCATTTACTGTGTTTATGAACTCATAATATCTCACTTAACAAAATCATAATATCCGGTTAGCTATTTAGTTAGCAAGCGACTCATTGTATACCTATACTGTGACTTTGTCCAGCTTTCACTGCCACTTCATTAGGTAATGTGATTTAGTTCAATTTTCACTGTCACTTCACTTTTCCTTGCGCGTAGCGGTGAAATGAATCACGTGCGAAGCAGACTCTTCTTCCTTTCATTTCACTCGCTGGGGCGTCGAACACATTTCTCTAAACGCTCGCAGTGGCAGCACTCACTGTACGTCACAGCTATCGTCGCAACCTCACTCGGAGAGTAGAGTGAGTAACCAGCAATTTATGCTGCAACAAGAAAAACAACTCACTATCCCCTTACTCACTGAATCACTCGCGAGTAAGTTCGCTTGTATGTAATCGCTGGAGTTTCGAGAGAGTTCTGGAATGTTCGCGGGAGACGGGGAGAAAGCAGCTGTCAGAAAAATCCAATTATCTCTCGATAGTGCTTCTGGAATTTATGTTGGATGATAGCGCTCTTCCGTCTCCTTATCTCTTCAACCGGCTAGTCGGACCGTCACCTTCTATACGATACGTTTAGGCCAAAGCTGCGTCACAATACATGTAACGGAAATAAAACAAATTGCAGTTTAAGAAAAAACAGATGAAAAGCCAGATGAACATGATGAAGGGCCCCAGGATAACACAATAAGATAATTTTTATCCAAATTACAACTCAGTGAAGAAATCAAAATAATTGTAGAGAAAATAAATGAATGTACATGTTAAACTATTGAAATTCTGTCACTTAATACTGCTGCAAACATTTTCAAGTTAGATGAATTTGATTTTACCTTTGAAACAAACATTATGGCACTATTATGTTTTGTCCTGTGTGGGGTGTGCTAAGCCCTTGTTTTCGTGTTACGATTATACCTTAAGCGGTCAAAAGTAACAGCTGTAAGTAATGCGCTTATCTCAAATGATGTGACTGGCGGCCACCCTATTTGACTCGTAGCAGATATCGAGTTGAAAGACCCCGCACTGTAGTAGCCTAGCCCACGCGCCTCTGGAGGTTAACGGCATTTACAGTTCAGTCCGACGTTGTTTGACACTGCATATAGAAGTCTGTTGCTTGTGTTTACTATCTGTAGGGTTTATGAAATTAGACACATTAGGCTATACAGTTAACCGTTTGTCTCCTAACAGCATTAACTTTTAAAATATTAAAATGCCACTCCATCTTTTACTCATGGTACTAGTGATGCATTTTCCTTCCAAAAACTCTTTATAGATTATTATTGTAATCTATAGCCGCCTTATTTCATTTCCATGCTCCATTTACAAAGCACGTCTATTCATGAAACTATTGAAAATTCAGTATAACATTCCTTTTAAAAATACCGCTCATCTGCATTTATTAATAAACTTAAAGTCATTGCTTCTTAATGCCTTACGCGGAACTAGAACAGAGAAGAAACTGGATAAAACAGTGCGTGTAAAATGTGACAAGCACAAAGTGGTTCTAAGGCCTGAATTTTACGCCAGTAGGTCCACTTATGTTCGGGTAGAGCGTGTAAATAGTAGTAAATAACCCCAACCTTGCCGCCACTGAAGGCGGCCCTAAGGCTGAGCAGTCATAGGTTCTACAGGCGAGGGACCGTGGGTTTGATTACCATAAAATAGTTGCACTTTGTCCTGCTGCAGGCGCTTCAAGCCACTGGTGAATCTGTGAATACATTCGATTGCTCTGCTGTAGCATCTGCCTCGCTCTCCCGCTTTTAAAGCCATTAGCGTTCTATACTGAGTCACAATGAAGTAAATTAATATGCAAGTGAACCCGGAATCCCAGGGTTCAAGTTCCGAGGCAAAGAAATCCCTCAGAGGAACAATTTCATGTATTCAATTAGTCTCGACGGGCACCGGGGCGATGAGCAAATGCTTAGGTTCACTCCAACTTTTGTTCTTCCTTGCACACTATACAAGTAAAGTTTATACTCTATAATTAAGTATTAAGGATCGTCAAACTAGCTTATTATTCAAAACTTATGGCATTGCGAGCCAACTGCTTTCGCCTTGTAGGTTGAAATTATTTTGCGGAATTGGGTAAATGTTTTATGTAAAATTTATTTAAGGCACTGAAAAGAAAAAACCCTCAGGAATTGCTTTGTGCATCGTAGGTGTGTTTTTAAACGATACGTTATTGCATATCTAACTTAAGTGTTTTGCAATGTACCTTTTTAGCATTTATATTAATGTAGAATAATTGATGTTAACAAGTAAAGTCACTAGGAAATAATCTACAGTTTTAGAAAGAGCAATATTTAGAGCTCTTCAGACATAAACTTGTAAAGTAGATTAAAAACTGTAAAGAGTGCTTATTTCACAAGGATCATCCTTTGAGTAACGGATAATCACAGTAATAACTTCAGTATTTCAGACACTCCTACGAATGCTATTCTTATGGTTGATACTTAAACTTTTAATTCCAGACAATGCACATTATGTAGGCAAAACTACAAAAACTATAAAAGACATTTATTGGGTTAAAAATTTCTTCGAAGGTTGGATAAAATTCCAGCTGTATCCCGCGATTCCCAAATCAATGTGACATCAATGGAATTTCCATTTGGAAGCATTAGACAACCATGTTCGATCCGCGTTAATTTGTGGACGTAATCTAATGGATTACAGAGAATGTGAAATGTTTCGCATTCTTTGCGCCACTAGTCGTTTTGGGTAGTCAATTACAACATCTGAGTAAACCTAGAAAGTCATATATGAACCTATGGTTCCATTTTGCGTAGACAATCACAAATTAAAGGAATTAAAATCAATAGGATTAATGATAACATCTCTACTTCATGCTAACTTATGCGCACTTTCAGTTGTATAACAACATGAATTTCTACTTTATTTTTGTTCTTTCTTTTTAAGTTTACCTTTCTTTAACTAGGCGGACCATATACAGAGCAGTCACTTTATGGCGGGGCCGCAGATAGGGTGTATGTACACTCGACTGCAGTGACCAGTGACCTCGGTATTTTTCCGCTACGCACTAGTGGTGAATGCCCCGCTCAAGGCTACCTTTATCAGCTGTATTATACTCGTACTGTGTCAGATGCTACCTTTCATTTGTGCTCTAAGCACTAGAGTTCGTGCATTGTGCATTTCAAAAGTGAAAGTTTATTAAAGACATCTGTGTTGTGCTTATGAGTGTTCTTGTTATGTTGTTGTTGTTGTCTTGTTATTGGCCTACCGACAAATTCATGCTTAAATAACGAATTTTTATGTATGATACATAGTAAAAATCGAATCCTATAGACAGGTGTGTGGTCAACTTCAGGAGAAATCTCCTGGTATTCCAGCTACAGGAAAAGAAACTGTTAAGACGTCTGGTTAATAACTTAGGACAACGGCGTAGCTAAACGCTAAACCTAAGAAGCAAAAATGAAGTGTTCTAACTCAGAAAGAATTTACGGTGCATCTATTTGTGGGGGACTCTAAAAGGAAAAATCCCCACACCATGAACGAACTTAAGGACAATATAAGAAGAGACATTTTATTATGAGAATTACGCAAAAAGACCTTATGCGTGTGAATGGAAATTTCATACGAAGGTGCGAGGAATGCATCAATGCAAATGGACATCACTTTCAACATCTTTCATAACAAAGTTAGTACTGCTTATAGTTCATGTTACTACCACTTGTAAGTAAGTAAGGTGGGAAATTTAGAGCGGAAAACCCCCCAGTGTAATAGACAGTGTGCGGAGCACGCATACGCGCCATCCACGGCCCAGCAATGTAGCGATCGCTCTGTACTAGGATGGTGAATAACAATGAAATGTTACTCAAACGATCCCGGGGTCCATAGAGTTTAAGTTACCCAACAACAATGCTGCTTTCTTGGTGTCTTAAAAGTCTAATTTCTATATTATAATTCTGGTATCACTATCCACGCTTAGATCACCGTGATATTTGTAATCTTCCATTTAATCAATAGTTAAAAAGTGTCCACAGTGACATTCAAATTTAGAGCTTATTCTTTATAACATTTTACAAGTATTTTAAATCACGTTTTTCCTTTAACACAACATGCTTATCTGTTATGTCAAATGCCAATCGGATCACTTTTCTGAAATTTTTTATTTTAAAAATTATAGATGATTTATGTGTTTTACAAATGTAATTTCTAATGTGCACAGAACCATAAAGTGTTAACATTTCAAACCTTTTTGAAGAAATACCATATCACTTTCTGTTATGAGCTTCCAATACAAGGATTATTTTATTTTAAAAAAGCGTAATGTGGCAACACAAATTGCTACCATATTAGTTACTGGTAAAGGTGATAAATGGCAAAATAAATAGAAATAGCAAAATAGTAACCAAACTTGTATGGGGGAGACGGTTACCCTTTTGTAGTTCGTAAATCTGCGCTATCTGAAAGAAATGAACTAAATATATATTATACATTCACATGGTTTTCTCCACCTACTAATCGTTTATTTTTATATCTCTTCTGCAGTCAATTGTTGCAGCAGTTTTATTTTTCTGTCTACCTTACGTTAATCGTGATAAACGCTTGCAGAAATAGGTTTCATTTCACAAGGGATACAAAGCACAAGGGAATACAGGAGACGCGATAGTCAAATGTTTTAAAAATCTTCGCTATATTTGGCCTTGAAATGCGGTATCTTTCCAGGGTATCGCAAGAAACAATTGAATTGCGACGACACTTTATAAATGACAAATTATTGAAAAATTAAAACGTATAAACTTTGCATCATTTGCATCCTTGGAAGACACTGAACTTAAATACATTGTATTTATTGGATTTTTCGTTTCTGAGTTATGCCGTTCACAATCACACATATTAGTACACACAAGAATCTTTTTTTTAATTTTTTCAAATCATGGGGTCTCAAAAATGTATTTCCTATGAAATCTCAATGTTGAACTTTTAGATGGAATATAATACTTTCTCCTGCTACTAGGCATATGGTAGAGAAAATAAAAATGTCTCCTTTTATGCAGAACATGTGTTCAAAAACATGTATTCAAAGCAGGTGTTTTCGGTGATATTTCTGTATCAAATTTTTGGCATACTTGCTCTACTTACTATATACGAGGCAGGGAAAGTAAAAAGAGCAGGATAGATAATCCCGTTTTACTCCAATTAAATTATATATATATATATTCCATGTTCCATGTCTTAAAACATCTATGGTAATATCGGCGGCTTTTACCTTTGGAAAAATTGCCCATTGGCAATGATGTTCTTTCATTTACCACTGTGTCATTCTTTGGCGTTTTTACTTTTTGGGGTTTTCTTTATAATTTATTAAATACATATACATATGAACTATCTTACTTCTAGACTCTAGGAAGGACGGGGGATAACCCTGGCCAAAAACACTCGCACCCTTTGTGCCAGTTGGCTTTGAATTTTGCGTGGTTAAGTTGCCTTCCTGTCGTGCCCTGCCGGCCTGCAAGTCTTTTTTTTTCATTTTTGAGCGGGGGTCAAGTGGGCTGGCAGGTATCGGGTGGGATGACGTGGAGTATGTCGTTCTGATTGTATAATGGAGATTGGATGTGCTTGCGGTAGCTTCTTGGCTTGTGGTGAGTATGCTGGCTTGCCATAGTTAATTTGTTCAGGGATAATAAAAGAGATTTTTAAAACTGATCGCCCTGTGTTTGGCTTTTATTAGTTTTAATGTGTACGTTATTTCTGTGGTTTCACACTCGAGGTTTCCGCGGGTGACAGTGCTTTACAGTAAATCTTAGTTAACTAGTGGGGCAACGAGCTTATGTGTTAGTTTACATTTTGGAGGTTAAAGTATTTAGTGGCCTTTTCTTAGCCTTTTAATACATGCTTAACAGTCCAAGTTACAGTTCTTGATGCTGCAGCGTTACTCAATTTAGTTTGAGTGAAAAACCTTACTGTATAGTATTGCAAATGCAAGTTCAATTGCTCTTACTTTTCAACGTAGGTTTAGTGCTACAAGCCACTGTTATTTGCTGTAGAGTTACTCAGTTTAGGTCAAAAACTTCATATTATAATATTGCTAATGTAAATTGAATTGTACTTCTTCAAATTCCCGGAATAAACTTAATAGTGCCAGCCACAGTTGTTTATGCTGCAGTGCCTCTTAGCTTGTATGAGGTGAAATATTTTATAGTCAAATCTTGCTTAACTTGTTGAAGCAGCAAAGTATATGTAACTTTATATTTTGTGTTACTTAATAAGGTAATTATAAACTACTTAATAACATTTTTAAACCTTTTACGCAACTTTATTGGCGCAACACCCACTTATTTATGCTGCAGGGTTGTTCATTTTTGACAGATTTAGGTTCTTGAGTTAGGGTTTTAAATTGACTTTGATTACTGTTGTGATTGATTGTATGTTACCCATTGTTGAGTTGATTGTTCAAAATAAAAGTTGTGCCAAATCAGGATCTTGAGTTCCTTGGGGTTCTCCCCAATCCGGTTTCCCACGTTGGTGAGGACCTTGTGGGCGTGCACTTCTGAGTTCAGTATGCAGTGGTTCACTTTCTACTGGAAATCGAACTCAGCATCTCTGGATTTGGAAGCTAGCGTGCTAAAAACCAGCCAGTCAAAAACTAACCTTCATTCTCTAGTAAATAATTCATTTGACAAAGGATTCCTTTTGCTATTTATCACATTGACTTTTAAATAATTTGTTAAGATTTAGAACTGGCTGGTGTGATTGAGAAAGGATCTGGACAAACGAAAATAGAGCACTGGGATCTCATCTCGCTGTTTATAGCTCATTACAACACGGACACAGCTGGAAGTTAAGGCGTGATAATCATGACCATTTTTGCTGAACAGCGGAGCATTAGTCTCGTAAACTACAGGTCGTGAGTTCAAACCCCCACAGAAAACACTACCTTCAACGATCGTAATGTCAGCACGATACTGGTAAGCTGAGAGCATTATTGGTTGGACGTTGTATCGCTCATAGTTTTTCGAAACGTGAGATGTGGAGGCAATACACGTAATCAATACCAGACGATGTCCATAACCGTTTATGGCATAAAAACTTACTAACAAAGGCTATGCTAAAATAAAATAATATTATACTTTGAATAAGTCATTCATGTTGTGTATAAAGAATTATCCTAAAACAAGTCATAATACTATTTAAATATGTATGTATGTATGTATGTATGTATGTATGTATGTATGTATGTATGTATGTATGTATGTATGTATGTATGTATGTATGTATGGATGCATGCATGCATGTGTGTATGTATGTATGTATGTATGTATGTATGTATGTATGGATGCATGCATGCATGTGTGTATGTATGTATGTATGTATGTATGTATGTATTACAATTTCTTGAGTATTTAATTGACCAATTACGATGCAGCAATCACCATTGTTAATGTTATTATTTATGTTATCAATTGCGTCAATAATAACACGGGGTTTCCATTAAAAATATCTAATGTGTTATATTCACATAACCTTCTCAACCCATTCTTAAACAACTATTCTTACAAAAGTTTATTCTTCTGTTTACTTCATGCCAATCGAGATAAACGTTTACAGAATCTGTTTTATTGTAAGTTTTCTTGCAGTTACAACTGAGAATAAGGGAGTACAATAGGCTTAAGCGATATTCAAAAGTTTTAAGAACAGGTCGCTATTTGATGGTTTTGAAATTACGTTCTCTTTACAAGACCTGAAAACACGATAACAAAACGAACAGCGATTGTGTAGTTGAAAAAATATAAAACATTTGACAACTCAAACCTATAATGAACAATATCTTGGAAATGGTTAATGCCACGAACAATTTATTTGACAGGAATTTTGTGATTAACGAGATATAGAGCTTTTGTGTAGTAAGCTTTGTGTGCCTGTTACAGTTTAAAAGTTATAAAAATTCATTCAGAATTCCAGAAAATTCAACATATACATTTATTTTTCATGCAAATATCATAAAAATGTGGTATTTTAATCAGACTTGTTAGAGCCACTAGAAAGTAAAAAATAACGAAATTTTTTTCATGTAAAAGGTAGTTTGCGGTGGGGGACTTTCTTGAAAACCTTCCTGAACTTAAATACCAAGTTTGGCATTTAACCAAATTTTATTTCTGAGGTATGCTATTCACAGAAACACAGACATATGGAGCTTTTTCTAAAATGAAGTTTTCTTAATTGAAGGACCTCAAAACGTGTATTTCCTCTGAAATCTCTGGATCACTTTTTGGTTCGAATGCAATACTTTCTTTACATATTATGGGTAAGCAGTGGAAAAAATAAATAGTATAAACTTAAGTTGGAAATGTATTTGCTTAAGTTTTTGAATGACTATATCAAGGGTGGCGAAAACGACTTCCTTCCGCGAGTCACCAAATATGCAACACGCACTGCATCACTCAGCAGCATGTGAAAATCAAACGGACGGTTGCAGAGAGGGAACGTGCGCCTGCGAGTCAAAATGACTCGCGAGTCACATTTTCGCCACCTCTGGACTATATCATCTACTTTAATTAGCACATTCCCTGCCTTCATGTCCGTAAAGCCGTTTTTCAATGCATATTTTTGTTTCAGAGATATTTGCGTTGCAAGTTTTAAGTCAATTATATGGTGTGCTTAGGGTCCCGAGAGCATATCTGCAGAATGTCCAAGAAATCGCACACTAATTCTCTAGAGTCCTATTACAGTGACAAACCGGAGGAAAAAACAAGGTTTATGCCACTATGTTAAGTGTAGATAACAGTTTGCAGGTTATAGCTGTAAAAAATGAAGCAATGAAAATGCTGCTGCTAATAACCATGTATGCTGGCCAGCTATCTGGCTAAAGATCAACTTTTGGCTGTTCCTTCCCAAACTTACAGGCTCTCATTGTCAATTAACTACAGTGTAGCCAGGTAGTCACGCAGTTGAACGGCAAGTGCGCAGCGCTATAATATCGCGCCTTTTCATTGGTTAACATTTTTTGACTAAAACTTGAAAAGTATTACCCTTGTAACATACGTGTCATAAACTTGTTGTCTCCAAATTTTTCGTGGAATAGCATCCTGAAGTGTCAGTGCATGGATATCCAATAAGACAGAATAACATTATGTTAAACCTGCTCGATTTTCTCCAAACATTAGCAAATCTCAGGTCTGCCCTAATTGTTATAATCTTATATTTAACACGCAAAACCAAACTCAATATATTTCAGTTGGGGGATTCTAAAGATCTTTAGTTATGGCGTATTACTGAAGTACGCATAAGATTTCTTTTTTTTTCTTTTTTCTTTCTTTCTTTCTTGCTTTTGGGAGCATAGGCCGTTTCACCAACCGATGTTGAAAAAACTCTAACATCTGGTTTCTAACATTACTTTCAAACTCTTACGGTACACAAGTTTCTATAGCGAATGTTTGCTAACATCTTGTTAATGTCAAAGACGACTGCGAACATCAGCTTTCGAGAAGACTGTGATAGAACTACACGGCTCCTGATACACTTTTGTCTATGCCGCAGCGTTCTCTGTTTCAGAAACAGACAACTTGTTACTTTCATAAACAATAATTATCATGTCATTTTCCTGATTGTTTGAGGTTAGAATCGTGTTGTCGACTGTAACCTCTAGGTGCAGAGGAACTAATTTTTCACCGTTAGAAAAGGAATTAATAAACTGAAGAAGGATACAACCGGGGAGATCATCCGTGAGGAATTTAATTGCAATGCACGCGCTTCTCCCAGATCCAATAAGCAACTGCGGCATTTTATACTAATACAAAACGCTCCACTAAAAATGCCAATTGGGAAGAACATCTAGGACGGTTTAAAATTGATGGTGGACACTACAATAGAGATCTACCCGAAACGAAACCTTTTGGTCCGGCCCGGCCCAGCCCGGTCAGAACCGGGCCCGAACCCGAAGTTAGGTATACTGTACTACCCGGCCCAGCCCGTCAGAAACGAGCCCCAGCCCGAGCCGAACTACAGGTTACGCACACTGTGCTACCCGGCCCGGTCCGGTGTGAACGAGCCTAAGCCCGAGCCCGAAGTTAGGTATACTGTACTACCCGACCCAGCCCGTCAGAAACGAGCCCCAGCCCGAGCCGAACTACAGGTTACGCACACTGTGCTACCCGGCCCGGTCCAGTCTGAACGAGCCTAAGCCCGAACCCGAAGTTAGGTATACTGTACTACCCGGCCCAGCCCGTCAGAAACGATCCCCAGCCCGAGCCGAACTACAGGTTACGCACACTGTGCTACCCGGCCCGGTCCGGTCTGAACGAGCCTAAGCCCGAGCCCGAAGTTAGGTATACTGTACTACCCGACCCAGCCCGTCAGAACCGAGCCCCAGCCCGAGCCGAACTCGAGGTTACGCACACTGTGTTACCCGGCCCGATTGTCTTATTTTGTTTTAAGTAAAACTATTATGCAATTATAACTAATATAATTTTCCGGGCTGTTATGCCGCGGTCTGCTGAAGAAAGATTTCCCAGACGTTTCGTCCACAACTGCGGTGGACATCTTCAGTGGCGCGGACGAAGTCTTCTCGGTGAAAGTATCGCAGCGTCTGATGTGTTGGCCGTTAGTGCCGCTCTCTTTATAGTGTGGGCGCTCTCTGCTGATTGGTCCGCTGGTATGAGGGGGCTGGCGCCGGCTGTGTTGTTGCTCTCTTCTGATTGGCTCGCAGTGTTTTTCGGTTTTGTATGACCTTTCTTGTTTTTGATGACTAGATGCCAGTTACTGTTGAGTTTCAATGCTTCTTCTTTCCTATTGAAATTATTGGGATGTTTGTAAATCTCTATTGCTTCGCGTTGTAGCCGGGTATGGTAATGCTTTATGGAGGAAAGAATGTTAGTGTCCTGAAATCTAATAATGTGTTCGCCCTCGGCTTCAATGGCATGTTCGGCGACTGCCGATATTTCTGTATGGCCCAGGCGGCAGTTTCTTTTGTGTTCGCTAAGTCTGGTGTTAGCGCTCCGCTGTGTGGTACCAATGTACACTGAACCACAGGAACAAGGAATACGGTAAACACCGGCCGATGACAGGGGATCTCGGGGGTCTTTGGAAGAGCGCATTAGGCTATTTAATTGTCTTGTAGGTTTGAATACTGTTTTGACGTTATGACGTTGAAGTATATGTTCAATACGGTCAGTGACATTTCTGAAATATGGCAGAAAGACAATGGACTTGCTTTTGGGTTGGTCCTGAGTAATCGGTCGGGGTTTGGGCGGACGGCAGGCTCTTCTCACCTCTTGGACTGAATAACCATTTGATTGTAGAGCTGTTTCTAGGTGTCGGATTTCTTGTGGAAGTAAGTGTGGTTCACAAATACGGGAAGCACGGTTTGCGAGTGTCTTAATCATAGCACGTTATTGTCTAGGATGGTGGTTGGAGTACTCCGAAAGAATCGCGTCCAGTCCCAGTAGAGGCACCCTTCGTGGTTGGGAACCCTCGGCTCACTACCGAGGAGGACCCAATCAGTGATGAGCGACACCCCTGACCAACACAACAAGCTTCACCTTCGACTGCAGGACCCTCAAAGGCACAGGCGGTAGGGCCTCACCCTACCGCACCAGAGTCGCTCTCCCCACGGGAACTAGACCAAGGAAAAGTGAACATGGCACTGGTTAAACTAGTTACAACACTAGGCATACCAAAGAGAAATGCTAATTGGAAGAGAGTAGAGCTTCTCCTCTCCCAGCTCTGCGAGATCTTTAGTCAACCGGGATCTGACATCATACAGGTAGCACACTTTCTTTCAGACTTTGTACAAGTTATCCGTATGCCTTAGTAGTACAACCACAGCAAAAGTAATTTACTGGAATTGCAACGGCATCCGCAAAAAGATTAAAGAACTAGCCGATTTCCTTCAAACAGAGTCAATACATATAGCATTACTGACCGAAACACATATCAACCAAACCGACCGCTTTTCTGTTCCCGGATATAGAGTTTATAGAAACGATCGCGACCGTCGAGGAGGAGGAACCGCGATAGCCATACAATCAAACATTGAACATTATCAAATTAACTCTCCAGTGTTAACTCGCGCTGAAACTACAGCCATAAAGCTAAAACTTCACAATACAGAAATCATTATAGCATCAGTCTACAACCCTCCGGGGGACATAGATACCAATGACGTAGACAGAATTTTGAACTTAGGACCAAAAGTAATCGCAGCAGGAGATTACAATTGTAAGCATTATCTTTGGAATTGCACAAACACGAACCCGCAAGGCACCAAATTACTAAACTACATTAATAGTACAAATTACTTAGTTGCAGGCCCCGATGAGCCAACACATATATCCCACGTACCGAATCATACGCCGGACATACTCGATATCGTGATTTTAAATAATATACCCTTTAACATAGATCTACAAGTAAAATACGAACTCACTTCGGATCACTTACCGGTTTTGATGACAATCAACGCAACAGTCGCATTCAAACAGGCCTCTTTAAGGCACAATTACAATCAGGTAAACTGGGAATCTTTAAAAGCACAGTAGATTATTATCTCCCAAATATTGAAATAAACTCCGCTATAGAGCAGGACTTGGCAATTAGTAAACTAGAAGCAGCTATTAAAATAGCCACCACGGCCTGCGTTCCACTGACACAACAGCGCACAACAAATGCGAAATTTCCAATAGATATAAAGATACTTCAACAAGCGCAAAACAAAGCGAGACGTAAATGGCAAAGAACTAGAAATATCATACACCGAAACGAATATTACCAAGCGAGAACGTTAGCAAATGAATGCACCAGAACGTACATACAAAACCAATGGAACAATACGCTTGAAAATCTAAACCCCCAGCAAAATGAAGTTTGGCGAATAGCGAAATGCTTAACGCGAACACGTACAAATATACCTCCTCTACAAATTAACAACACCGTAACCGAAACGCCCCAGGCCAAGGCAGAAGCCTTTGCGGTCACACTAGAGAACGTGTTTTCTCCCAACCCAACAGTTGGACAAGATGAATTTGAATTAGAAATTGAAAACGAAGCCAATAACATAGGCCAAACACGGATACACAATAAAATGCGAAAAACAAACCCTGGTGAAATAGGCTGGATAATCAAACACCTGCCCACAAGAAAAGCGCCAGGACCAGATAAGATACCAAATAAGGTGATAAAGAATCTACCAAATAGAGCGATTAAACTATTAGCGAACATATTCAATTTCACTCTGGATCACGGCAGACTTCCACCTTCTTGGAAAGAAGCCAAAATCCTGCTATTCCCGAAAGCAAATAAAAATTTAACTTTACCCGTCAACTATAGGCCAATTAGCCTGCTGAACACCATAAGCAAAGTACTCGAAAAAGTAATACTAAAACGAATAAATAAGCACATACACAAGCACAGTATTCTAAGACCAGAGCAGTTTGGCTTTAGAGCACAACACTCTACGACACTACAACTGCTACGAATGACGGAGGAAATCACTAAAGGATATAACACGAAGAAATCAACAGGCGCCCTCTATCTAGACATTGAACGCGCTTTCGATAAAGTTTGGCACGCCGGACTTCTCAGAAAACTTAAACAGTACGATTTTCCAGACTCTGCAATGGCACTCATTAGGGATTACCTCAATGATCGACGCTTTCACACCGTCGTTGAGGAAGCAGTCTCTAGCACCAAACGAATAAAAGCAGGGGTCCCACAAGGAAGTCTCTTGGGACCGATATTATTCAATCTCTATATAAATGACATGCCCGAACTAGTAAGAACGGACAAATATATGTATGCGGATGACACCGCCATCGTAACACAGTCCACTCAGCCGCGAATCATACACTTACGCCTGCAAAATGCACTAAATACACTTGAACCCTGGTTCTCCAAGTGGAGAATTGAAGTAAATGCCAGAAAAACACAGGCAATAATATTCACAAAAAGATTACAACACAGGAAAGATAGAAACAATCTTCAGCCGCTAAACTACCGAGGCGATAGAATCGAATGGACTGACCAAGTGACCTACTTAGGTCTAACTATGGATCAAGTCTTAACATGGAATAAGCATATTACTAAAATCAGATCGAAGGCCAATGGTCAGCTAAATAGGCTTTTTCCTATACTTAACACAAACAGCCAACTCAAATTGAACATGGGACTAACCCTATACAAAACGTTAATTAGGCCCATCCTTGTTTATGCAGCTCCAGTTTGGGGATACGCTGCAAAAACGCACATAAATAAGCTACAAACGCTCCAGAATCGGATAATCCGAATAATAACTAAACAACCGATGTTTGCACCGGCCTATCTCTTACATCAAGAGTTAAGACTCCACACAATTGAAGAATTCATTAAAACCCAAAGTTTCAACCTATACAAACGCAAAGAAAACAACAAAAACCTTCTAATACAAGAGTTAGGTGCATACGAAACCCGCCAAAACAAACACAAAAGACCGCTGTCACTATTTGACAGAACCTTCGGCCTGGGGGAACCCCAAATTGACATACAAGAATATCTAGAAAACCTTGTAATACTACCATAAAACTACCCATGACTAGGCTACACAACGTGACCAGTAGTAGCCCTCGAAGTCCTTGCTCTCTGAGCCAAGGCGGCCCTGTGGGACGAGGGCCCCCCCGCAAGTGGCACCGGCTCGCACCTGCATCTGTAGGCAGGCAGCCCGCTGTGTGTGCACTCTATGTGACCAGGCTTGATCAAAGGACACGCAATTTGGAAAACACAAAGTAACGATGCCAAGATGGCAGGAAATTATAAATGATTAACTAACTTATTTCCATTATATTCAAAGAAAATTATCATGTACAATAGACGACGCCATACGGCGGAGACGTAAATTCCTAAAATTAATAAATCACTTCTTGCAAAGACGAAGCCGCAAGGCTGAAACGAAGTACTATCAAATATTTTACGACTTTTATTAAACTGCATTATGTATAAAGTAAACACACTTTTAACTTATATGTATATCTATGTATTTCTAAGGTTATGCATGTCTAGTTTAGTTTGTTCCAGAGACGCAGCCTCCGGCTCAAGCTGACCGACTCGCGTACAGGTGCCACCTGTAACGCACGACCCACAAACGACTTGAAGACGCAGCGCCCAGGCGTGGTCAAGAAAAGAAGCTCCCAGAATGTCCCAAATTAACACCCTCAATCAGCCAGGGCGTTATCAGGGTCTCGGCCATGGTAACGTCCTGACTCATTACCATCACCTGGTCTAGGCCCTAGTGGCCGACCAACACATCCCGCTCCTTGAATCCGCAGGTGCAATAGCGGTACTGCTACACAATACCTGAATCCACACCGGTGGAGGAGTTTTTAGTGGGTATGCCATATTGGAGATTCCCACACTCTCAGCCCTAACTCCCATTAGGACTGGGGTAAGTGATTAAATCATTTTCTCCTCCACTCGAAAAAAAAAGCCAACGCATCAGACGCTGCGATACTTTCACCGAGAAGACTTCGTCCGCGCCACTGAAGATGTCCACCGCAGTTGTGGACGAAACGTCTGGGAAATCTTTCTTCAGCAGACCACGGCATAACAGCCCGGAAAATTATATTAGTTATAATTGTGACACCGGCCGTGAAAGCCTACGTTCTTACAAAACTATTATGCAGTTTATTATTATTATTATTATTATTATTATTATTATTATTATTATTATTATTCCATGAAGTGCTACTGTCTGCGGTGAGAATGGATCCGGGTTCGATTTCTGGTACTGGCAGAAGAGTTTTACCCCTGCTGCGGGAGCTCGTAAGGGATGCATTCAGGTCCTTGGGACCAATTGAGGACTAAATTTACAGAAAAAGTGGCGGCTGAGGTCCTGCAATCCGCATGTAATAAGCGGCATGTTGACGTTATACTGCCTTATTACGGCATGTTATCCTGTTACTGCACTCTGCTCATGCTGTCCTGGATATGGCTGGACGGAGGGAGGCGGGGTTTGCAGCTGCCGTGCTGTTGTAGCGCTATTCACAATTAGACAGAGTGAGCATATATTTATTAGTACTAGCTTTAATATTGCTATAGATGTATGCATATTGCAATAATTGTGCGATTCCGGGCTCTCAGCATTGCAGACCAAAAAATGTGATAAGTATGTGATTTTGAATACATTACCATATATTTAAGTATATTTAATCAAACAAAATGCATATTTTGAACATTTGAATATGATAAATTCATTTTTTCGCCTTAATTTTTAATCTCGAACCCGACAAACATTTTTCAAATTAACCCCGAACCCGCCCGGTGGATCGATCCTACGTCCGAGCTCGTAACAAAAATACTTTTCGCTTTTGAAACAATCGTTTCGTAAACCTTCCGGACAAACTCACACACGGTAGCCTTGAAATTCCAATACTATCACCTACGATTAAATGAAAAGTGCCTGTAGCATAAAATCTCAGAGTAATTAACACTTGTAGCATAGGAGGGAGAGGCCTGTTTCTGTTGGTAGTATACTAAGCCTCCTTGTATTTCCTTTAAAACTCTGCTCACTACCGATTTGGACACTGTATCGCTTTAAAAGTTCCTCCCCTTGCGGGCTTCTAAAATCATGACCCACGGGTCTTCTTGGTTAGGAATGGCGTTTGATAAACTCCAAATTCAGCAACTACGCGCCAGCAGCTTGGTTTACGGCAGCCCATTTTAGGTACAATTTCTAACATTTGTTAAACGCGTTAGTACAAGGATACACCAATGTTAACATGAAATCTAACACAATGTTGCACCTAACATTGTTCGATGAAACAGAAGTCACATTAACTTCAATGTTATACCACTTTAACATTGCATTAAAGTTTAATATAGTTTGTAAAACCGGCCATAAGTGTTCTAGATTATAAGAAATCTAAAGCATTTGAATTATTGATATTTAATGCATTAAAATGGAATTAAAACTTAGGGTCATTGGTGAAAGGCGTTATAATTCAATCGTAACAGAGCTTTCTTGAATCAGTCGAAAGTCTCCGTCGAAACTTTTGTAGCTAAAATAAATAATGCAATTAACTGTAAACATTCTGCATCTCGGATGGAGGGAAATAATACGCCTTCCTTTTAAATGTTTACACCCATGAGTTGAAATTTCTGAAAAGCTCTTGATATGTTAAAAGTTTGCAGACATTTGGTCGGTTCTGTAATGGTTGGAATTCATGCATACCATGCAGAAGACTCGTGTGCAATTCTACACAGTCGGGTTACTTTAATCTGTATTAAGCGTTAAATGGGTTAAACGTATTTGTAGTCAATTACAATTTGAAAGAATAAGCCCACACTTTTGATTTTAAATGTATTACAATGAACTTAAAATTAAACGTTTCCCATGTCTGTCGTCATGCAAAAAAAAAAAAAAAAAACAACACCAGGTTTTCGTCGCCAACCCATACGATATCTTCGCAATTTAAAAAAAATATTATCAACACTAACTAAAAGGTTAAGAAATATCTCTATCCTTTCACACAACGTACCCTAAAAGTAGGTACACAAACTGAACTCTACAGACACCGCAAACTCGGACTGCACTGGTAGTAGACCACGATTCGAATCTCGATTTTCATTCAGGGATATCCTTCACTTCTTGGAATGATTATCATCACCAGACATACGGATTTTTAAGCATTAAAGCCAGGACGGAAGGAAATAAAGTTCAACTGTTACTGAACCATAGGCAGGGACGTCGCTGGTAATAAACCCCTCCCCCATCACAAGTACAGTATTTTGGTGTCTGCAGACAGCAATCGGGCAGATTTGTACCCACTTGTCAGTGAGCCTTGGCAGCTAATTACAATAATTTGAGTGTGGATAACTTGAAGCCAACTGCTTAAGAATTCCTATGCTTCATTATCATACATTCTTAACTCTTCAAGTTTAATGACTATATATCACATCCTTTCATTTATTCAGTCGCAATGTGAATTTAAAAATAAGGAGAAGGGAAATAAGAATAAAAATAGCACACTAGCTCGAATTCAGTTTATTGCATATTAAAGTTAGATTAATACAGGATGTATCTTTATTGTTGTCATATGTTTGGGGGACGTGTTCCTGACATCAAAACAGTAAAAAAGGTTCATATGTACATGGGTCTGAAAATCAACCGTTTCGTTGTTATAGGTCAAAGAAGATGTATTCCATGAGTAAACAGACGGATATGCACTACACGTACGGACGTGCAGACGGCCATGCAGCACGAGCACGTGAAGTTTATGAAGATAGGTACCCTGACAGGCCGTCACCATGTCTAAGTACATTCGCACGGATTCACCAACGCTTGGGAGAGAATGGCGTATTTGAGAGGAGTACTAGGGATGTTGGGAGACCAAGAGCGGTACGAGGCATTGAGCTTGAAGAACGAGTTTTTCGTGCTATGGATGCAGACCCATCACAAAGTACAAGACGTATGGCTGTAAGGGAAAGAGTTAGTCATATAACTATCTGGAGAATTTTGCATGAACATCTTCTGTAACCGTATCACCTTCAACGTGTGCAAGGATTAAATGAGGCGGACTTTGAGCCAAGAAAACGTTTCTGTCAACGCATGTTAGAGCAGTGCGCAGTGTACATCAATTTCCTAGCCCGTATCTTATTCGCGGATGAGGCTGGTTTTACTTGCGACGGCATCTTCAATTTTCTGACACTCGTAACTGGGCATTTGAAAATCCTAATGAAATACGACAGGACAACCATCAACAGAGGTTTTCTATTAACGTTTGGGGTGGAATCATTCATGATCACCTTATTAGTCCCTACTTCTTCCCCCCCCCCCGTCTGAATGGACAAACCTATCTCCAGTTTCTCAGAAATGAGTTGCATCACTTAACTGATAATGTGCCTCTGGACATCATCCAACGAATGTGGTTTTTACACGATGATGCTCCAGCTCATTTCAGTATGATAGTTCGTAAGTTTTTGAATGCTCGATTTCCGCAAAGATGGATTGATCGAGGGGGACTCATTGCATGGCCTGCTCAACCGCCTGATTTGATTCCAATGGATTTCTTTGTCTTGCAACATTTGAAGTCCTTGGTTTATGCGACTCCTGTACCTGATGTTGACATTTTGAGAGGACGTATCCAAACTGGATTTGAGCAAATACGAAACACAACATGAATTTTCAACAGAGTACGCCTGAGTATGGAACGCCGCCACTTCAAGTAATTTTTGTAACTTTCGATTTTGTGTTGTAACTCTGAAATAAATGATTTTCAGACCCATGTTCATATGAACTTTCTTTACTGTTTTGATGTCCCCCAAATATATGACACCAATAAAGATACACTCTGTATACGCTATGCGCGCGCCCATGTGCTTGTCGTATACTGGAGAAAGCACTCACCTCATTATACGGCAATTTGTCTCCATATACCTACATATATCAAGATTTTTTCACACGAGTCATCTAATATTCATAAAAATGTGATTCTGGCTGTTTACACTAATCACGACGACACTATATTTCATGATATAAATACTTTCATGTGGACACTACCAACTTGTTACAATCAAAATTATAAAAAATCTGATGTGATACGTTCACATGACTTTCTCTACCCTCTATCGTTTATTAGTATGTATACAAACTATTCTTACATTAAGCTTGTTTTTTGTCTACTACATTTTAATCCAAATAAACCATTACAGAAATAGCTAAATCACACATTTCTTTATAAATATAAAGGGAACAGTGATAGTCAAATGTTTAAGAACCGGACGCTATATGCTGACTTAAAATTCCATACTGTTGCCTTACGATCGAGGGAAACAATTGAATGTTAACAGGACTTTAAAACGATGACAAAGTAATGAACATTTTGAACCATTAATAATGGATATCTCAGAAATGGCTTATGCCACAAAAAGAAGTTATTTGAAATACATTGTAAGTTTTAAAGAGATATTCGTTTTTCGTGTAGTACGTTTTCGTCTATCCCTTAACGTTTACCAGTTATACAAGAGTATACAAAATTCCTTGCGAATGAAGAGAGCTCCATAGGCTATTCTCAGAAAATTCAAGATATGCATTTTATTTGTCATGTAAATTCTTTAATAAATGGTATTTTAATCAAAACCGTTAGAGCCATTTTTTAGAAAATAAAAATTTTGAAAAATGTTCCATGTAGTTTGGGGTGGGGATTTTCTTGAAAATATTCGTGTTGGATCTTTGAAAAGTAGTGAAACAAAACACCAAGTTTGGTATTTATCCGAATTTTCGTTTTATAGTTATGCACAGACACACACACAGTCAAACACACACAAGGACCTTTTTCTAAAAAGGCTCTTTTTGGTTCAGGGGACCTCAAAACATATATTTACGATGAAATCTCGATATCAAATTTTTGGGTAGAATACAATATTTCCCCTACTTACTATACGTAGTAAAGAAAGTAAAAATCGTCAGTTGTTTGTGTCTCTGGTAGGTTTTTGTTGGCAATAGGTTAGACGAGGCAGGGAGAGAGGAAACGTAAAATCTAAAATCGCGCATCCCCCAGGTTTTCATAAACGTTAGTGCTGGAAAACGTTTATTTGAGATATATGCTTACTTTAATCCTCACTATATTTTGTTCCGTATTAATATTCTACTTATCTACTATGAGTTCCTAGGCATAGAAAACTCATTAAGAATGAAGAAGATTACACAAGCTATAACACATCATTCAGAATATGGATTTCATTTGTTATGAAACGCAAAATCACTAAGAGTAGTTCATGAAAAAGTTAAAAATAATGAAAATATTTTCATTTAAAGCGTTTGTTAGTTTTGGGGAAACCTATCAACATTTTCTACAGTAATCCTAAACTGGAGACCAACTTAGTATAAACAATCTGATGCTTTCCATTCACATACTTTCTGTACCCTCTTTCGTTTATTAGTGAGATGTATACAAATTATTCTTACGGAAGTTTATTTTCCTGTCTATTTCATTTTAATCCAGATAAACCTTTCCGGAAATAGCTACATGACACATTTCGTTACAAATACAAAGAGAATAGCGATAATCAAATGTTTAAGGGCTGGACGCTATACGCTGGTCTTATAAATCCATGCTCTTTCCCTGACATCGGGAGAAACAGCTGAAAGTCTACAAGACTTTAAAAGAATTGCTATGTATTGAAAAATTCAAACCATTAATAACGATATATCAGAAATGGCTGATGCTACAAAATAGTTATTGGAAGTAAATTGTGCGTTTTAAAGACATGTACATTTCTTGTCATACGTTTTCGTCAATCGCCTAATGTTTACCAATTAAACAAAGTTCCTTCCGATTAAAGAGGACTTCAGAGGTCATTCTCAGAAAATACAAGATATACAACTTATTTGTAATATAAATATGTTCAATATATGGTATCTTAATTAAAATCGTCAGTCATTTTTAGAAAATAAAAATGTCGAAAAATGTTCCATGTAAAGGGTAGTTTATGGTAAGGGAATTTTCTTGAAAATCTTTGTGTAGCATCTGCGGGAGGTACTGAACTTAAATGCCAAGTTTGGCGTTGATCCTAAGTTTAGTTTTTGAGTAATACTGTTAACAGACATACACACGCACATGCGCGCGCACACACCAACATATACACACGGACCTTTTTCTAAAAATCCTTTTTTTGGACGGGGGGCTCAAACACGTATTTTCGGTAAAATCTCATTATCGAATTTTTAGGTGGAATGCAATACCTTCTCTATCTATTATGTATGTACGTGATAGAGAAATTACAAATTGATATTCCTCTGTCTTTTCGAATTAATCCCTCTCTCTCTTACACAATCATACAATGCAACACCTATTATATGCGTGGAGTCCACGAGCTCAGAATTAACAAAAGCACACACACACATACATACATACATACATACATACATACATACTTATATACATACATACATACATGCATACATACATACATACATACATACACACATACATACATACTTATACACATACATACATGCATACATACATACATACATACATACATACATACATACATACATACATACATACATACATACAGAGAAACATACATACCTGGGAGTCGGCAGTTCAATTTTCACTGAGGACGGAGCTTTTTCAAAGTAGTGTTGTATGAGTGTGCCAATATTTTATAAGAATAAGATGATATCTTTATCTCTTTACCCCAGAGGCAAAACACTGGTCTTGAAAACCTGGGTCGTAATTTCAATTCTAAAGACGATTTCTGCAAGCAGCGTTATCTGAGAGCGCTCAATATCTTATAGAAATAGGAAACCAGACGGGCCACTTCAATTCAGTTCACTTGTACGCAGGGGTCGCGAATTCAATCCTCACAAGAGGAAGATTGTTTTGTAATATGGTATTATTTGATTCCATGTCTTATGGGAAGAAGAAGCTCTACCGGCTTCTTTACTTCAGTGGCAGAGCCCTTCTCGTAATCCAGGGGTCGTGAGCAATGATTTCTACAATACGGTATTGTCTGAGCTTGCTCGATAACTTACAACTGAGGAAACCATGAGTCATTTTCAGCTCAAGAGTTAGAGCACCGGTCGTATAAATAGTGGGTTCAATATGTACAAAAGTTAGAGAGCTTTTTTAAACACTGTGTTATGCGTTTAAAAATGATGTTATAATATATATGCAAGTTTTATGAATTTACAGCAAAACTGATTATGTTTTATTATCCGGATCATAACAAAAACGGTAAAGTTTAAATGAATTTGCGCAGTTACCTTCAGCTGGGGAGAGCCCAAACTTTGAGTTGCTCCCATGTAAATTATTCTATGCGTAGACAGAAACTTACTTATCATCCACATTATACGTTTATTTGTAATTTGATAGTTCACGGTCCTCAGGGTTGCACAAATATCTAACAGAGTGCCGCGGTTTCCCCAATCATTTCGTTCTCTAGCGGCCTGTTTGGCTCAGTAGCAGAATATCGCCTGGTTAACCAGAAATCGCGAGAAGCCTAAGAAAATAAATTATTTTATGCTCGACCATGCCAAAATGTGGTATTTATACGACCGGTAACAGTACTTTAATGGGCCTCATTAAAGTACAGCTGTTCATTAAAGTATTGGTATTCGACCAATCAGAAGTGGCCACGTAATATTGTGAAAGCGCAAGTATCGATTATTCAGCGTAGTACGTCTCACAACGCTAGCAACTTTGTTTGACACAGGTGCTACAAGGTCATTGTATTGTAACCACAGATAAAGGAATAACGATTGTAACACATCACTCAAACCAGAAACGAATACTTATGAAACCTTTAATTTAGATACATGGTCGAGCATAAATAGTCGTATGAAACTTGATTATAATGGTGATTAAAACGTCGGTTAATATTAATATTCGCGTTTTAATTACTACCATTATAGTCTCGTTGCATAATATACTATTAAAGTACTGCGTCAGCTAAAGAGTTATATGCTAACACAGAGCACTAGTTTTGTTATTTAGAGGTCGTGGGCTCGAACCTCATAAAACGTACAAAGACTGCTGTATTAAGTTGACTAGAATAGTGATTCTCAAACTGTGGGACGCGTCCCATTGGGGCACGGGGTAGCATAACAGGAGAGGTCGTGACATCGGTGTTACATGGGCAACGATAGTCCGTGTTGCCAAATCGAGTTTACACTCCCCCGCGTTGGGTTATTACCATATTTGTATCTTATATTTTACAGAGGGTGCAAAATTATCCAAGCTAGAAAAGAAGGAGCGGAATACATAAGGTTTGAGAACACGCTGTGTAAGTACGCAAGAAAGGCAGCGTAACATCTCTCTAGTCCCGTGTCAGGGCTCCGTTTCTGTAAATCAGACGTCGAGAGGTCAAATCCTACAGAATGTGTAATGTTTTGGTTGCTGTGTTGATTAAAACATTCTATGTATGAACACACGAGAAAGTCAGCCTGGCTTAAATCTTACAGCAATTTCCAAAAGCCGCACTTTAGATGATAATCGGCCTTGATTTTACCACAAGAAAAACGTTTTAACAGCCTCTATCTAATAGGAGTAACAAATATGCTTGTTTGAAGTAATTTGAAGCACGTTTATCATTATTATTGCTTCCAAATATGTACACAGACTGGTTATTACAAGTGGTATATCAAAATGGGCATTCCAGCACTCATTCATCTCCTTGTTCTATATTTAATCCTTATGAAATCTGTTTAAAAATGAACATAATTAGTCTGTTGATCTATATATTTTGAGGAACCTTCTTTTCCACTTTCACTCGGAGAATCGAAACGCAATACATATTTATAATAATATACACTTGTAACGCTTTGAAATTTCCGAACCAGTGCTCCTCGTAGAAATGCCAAGTGCTAACTCCGGCGGGAATTAGCAAACTATTGGCATAAGAAATATAAAGAAATATATATATATATATATATATATATATATATATAATCAACTGATGTAAGTGGCGTATATTATATGATTTTTATTGTGGTTTAAATATCAAACGTAATTACCTAATCCTTATAATCTCTTAGTTTTTACTACAAATAATACCTATACGCAAAGTATTTTCGTGAAGTAATTTCTTTCGTTTCTCAACTGCTGAATTTCATAGCCTCGGAAGAGAAACAGTGCTCAAAGATGCTCTTCTACTTACATTATTGTGCTCTATTGTTACACATACTATAACAATTTCACATTTGCAGTCAGCCTCCAATAGTTCTAAAGGGAGCATGCTGAGTAGAGCATGGTATGTGTACACACATGAGTAGAGCAACATACTAACTTGTCTAAGGAATACGTGCAGACGGGAGGCAGAGGAAGCTCGCGCAGAAACATGACAGATCGTATTACGTCACCATTCCCGGTGCGTAGCATGCACTGTACTCTCCTTCGGATGTTATCTCCCCTGTCTAAACCTAGCTATGGCACAACTATAGCGACCTAGCCTACAAATTGCGCTTTTTCGTTAGACAGGTAGTACTTCATCCTTAGCTTACTGACAGAGCGCTTAAAACAGGCTCAGAAGTTCGAAAAGTACGTCATTTGTGGTACGTTGTGTTAACTAGAAGTAGGTTATGTGAATTGTAGACTAAGAGAGTAAATATAGCTTCTTTAGCGCAGTGGCAGAGCACTGGTTGGTAAACTCAGAGAAAACAGATAATTTATGTGTACTGTGTTAACTAGAAACGTTAGGTTGGGTGTATTGTACACTTGAGTATTTAGACCCTCACTAGCTCAGTGACAGAGCACCTATCTTATAAAACAGCGGTCGCGAGCTCGAATTTCCCAGAAAGTACTCAATTTTTCTGTGTATTACCCTATCTGAAGAAGGTTATGTGTATTATACACATGTGACTTCTTAACTCAGTGGTACTGGGGGCCATGAGTTTGAACCTCACAGAAAATACATCCTATTTTAGTGCAACGTGTTAACCAGAAAATATTATGAGTATAATGCAGTAGACGAGCTACTTGAGCCTCCATAGCTCATTGACAGAGCACTTATCTCGCAAATCAGTAGTTGTAAGTTGACACGGTAATTTGTATCACAAATTACTTTAATGTAAATAATGATTGTAATATGAATATGTATTTTTATGTGACATTGATTTCAGATGTTTGTTAATTGTAATTATTATTGGTAAATAATAATACACGGCTCTACTGAAACTGTCAACAATAACGCAATAATGCAGCGAGGGGGTGAGTTGTTTATCATTACCGGGAACCAGGAAGTTACGTAATGTTTCGCGCCTTTTCGGTAGAAGCTTCTGGAATGTTTTCCTAAAAGTAATATGTATTCGTGGTTTTCATTGGATATTAAAATAGACGCTAATGTTGGCGCGTTTTATTAGCCAATAGCATTTCATTTATAATCTTTAGGCGTATCTTGATGTAGGCCTATAAATAAGCCAGGTCCGAGGTACCCAGTCCCCAGTTCAACAAGATTCTCAACATACTACACGTCGGTCTTTCAGTTCGTCAAGTTACGCGCAGCAGAATTAAGAGAATTATTATAAAGTATTATACAGTTAAAAAAATTATACAAAGTTGAAATACTCGAGTTAAAAGTGATAAGTAAGAAGTTATTACAAACAGTTTCAGTATGGCGAGTATCCAGATAAATATGTAAATGTGTTCGTGAACGTGTTCGACAATAAAAGTTATAAAACCAATTTCTTCGTCAGTATCATTTCACGACAAAAGATTCCTTTCCGATTCACACCCTGCAAGAGTTAAATGTCTACCTAAATAGCTAGCCGGAGAACATTTAAAGTGAATTATTTCAAAACTGATGCAAATTGCCACGCCAGAGGGAGCTACGAACCAGATAAAAGAATGACGTCACAAGATGGCAACGCGTGAAGTAAAAACACATATTTGCTATCGCAAATTGGCTCCACAACGTGGTGCTCTAAACATATACAATATTTGTTCTCTTACAAAGTTGGAACCTCACTTGGAATCTCCATAAAATCGTAATTAAGATACTCTGTGCAGTGTACACTAAAGTTCCAACCGCGAGTCAACTATCTCAAAGAGAGAGAGCGAGAGAGAGAGAGAGAGAGAGGGAGAGTTCTATTTTTATGACATTTTGATTTTTTGTATACGCTGTTGATTTTCTAATTGTTAATTTTTATAAAACACTTAATATAAATATCAGAAAATAGATTGCTTGTGTGTGCTATGTAACCCTATTTGTAAAATTTACCTTTATTTCTAACTTTATGACAACATATAAAGTTATTTTCGTAATAACGTGGGCGTAGTATATGGATTTTCTTAAACTAGAAATTTAAAATATTTAAGTATATAAACACATCTCAACATAATCTAAAATAATACCTATGGATCACGGTTATACGTTATGCAACGTAGGGGGACACCTCGCACACTTACACCTACATAGGTCCATTGTGGATGAATGGATGAAGAGAATGAACCACAGGAGGTTAAAGACCACAGGCAGACAGGCCACAGAGACGCGTGGAAGTCCTTAACAGTTCCAGGTTCGAAGACCCGTCCCACTACTGGAGCTGCCTAAAGAGGGCGATGAACGATCGTCGCTCAAGCAGTCATCTAGTGTCTACGGGGAGTACTCTTTCCTTTGAGCAAGCACCCGCGCCATCTGTCCAGCACCACCATACGCCACGAAACCTAGATGAAAGATGAGAAGGAGACGGAACGAAAGGGAATTGTGGAAAGAAAAGGAAATCATAGTAGATGAGAAACCACCCCAGCATTTGCCTACCGACCAGGAAAACCACAAAAACCAAAAGGAGTTACTGATCGACTGGAATCGAACCCTGAACCTCCCGAATATGAGACTCAAATGTTGCCGCGGAGCTATCTCGCTCAGTTTGCCTCATCGTTATATTAATTTTCTCTTCCGTAAAAGTTATCCATTAGAAAGAACGTAAATAGTTTTTAAAATGACAGGCTTGTAGTTTTTACTTCCTCTCGCTTCTTGTTGTTAGCGCATTTGGCCATTAAGTGTTTTTAGTGTTTCGAAATCTTTTGTTTCTACATGCACCAATATAATAGTTTTGTAGTGTTCCATTGCCTTAGCCGTTATGTTTGTGGGCTGTATTCTGATCTGACAGCAGGGCATGCGAACAAATATGACCTCTCGGACGTCAGAACAAGGAACTCCTAAAATGGATTGCCAAAAACAACAACGATTAAGAGCGCGCTCTAAAGCAAACCACAGAGTTCAAGACGTGACTTGGGTGCTACAACATTAACGGGATGAACCTAGGATGAGGTCTTCACTGACGAAGATATCAGTGTCGGAGGTATTAAGGTAAGTTATTTTAATTTGTTTTGGTTCCTTCAAGTAGATAGATGTTTTATTCATCCAATAAAACCATATATATGTACATAGGAGCAATAATATAGAATAAGTCAAAGAAGTACAAAATTCTAATTCTAATTATTTACAAATTTGATTGCTTAAACATAAATAAAATTATTCTTAGGTTCTTATTGCAAAGATAATTGTAGTTACAATTATTTATATAATTGAGTGTAAAACATAGCTAAAAGTTAGCTTTCCAGTTCAAAATATAAAAAGGAAGTAGTAAATATGAGAAATATGAGTGTGCATTGTAAAGCACACTCCGGTAAAAGCAATGTTATTGGCTTATCAAATTTTACTGACTTATGTATCACTATTATTTACTCATATGTTTGAATTAACATCAATTTCTTCTAGTGGCGCATCCTTGGCAGAAAGTATTTTGAGGTAGCAGATCTTTTGAAGGGTTGCACATTAGTTGAAGGAAAACAATAATATGGTAAAACTCACGGTAACAGTGAAAGAAATACTCTCTTTGGATTTTTCTTAAGATAGATAAATGTTAATTTCTGTAAGACAAGGATAGCTACTAAGGTTTTGTTAACTGATTGGCAGATTTCAATGTGCACTTCATTGAAACCTTAGCTTAGTTTTAACACAGTAATTGCTTTCATAACATTCTCTGACTCCTGTTTTATATATTGTTACCTCCCAATATGATAGTAAAAACCATATCAATCAAAACAGAGGCAACAAATGTTTCATGAACGCTACAGACAAAGAACTAGGGGTACATTAAAATACACTCAAAGGGCAACAACTTTGCAGAAGTGTACAAAATAGATGGGCTACAGCTATATATATATATATATATATATATATATATATATATATATAAAACCGAACATACTCATTCTGCCTTATTAGAAGCTGAATGTAAATATAAGGTTATAACGAGATGTGAAACAATAGCACGTCATCTTATAAAATCTTATAAATGTCTGAGCAAACGAGATGTGGCATTTGGAAACCGAAACAAATTGCTTTTTGGTGTGCTATTTTTGTCAGAAGTGTAAACACTGAAAGTTTATAAAGAAGTAATTACGGTCGCCATTTACATCCCACTAAAGATTCACAGTTGGTGTTCCTTCTCCATAGAATTATGAAGCTCTCATCGGTTGATACGATTAATTTAACTTTTTCCTGTCAAAAGACTGCGCTAAATCTCGTCGCACTTCTTATTAACACGCAGTTATAATACTGATGCGAAAGCTCCCATTATTTGATACTGTTATAAGCAGTATGTTTTGGATCCTTATCGACTAATGCTGAAGTATGTTTAGTAGCTGAATCGAAACTAGGCACTATTGGACGTCCCGGGCATTTGGTTTCTATATTTTGGGTAGAAAATAAACTGAAGCTTTGCGCGGGTTGACAGGCTAGAAACTTGACATATTGTAAACTGAAATCCTCCTTCGGGGCGTGAACATAGACGTAATCAGATTCGTCTTATTATTCTTAGGTGTACGGTCATCCTCAAGGAGCTGGTAGTAGGTGTCATTATTTAACTGTCAGTAAGCTTCAGCTTTATATGCTGATCTATCCCAGATGAGTATTGATGAGCTCTTGTTTGCCGACAAGATCAGAACACTTTTATTGTGAATTAATTTCCTTAAAAATGACTCCTTGGATGTGAGTTTTTCTTTGTCTTGAATACCATTCAGAAATGACTGTCTTAAAGAAACCTTTATATGCTTTATATGCTGATCTATCCCAGATGAGAACTGATGAGCTCTTGTTTGCCGATAAGATAAGAACACTTTTATTGTGAATTAATTTACTTAAAATGACTCCTTAGATGTGAGATTTTCTTTGTCTTGAATACCATTCAGAAATGACTGTCTTAAAGAAAACGACGTATGAAGCGTTTCCTCCGAGTGATAGGACAATTAGGCTGGTGTTTCCTATGTAGACAGAGGTCAATTTTGAGGTAGGACCTCCGCGTAATGGGAGAACTGGAAGAGCTGTTTAGTTGGTTGTTAGAATGCAAAAGTATTTCTATCTAAGTTGACAAGCTGTTCGCAGTTGTGCAGTGATACTCCCTCGAGCAGAGCTCCTTCACCGCTGTGCACGAATTAGCTGATGGACGGAAGTACGTAAGTCCAAGTTGGTCGTGAAAAGAACACTTTCCGTTTAACCATGGTTTTATACTGTAAATTTATCTACATTTAGCGACACGTTACTATTGTTGTTATTAATCCTGCCTTATATGAATTTACGTCAAAATTATTTAGCAAACAAAATTAGGATTCACTTTTTACTTTATTGCTCAATTAAAACCATGATTGAGTATGGATTATTATTTTCTTTGGCTATTAACGTACTTCTGAATTTACATTAAATATTTTAATCTGTACTTAGTTTTCACTACCACTTCACTTTCTTCGTGACGTAGCGGCGTAAGGAAATATGCACAACGTATCCACTTCTTCCGGATGGTTCTCTCGCTGGTGAATGGAATTTTTTCCAACACCTCGCGGAAGCAGCACTCACTGCATGTCACAGCAGTCGTCACAAACTCGCTCGGAGAACAGCACTTTTCGCCGCACCAGAAACGCATTCGTGAACTCGCTCATTAATTGACCAACTCATTCAATAACTGACTGACTGACTGACTTGCGAGAGCATTCGCTTATGTTGCAGCCGTAGAAATTTCACAGTTCCGGATCGTTCGAGAAGCGTAAGCACCCGAAGATTCTGGTTATCTGATAATAGCGCTTCCGGTGGTTACGCTGGCACGAGGGCTGCTTACCTGTGTTCATCTCCGAATGCCCGGCGCCGACCAACCGATAATCTCGGGTCATTCCTCTGCGTCACAGTATCATTAATAATTTAAGGTTATTACTAAATAGGTATAATCTAAACGTTCGTCTGTGCTCCATTAGTTTTCTATTATACTAGAGTAAACTAGAACGTTTTCATATTCACAACTACTTTTAAAATATGTTTCATCCGTGTCTTCTTCCTTGTTGACTGTCTTTGACAACAGATATTGCTTTGTTGTACGCTTGCGTTGCTCCTTCACTTGTTTGCATTCCTCATTTACAACATATTTTATCTATAATCATCAAAACATTCCTGTCATTACCTTTCCGTTCTTTTCCTGAGATTTTGTTTTACTACCTGTGTTTCCTTTCTATATGTAAATTATTTTACTTTTCTTTTGCATTATTATAACTTTACATTTTTTTTTAATTTCTTTCTCAAAAACCATTCTATTCATTTATTTTTGTCAGGCTTCTGAATTGACCATACTTGGATCAATTCCCGCTGCACATTAAGACGCTAAATATCCTGTGACGATTAAGCTACGCATGGTTTAAGAAACCACTGAGTGTAGTAAATATTTAGCTCCATCTAATCAATACGATGCACTAAAACACTGCGTCTCCTGAGAGATTCGAACTCACGAAAGTGAGTTACGAGATCAGTGCTCTACCACTGAGACGGGAGCTACTCCGCTCAGTGTGTAGGGCATTTAGCCCATCTAATCAATACGACGCATTAAAATATTGCGCCATTTGTGAGGTTCGAATTCACGATCGCAAGTTTACAAGACCAGTCCTCTATCATTGAGCTAAAGAGACTTGAGCTTATTTTTTCAGTGTGTAGTGCATATAGCCCATCTAGTCAGTACGGTACGATGCTTTAAAATACTGTGCCTCCTGTGAGGTTCGAACTCACGACCCCTGGTTTACGAGAACAGTGCTCTACCACTGAGCTAAAGAAACTTGAGTCTCGCGCTCAGTGTGTAAGGCACATAGCGCATCCAGTGAATACGATGCATTAATATACTGTGCCTCTTGTGAGGTTCGAACTCACGACCCCTGGTTTACGAGACCAGTGCTCTACCACTGAGCTAAAGAGACTTGAGCTTTTCCGCTCGTTTTGTAGGGCATATAGCCCATTTTGTGAATACGATGCATTAAAATACAGTGCCTTTTGTGAGGTTCGAACTCACGACCCCTGGTTTACGAGAACAGTGCTCTACCACTGAGCTAAAGAAACTTGAGTCTCGCGCTCAGTGTGTAAGGCATATAGCGCATCCAGTGAATACGATGCATTAAAATACTGTGCCTCTTGTGAGGTTCGAACTCACGACCCCTGGTTTACGAGACCAGTGCTCTACCACTGAGCTAAAGAGACTTGAGCTTTCCCGCTCGTTTTGTAGGGCATATAGCCCATTTTGTGAATACGATGCATAAAAATTTTGCGTTTCCTTTGAGGTTGGAACTCACGAGCCTTGTTTACAAGACCAGTGGGTCTACCATTAAGCTAAAGAGACTTGAGCTTGGTCGCCCATTGTGTAGGGCATATGGCGCATTTAGTGAATACGATGCATTAAAATATTGTTTCTCTTGGGAGGTGCTTTCTATTGTTGGAAAAAATGCTTTAGATTGTACACTCGATCAATTTAAAACTGGCCAGCATCTGAAAAGCGGAGCTCAAATCGGTGCTTTCGTGAGCGCTTGGGACACACGACTTTGTTCACAATACCGCGCATATTCTTGTAATGGTTATAATGCGGAACATAATCACAGAAGTCTTCAGAGAAAATAAATAACCCAATGACAAAATACGGAGCAGTTATTCTACCATCGGTAATTGGCGTTTATTTAGTAGTTCGTCGGTAGATGGCAACCGTGACATTAATGTATTATGGGACGGAAGGAGGTTTCATAATCAGTCAATGTAATTTTATAACCACAATTTTGACCATTATTGTAATTATGTTTATAAGTAAAATGAGGTAGCCCTAATCAGGTTCTTATGGCTTGCATTATAGAATTAGCCAAAGCGGCGTACAAAAGTTGACGGTTGTGAACCGCGCGCTCACTCGGAGGGACTTTGAACCGATTTAACTGCTCATGAAACCGGCCACTTTTAGTATGGCTGAGTGTTCCTTTTTAAGTTTCTTCCCATTTCTGCTGCCATTACATATATTATCTCGAGTTATTTTCAGTTGTTATGTTAGGTAATTTCTCGTAACAGATTTGGTTTAATTTTCTGGCTCCGTTTCAAATTTATTAGCCATCTCGTTATCTTGTATATTTATATGTGAGTTAACCTATTTGAACTATATACTATAATGTTAGAGTTAAGTGCTGATGTAGTGTTCCTTATGTCTCTTTTCTGGTTTCAAACTTGTGTTCTGTGCTATATGAACGTATTTCAAGAGTTCATTAACTACTGAAGGATTAAATTATTCGAAATTACTCGAACTATTTGAGGTTTCAGAGGAAATTACCAAATTCTACTTAAAATGATATTATTTATCTAATTATTACGTTAGAAACTTTAACTTAAAGCGCCCGATACTAAAATATGAAAAGAATGAGTTATTTTCAAGTACCATATTTCAGTAACTGAAATAGGAGAGAAAGTTATCTATTTTCTTCATTAGAAAAACAGTTAAAATTAACTATTTCAAAAGTGAATCTACTTTTTTATACAATATAACGCAATAAGATTATAAGATATAGGAATGGAACGAAAACTCCATTCTTTGAGTAAATACTTTTAATGAAGTAATTAAATTTATAACAAAGTAGGACCTAAAGACATTATGACTCGTTTTGGATTTACTAAGCAAAATCTAGGATCTGGCTGCCTTGAGATGAAAAATATCCCTCAAAACCGAAGGTGGGTTACATTTCAACTTTCATATATACGATTTTATAAAACATCCTTAAGATACGAACGTTTTACTCATTCTTTTAAAAAGAATTTGTTTGTGATAGTGTATACCGAATTTTTTGTTAAGTCTTTGAGATGCTCTTCATTATTATTGAATTTAATACAATTGTGAAGCCTAAGGGCTAGGCAAACACTAGCCTAAGGAAAGATTCAAATAAGACCTACAATGTATAAAAAGCAAACATATATTTGGCAGTTTCAAATTATTCGCTGTTATTCGCTTATGTTTGCTAATATTTTATGCTATACCTTGGGAATGTTAAGTGAACATTCTTTTATTTGCTCTTGGTGTATCCTGTAATTTCAAGACTAGCATAATAATGATTTGCTTTTTAAACTGTTAGCTCATTCTACTTTATGCTCCTGTGTATCCATAATATTGAAGATACGATTTCATATTTCGGCTTCCCGTATTTCTGAAAAATGTTATGATTCACAGGAAGGTTATAAACAATGTTATGCATAAAGCCCTTTGTGCTATGAAAGCAAATGTACATGTGCTTATCTATAGTAAGTAGAGGAAGTAGGTATTGTATTCCAACCAAACATTCGATATCGAGATTTCAACGGAAATACAGGCTTTGCGGTCCCCTGAATTCTAAAACGTTAGTGCTGGACAAAGCTGCTTGCGCGTATGAACAACGTAAAGCTCAAAAACGAAATCTTAGATATTTACCAAACTTTGCATTTAAGGGCAGTATCTTACAAGGATGCGAAAAGAAGATTTTAAAGAAAATCTTCTCTCCGCAAACCACCGCTTACATGAAAACTATTTTTTTAGTTTTTATTTTCTGAAAAATGTCTCCGAGTTTCTAATCTTTGTTTTTCTTTTTTTTTCATGCTTATGCAAACAAAACGGGATTTCAAAGCCACCAGGTCCATCACATAGATAGTGACTCGGCTTTGTATTATTTGATTCTCGCTTAAGCCTACTGTATTTATTTGCACCTACAACGAAATGCGTAATAAACACATTTCTGTAAACGTTAACCTCTATTAACATGAAGCAGCTGGAAGAATAGCTTTCGAACGAACATTTCGTAGAAGAACGGATAGAGAAAGGCACATGAATGTAACACATCAGATTTGTTTAAGCATTCGTTTATGCTATTCGCTTTGTATGTATAACGAAATGTGTAATGAAATGTTTATCTTAATTAGCTTGAAGAATAAGATTTTGCAAGATTAGCTTGTAGATGAGTATTACTCTGTGTAAGCATATACGATATCGGGTAGAGAAAATCCTGTAAGTGTGACAAACCAGTTTTTTTTAAATAAATGTGCCTAAAATGTGCACTTTATGAAGTCGCAGCATGAATGCTTGTTTATCTCACATGCACTTCTTCTATCTTAACCAAAATGCATGGAAATTAAAAAGTAATAGTCTAGTATATTGCAAATGTCTTCAAGAAGAACAATGCACCAGAATGAAAGAGATTTGGGAGGAAGGGAGGTGTTTAGCTTACCATATAATATCACAGGCCTACAGAAACATTCAATGATGTGGTAATTAAGGAGTCTTAACTTGCGACCCAGCTTCCAAGGAGCTCATAATTACGCAACATTTGCGTTTCCAGGATAAGGGAAAACCCGAAAAAGAATCTTCCGTAGACAATTGACCAGATTACTCCATTGCTTTGTAGCGGGCGTCATATGTAGCGGGAAATGGATGGTCCTCTTGATTGATGCCCTCTGCTGCAGTATTCTCGTCTCCGGCTACCTCTGCTCAGCGGCTGATGATTTCTCCGTTCCTAATAAATTACCTATCTAACTAATTTCACTGATCTCAGGGTTTTCGCAGGTGAGTTAAATTAAAATACGCTGCATTTCCCTTAAAATGTGGTTTATTATCAATAGAATAGTTATGGGCGGCTAGCATTTCCCATCTGTAACAATTCCCCCGTAATAATAAATTAGAAGCGTAATCTAACTGCACACGCTTTCGCACCCATATGCAAACGCGTGCATCCTTCGCCTACAAAGTATCACTGAGTGTGAAGGACATTGTATAAGAGAATGAAAATCTGGGGCCTGCTTCCCCCTTTTATACCTAAGCCTATTGACGCTCACCTTCGCGCCTTAAAATGTAACGACATTTCTAATTGGTCCTCAGACCGCGTTACCTTATTATGTATGAAAATATTCTACTCCAAAGCTTTTCGCACACGCGGCCCTCTGACTCTTTCCTTTCTATATCTGTCTCTTTCTATTTCTTGTTATTCCTTCAAGTTCCGTGCTCATTAGCTTGGTGAAAGGAGGTGCACTTCTATCTAGAATTACTTTTGCCTGGAATTAGCTAGCTCGCCCGTCCCTTACTTATCTAAGTTACAATCTGCTTTGTACATCCGTTGGCTGCTAAATATTCTAACATATTTCTTGCTGAATGGTATTATTATGTGCAATTCTTGTTTGATATTGATTTATATGTCTATATGTATGTATATGTGTGTGTGTGTGATATATCCCCTTTTCAGCTTCATAAACTGGTCTATCTTGTGAGCCTGTATTTCTTTAATCTCTTAGCTTATAATTGATTACTCTGTCTGTTGGCATATGATTTAACAATTGTTGTCTATAACTTTTTTATAGTAACAATTATAGTGATAAAATAAATGAGTCGAAATGATTCGAATTGAGTCGAACATTGATAAACATTTGCAGTGCCTATCCACAGCGCTGAGCGATATGGCTACGGGTAACGCTGGAGGCTCACATTCGGGAGGTCACGTGTTCGATTTACGCCGGGCGGACCACTCTGACGATGGGCTTTCTCGTGGTTTCTCTGAGGCGGTAGGCGAATGCTGGGGTGGTTTCACTTCTACCTTCTACCTTGGGGATCCCGGAGGGCTCGGGACTTGTGACCAAGACTAGCCAGCGTACGGCTGCATCCTATCTGGAACCTTTAGGGACCTCATTCATACTTGTGCACATCGTCACTCGGATATGGTCGCCCTTCCCCTTATCCCTCCCTCTCAGGCATCATTTTAGAAGCAAAAAGGGCCACTTGCTGTGCTCCGTTCCGGCGTAGGGGGCCCATCAAGATACTTCTACTCCTACCTATACGTAGATGTCTAATATTTACATTTCATATTATTTCATCTCTTATGATATCCATTACACATAAAACTCTACAGCCTGTGATGTTTCCATCTCCATGTTTTTAATATTCAAATTTCACTGCTATAAAGATCGTTTAGGCTAATGTTTTATAAAACTTGAGAGCATGTTATCTTTCTACTTTATTTTCCTCAAAAGAACCCTTATCTAAGATTCGAATCGAGCTCCGGATTTCTAAGAGGCAAACTACCTATGAAACGATGCAGCGAGCCAAACTAAAATTATGAGAGTGAAATTGGTATAAAATAAAGACATGCAAAACAATAATGAAAGAAACAGAGTTCTAGGAGCAAATAAAATGGTGGATTATAAAGAAAGAGTTGTCAAAAGAAAATGTATAAGCGTATATAAATATGAACATCAAGGTGTGGACAAAGAATTTAAATAAAACTATTGAATGCCATAACGGATTAAAAGAAAACAAAAGAAAGAAGAACATTTCCGGTTGACATGAAGCTAGCTGTGTGCAGAATACGTGGGCATAGTTAACGCGTTATGTTAAGTAAGGAAGGAAGGACATAGCATTGTTAGGATGAGCCACACCTATGTGTGATGACGAAGAAGAGGGTCTATGGTGCCAACCTGCCAGGGGGGTCAGCGCGGTCACTTACGTGACGGCCTGGGGGTCAAGCATGACCTCTGGGTCATCCCGCACTTGAAGAGGTGTTCGGGCAGCTGTTGCTCTTTACAACCGCACACATGCGACTACTGAGAGGAGTATAATGTCCCCATTATCTCCGCACATTGCTGCTAAATACACCTTCAACCTTGCATGAAATATGTTTCATAAATTCATATCTACACATCCTGAGAAAAAAACTCTTTGTGGCTTTAATGGCCACCGGTGGCCAGATAGCAATCTACAACTTGAATTAAGCGTTGAATATTATCTTTAAAAAAATAAAAACAGCTATGGCAAATAATTATTATTACCATTATTATTATTGTTATTTTTCGTTCTCAAAATGTACTTAAATCTCTTCGAATAAATATTATAGCGAGAGACTTTTGTGTGTGTGTTTTCAGGGTAATCTCGGAAACTACTAACTAAATTTGATAGTATTCTTTTATCACTGTAAAGTGAATTTCTTTACGAAGAACAAGGCTACAAACTATTGCAAAAGGTTTTCAAATTTGTGGATGGGGAGTATTTGCCGTTCATGTTACGCAGTTCTCAGGCAAGTGGACCCGCTTTTACATTATACCGGATGTTTTATGGCTTCCTGCGCTAGGGGCTAAAATTAGAATGTTACGAGAGTGTTCATATCACCTAATTGAACTTTTTTGTCAGGGAATACTTTCAGTATGATCCATGAACAATGCAGAACTTTTGACAATTGTATTCTACCATCAAGAAAGCAAAGAAAGTAAAAGAAACCGAAGGCCACCATAAAAAGCTTCCCCTACACATCATTTCAAGCTTCATGCAAGTACAACTTAACCACCTACACAAAACTTTGTAGATACTCTTAAGGCCTGAATAACAATAACTGGAAACCTCACTTCTGTGGTGTGGGGTTAGCGTGTCTGCCTTACATTCAAGAGGTTCTGAGTTCGAATCTCTGTTAGGGTGAGTTATCCGGGTGAGGTTTTTACTGGGATTTTTCCTTATCCTGGGAAGACGAATGTCGGGTAAGTTTCAACGCTATGGACCGCGGGCTCATTTGAGTATCATTTCACCAATTTCATTCGTCGTCCGATATAATCTACTAGGTCAAAGGACGATAAACTAAAAGAAAAGAAAGGGAAAAAATCGGTGGCATGACTACCTTGCAAATAGTTGAACAAGCTGACTCTCGACCTCACGCCTACATATCTGTGGTAGAGGTGGGCCATCAAACAATCGATACAGGACATATTGTGGTCTACATCACGCTTCCACATCCGGATTACCGACCACCACCGTAGTGTGAGGGTAGCGGGTCTGCTCCCAGCCTATAGGGCCCGAGTTAGAATCTCGATTTTGAAGAGTTGCTGGAATTTCTTTTTCCTAGTTTCCTCTTAAGGCAAGCTGGGTAACTCTTAGCTCAAGTAAACCTAGACGCTTTAGAGCATCATTTCACCCATTTATCGTCTGTGAAGAGCAGAATTGTTAAAGGGAACGTCAAAAACGACTTAAAGTAAAATGCTGTAATGCTATTTCATTGGCTAGGGATCACCATCTATCCTATCTCCTTGTGTCCTTAACGTTGCAGAGACGACACTGCTCATATTTTATGGACTGAAAATGTAAATAGACCGATCTCCTTCCTGGCAGCGAACCGGAGCGCTGTGCTCGTACTCAATACGTCGCGCTGTGTTTGCAGGTCTATGTTTTAGACCTAGCAAAATTGTACACTCCTTATAGCTTTCAAAAAATATTTCTAATTATTTCTAATCTTTATACATCAATTCAATCCGATTATTGATTGGGAAAACTTGCTGAAATCTGCTCTTAAAAACCCGTAGATTATAGGTTACCTTATGACTCAAAAACTAACCCTATCCCCATATTGAAGTCCTTAAATACAAATGTATACTTTTTGGCCTATCTGGCAAAATTTGGACAATTACTTTAGTAGCCAAAAAGACTTACTGTTTGTCTTACATTTGTTTATTTAAATTCTTAAAGATTTTAAAGCCATGTGTCGTATAAGAAAAGGGACAAATTCTGATTTTATTTGTATTTTGTGCTAGGCAAAATCTTACATCAACAAAAATTCATCGGTGCAAATTCAGGTATGACTATTAATAATAAATAATAATAAAAATGAATTTAAGTAGATCACGGTGCGCAAGATGGAGAAAATGATTATGGTGCAACCTCTTCTAATGTGATATCCTCTATTTTCTCTTCGAGCATGTAAGTAGTTTGTCTAAACAGATTCTCTCTATTCAGAGAAGAAGCTGTGAATTGGGTACTGTGTTATTGGGACATACTCATATTGAGTGCTTAGAGCTATTTTTTTCAGAAGGTTGATTCACTAAGGCAGTATTTGTAATACCTGAATAATTTCAATAGTATTATAACAATATGCCTTGAAACAATATGTATGTAATAATTATTTAAACTGTACGTAACAGTCATTGCATATGTTTATTTTTATTGTAAACATGTTTAATAATGTTATGTGAATATATTACATACTTTAATACTGCAAGAGCTGTGAGAATAATAAGTTTTAAATTGCTAACAATGAGGTAATAATGAAGTAACCTTGTAGCAATAATGAGTTTGAGAGTTTGAAAGGTCCTAGTCATGATTAGAGCAACGATAATGTAAATTCAGTAACAGTTTAAAATTAGCCAATCAACAGCAAAGAAAAGCTTTAAGTAAAATGCAGATATTCTATTGGACTAGAATTAGCCAATCAGAGACTTGAAGTACCGAAGCTTACTGGTTTAACGGTTGAAATAATGTTCAGTTGCTGGCAAACCTTGGTAGTGACCAGATGGAAGATGTGTTCTCTACACAAATATTACGTGTGAATCGTAAAATATGTCTACGCATTAGCTAAGTGAAAGTATTAAAGAATCTCACAGCTCTTAAAAAATGTAGTGCCTTATTAAAATGTGCAAAGGATAAAATAAAAGAAGTTGAATTTAAAAACTTAAATTCTGTGTATGTCTACAATTATTGTCGTACCGCACCTTGCGTAAGAGAAACGTGACTCTACAAACTTTACTGACGCAGCCGAGGCAAATTCAAACATAAATAATATATAGAAGCTGTTTTAATAACAAAGTTAAATATTATAGCGTAAAACTTGGAGAGTAACAACAAAAACACATCTTAAAATCAGCTTCTCGTACGTAGCAGCATATTGCGTAACAGCAGTAACTATTATGTAATCAACATCTTCAAACCGACGCCCAAAGCGTGTTGCAAACTTCTTAAACAAACTAAACTCCAAGAACAATACTTCTTCAAATTGGCTTCCAATGTGTGAAGCTAAATAAATTACGTTAACATTTTATGTAACTAAACACCTTCTTCAAGTTAGCTTCCCAAGCGAGAAGTTAATAATTTACGTAAAACTAATACGTAATAACACAACAACTTCAAAGTGTTCAAAGCAAAGTGTGTATATTTGTCCATTCCTGTATGGCATGTTATTTCTATAAAAATAACGTAATGACTGGATGGTGAAGAAACTATTTCTGTCAAATACAGTATTTCCAGAGGGCTGTTTAGTAATGACTGCCGGTGTAATTTACCGGATATTAGACCAAATGCTTATTATTGTTGGAAGCAAATCACGCTTCGAACTTTCTAAAAAAGCTATTTGCAGATATTATGGTTATTTCCTCCCAGTCACTTCAAGATTGAAAAGGACACTACAGCAGCTGATGCAGATGGTGCTGTAGAATCTACGCGATGCACTCGATGCCTCTACCAGGATTGTCCATTCTGTAGAACCTACCAGATTCTGCAACTGCAGGAACCCCTCTCAGTAGTAGGAAAATGACAGAGCTGGCGCAGTTAATTTATGCATGGAATGTCTATTCATATGCAAATGAGCTCCCCCACCTCCTCTCCCCCACCCCCCGCTATGCCTTGGTAGTTTTACTTGCACCTGAGGGTCATAAATCTTGTTGAGCACAATGGAAGCTTGACAGTTAAGTAATTAAGGCTGTCAATCAACTGTCAAAACGAACAAAGGGGTCATAAATTTAAGGTTCTGTAACAAAGGCGAGATGTTTTTCCTACCCCTCCCACATCAGGCCACTTCTGCACCTGGTCAGTTACCCACCCCCACTTGCATTGTTTGTCGAACACGTGGCATACTCGTTCCACTAGCTTTTAACAAAAGAACAATGCTTACCCTTCAGCTGTCAAAATGAACAAAGCCCATGATGAATTAGGGTTGTGACAAAGAGAACCTAAGCCAGTTAACAGAGAAACAAGTTCTATTGTCCCGGGGCAAGCATTCTTTAGAAAGACCATCTGGCATACTCATCCCACAACCCAATAACAAAGCCTGACCCTTTCCATTGTGTAAGAGATTCTATTGTGTGTGCCTTTCTATTGTCCTGGGCAAGACTAGTTAGAAAGACACCTGCGGCGTTCCCATCCCGCTACTCCATAACAAAGCCTGACCTTTTCCATTGTTTGACCACCTGCTAGTTAACAAATGAATTCGAGGGTTGCTTTATACTCGTCCTGTCCTTGTTTGTGTGAAAGAGAAAAACTTGTTTACCAACTCTGCGTAACGTCAGGGTCGGCCATCATGATTTTGCCTGAGGGAGTTCTCTCCGATGTTTTACGACATCCTACGAATATATCCGAGCATAGTTAACAAGCATTCTGTTTCAGCCAACGACTCCGAAAAAGCGCCTAATATACATTTCATTACGTGAATTAAACCTCTGCGTGATATCCATAGATCGGTGTTCGATTCTTACTGTAATCAAAAGTTTATTGCTAATGAGAAATTAATGATCGATATTATTATATCATTACCCTAATTAATAAAAGTGCGTTCAGAGAATTCTAGCTCGACTCTTACCAAGTGAAACTCTAATGCGTAATAACTATTAAACTATGCACCACCAGATTAAAAAATGTATTTATCAAATATAATTTAATTTTTTATACATTATTACCCTAATTAATGAAAGACCGTTCAGAGGGACCTAGTTCGAATCTTACCCAACGAAACTCTAATGCTTAATAACTATATAACTATGCAAGGTCAGATTAAAATGCATTTAACAAATATAATTTAATTTTTATATATCATTACAATAATTAATAAAAGGGTGTACAGAGGGTTCTAGATCGAATCTTACCCAGCGAATCTCTAATGCTTAATAAATATTAAACTATGTGAGTATTGCGCGGCCAGATTAAAACGTGTTTAACGAATATAATTTAATTTTTATATATCATTACAATAATTAATAAAAGGTTGTTCAGGGGGTCCTAGATCGAATCTGCGAAATTCTAATGCTTAATAAATATTAAACTATGCACGGTCAAATTAAAACGTGTTTAACAAATATAATTTAATTTATACAACATTACAATGTTTAACGAACTGTATTGTTAGGAACCAGAGGTCCATAGTTTGAATCTTACCCTGCGAAACGTTATAATAACTATTAAAATATTGAAGCAGGGGGCGGTCGGATTAAAATTGCAATTAGCAAATATAATTATTTATATTAAACCTGGTGCATACTTAGAAATCCCGATGCCTAGACAACATTCTTTCTTCTTCTCCTCTCTTTTTCTTTCTATCTATCTCTTTCTTTCTCCACGACTTGTACACATTCAGGCGTTCGCATATACACGAGCACTTGCACACACATCAGCAAACATACAGTGCACGCATGCAAGCACATACACACACGCACATCATACACCAACACACATACCTACATACACTAGTACACACACGCATTCACGCACCTCATGCGTATACCTACATACACCAGTGCTCTTACACTCGCACATACATATACATGGACACACACATACATGCACACACACTCGCGTACATACATACATACACTGTTACACTTGCACATACGCACACGACACACACACACGTGCAAGCACATATGCCTGTTCACTTACACCCAACAGCAAACGACCACACACACACACACGTGCAAGCACATATGCCTGTTCACTTACACCCAACAGCGCCAACCCGCACACGCACACGCCAACTCACGAGCATGTCCTGAATGAAAAGAGACAAAATGATGCAATAAAAACTAATTATAGCTCGGAATGCGACACGTCATTTACGAATTGTTCGAAACTGGTCTGGATGCAGGGGTTCGAATCCTAGGAGGGATTACAAATTCATCTTCTAATAACTCCAAAACTAATTAAAATAAAGACAGTATATAAACTTTATTACTTTTATGTCATTAGTTCCTTTCTTGTGCATGTATATTAGAGTCCAGGTGTCAGGGGTTCGATCCTTAATTTTAAAATCTCAATTATCTCAGAAACTAGCAGGGATTAAGGTGCGGACCAAAGCACGATTTTTAGTTTCTATGATGAACAATTAATGCTTTATATAATTTCCAATCAGTTGTCCCTAGCTCGAATCCCGATCTTTCAGCGACTTCCTTAATGTTCCACTGTGTTCTAGAATATATCACTTAGATCGATGCTGTAACTGCATACAGGTCTTTTAAACACAAGCTAATATTATAAATAATTTTGTTTCTGGCGTTCTGAGTTCGAATACCGATTCAATGAAATTTACTTATAAATTTAATAACAGTAAATAATTAAGATAAAGGTACCAAATAAAACTATTACGTTTATGTCATCAGATAATATCTTGCGGGCGTATATTAGGGTACCTGACGTCCAGGGTTCGATCCTTAAGTTTAAATCTCAATTATCGCAGAAACAAGCAGAGATAGAGTTGTAGACGAAAGCATGTTTGATAGCTCATACAATGAACAATTAATGCTGTATATAATTTCCAATCAGTTGCCCCTAGTTCGAATCCGATCTTTCAATGACTTCACTGATTTTCCTCTGTACTCTAGAATACATCACTTAGATTGATGCTTTAACTGTATGCAGCTTTGTGTAACGACATTATGGATGTACTCTGTGTGAGAGAGAGCGAGAGAGGGAGAGACAGAGAGAGAGCGAGAGCGGGAGAGGAAGTGAAACAAGCAGGGATAGAAGTGCTGAGGGCCTCTGCGCATGCGTAGCAAGAGATGATGTCATTGGCTGCAATAATCACGTGACGTGTAAGCATCACAGCCACGATGACGAGCCGGCATCGCCTGGAGGGGGTTTAGATCCTTATATAAACAGATATCTGCCCATGTTAGAACTGCTGTGTACTTATTAACTTTACATTCAAGTTTTAAAGAGCTTTAAAAGCAACGTGAGCTGCAGGCCGTCTACACATTCAGCACATATCAAAACGTGACAATGCAAGGTGAGTTTTAAATAACTATACAAAATCACTGTTGGCTTTTACAATACATTTAATTTTATTTAAACGTTACAGTACATGAAAGACGATTCGTTACAAAGAGCATCATATTTTCTAATCTGTGCTTTACATTCACATGGATTTCACTGCATACTCTTCTTCAGTTCACGTGATTTTCGCCACACATTCTTCTTACATAAACATTCATACAATTTTCCCCTCATTCTTTGTTTCACTATACACTCACATGATTTCCTCTACTCATTCTTTGTTCCCCTACAGGTTCATGCTCTGTTAACATTCACATGACTTTCTCTGCACATTCTTTGCTTCCATTAACATTCACATGATTTTCGCCACACATTCTTCTTGCATAAACATTCATACGACTTTCCCCCTCATTCTTTGTTTCACTATACACTCACATAATTTCCTCTACTCATTCTTTGTTCCCCTGCAGGTTCATGCTTTGTTAACATTCACACGACTTTCTCTGCACATTCTTTGCTTCCATTAACATTCACATGATCTTCTCAACCCATTCTTCTTACTTAAACATTCATACGATTTTCCCCCACTCATTCTTTGTTTCACTATACATTCGCACACGATTTCCTCTACTCATTCTTTGGTTCTCTGCTGGCTCATCTTCAATGAACATTCACATGATTTTCTGTACTTATTCTTTATTTCTCTACACATTCATAGGCTTACTTACAAAACATACACACCCTAGTTCTAATATAAAGAAGTGTATAACTTGTTCTTCAACTTGAATAATGTACTGAAAATAATAATTCATGACAATGTCTGTTACAGATTGTTTAGCTGATAGACTTAACAAGATGGTTGAAGAGCGTAGTTTCCTACCGACTCGTCGAGTTCAAGATCTCGAAATAGGTCTTAACTATGAGATAAAGTCCTTAAAGAGAGTTCAAACAAGATATGGTACCAGGATCGTATCTTCACTGGAGGATTGTCAAGTGTTCTTGCCAGAGCGCTATAATTCGTTAACCGATCAAGAGATTGCAGAAATACCTGGGAACATATACCTCCAGTATAACGGCATGGCAGAGACGGGGAAATTTAAGACATGTAAATTGTCTTTTTTACATGCAAAGAAGGTGCGTAGAAGTGTCAAACTTAAGTATTGAATTTTCTCCCATGTCACAATGAAAAATTCATAAATAAAACAACTGACTCATTGATATTACATATAAAGATACAAAAGATGCATATAATAGAATTTTATAAAAAATTTACGAGATTACAATATCACATGCTTTGAGTTTAATTATATCTAGCGCATTGAAATAACTCTAAATATCCGAATATTTATACAAATCTTTGTGCTTCTTTTTACATGTGCCATATGCTTCATTTTACATGTATCATAACAAAAAATGTAATTCTTTCCAGGTTGCCTTTACTTGACCAAGATAGTTTTCTAAGACTTTCATTGTGCAATGTTTCAGGCTGTGCAATAAGAGGAAGAAGAAGAGGACTAGCCTGCTGTCATGCAAAGGATGCTGACGCTATTGGAGGGTGGAATAAGTACCATCGGCACCTACAAGAAACATTTCGGCAAGAAACGGGTGCTGAGACATCTACATCACCGAAACACATTAAGACAGGATCCTTATATAACATTACAGGGTATACAATGAAACAATACGGTCAATTTTGTATACAATTCAATGCATGGCTGAGAGTTAGCTCGAACTAGTCTCCCTATATTCACTGAAATTAAGCATTGTGAGCAATAATTTAAGTGACTGTGAAAATACTTTAAGTAATGGTGAAATTTGTATTCTAAAAGACTTGAGCCCTGTATACATTAACAGCATTAAGACTGTTTGCCACGCTGGAATACAAATTATGAAAATAAAAAGACTTTCATTTAAATAATAAGGAAATTTGCATAACCTGCTGTTACAAGTGTAGTGACATATACAGAAACAATGAGTCGGATGAGAAAGTGATGGAAATGTAAGATAAATAATAACAATAAAAGAATTAAGGTATGCTTTTACATAGTGTTTTTATTCATTAAAATCCTTGCATTCCTAATGAAAAAATAAATCATTACAATGATTAGTTTAAGTTATGTCACAATGGTCAAAAAGAGAACCGTCTTTAGATGCATTACTTGATCTAAAGTCAGAGCACCAAAAAAGACAAATCACGGCTTCTCCATTTTAGATGTGGTGTCACTATTCAGGTAAATTCATGTAACACAGCAGGTTGAGTATGCAGATCTGTGGTCCTAAATGGGTGAAACAGAGTCTTATCCAGCTTAACAGTCTTGAGATCTCAGCATGAGAAAGTCGAATCACAAGCCTTCTCCACTCGATGAGTACAGGTTTAACAACAGCATTTTCTTCACCCTGAGACGATGTAAAGTATATAAATGTTCAACTTGACAAGGATTCTAAACTCGCTGTTAGAGTCCAGAGCTGATGTATTATATGGTGAAAACACATGTTCCTCTTCTTAGCGATCTTGTCATCGAATCTCGGTGTCGGTAGCATTGAAGATGTCCCATGATTATAGGATTCTGAAGCCCAATAACTGTAGGAACTGCTGATTGCGTGATGTTAACTTGATGGGCGTCAAGGGTAGAGCATGATGTGTGCGTCGAATCATTCCATTATTATATCCTCGACGTCGTTGACTTCTTCTAAAATCTATAGGCATTATGCTTATATCCTTGTTTCTAAAGGCAATGATATTGCTGTTAGGCTCCCCTGTTTGCTCTATGAAATGGATCTTTATGAACAACAGGTAAAATTTGATTTGATGGTTCCTGTGAAATACGTTATCCAGCCGTAACAGATGGGAATACTGGTAGATGGAGTGTCCACTTTTACTATCGAGGAAGGAGACTGATGCAATACTGCGCTAAATTCGTATGATGCTCAACCTAAATATATTCACTAGGAAATGAGATTCAGACAGCTGATTAGATGGAATAACTTTGTCACTGAAGGGCCACAGAACGTTCCTATAGAACAATCACTGGAAAAAATCAAGAGTGAAAGGACATTTTAATGACATTTTTATTATTATTATTCACTGATCTAATAAAGAAGACATTCGCATCCTAATATGAGGAATCATCCTAATATGAGGAATCTTTCTAACTCTTTCATGGTTTCAAGGTTCTGCAGATGCTAATCTCGCTATAAAACCACCCACCTTTAAATCCTGAATAATGTCGTTAATCGCATCGGAAAAGTCATTTTTATCAGTGTATGAAGCCTCATGAGTACCCTTAGCATGTTTACCAAATCATTAGGATCGGTGTAGCGGCATAGCATCTCTTCTGTATTCGCTTTGGATATATCTTCTAATCTAGGTGAGTTGACACTAGTATGCTTACTTTCATTGGTGTGTTTATTCAGAGCTTGCTCATTCAAAGAAACTGCTCTCATTGCTTCATCAGTGGTAGCTGTTGACGTTATTACAGGGTCGCTTGAACTGGTTCCAAGTACGGTACATCTTGAATCCCGCTCTTCGGGACTTGAGAAGATTTCAGAATCTCGTTTGGGTGTTGTAGTCAATGCACAGCTGGTCATTGCTTTACAGCATCTTCTCCTATGTTGCTTAAGCCTTGAAATTGTCCTGTTTTTTAAAGTTCTATTACATGTGCAGCACTTAACAAAGCGATTACTCCCCCCTTGGGAAACATACGAAAAATCAAGTTTCTCGTAAATTGACTGTAATTGTCCGTCTTTGTGAGTGTTCATGCTCAAGCAGTATATATAAACTAGTCAATGTATACTGTGGATGTTGAATTCGTATACGATAACACGAGACTGAGCTATTTTTTAACATTTATGTATTTATATATGTACTCAGGTTTTGATGCATATAAACAGCCATGTCCGAATTAGACTAAGCAAAATATTGTAGCATTCGCGCATGATAGTTGTAATTCCGTTAATTTTAACTATCTCATTAAGCACAAGCAGATTCAGGTAGCTAGAAATGGATTCATAGAGGTAAGAGTACAAGTTTTCTTGATAGTTAACACAGAGAATGCGAGAGTTAAGGGAGATACTGGTCATTTTCCCTTTGCAGGTCACCTTTATTTCCCTTTGCTGGTCATCTTTTTCCCTTTGCTGGTCACATTTTTCCCTTTGCAGGTCACGTTTTTCCCTTTGCTGGTTACATTTTTCCCTTTGCAGGTCACCTTTTTTCCCTTTGCTGGCCACCTTTTTCCCTTTGATGGTCACATTTTTCCCTTTGCAGGTTACGTTTTTCCCTCTTCTGGTCCGATTTCTCCCTTTACTGGTCACCTTTTTCCCTTTGCTGGTCACATTTTTCCCTTTGCTGGTCACATTTTTCCCTTTGCTGGTCACGTTTTTCCCTTTGCTGGTCACATTCTTCCCTTTGCTGGTCACGTTTTTCCCTTTGCTGGTCACATTTTTCCCTTTGCAGGTCACGTTTTTCCCTTTGCTGGTTACATTTTTCCCTTTGCAGGTCACCTTTTATCCCTTTGCTGGCCACCTTTTTCCCTTTGATGGTCACATATTTCCCTTTGCAGGTTACGTTTTTCCCTCTTCTGGTCCGATTTTTCCCTTTACTAGTCACCTTTTTCCCTTTGCTGGTCACATTTTTCCCTTTGCTGGTCACATTTTTCCCTTTGCTGGTCACGTTTTTCCCTTTGCTGGTCACATTCTTCCCTTTGCTGGTCACGTTTTTCCCTTTGCTGGTCACGTTTTTCCCTTTGCTGGTCACGTTTTTCCCTTTGCTGGTCATCTTTTTCCCTTTGCTGGTCACGTTTTTCCCTTTCCTGGTCACCTTTTTCCCTTTGCTGGTCACCTTTTTCCCTTTGCTGGTCACCTTTTTCCCTTTGCTGGTCACCTTTTTCCCTTTTCTGGTCACCTTTTTCCCTTTGCTGGTCACCTTTTTCCCTTTTCTGGTCACGTTTTTCCCTTTGCTGGTCACCTTTTTCCCTTTGCTGGTCACCTTTTTCCCTTTGCTGGTCACCTTTTTCCCTTTGCTGGTCACTTTTTTCCCTTTGCTGGTCACCTTTTTCCCATTGCTGGTCACCTTTTTTCCCTTTGCTGGTCACCTTTTTCCCTTTTCTGGTCACGTTTTCCCTTTGCTGGTCACCTTTTTCCCTTTGCTGGTCACCTTTTTCCCTTTGCTCGTAACGTTTTTCCCTTTGCTGGTCACGTTTTTCCCTTTGCTGGTCACATTTTTCCCTTCGCTGGTCACGTTTTTCCCTTTGCTGGTCACGTTTTTCCCTTTGCTGGTCACCTTTTTCCCTTTGCTGGTCTCCTTTCTCCCTTTGCTGGTCACCTTTTTCCCTTTGCTGGTCACCTTTTTCCCTTTGCTGGTCACCTTTTTCCCTTTGCTGGTCACCTTTTTCCCTTTGCTGGTCACGTTTTTCCCTTTGCTGGTCACCTTTTTCCCTTTGCTGGTCACGTTTTTCCCTTTGCTGGTCACCTTTTTCCCTTTTCTGGTCACGTTTTTCCCGTTGCTGGTCACCTTTTTCCCTTTGCTGATCACGTTATTCCCGTTGCTGCTCACCTTTTTTCCCATTGCTGGTCACGTTTTTCCCTTTGCTGGTCACCTTTTTTCCCTTTGCTGGTCACATTTTTCCCTTCGCTGGTCACATTTTTCCCTTTACTGGTCACCTTTTTCCCTTTGCCGGTCACGTTTTTCCCTTTGCTGGTCACGTTTTTCCCTTTGCTGGTCACCTTGTTTCCCTTTGCTGGTCAGATTTTTCCCTATGCTGTCACCTTTTTCCACTTGCTGGTCACGTTTTTCCCTTTGCTGATCACGTTTTTTCCCTTTGCTGGTAACATTTTTCCCTTTGCTGACACCTTTTCCCTGAATGGGTTACATGATAGGCATGTCAAGAACATTGACAAGAAACAGTTTTCACTAAATTCACATCTAAAGTCGCTTTCAAAGTCTAACATATCAATAGGCTGTGAGCATTCTTGTTTCATCCTCTCTAGCTTGACAGCTAAAATAAAATAAATCGCTCTTAATGTATATACGCTAATGAGAAAGTATAAAAGAACTATCCTGAATAAAAATCGATTAGTATAACGTGAGAGCTAAGGCGGCTAAGCTCGCAAGAGGTATCGGTTTAATTAACTCTCTCACTAGCCTGCAACCGTTGAAGTACATTTACCTGGTTACATAGGCTGAGGAACTGTGGTAAAGCTAGAGAAAAATTAAAGAGAGGAGACCCTGGAATCATTCCGTTAGACGATTCGTGTAATCTTAGTGGCATTCTCAACGCTCAGCATAAGGTCTCTGCTTCGAGAAACATTGCTGACAAGATCTGGCTGAAACGACTTGGAAAAGCGTGCAAACATCTGATGTTACATTAGGTGAAAAAGTTGGCAGCGTGACTAGTAACAGCAATTATGAAGGGAAAGGTAGCTCCAGGTGCAGTAACCACGAAGAAGAAACGAGGAGGATTTCTACCTCTCATACCAATTATTGCAGCTCTAGGCGCTGCTGCTGGAGGTGCAGCCCAAATTGCCTCAGCAGTAAATAAGAAAAAGGCAGCAGATAAACAACTTGCCGAAATGATGAGGCATAAGAGAGAAATTGAGAGAAAGGTATCTGTTGGCGGAGGGTCCAAAAAGAAGAAACGAGGAGGATTTCTACCGCTCATACCAATTATTGCAGCACTAGGAGCTGCCGCTGGAGGTGCATCACAAATTGCTACAGCTGTAAATACGAAAAAAGCTGCAGATAAACACCTTGCTGAAATGATGAGACGTAACAGAGAAATTGAAGCAAGAGGGAGAGGTTTTCGAGTGAAGAAGAATAAGGGAAGAAACACAGAAACGAAGAGGAGACAGAGCCTGAAAGGGAATTAAAAAAACTCAGGCAGAGTGCTATACTTGTCCCGGAAAAAGCATTGAGTAACATAGACCTTGACTTGTATGCCCTACGTTTAAAGATTCCTCATATTAGGAAGATTCCTCATATTAGGATGCGAATGTCTTCTTTATTAGATCAGTGAATAATAATAATAAAAATGTCATTAAAATGTCCTTTCACTCTTGATTTTTTCCAGTGATTGTTCTATAGGAACGTTCTGTGGCCCTTCAGTGACAAAGTTATTCCATCTAATCAGCTGTCTGAATCTCATTTCCTAGTGAATATATTTAGGTTGAGCATCATACGAATTTAGCGCAGTATTGCATCAGTCTCCTTCCTCGATAGTAAAAGTGGACACTCCATCTACCAGTTTTCCCAGCGAAGATACGATCCTGGTACCATATCTTGTTTGAACTCTCTTTAAGGACTTTATCCCATAGTTAAGACCTATTTCGAGATCTTGAACTCGACGAGTCGGTAGGAAACTACGCTCTTCAACCATCTTGTTAAGTCTATCAGCTAAACAATCTGTAACAGACATTGTCATGAATTATTATTTTCAGTACATTATTCAAGTTGAAGAACAAGTTATACACTTCTTTATATTAGAACTAGGGTGTGTATGTTTTGTAAGTAAGCCTATGAATGTGTAGAGAAATAAAGAATAAGTACAGAAAATCATGTGAATGTTCATTGAAGATGAGCCAGCAGAGAACCAAAGAATGAGTAGAGGAAATCGTGTGCGAATGTATAGTGAAACAAAGAATGAGTGGGGGAAAATCGTATGAATGTTTAAGTAAGAAGAATGGGTTGAGAAGATCATGTGAATGTTAATGGAAGCAAAGAATGTGCAGAGAAAGTCGTGTGAATGTTAACAAAGCATGAACCTGCAGGGGAACAAAGAATGAGTAGAGGAAATTATGTGAGTGTATAGTGAAACAAAGAATGAGGGGGAAAGTCGTATGAATGTTTATGCAAGAAGAATGTATGGCGAAAATCATGTGAATGTTAATGGAAGCAAAGAATGTGCAGAGAAAGTCATGTGAATGTTAACAGAGCATGAACCTGTAGGGGAACAAAGAATGAGTAGAGGAAATCATGTGAGTGTATAGTGAAACAAAGAATGAGGGGAAAATTGTATGAATGTTTATGTAAGAAGAATGTGTGGCGAAAATCACGTGAACTGAAGAAGAGTATGCAGTGAAATCCATGTGAATGTAAAGCACAGATTAGAAAATATGATGCTCTTTGTAACGAATCGTCTTTCATGTACTGTAACGTTTAAATAAAATTAAATGTATTGTAAAAGCCAACAGTGATTTTGTATAGTTATTTAAAACTCACCTTGCATTGTCACGTTTTGATATGTGCTGAATGTGTAGACGGCCTGCAGCTCACGTTGCTTTTAAAGCTCTTTAAAACTTGAATGTAAAGTTAATAAGTACACAGCAGTTCTAACATGGGCAGATATCTGTTTATATAAGGATCTAAACCCCCTCCAGGCGATGCCGGCTCGTCATCGTGGCTGTGATGCTTACACGTCACGTGATTATTGCAGCCAATGACATCATCTCTTGCTACGCATGCGCAGAGGCCCTCAGCACTTCTATCCCTGCTTGTTTCACTTCCTCTCCCGCTCTCGCTCTCTCTCTGTCTCTCCCTCTCTCGCTCTCTCTCACACAGAGTACATCCATAATGTCGTTACACAAAGCTGCATACAGTTAAAGCATCAATCTAAGTGATGTATTCTAGAGTACAGAGGAAAATCAGTGAAGTCATTGAAAGATCGGATTCGAACTAGGGGCAACTGATTGGAAATTATATACAGCATTAATTGTTCATTGTATGAGCTATCAAACATGCTTTCGTCTACAACTCTATCTCTGCTTGTTTCTGCGATAATTGAGATTTAAACTTAAGGATCGAACCCTGGACGTCAGGTACCCTAATATACGCCCGCAAGATATTATCTGATGACATAAACGTAATAGTTTTATTTGGTACTTTTATCTTAATTATTTACTGTTATTAAATTTATAAGTAAATTTCATTGAATCGGTATTCGAACTCAGAACGCCAGAAACAAAATTATTTATAATATTAGCTTGTGTTTAAAAGACCTGTATGCAGTTACAGCATCGATCTAAGTGATATATTCTAGAACACAGTGGAACATTAAGGAAGTCGCTGAAAGATCGGGATTCGAGCTAGGGACAACTGATTGGAAATTATATAAAGCATTAATTGTTCATCATAGAAACTAAAAATCGTGCTTTGGTCCGCACCTTAATCCCTGCTAGTTTCTGAGATAATTGAGATTTTAAAATTAAGGATCGAACCCCTGACACCTGGACTCTAATATACATGCACAAGAAAGGAACTAATGACATAAAAGTAATAAAGTTTATATACTGTCTTTATTTTAATTAGTTTTGGAGTTATTAGAAGATGAATTTGTAATCCCTCCTAGGATTCGAACCCCTGCATCCAGACCAGTTTCGAACAATTCGTAAATGACGTGTCGCATTCCGAGCTATAATTAGTTTTTATTGCATCATTTTGTCTCTTTTCATTCAGGACATGCTCGTGAGTTGGCGTGTGCGTGTGCGGGTTGGCGCTGTTGGGTGTAAGTGAACAGGCATATGTGCTTGCACGTGTGTGTGTGTGGTCGTTTGCTGTTGGGTGTAAGTGAACAGGCATATGTGCTTGCACGTGTGTGTGTGTCGTGTGCGTATGTGCAAGTGTAACAGTGTATGTATGTATGTACGCGAGTGTGTGTGCATGTATGTGTGTGTCCATGTATATGTATGTGCGAGTGTAAGAGCACTGGTGTATGTAGGTATACGCATGAGGTGCGTGAATGCGTGTGTGTACTAGTGTATGTATGTATGTGTGTTGGTGTATGATGTGCGTGTGTGTATGTGCTTGCATGCGTGCACTGTATGTTTGCTGATGTGTGTGCAAGTGCTCGTGTATATGCGAACGCCTGAATGTGTACAAGTCGTGGAGAAAGAAAGAGATAGATAGAAAGAAAAAGAGAGGAGAAGAAGAAAGAATGTTGTCTAGGCATCGGGATTTCTAAGTATGCACCAGGTTTAATATAAATAATTATATTTGCTAATTGCAATTTTAATCCGACCGCCCCTTGCTTCAATATTTTAATAGTTATTATAACGTTTCGCAGGGTAAGATTCAAACTATGGACCTCTGGTTCCTAACAATACAGTTCGTTAAACATTGTAATGTTGTATAAATTAAATTATATTTGTTAAACACGTTTTAATTTGACCGTGCATAGTTTAATATTTATTAAGCATTAGAATTTCGCAAATTCGATCTAGGACCCCCTGAACAACCTTTTATTAATTATTGTAATGATATATAAAAATTAAATTATATTCGTTAAACCGTTTTAATCTGGCCGCGCAATACTCACATAGTTTAATATTTATTAAGCATTAGAGATTCGCTGGGTAAGATTCGATCTAGAACCCTCTGTACACCCTTTTATTAATTATTGTAATGATATATAAAAATTAAATTATATTTGTTAAATGCATTTTAATCTGACCTTGCATAGTTATATAGTTATTAAACATTAGAGTTTCGTTGGGTAAGATTCGAACTAGGTCCCTCTGAACGGTCTTTCATTAATTAGGGTAATAATGTATAAAAAATTAAATTATATTTGATAAATACATTTTTTAATCTGGTGGTGCATAGTTTAATAGTTATTACGCATTAGAGTTTCACTTGGTAAGAGTCGAGCTAGAATTCTCTGAACGCACTTTTATTAATTAGGGTAATGATATAATAATATCGATCATTAATTTCTCATTAGCAATAAACTTTTGATTACAGTAAGAATCGAACACCGATCTATGGATATCACGCAGAGGTTTAATTCACGTAATGAAATGTATATTAGGCGCTTTTTCGGAGTCGTTGGCTGAAACAGAATGCTTGTTAACTATGCTCGGATATATTCGTAGGATGTCGTAAAACATCGGAGAGAACTCCCTCAGGCAAAATCATGATGGCCGACCCTGACGTTACGCAGAGTTGGTAAACAAGTTTCTCTCTTTCACACAAACAAGGACAGGACGAGTATAAAGCAACCCTCGAATTCATTTGTTAACTAGCAGGTGGTCAAACAATGGAAAAGGTCAGGCTTTGTTATGGAGTAGCGGGATGGGAACGCCGCAGGTGTCTTTCTAACTAGTCTTGCCCAGGACAATAGAAAGGCACACACAATAGAATCTCTTACACAATGGAAAGGGTCAGGCTTTGTTATTGGGTTGTGGGATGAGTATGCCAGATGGTCTTTCTAAAGAATGCTTGCCCCGGGACAATAGACCTTGTTTCTCTGTTAACTGGCTTAGGTTCTCTTTGTCACAACCCTAATTCATCATGGGCTTTGTTCATTTTGACAGCTGAAGGGTAAGCATTGTTCTTTTGTTAAAAGCTAGTGGAACGAGTATGCCACGTGTTCGACAAACAATGCAAGTGGGGGTGGGTAACTGACCAGGTGCAGAAGTGGCCTGATGTGGGAGGGGTAGGAAAAACATCTCGCCTTTGTTACAGAACCTTAAATTTATGACCCCTTTGTTCGTTTTGACAGTTGATTGACAGCCTTAATTACTTAACTGTCAAGCTTCCATTGTGCTCAACAAGATTTATGACCCTCAGGTGCAAGTAAAACTACCAAGGCATAGCGGGGGGTGGGGGAGAGGAGGTGGGGGAGCTCATTTGCATATGAATAGACATTCCATGCATAAATTAACTGCGCCAGCTCTGTCATTTTCCTACTACTCCTCTCCTTACAAAATGTCTCCGATGCAAAATAAGGTATAAGCCAGATGAAAGAAGAGATCAGGAGTTGGAAGCGGAAATACAAAGAAAACTTTGAGCCAGGAGATCATAAGCTAGAAAGGGGAAGAAGCTCGTCAACAGAACCAAAGAATATAATGAGCATATGACCTAAAACACCCAGATTCTTCTTCTGATAAAGACAAAGAAGCAAAATACTTATTTTACCTGGTGGTTACTTTTTGAACAATGTGCCCAATGCACCTAGCTGCCATTTGGTTCCAAGACACTACCTTAAAAGTCCAAAGTGTATAAAAAAAATAAAAATGAATGATCTCACACTGCATAAGTTATCCTTCGGAGCATCACGATTTGTTTTCATATATTTCTTAAGCCAATGTAGCTGTGAAAGGCTACAAAACTGGTTTTCTTTAAAATCATTAAATGTATGCAGAACATAAAACAATGCTACTCATTATGAGCTGTACCAAACAGCTTTTAGCTACTAATGTTTTTATTTGATATTAAAAAATTTGAAGCACAAATACCTGTCCTTTATTTTATATTTTCAATCTAAAAAGACAATATAAGGAAATTATTGTTCAGTAAATATTATTTTTAACTTAATTAAATTGCTAAAACAAAATTGATTTGTGTAAAAGTTATTGAATTTGTTTAATTCTACTAATATGTTTGCAAATGAACTACAGAATTCGTTTAATAACTGTACAAAAATTGTTAGCTCCTTGTGTCTAAAGCTCTCCAGAAAACTTCAAGCTTGTAACTTAAAAACTATTAACGCATTACTCTGAGCGCCAAATTAATTGCAAAATTGGGTTAAAGTAATATTATTGGTAAGAAACTTCCAAATCTCCATACAAAATGAAGTTTCGAATTCTCTGTATACTATCAACATTGTTTCAACTTTTATGATTAAAGTACCTTAGGTTGGGAGGCCCAGGCCCTTCGCGGCACAAGTTGGTAACTTATAATTTGGTTAGTGTAAATAATTCCTACAGAACGGTATACTATAATTGGAATAATTATAAAAAGTTAGTATTTATATTATTATGCTTGATACTTCGTTAATAATCTATAGTTTGCAGAAAATATAATTTTCAAAGTTATATTTTTCTTTTGTATTTTATCTAATTAATTTAATTATTTTCAAACATAGGTTTGCTTGATGAATAATAGGAAACTCGCTCTAAGCTCTTGGGTTCTCAAGGGAACATGTGAAATTGTACTTTGTAGCCGCTGTTTGCGTTTTCGGAGATCGCAATTTGTGATAAATCTTTGGGGAATGCTTCAACAGTAATTGAAGAGAACATAAACAAACAACAGGTTTTGGAAAAAAATGTAATTGGCAAATTGCTATCTTCCGTCTGCAATGCCTACATTATTTCCGGACCGTTGCCATATATGAAGTGTGCGCGGAAGACGATGCATTAACCGATTAAACAATTTGTTTATGTACATTTATTTTGGGTGTGCCAAAGTAATACGTAAATAATCACGTTCACAGAATAACTAAGAAAAAAACTGGAAGCTTGATAAAAATTCCTACCCAGATAACTAACGAGTAGTTTTGATACCCATAAAAACACTTAAAAATTTACATCTACCGCAACAACGGGAAACTATTGCCAAACATTACCTTCGAAAGTCATTGAGAAAGAATGATGAATGAATAAAACTGGGAGAGAGTCTGCCGGTACATCTGTCCATCTGTACGCTCAGAACCACTAAACATAGCAAGTCTAAAATTTATATCTAAAGCTTAGAGAAATTTTGCTGATGGCTTTCAAATTTGGTATTAAGGCCAACTTATATGGAGAACTCCTTAAAAGTTCAGGCTCGTACCTTTACCTCACGAGGTTGAAACATTATACAGGGAGAGCCAAAAGACTACTAACCGGCTGCGCGCTGTTTTTCCTGTCCGCGTCCTCGGCGCTCGCTGCCGTCTACCGCTATCATAGAAAGGCGCGGATGAAACCAATCAACATTTTTTTTAAAACTACTTTTAAAGGCTTTACTTAACAACTTTAAGAAAGTTTGTTTGAGGACAGAATTATTAGTAGAGATTTGTGGCCCCCTCAGTCCCCCGACCTGACTCCCTGCGATTTGTATCTCTGGGTAACTTAAAACAAAGTGTGCAAGACAAACCCACACATCCTGGAAGAATTAAAACAAAATATCCGCCAGGAAACTGCCAACATTTCCCAACGTGAACTACGGCGAGTGATGGATAGTTTCCTAAAGAGGTGCCAAAATGTATGGACAACTACGGTAGCCAGTTTCAGCATCTTCTTTCATAAAGATGCTAAGTAAAGCCTTTAAAAGTAGTTTTAAAAATGTTGTATGGTTTCATCCGCGCCTTTCTATGATAGCGGCAGACGGCAACGAGCGCTGAGGACCTGGACAGGAAAAACACCGCGCAGCCGGTTCGTAGTGTTTTGGCTCTCTCTGTATTATACGAGTTTGAAGAGCACTTGACACATTTGGAATTTTTTTGAAACTAGTACAACATTATACAGGTGTAGAGAACCTATTGTTAGGAGAATCCATTAAAATATTACCATTTGTAATAAAACCACTGTATGTACAGAACTGAAATGTCTTTATGAAAAATCCTCCACGCCTTACCAAGTTGGTTGAAATCGGTTTAAAATGAAAGGTAGGTAATTGGTATCGATAGCCCCATAAGGCTGTTTTTTTTGGGCGGGGAACCGTTGCACGAACGAACTTGACATTTTCTAATTCTGCCGACATATTTTTAATTTGCTGAAACAGATATTTTATATAGAATGTATTTAAAAGCTTATGACTTTTAGTCTAAAAACTGCCCACCGAAAGCAATTTCAATAACTATATTTATAAAACCTCAAAGAAAATTTATCAGTACATCCTAAATTTGGTTGAAATCGGCTCTACCCTCTATCTTAATTAGTGATTATACAAATTATTCTTATTTTTCTATCTACTACATTTTAATTCAAATAAACCTTTGCAAAAATAGCTACATTAACATTTCCTTATACTTACAATGAGAACAGCCATAGTCAAATGTTTAAGAACTGCACTCTATATGCTGACCTTAAAATTTCATATTGCTTCCATGCAATCGCGAGAAACAACATAATATTGGAAGGACCTTAAGAGAATACCCAATAAATGAAAAAATCGAAACTTTAATAACGGAATCTCAGAAACGGCTTATTTGGCAAAGAAAAACTTATTTTAAGTAAATTGTGTTTTAAAGAGATCTACATTGTTTGTATGGTACCTTTTCGTCTATCGCTTAACGTTTACCAGTTATACAAGATTATACAAAGCTCCTTGCGATTGAAGAAGACTTCACGGACTATTCCCAGAAAATTCAAGATATACATTTCATTGTCATGTATGGCAATTTAATCAAAATCCTTAGAACCATTTTTTAGAAAATTCACGTTTTTGAAAAATATTCCATGTAAAGGATAGTTGGGGTGGGAGAATTTCCTTGAAAACTTTCGTGTCGCCTTTTTGGAAGGGACTGAATCTAAATACCAAGTGTGGTATTATCAGACTTTTCGTTTTTGAGTTATGCTGTTCACAGACACACAGACACACCCATATAACCTTCTTCTAGAAATCCTTTTTTTGGATTCAGGGGTCTCAAAACATGTATTTCCGATGAAATCTCCGTATTGAATTTTTTGGTGGAACGTAATATCTTCTCCAACTACTATGTACGTGGTAGAGAAAGTAAAAATCGTAGTTTATTTAGAGAGGCTCATAAAATGTTGAGATTTTTGCTTTCTCTACCACATGTTAAGATACTACGTAGAGAAGGTATTGCATTCCACCCAAAAATTCGATACCTAGATTTCACTACAAATACATGTTTTGAGCCATCTTGAATCCAAAAAAGCATTTCTAAAAGAAGGTATGTAGGTGTGTGTGTGTCTGTGAAAAGCATAAGACAAAAACGAAAAGTCGGATGAATACTAAACTTGGTATTTAGGTTCTGTACCTTTCAAAGAAAATCTCTTTTAAAGGAATATCTCCGCCCCAACTACCTTTTACATTGAACATTTTTCAAAAATTTTCTTTTGTAAAAATAGCTCTAAACGATTTTGTTTAAAATATCACAAATTAAAGATATTTATAAGGCAAATAAAATGCATAGGTACCTTGAATTTTCTGGGGATAGCATATGAAGTCCACTTCATTCGGAAGGGATTTTGTATAATCTTGTATAACTGATAAACGTTAAGCGATAGACGAAAACGTACCATGCAAAAATGTATATCTTTTTAAAACACACAATTTATCCTAAGTAACTTTTTTGTGGCATCGTACATTTCAAAAATATCCATTATTAATGGTTCGATTTGTTCAACACTTCTTCATTCCTTTTAAGTCCCGTCGATTTTCAGTTGTTTTTGTGATTGCATGGAATTTTAAGGCCAGCATACAACGTTCAGTTCTTAAACATTTAACTATTGCTCTTCTCTTTATACCCTAACGAAATGTGTAATATAGCTATTGCAGAGGTTTATCTCGATTTAAATGTACTGGTTAAGAAAATAATCTTTCGTCAGAATAGTTTGTATAGCCACTAATAAACAATAGAGGGTAGAGAAAGTTATGTGAATGTAACACGTCGGATTTTTTCTGTTATCTTTCTTTATCTGTTAACTGGCACCTTCTTAGGATGTTAAACGAAATTCTTCGGAAAATTGTCCTTCCACAGCTAACACTACTTGGAAAAATCGGCTACCTTTCTCTCTCAGGAATGGATCTAAGAACTTTTACTATAGAACTATCATAAATTTGAGATTATTGCGTGAAGAATACACTCTATGCCCTTTAAATGATTTTCAAGATTGTTTAACTTGATATAACAAGAGGAAATAAAATATTAAGGTTTTAAACGTTCAATTAGTCTTTCTTGTGACAATATTTTTATCTAAAATATTTATGAATAACGGTTCTCTCAATCTGCATATCAGAATGAATTTGTTATCAATGAAACGTGTGTGCTGGTATTAATCATTATTTACTTAAGTGTATTAAAACATAGTTTATATCAACTCTTTGCAGTGATAGTTCTGTTTGCGCAATCCACTATATTTATCATCAGTCCATGTATGTTAAGACCATGTATGATCGTCTACTCTTCAATATGCCACGTAGGTGACAATTTCAACTTAGGAAAGTTTAAAGACACGCAGCGGTGTTTTCCCCTTTATTTTCTTTCTTCAGTGATATGGTAACTTCAACACCTAAGACCATATCAACAATTTTGGCTTTGGAGACAATTACTATTTCTTGATATTATACCTATTTGGTTTTTAAACTTTGTAAAAACACACAGGTATACCTCTCATTGATACATGCAAGGTAATACCACTGTTTTTCCTGGACTAAGCTTTAGTCTCTTATGACCAGAGCTAGGACAAATATCCTTTAGCTTACAATGTGTGTACGCAGCGACTTTGTATCGACAGTGCGGCGAGGGGGAGGGGTGCCACAGGTAACGTGGAACTGTAAACAGTAGCGTCAGGGGTAGAACAGAACATAAACACAGAGCTCCCAGAGAGCAACACTGCTATACCGTAACGCAAGTGAACTACTGACTGACAACTGGACAGTTCAGGGTGCGTGTATTCAGTACGGCGCCACGTGTACTAAGTAGGGTGCTAGTTATGTTGATTCCTCGCACAATGGGTATTTGCCCTAGCTGTAGTAGTAGTAGTAGTAGTAGTAGTAGTAATAGTAGTAGTAGTAGTAGTAGTAGTAGTAGTAGTAGTAGTAGTAGTAGTAGTAGTAGTAGTAGTAGTAGTAGTAGTAGTAGTAGTAGCATTAGGGGTAAGGACTTTTTAAACATTTAAAGAATTATAATGCATTATTCTAAATAATTTTAAGTAGTTTATTTACCTATTTATTTAATTTTAACCTGTTTCAATAAACAATCTCACACTTTGTCAAAGAACATAAATTTGTTGCTTTCTTCAGTCTGAACACGTTGGTGATTTAAAAGATATGTCGAGACTAGACACCAATCAAACCTGAGTTTTCGGTGCGGGCAGGAAGGGGAAGATGCCTCCTTTTTATCTCCCTGACCAAATCTAATCTAATCTAAAGCAGCCACAAGAATTGAACTACAAAGTAATAACATTGCATTAATAATGAGTTCAATTAGATATGGCATTTGCACTAAAAACAAATTAATGAAATGTTAACAGAAAATAAAATTGTTAAACGCATGGAGAACTGCGCAAGACTGATAAACGCACTTGTAAATAGAACTTTGAAGCTTATTGGTTGGAAAAGAAAGGGAATAGGCATCGTTGGAATGTTCCAAATTATCTCTTTTGGATACGGATATGTATGAATGTAGTAAGTTTTACTACAAATGATTATAATTAATTTGTACTGCATGGGCATTTATTCAGTTTCAGCCTATGGAATTTTGTCAGTGTTTGAACTGAAATTTTCTAGAGTTTTGGGTAGGAAGTAGGGATATTTAAACTTTATAGTGGGAATTGACCAAATATTAATTGGCAACACTGTCTTCAACCTGCCGCCCTCTTGCCCTCCTCATACACAAATGTGAAAAGCCTTAACTTGCATCACAAATATCGCCACAGACTTTGGGTCTAAGGCTTATTTTTGGAGAAATGGCTGTTTCCTAACTACATTTATTGTCACTGTTACCTATAGAAAGAAGGAAATTTCTTCTGTTTATGCTACTTGTACTACTCTTTTAATAAAGGCATTATCCGCACTTGATCCAGTTATATTAATAGCACCTACTATACCTCACCAGTTCCAAAATTAGATCTAAGATGAGTTAACTGCGGCGCTTAACTTTTTCCTTGCGTAATGAAAGAGGATAAGAACTTAATCAAGTACAAACAATGTCCTCGTCTCCTTTTGTCCACATCCTTTTGTCTTAATAGCTCATAAATCGGGGTGGATGTGCAAAGTTCTTCTGTTATCAAGTGGAGGCCGTTGTGAACAAACGAGAATTACTTCATAGTCATTTCGCCATCCGAAGTGCACAAACAAGAGAAAAGATAACGCGGGACACCAAATAAAGAGGTGACAACGGTCGACTTTTTATCAACAGTGGTAAGTCTTACAAGGGGCATCCAGTAGGGTCTGCTGCACTGCGCTTAAGTACGAGAAAATGGTCCATGAGAGCAATCTCGGCACGTAGTCATGAGTTTATCAGGGATGGATACAAGTGTTCATTGCTTGTCAAGACGTTCTGCAAAAGTTCCACGAAACTCTGGTGCCCATTTCGTAAATCTTTTGTGGGTATTTACAGAATGAAGAATTAGTTAGCTTCGCGTAGGTGTTCTCCAAGCACATGTACATGCGTTTTGTTCGTGAAAGCTGATTGTAGAGTCAGCATTCGTAATTCTGAAATCATTTTATCTAGCACTAGTCTACAAGTATGTATGTATTATGTATGCAAGTATGAATGTATGTATATATGTATGTATGATTCTTAAACCTCAAATCATGATTTAGTTAATTTCATTATTTCCCACCTAAGTTCGTTAAGAAATGATTGTAAAACGAGCTAATAGATTTTTATTGTGAATCTCCCTGCACTCCATAAACTGTAATCTCGTTAAGTGCCCGAGTTGTTCCCAATATGATGAACAAGTTCACAATGCTGATGCATCCTCAGGTGCTTAAATTACTCTTCCCATGTTTCCCTGTCCTCCCAATCTCCGTCATCTAATCCTTTCTGTGGCGTTTCTTTGAAGATTTCTTATCCATTAACACTTGTCTTCCCCTTGGCCTTCTTCCTGTTGATATCAATTCCAAAATCCGTCGCGGTATTCTTTCATTCACCATACGTCGAAAATGTTAATACCAAGTTAATTGCTGACAATGGATAGACTTAATTATTAAATGGTTGTAATCAATCTTTCTAGTATTTTTTTTTTACTTTAAATAATTTTGAACATCTAGCAGCAGTTCTGAGGAAATCCATTTTTGTAAATGTAATTGTGATCTTACTATTGAATTTAATACCCAAACTTCCAGTCCATAAGCGATCACACACACACATACACACACACTATGTGTGTGTTTATATTTGAGCTTTTAAGGTGCGTTTAACTCATAATAATATGTACATTTAATATTGTTGCAATTGCTCTTACTTTGAAATTCTCTCCTTTTCCGTTTCATATCGACCATCTTTTTTTAGATTTAACACCTATGTGTTCATGTTCGTCACAACATATGTTCTTAATAACGGGCGAAAATGTTCCCGATATTCGCAGTAATGAGTATGGGATATCCAGATGATATCTAAATGGTCGATAGTAGACAATCACAGAAAGTGGAATTTTAAAATGTACCTACCTTCTTGGTGGTCCCATGGTTATTTAGTTTTTTACCTAAAGAATGGGAGAATGTTAACAAAGAAGTATTAAAAGTTAGGATAATGAAAATACAAAAGGAGAGAGATATAAAAAGAATAGGAGAATATATGGGGGGAGTAAGAGAAAACTGGTTTAGAAAAATAAAGCAATATGAATTTGTTATGACCCACCATGCAGAAATAACCACGGTGTTAAAATGCATGATGGACCAAAGAAAGAAAAAATAGCAACTCAAAGTAATGTATTAAAAATTGTAAGTTTTTTGTATAGCATTATGGAAATAAATATACATACATACCTATAGTAGCACAAATGCTCTATCGTTTTCCCATAAAGTAGGAATCCCTGACATCAATATTCAACGAAATAGGCGCAAAAATAATGGATATGAAAATTCACCACCCACTTTCCATCGAGCCAAAATTAAAAAGGGCACTATGTAGCCTAGATAAATGATATTCTCGGTTATTAATTATAAATATGGCTCAAAGATTGGTGCTGTTACTTTGGACAAACTGTCTTTCCTTCTTTAATAATTATCTAGTATTCACTGGCAATGAACTTGATTACAACGTTCAGAAGCAATGCATCAAAACTTCCTTATATAAGGATTATTAACAGGCCTTGACAAATAGAAACCTACGATATGCTCTTATATTTGAAATAAAATAACTAAATCCCAATTACATCTGCAATAATTGAAAGAAATTCCAATTGAAGAATAAAGTACTGCATACATATTGTAGAGTTATGTAATCGTTTGTTTTTGGAATGAAATATCCACTTATTTTGTGTTTTTATACGCACTTTCGGTGGAATAACAACTACTTCATGGTATTCTCAACGAAGGCTCAAATTCACTTTGCAAGTGTTCATTTATGATTGCAACATTTTCGTATTCTAGTGTACAATCTTTATTTATTAGTTTTCAGTCATTTAAGACTTGTCTTATAGTCAGCTGTCTGTCCGTCGGAATAAAACCCTGCTTTTCAATGGCAAAGGAATTATCAAAATCAATTCAGTGATTTCTGAAATTACTTTATACAGGCACATAAGTGCCTTATCTTTTTGCTTATATTATTGCAGATAATGCTCTTTGATGGGATAGGTTATATCACATGATGAAAGAATTAACGAAATCACTGTGCGAAAATTGCCTCAAAGACAAACTGACATTTCGGGGTTAACAAATAGAGAAAAAGACTTCAGCATATACTGTAATGTCTATAACCACCCTCCAAAAAATTTATCGCTGGGTTGCAAAGTGTTACAATTATACATTGTTATTTTTATTTAACATTGTGTCTCATATTTGAGATTGCTAAGAGGATACAGAATAATAAATAATAAAATTTAGTGATTTTAACAATGAATACTAATTTAGTAAAACATTGTTAAACAACAGAAATACAACATAGTCATAAATGTAATAATAACATAATAAATCATTGATTCTAATATCTTACATGCGACTCTTGAATATGGCCACTGAGTGTTTAACAATGTTAAATATTACGTCATCTATTATTTTTTTTAATTTTATATTTTGATCTCTAGTGAAAAAAATGGGAATTATCCCGTGTGAGTCAAATAAACGACCAGTAACATTTATGGCTACCGATGGCTTATGGTTCCGCGGTCGGTAAGGGAATGCTGGAATAGTTTCTCATCTGTCACGATTATTTTTCTCTCATTTCCGTTTCATTTCCCTTCCTTCTCATGTTTCAAGTGTGCTTATAGGTTTCATGATGTGCGACGATGCTGGACAGATGGCGCGGATATTGCTCCAAGGAAAGAGTATTCCCTGTGAACGCTAGAGAGCTGCCTGGTTGGACGGTTCGTTCATCGCCTTCTCTATGCAGCTCCAGTAATGGAACGGGTCTTCCAGCCAGTAACTGTTAGGGACTTCTGCGCGTCTGTGTAGACTGTTTTCCTGAGCCCTTTAGCCTCCTGTGGTTCATTCAGTTCATCCTTTCCTCTCTGGGTGGTAGCCGTAATACACCTCACGTAGGTCGCAGTGCCCGAGTTTATAAATATCGCTGTGTGTACCGGCAGTAACTTAGATATATTGGAGATTTTAGACGCAGGTGGTATGATACCGGAATAGACTATTCCACTGGAGTCAGAAAAAGAAAGCAGACTTGCAAATAAACTCGAGATAAAACCCTAGGACTATCTGATATTCATCGGCACCGGAACTGCTTACATAGACGGATAAAAATATTCTTATAGTTTTAAAATTCTAGTAGCCGAACTAATGGAGATAAAATTCCCAGTTTTAATAGAAAGAAAGAAAGAAATAGTACTATAATTTACTTGTTTTAGCAGGTTTCAATATCTTGCATATTATTTAGTTTTACAATTTTTGAAAAATATACCGATTTTTCAACTTTTTTCCTATGTGGTGTTTACAGAATTATTTTTCATGCATTTTTTTAAAGTTCTCCTGTTTTACCCAGTAATGATTACTGCGATTTTTATTGTTTTCGTTACCGCTTATTACGCAATTACACAACACACACACACACAAACACCCATGCCCATGGGCGGAACTCGAACCCGCGAACCTCAGCTTGGCGCAGTGCCGGACTCCAGCAACCAAGGCTAAGAGGGTCGGCACATTAAACAGAGCTATGTTTTTTGTGCGATACCTGATTTTACGGTGAAAATAGGGAAGTCAGGGCATTTCAACGTTTTTCCTGAACTTCCCCACTAACGGCTCAAATTTTACGACTTCACAAATGTATTTCTTCGCCAGTTTAAATTCATGACTCGATGAACATATCAGGCGTATATACAAAAAAATTTCACTACTAAATGCAAATAAAATAATTGTGTAAGCACTTTAGATGAAAAGCTTGAAAAATCGGTGCAATTTTCAAAACATTATAAAACTAATAAAATAAAATAAAACATTTTGAAAAATGCAATATGTATAATGTAACACACATGTGCTTTCCGTTTATTAAAAAGGAGAATTTTACCTCCATTAATTTGGCTGCTAGAATTTTTTAAAGTGAAGATTACCTCTGTACATGCAACCTAGTGACCGTTGCACTGAAAGGTTCGAACAGAGTTAGATATTCCACAATTTATATAAAAACTAATGACGTACAACTTACTTTCTCTTTTTACCACAATTAGATTGAATACGAAATTATAAATACATACTGCTGTTACTTTGTGCAGTTTTGTTTTAACTATCACTACATGTTCTCAGGTTCACTGTTTTGTTGCTTTATCTAGTTCAACTGTACTGGAAGTTCACTAATTTTCACTATCACTTCACTAAGGTGAACTAGTAGTTCAGTTTTCCCGTTACTTTAGTTCTCCTTGGCGCAGCCTTTTCTTCCGGACGGTTCACTCGTTGGGGAGTCGACGAACTTCTTCAATCTCTCCTGCAGCAAGAGCACTTGCTGCGTCACAATAGTCGTTAGCAACTCACTCGGAGAATCGCTCTTGTGTTGCACGAGAAACGCACTTGCTAACTCGTTCGGTCACTGACTCAATTTATCTTTCTCTCGACTCAACTAACTGACTTTCGCTAGGACACTCGCTTATACAGGCAATGGAATCTTCCACAGAACATTCTAGAACTATTTCGACACATGTTCTGAGAAGGAGGGAGAAACTTCAAGAAGGTTCTGGTTATCTGCCGATAGCATGCCCGGTGTTTACGCTGGCGAGTGATACCTACTTGTCGTTGTTTATCCCGACTGCCCAGCGCAGATCTCCCAATTACCTTGGGCCGTAGGCGCTGAGTCACTACTGACTCCATATTTACTTCCTCTATTACTTATCTATAGTAAGTAGAGGGAATATTGTATTCCATTGAGAAAAAAGTTCTATATGGAGATTTCACTGGAAATTCACGTTTTGAGGTCCAAGAATAACAAATCATGAAAACGATATTTCGTAAATCTGTTTGTAGGTGTGTGTGTATGTGTGTGTGAGTAGCATAACTCAAAATCAAAGGTTGGTTAAATAACAACTTGATATTTAAGTTAAGCAACTTCCAAGGATGCAACATGAATATTTTCAAGAAAATCTCCTACCCTAAGCTATCCTCTACACACATGGAAAAGTTTTGGAGTTTTTTTATTTTCTGAAAATGCCCCTAATGATTTTGATTAAAATACATGTGTAAGCTATTTTCATGACAAATTAAATGTATATCTTCAAATTTCGGAATACCTTTGATGTCATCTTCATTCTCAACGACTTTTGTATAATTAGTAAATCGTAAGAGATAGAGAAAACCTTACCACACAAAACTATAGATCCTGTTAAGTCAAATAGAATTGTTTGTGGCATTAACCATTTCCGAGATACTCTTTCTGAATGGTTTGAATTTTCAAGTAAGTACGTACAATGTTTAATTTCTCTGTTTTCTAACTATAATAGGTAAGATAAAGTATTGTATTCCACTCAAAGCGCAAGCCATCGCCCAACCGCAACCCGCCGATCACCGTCGCCTGGTTCTACAACACTGAAACAGATGACAAGGAAGGTAATGGGTAGAGGAAATGAGACGAAGGAGAGTCGTGGTAGCATATGAACCATCCCAGCATTCGCCTGGCGATCCGGGGAAACCACGATAAACCCATGGGCCAAAGTGGGCGGTCACCGGCGGTCGATCCCGGAACCTCCCGAATGCGGGCCACAGACCTAACCGCCTGAGCCATCCCGCTCGGTAAATTTAGTATTTAAGTTCAGCCAAAGATACGACACGAACTCAATAAAATCCCGTCATTCCAAACTACATAGAAAAATGTTCGATATTTTGGATTTTCCCAAAAATGGCTCTAGCGATTTTAAATAAAATGCCATAAGTTAAAGGTGTTTATGACAAATAAAATGTGATTTAAGGATAGCGTGCTGAGGTCCCAAGTTCGTATCTCGGTTAGGATGAGTTATCTGGATAAGGTTTTTCCGACGTTTTCACTAATCCTGAGAAGACGAATGTCGAGTAGCTCTTAAGCTCTGGAGACTTCCTGCCCATTTGAGTAGCACTTCAACCATATCGTTCATTCAACGTCCGACATGACCTACTACCCAGGTAAAGGACCTGAAGCAAAATAAAAAATAAGTAAATAAATAAATAATTAAACAAAAGTATTATTGAATTTTCTGGGAATAAACTCTGAAGTCCTCTTCATTCGAAAGGAATTTTGTATAACGGGTAAACCATAAGCAATGGACAAAGACTTTGTAGCGGTATTCACCTTTTGTTATGCTGGTTACCTTGCTACACAGAAGATGGTGATGTCATCTTCTCCCTCAGTGTATCCGTTGATCTTCGGCGATGGATGAATTTTTAATAACTTAATTTAATGACGATTTATTAGTTCCTGGCTAGTTATTGAAGTTTTAGCATGGATATGGATTATCAGATCGTGATATTGGGAGTAAAGGAATTTTGAATGATACAATGAACTGAAATTTAAGTGGAGACTTAACTTTTTAACTACAAATTCAAATTATCCTTTAACACCATTACACGTAACTGTTATAAATGTGAGAGTTTGAGTTTTAGTCACTTTACTCATTTAGATATTTACCTTCAAGGTTTTGGCGCGTGCTCATTACGTTCACTAACGCGGACTTGTTGTTCAGAACATTTAAAATCATTCTCTAATCCCTTATATTTAAATTCAATGTTTTGGCGCGGCTTTATCACACTACCTAGTGCAGACACGGCATGTATCACCTTTAATCACTTCACGTTTATTCAATTACTTTTCGAGGTTTTGGCGTGTATTCATGATGTAACTAGCGCAGATCCGTTGCGTATCACATTTAAGATCTCTCTGGCTTCCTTCGAAATTTGTTTAGCTTTATACTCTCATTGTTCAAGAGTGTTGCACAATTTTCCATAATTTCATTGGCTATCTCTCCTACATTCACATTCAACCTTCCAGGATACTGTATTCTATATGCTAAAAATCATGTGACTCCTCACTTAAATGTTTAACCTAACACCTATTTTCCACGTGTCTTAGCCTGTTTGCAAACTTTGGCAGCTACTACCTCATAGAAGTTGGTTGCCAATAGAAATCCTGACAAAAGGTCCCAATTTCCCAACTTTCTCTTTTCTTTAACACTTGAGAATGTGACTGCTTGCAGTTTTGCAAGTTTGGCATATACAATTCACATCTTCATAACGTTACGAACTTAAAATAATGTTTTTATTATATACCATTAAACATACATTAATATCAGATACAGCAATAAATAGCACATAATTTTGTCTTTAATTAAAATACTCTCGTTATGGAATTTATGTTCCAATTAACATAATTAATCTTCGATGATCTTTGATAAGTTTGCCATCACTGTTAATTATTGTGATAGAGTTCCCGTTTCAACTTAATTGACAGAAAATCAAGAGTTCTTTAAAATACACAACTTATTTCAAATATGTTTTATGTGGCATCAGGCATTTCCGAGATATCCATTATTATGGTTCAAATTTTTCAATATTTTGTCTTGTTTTAAAATGTTGTCACTACCCTTGTTTCTCCAGTTTTTATGAAATCCGACTTTTCGAGTTTTAATTATGCTGTCCACAAACACACACACACACACACACACAAACATGGCCATTTTCAAAAAGAATTTGTGTGTTCAGGGGTCCTTCAAAACATGTATTTCTTGTGAAATTTCGTTATCGAGTTTTTGGGGCACATAATATTCTCTTTACTTACTTAAGCAAGTAGTAGAAAAAGCAATAAATTTTCAAACTGACTCTGATTCGTTGCATTTTTATTAGGTTGATTAAGTTATTTATAATAGGTTAATAACGTATCGTGGAAACAAGTCATAGTACTCGTTTTGCATTCCCACACCTTTTGCTAAGAAGGAGATAATTTTACTCATTTATGTAATTCGTTACTGGCCACAATGTTCACAGCGAGAAACAGATAGAGAGGAATTATGGTTCTACTCAGAAATTGAATGTGAATCTACCTATTAATGCACTTAGTAAGTCGAATGAGATGACAACTTCAAATATAATGCAGGAAAGGAGAGAAAATAACCAACCTCCTACTTAGTTAAACAAAGGAATTGGAGAGTAAATAAAAAAAAACTTGGAATAAAAGGTGGGAAACAGATTTGCTGTGAGGACTTCGCACACGAACGACAAAATGTTAGTGAGAAGTGCAGTAAACTCAGACTGGTGCTAGGGTGAATCTATTAGAGCAGCGATGACTTGCCGAGCGGACCTCTTTGAGTTTCAAAGCATGTGAAGGCTTGCATTAATGGGATGGGACATACGTGCGCACAAATAAAGCTACCTCACCACTGTTCATAGTCAGTAATGCAGTGGTGTGCAAATTGAAAACTAAAGGCAATGCATTATGGTGATTATTTAATTTCATCATTACCTAAAATCAGAGGTTATAATATTCTCCCGGCAAAATAATAAAGCATAAGGCAAGAATAAGAATATTATAAAAAATAAATGCTAAATAAATAAGATATGAAAGGAATGAAGATAAATAACAGAAACATCATAAAAGAGGAACATACCTATAAGTAAAGGAATAAAGTTAGATAACAAAAGCGCAATAAAAAGGGAATTATATACAAATCAAACTGAATAAATATTGAAATATAAAAACACCGCGTATTTCTGTGAAAAGGTGCAGAAAACAAGCAATTTGTTGCTGGTGAATACAGAAGACAGCGGAAGGGTCCTTCCAGGGATTTAAGACAAAGGTTTGTGTATGTGTGGGATGAGGTAACTAAGCCATAAGAACAATACCTGGGGAAATCCAGAAATGTAAAATTCAAATCAGGCGTAAATAACGCCATAATGGAAGACGTTGGACAGAGCTACTTTCTAAGCAATTTTAACCAATAAGCACAGAGAAATATTTATTGAACAAACCAATAAAATTTAAAGAAATCATGTGTCTAGAGCAGGGGTTGGACGAAAATAGAAAATGGATAAACTAGAAATTTACTAGGAAAGGTGCTCAGTTTTATACAGGGGTAAGATCGTCACTTCATATTGTAATATGCTAATGTCAAGATATCGCTCCACGTCGACAGTGTCGGCGCTGAAATAGCATAGAATATTTAAGTATCCAGTAGCTAAGATTTAATTTAATTACATGGGAACGTGTTAGGAAATGGGAACAAGCAGTAGCAACTTTGAATTTGATACTGTAACCGTGTATTAGTCTTGTGTGACGGGAACTCGGAAAGTATAAGTATTGTATATATCATGTGGATTTTCACGTAAAGGGGCTAGTGAAGGAGAAATATAATTGAACTTATAATTGATCTTCTATCCACAACTCCCTGAGATAAAAGCCTCAGTCCTTGCAAATCATCCATCCTCGAACGAGGTAGCCGAGAAATCTCTTCCTTCCTGAGGCAGTATTTTTAACACTTAAATAATTTCAGTAATTACATAATATATAATTCAATAACAGCCCGCCTTAAAGCAATATGTGTATGTAACAATATATAAAAAGTGTATAGTACAGTCATTGTATATGTTTATATTATTGTATACATGTGTAATAATGTTATGTGAATGTATTACATAATTTAATAATGTAGGAGCTGTGAGAATAATAGGTTAAAAGTTGCTAACAATGAGGTAACAATGAGGTAACCTTGATGCAATAATGGTAAGAAATTTTAATAATGCTACTAGTCATTATTGGAGCAACAATAATGTAAATTTTGAGACAGTTTATCAAATAGCCAATCAACAACCATAAAAAAGCTTAAGTTAAATAAAAGTATTCTATTGGATTAGGAATAGCTAATCAGAGACTTTAAATACAGAAATTTACAAATTTAGGCGGTAGAAATCAAGTCAGTTGCTAGTAGACAGCGCTCATAACTGGACGCGTTGGTTGTAGACAGTGTTCCTAACCGGACGCGAGATGTGTCCTCGAGAAAATTAATACTTATTCGGTGTGAGACAAAAATAGTTTACGTGTTTAAAAAGTGCAAGTAATTACTAAAAGAATATCACACCTCAAAGTAACATCAAAACAACCGTTCCACTTCAACGCGTTCTTGTGCTAATGCATTTCTGTTTGAAATAACGGATTGTCAACAAGAGTACACATTATTTTAAGAATGGTACAGTGAATGCATGAAATATTTAATATAATAAGCAAACTTTATAGAAGAACCTTCATTATGGTTTCGTAAATTAGCCCTAGCATAAAACAAAGGGGTAAAATAGAAGCCGTATCTATGTCGCAGGCTCTTATTGAAACCCGTCATTTCACGAATGAGTAGTTAATGAAAAGCCGGCGTGGCGGTTCTTCAATAAATGACAAAGCCTATTAGGAATATAGTGTAACTCTAACCTAACAGGCAGCATACTATACAACTTTTCGATGACCCACTCTGCCACAATCATCAGGAAGCTTGGAGAGTAGCCCAACTCCGACCGCCTGGTTTCCTGAGAACAAATAACTATAACCAACGCCGTGAAAGCTTAAGTCTCTGATCGCATTACATCGAGAGTACCCACGATTTTTAAAGATAGAGAGAGAATGGAGGAATTAAATAGCACATAACATGCTGTTTGTTTTATGCAACTTTAAGTATACTGTGACAATACTCACTTCATTAATAAGCTTAATAATCTCGGAATCCTTGGTAAGAAGTATGAGCTAAACGTAATATCTTAAATACACATTATAGATCTTATAAAAAGAGATCCATGATAGCAAATAAATTGCTTTTTTGTTTTGTTTCCGTCTGTTCACAGCAAAACCCGTGTAATAAAAGCAGAAATCAACGTATGATATTATCCTAGTTGCTTATTTCTCACTTCTGTGGAACCTGTTGTCAACTTACACATTTCTTAGGCGCCTTGCGTTTTCAAAAACTCTTCATCATATAAAGGGGCACTCAGAGGTCTTCACGGCATATATTTCCTCTCAGAGGTCAGATTCGTGACCTCTTTACAACACGCGAGGAAACCTTAGTCAGATCCAATAGGATTATCTCCACAGTTGTACCTGTGGAAGATATCTGTTTACTGTGCGGTGAGATGATTGGTTATTGTCAGTCACTTGTTCCTCAGCAGGTGTTCCAAAAGAATCCTTTGTCCCCCTTCCCCTGTCTCTCTCTTTACTCCGTACTTGTGCGATTTTTCTCAGCAAGATTTAGAATAGTAATTGCAATACAGTGCACATATTTTGAGAAATAGTAATAATAATAATAATAATAATAATAATAATAATAATAAAGCTTTTAAATAAAACGCCCTTTCATTACACTAGCCAACAGACGATTTGCACTAAGTTTTATGCAGTAGGGTTGTGTTAACGTGTATTCTGCTTATATAATTTTGTTTATCTTTAATTGATTCTGAATTTTCACACATTCTAGTTTTTACATATGTTTATTTTTGTATGAAAGTATTCTTTGATTTATTTACCACAATGTTGAACAACAGATTATTAATACAGATTTTGGGTTTGGAATAATTCATAAGCAACAATATATTGTGCCACAAAAATATATGCGTCGAAATACTACTTTTTTATTTCTAGAGAAGAATTCTGGAAGATTTAAGTCTTCAACGTCCTTTTATCCTATTTAAATGTCCTATCTACAGTGAAATAGACATACAAAATGAAATGCGTGCCTATTTTAGAAAAACTACGAGAAATTGGGATCTAGAGCATTAAAGTTCATTATTTAGATTCACTTATTGATTTCTTCCCGAGATGTTTGATTGCTTTTTGTGATCATCTGGGCGAGTATTTTTACCAATGTATTGACATTATGAGCAATGACAGTGAAATTCTTACTCATGGGGAGTAGTTTCTAATTGAGGAGACTATGCCAAATTTGTGAAGCTTATTGTGAAGACATTGTTACTTTCATTACTTTATTACTTTCCCTACTCCTAGTCACAGTAAGTAAAGGAAGTATTGTATTCCTCCCAAAAATTCGATGTCGAGATTTCACCGTAAATACATGTTTTGAAACCCTCTGAACTCTTTCAGAAGAAAAATTTAGAAAAAGGCCCAGGTGTGTGTGTCTATGAACAACATAATTAAAATATCTGATGTGACATTATCACATGGCTTTCTCTACCCCTCTATCGTGTATTAGTGCGTATACAAACTTAGCTTACTAAAGCTTATTATTCTATCTACTAAATTTAATCCAAATAAATCTTTGCAGAAATAACTACATTACATATTTCATTATAGATACAAAGGAATAGCGATAGCCAATTGTTTAAGAACTGGACGCTATACACTGGCCTTAAACTTCCATAGACTGTTTCCATGCAATCGCGAGAAACAACTGAACGTAGACGGACCTTAAAAGAATGACCAAGTAATGAACAATTCTAACCATTAATAACGGATATCTCAGAAATGGCTTATGCTTATTTGACATAAATTGTGTGTTTTAAACATATCTACAATCTTTGCGTATTGTTTTCGTCTATCGCTTGACGTTTAGCAGTTATACAAGTTTATTCAAAACTTTCCGAAAAGAGGACTTCACAGGTTATTCCCAGAAAATTCGAGATATACATTTTATTTGTCATGTATATATATATATATTTAATATATGGTATTTCAATCAAAATCGTTACAGCAATTTTTTTAGAAAACAAAAGATTTCCAAAAATCTTCCATCTAAGGAATAATTTGGGGTAGAAGGATTTTCTTGAAAATCGTGTCCCATCTTTGGAAGGTACTGAACCTAAATACCAAGTGTGATGTTTATCCGACTTTTCGTTTTTGAGTTATGCTGTTCACAGACACACACACACACACACTCACACACACATGGACCTTTTTCTATTTTTTTTTTTTGGATTCATGGGCCTAAAAAACGTGTATTTCTAGTTAAATTTCAATATAATAAATTTTGGGCGGAATTCAATACCTTATCTACCTACTAGGCACCTGGTAGAGATAGTCAAAACGAAACGTCGATTATATACTAAACTAGGTATATAAGTTCAGCATCCTCCAAGAATGCGATATGAAGATTTTAAAGAAAAATTATCCCAAACTATCCTTTATATGAAAACTTTTTATAAATCATTTATTTTATAAAAATGCTATAACGATTTTAATTAAAATTCCATAGGTTTAATTTATATTCATAACAAACGAAATGTATGTCTTAAATTTTCTGGGAGTAGTCCCTGAGGTGTCTTTATTCTGAACGACTTTTGCATAACCGGTAAACCGTAAAGAGATAGACAAAATCTTACTGCATAAAAAATGTAGATCTCGTTAAAGCACGCAATTACGCTAAATAAAATGTTTGTGACGTTAACCATTCCCGAGATATTCTTTGTTATTAGTTTTAATTTTCAAATACTTTATGATGTTCTCAACTGCAAATCGCTATTTTGTTTTTCTCTTTCTTTTTCATGTTTATGCAAAGAGAACAGAATTTCAAAGCCATCACATAGTGACAGGCTATGGAAAGATTTGACTCTCGTTTTATTTCCTTTATACTTCTTCCACCTACAATGGAATGTATAAATGAGTGATGAAGAATTATCTGCATTAACAAGAATTAATTTAATAAAATAATAAGCTTTTGTAATAATAGTTTGTGGAAGAGCGAGAAGAGAAAGTCATGTGAATGTAACATGTAAAACTTTTCTCTATGTATTCAATCCCTTGATGGTGTAGTGGTTACCATGCTAGGCTCTAGTTCCCGAGGTCGCGGATTCAAATCCGGCGAAGGATGATGGATTTTTTTCGGGCGTAAAAATCCATAGTTTGGATTCCTTCGGAAGCGAAGTAAAGCCGGTGGTGTCGTAAACTTACGGCACGTGAAAGAATCTCAAGCCTGATAAAGAGGCCTCTGAGCAAAATTACCGGTCTTTTACGCCCAATATAGAATGGGACGCAAAGGACCACAGCAGTTAAGGAGCGTTCATAAATAGAGTTCAATTTAATTTTAAAATACCCTCTTGATTATCGTTGTTTCAATTTAATGCTTATTTTTATTTCTCTATGTATCAATAATACAATTGCCACGTTCTTGTATGGATTATGTAGTATGTTAGTATTGGTATTTCAGAGATAAATACTTATGGATAAATAAATAAATACAAGTGTAGGACCGCTTGTGAAGCTGGGAAATTTGCTTCTAGACACGGGAGACCCTCAAGGTGAAGAGATTGTTGTTATATGAGGGCTAAAAATCGACTGATAGTTGCGCATCATGCTTTCAGTTGTTTTATGAGAGTCATTGCTTCCGAGAGAAATGTATGAGGAAGGCACAGTTTGACAGTAGTGCACTTCGGCAGCACGTTTAGAGGGCCCAAACCAACGCGCTTGGTGCAGTGAAAATGGACTTAAAATCAGCAGAACAATGGAAACAAACCAACGAATTGTTTAGTTAAATGATTAATTCTAAATTTAGGAAATAAACTATTTAAACCATAGTGATATTTGTCTACACCAATGTACTCTGATGAAAGAAGATTTTGACGCAGAACTTAAAAGAATCGTCCAGTCAGCAGCTATTACATTTAAAGGTGAGTTCTTTTGTTTTGTTAAACCCAAAAGAAGCAGGTTCTGTTATTTATGTTTGAGGTTAGTTTGCTGATGGAGCGTTTAGCTATTCGCCATATTTGACTTCCAGTTGAAAACAATTCACATTGATGCAGAAAACGTCTGAATATCAATTGCGTACTGCCTTTTATCATCCAAATGGACGAGAGTGTGCACATTTCTTACTCGACAAGACCTTGAAAACTCTCGAGATCCTTTTTAGGCGTCCGATTCTTTGCTGCACAATTCACTTAAGCCAAATTACCGCTATGTTCATAAAGAGAAAGGCGTTATTAAATAAAATTGAAGTAAATTTAGCACACTCGTGTTTAAAGTTCTGGATAATTTGCATTACGTTGGTCTTCCAAAGCGATGAAAGTGATGTCCTAAATCTCCTACAGATGTCACCCTATGTCATCATATAGCACCAAGACAATGCTGGCAACATATGAATAAGAAGTACCACCAACGCCAGTAAGACACCGCCAACTCTCGCAGCGTGCGTTCCTAATTACTTTTTGCTTTAGGTTTATTAGTTTCTTACTTTTCTGGTTTGCGCGAGGTTTGGTTAGGATTAGTATTCTGTTATATAAGCTGAGGTTCCTGATTCACGAGAAGTTAGGTAGGGGTAGTATTCTGTTATATAAGCTGAGGTTCCTGATTCACGGGAAGTTAGGTAGGGGTAGTATTCTGTTATATAAGCTGAGGTTCCTGATTCACGAGAAGTTAGGTAGGGGTAGTATTCTGTTATATAAGCTGAGGTTCCTGATTCACGGGAAGTTAGGTAGGGGTAGTATTCTGTTATATAAGCTGAGGTTCCTGATTCACGGGAAGTTAGGTTAGGATTAGTATTCGTTTATATAAGCTGAGGTTCCTGATTCACGGGAAGTTAGGTTAGGGTTAGTATTTGTTTATATAAGCTGAGGTTCCTGATTCACGGGAAGTTAGGTTAGGATTAGTATTCGTTTATATAAGCTGAGGTTCCTGATTCACGGGAAGTTAGGTTAGGATTAGTATTCGTTTATATAAGCTGAGGTTCCTGATTCACGGGAGGTTAGGTTAGGGCTAGTATTCGTTTATATAAGCTGAGGTTTCTGATTCACGGGAAGTTAGGTTAGGGTTAGTATTTGTTTATATAAGCTGAGGTTCCTGATTCACGGGAAGTTAGGTTAGGGTTAATATTCTTTTATATAAGCTGAGGTTTCTGATTCATGGGAAGTTAGGTTAGGGTTAATATTCTTTTATATAAGCTGAGGTTCCTGATTCACGGAAAGTTAGGTTAGGGCTAGTATTCGTTTATATAAGCTGAGGTTCCTGATTCACGGGAAGTTAGGTTAGGGTTTGTATTCTTTTATATAAGCTGAAGTTCCTGATTCACGAGAGGTTAGGTTAGGGTTAGCTTTTTTATATAAGCTTTGGTTACTGATTCACGGAAAGTTAGGTTAGGGTTAGCTTTTATATATATATATATATATATATATATATATATATATATTCACATCCTGCGCAACCCATTTTGTTTCCTTAATGCACTGTTAATAGCAATGCATTGCGTTTATATCAGCGCTAAAAGAAAATGAAGAAGAATACATCACTTATATCGCGGATTTCACATCTCATTTAGGTTTGCAGTTTCCATTGCACATGTGCATTAACGACAAGATGGCCACATTTGTTGCCTTCACACCGTAATTTTGCTGTAAAAGTAAAACACCTAATTTGGCGGGTAGGTGGACACCAACTATAGAGCAGAAACATCTACTTCTAAAACCCAATCCTATGGTAATTTATTCACTTTCTTTAGCTTTAATTAGCGTTTTCAATGAAAGCCAAAGTAATGCAATAAAGCCAAAGTGCTTTTATTTACAACCATAAGAAAAACCACAGAGCAATTAAATCGTTTCAAGTGTGAGAAGTACAGATTTCTCGAGTTCAGTATCTTAAACAGAAACTTCCTGTTTAAACACGTTGTATATGCTAATCAATTACCTATACCCCATACTGTCCATAAACATAATCTCACAAAATATTTTCATTTTGATTCCTAAAAACTATTGCGCTTTGTTCCAAGTCTACCTTCCAGAATTAGTTCTTTTAACTTATTTACTGACGCGATTGGCACCTCTCAGAGATCGCCTCCAGCGTCCCATATCACGGTCGTAGTGCAGATTCTAAGTTTCTTGTATTCATTCAGTGTAGGTAATTTCTTGCTGTACTGCTTCTCATGAAATCTCAGGGTCACAGTATAATCTGATAGACATGAAAAAAAGATACAAACACTGAACATCAAACATCCATGCCCACAGTGACATTCGAACCCACAACCCTTTCGGGTGGAGCGTCAACGACAAACGCGCCAACGACCACGGCTACCGGGGCCAGCCCAGCATTAGTTAAACGTTTTGGCCGGTAGGGTTTGTGACTGTGCTGTATTATCTTTCAAGAAAGTAAATGTATACTTATCGCGGGTCAGTATCATACACGCGTTCCGTGAGTAGGGGGTATGAAAACCAAATCGACCGTGGTCGTAGATGTATACTGTTGTGGTCGCCATTTTAACCTGTCACTCACTTTGAAGATTTCCATGGTTATGTTAACCTAGTTTGGCAAAACATGGACTAAATATTACAAAACAAGTAGCAATTCTCTTGCTGATGAGCTATTAACTACATGACATTGGCAAGAAAACGGAATGGTGATTTTAATAGAACCAACATCTATGTTGTATATAACCCACTCACCAACATCTACTGTCGTAGCTCTTTGGTAAAACGCACGCTATCTCGAGTGTACCGAGGGTTTACGGTTCGGACCCCAGCCTGTGGTCATAATTTTTATTCCAACATCTTCACCTTGTATTTCTTGCACATACGCAAAATGCTGCTGGATGTTCTTTATACACTGCATTCAACATTTTCACTAAAGCTTCATCATAGTAAAACAGCGTGCCACGTTTACGAGGTTGTGTGGAGCTGGCTACAGCTCCAAAAGGATGAAATTGTAGGCCGTGCTACACATGGTCAAAACCCCTCTCAGATTCCTAGACAATTGGGTTGTGATCGAAGAACAGTGAAACAATGGCTAGACCGGCATCACGAGGGAGAAGTTGTATGGACCAAATCACGCAGGCGTGCGACAACAGTTGCTCAAGACGAAGCTCTGGTAGAAGATGTGAGGAACTAACCTTTAAGATACAAGTCTGCCTTTCTGGACAGCAGTTGAGTATGGATACTCATATGAAACCATACGCCAACGATTAAAGGATGCCGGTATTGCATCTCATCGTCTTGCCAGTAAGCTCCTTCTCACAGCGACATACAAGGCAAGAAGGTTACAATGGGCACAGCGCAATATTGACCTGGTAATCTGGAGTGACGAGAAGGTATTTTGATCCAACCCAACCAGCAAGAGACCCCATGTCTGTGGAGACCACGGAGAACTAGATACGCACCTCAGCATGTCGTTCGAGCAGAACATTCGCGAAGAATTGCAGCACATTTCTGGGACTATCAGGTCCAGGGGACTTAAGTTCCAGAAAGAATGACGAGTGCAGGCTATGCAGATATTGTCGAAAACACTTTGCTTCCATCCCTTCGTGCTAAGTTCTCAGAACAAGAAGAATATGTATTTATGTACGACAATAATGGTGTGCACACCGCATATATCACCCAGGAATGGCTAACGAGGCATCCAGAAATAATCTGCATGGACTGACCTCCCGATCTGAACCCCATTGAACATGTATGGACCTTCATGGTAAAGGCATGGGAAGAACGTCGACCAGACAAGGTGCGAGTGGATCTGGTTGTTCACATTATGGAGCTATGGCAACATAATCAGCAGAACCCAAACCGTGTTCTCTACTGGTTGCAAACATGCACGAAAGAATAACCGATGTAATCGTAGCTGAAGGTGATTATACCAGCTTCTGAAACACAAGATTTCATTTTTATTTTCCATTCGTTATTTCGACAAGTTACTTGTTCCAGGAAAAATACATTATCTATAAATCTGAAATGTTTCAGAAATTAATTTATTTCTTCATGTATGGCGTGGTTTCAACTACGAAGTAGCAATTGTTTAGTTTGCTTTTTAAGCACCATTATCCTTTGCTATCGCCTTATTTTTGTTATTTATAATAAATAGAGTAACTATATTCTAACTAGCAGTTACACAGAATATACCTTTTCAGCTTTATGCATTATACTCTATCGAATTATACAAAATTATTGCAGCTGTAAGTTTGCTTTTCTCAAGATGAGAATTTATTAGTTTCTTGTTATTTTATTATTGGCTTATTGTTGTGATCACATGAATTGTATACGGAATTTGGAAGTTGGCTCCATTAAAGTTATCATTCAACCTCCTTGCATTTTCTTTGTAATCATGTAGTAATAACTTAGCTTCAAAAGAACTGTTAATTTGTTTATTACTGCGTCTCTCGAAAGAAAGAAGCATAAACTTTTTATTATTAGACTTCCTGTTTTTCACTGTAACGTTTATTTAACACTTACTGGTTTTTCACTACACTCATGTATATCAGAATACTTTATATTTTGTTCTTCCACTTGTTCGACACTTTTTAAGGTCAATGACCTGGCGTAAGGTTAATGATCTGGTGTTCAGTGACCTGAGTGAAGTTTGTTCATTCACTAACACAGCCACTCTTAAGCATTTTGTTTGCTATACATTTAACATTTAATTAGGCATATTAACACTTGTTACCCTTTCTTTACAACTTATTTCCTTACAATTTCTAACAATTTATACCTTATAAAATATAAATGCAGTTGCTATTCAGATTTTTTTTAACAATGGATTTTTTCTATTACTTTTTTTATCTAAACTCTCTTTTGTTATATTGACAATTTGTTACTTTTAGTAAAGAAATTATTATGCAGTTTTTTAAATTACGTTGCTTTCCCCTTTTATGTTCCAGTTACTTTATTTTCTTTTTATTCTTGTGCCACAGACTTTTTAGACTTGCCCTAATCTTATGCTGCACATTAGCGCTCCAGAATTTATTCATAATTAAATCCCTAAATGTTTCAAAATTCATTTCACTGTCTGCTAGCATATATAACCTTTCTAAGGTTTTGTTATCCAAACATTTTCTAACAAGTATCATTTTTAATGCTTCAGGCACATTTTTCAATTTAAAATATTCTACTAAATCATGTATAAATTGTACTGGACTTGAGGAAGTATTAAAATAAGGTAAAGGTAATTCATTAAGCACAGAATAATAGTTTGACATTTGATTTGTTACATGCACATGTGTGTCATCATTATTGTTTTGTGTTTGAGAGGCTGATGCTATGGAAAAAGCAGTAGCGTCTCTTGTATAATTAGTTAACAAAGGTGATACACTTCTTTCTGCACTTGTATTATTGTCATGCATTTGATTAACATTTACAGAACTACTTACATTTGCATTTACCTTTGGTACACTGGTACTTAAATTTTCAAAACTATTTCTAAGTTTATCTATTTCTTTGCTACTTTCTTGTACTTTATCCTTAATTTAATCTATAATTGACTTGTGTCCTCCTTAGTTGCATCTGCATTCGTTTTTGCCATTTCATGCATTTTATTTATTTCTCCTGTTAAATCTATTTGTACTAGCACAAGATCTGCATTTGTATTTTCTACCATTGTTTTTAATTCTTCATCCTGTTTATCTAACTTATTACAAATACCCTGTTCAGTATTAATAAGTTTCAGCTCCATTTCAGTTATATTTTTATCAATATGGTTTGACCATTTCTGTTCTAGCTGTTTGCAACCTTTATTTAATTTTAAAATTATATCTTTTTGAAGTGTTTTAGAAGATTGTTCTATTTTGATGTCTAACCTCTTGCTATCAGCTTTGCTTTCTTTCATACAATTCTCTATTTGCTTAGCCAGTACTATTTTTATACTATATAGCTCTGTATTTGTTTCAGTTAACTTATTACTTATCTCTGTACTAGTTTCATTTAGCTTATTAAAGTCTTTTCTCAGCTCTGTATTAGTTTCAGTTATCTTATTACTTAACTCTACTCTCAGTTCTGTATTAGTTTCAATTATCTTATTACTTATCTTATCAGTTATCTTATTATTATCTTCTGTTAGCGTATTATTAAATTCTACTCTCATTTCAGTTATTGCATTTAGAAGGCACATAAAATTTTGTTGTGATAAATTTTCTTGCTCTTGTTCGCTAGATGTATCAGGGCTTCTTTCTTTTATTGTTTCCTGCACTAACATATGTAAAGGTGATTGACTTTACATATACTGCTATCTCTTTCTATGCCTACTTGTGAATTTGCAAATGATTGTTCTTCTACATTTAGCCTATTTGTTTCATCTAGATCTGATTGTAAAGTTACATTGTAATCATTAATGGCTGACCTATCCTCTCCTTCCCCATATTTTCATTGTTTTCTGTTTCCATTTTATTTTGTATATTTTCTTTTGTTATGTTTGGTTTTGGTATAGCTCAATTTTAATTTACCGCTTCTTAACAGCATGAAATTATCTTAATAACAATATCTTCGTAACTACTTTGATAATTATATAAATATATAATATTGGAATTTTTTGACCTTTTCTCTGGCTGTTAGGAAACGTTTATATTCTGTGTTCCTACGTAGATTGTTGTTGAATTGTTGACTGCGTGCGCCGTACTCCTGAAAGAATTGTTGCTGTCCTTGGATGATGTGGATTCTGTAGTTCTCTGGAGTTTTCTGAAGTTCTCTGTTGTTCTCTGGAGTTTTCTGAAGTTCTCTGATGTTTATTGATCTCTTCTTTTCAGCTTTTATCTTGCCAATTCTAGTCTGTTCGAGCCCCACGCAGCTGGGCGCCAATTTGAAGAAGGAGTTGTATTTTAGACTTACACAGATTATAATTTTTACTTCAATCCTTTTATTAATGCTTGACACGATTTAAATAACACTTCACTGATATAGAGAGCTGTGAGATTCTTTTATTAATTACCTGCACTTTTTAACACGTAAACTATTTTCGTCTCACACGAATACGTATTCAATTTCTCGAGGACACATCTCGCGTCCGGTTAGGAACACTGGCCACAACCAACACGTCCAGTTATGAGCACTGTCTACAAGCAACTGACTTGATTTCTACCGCCTAAATTTGTAAATTTCTGTATTTCAAGCCTCTGATTGGCTATTCCTAATCCAATAGAATAATTTTATTTAACTTAAACTTTTTTCTGGTTGTTGATTGGCTATTTTATAAACTCTCACAAAAATTACATTTTTGTTCCTCCAAGAATGACTAGTAGTATTATTACAGTTTCTTACTCATTATTGCCTCAAGGTTACCTTATTGTTACCTCATTGTTAGCAACCTTTAACCTATTATTCTCACAGCTCCTACATTATTAAATTACGTAATACATTCACATAACATTATTGAACATGTATACAATAATATAAAGATATACAATGATTGTAATATACACTTTTATATATATTTACATACACATATTGCTTTAAGGTGGGCTGTTATTGAATTATATATATTATATAATTAGACTGAAATTATTTAAGTGTTAAAAATACTGCCTCAAAGTGTACATTTACTTACTTGAAAAATAGTACTTATGTTGCCTAGGTATGAGGGCCCTAAGCAGCAAAGCGTAGCAGAGGGATGGTTTTATAAGTAGAGGATAAGCAGTTGCGATCTACTGCGGAACGACGACAGAATGTAGCCGTAGTATATGTGAGGCTAAACCCAATGAAGAATTACGACACCTTATTTTTTGGGATAGATACGGTAGGTAACGGTGTGTTTGGATAAACTATAAATATCGCTATTTTCGCGGATTCCGCTAGTTACTTCTTCTAGGCACGCGCAGTAGATTCAAAATGGAGTACTTTATCGACATTTAGCGATTAATTTCCTATATAAGAAAGTGTCTTAGGAATGTTGGATAGGTTACAAGCTCTCCAACTATTCACATCTCTTTTTAACTGTGTAATATATGCATTTTCTTCTTTAAATCAGCGTCCTTCCGCATTTCAATCGGAAAGCATATATGGAACCGTTACCTTTTAAACTCGCTTCGGTCGTGATGTAAATGTATCCACTCGTTATTAAAAAAATCCTACTTTGCGTAAATAACAATTATAGACTTTTGCTCTACTGCATTCAGACGTTAGTTTCAGATACGTACAGTTAATGTCAATTGCCCTGCAGACGACACGGAGTTTAGTGATTAACTGACACACATCTTATTGGGAATCCACTCTTCTTGTCATCTCTCTGAGTAGCAGAACCGTCATATGTATATTCACAGCAAAGGACCCGAATCTTTACACTCTAATTAACCCACTCAAATGTTTATAACAAAGACTCAGAATATGGGACTTGGTGCACCCTGCGGGTCAACTGAGGCTACAGGTATAACGCAAATAAAGCCAACATAACATGTGTTCAGTGACAATACCTATACCCCAAATTAAGTTATGCAATCATAATTTCCGCATTATTAGGCTAACGACGTGAAATTTCGGCGAATAAAACCTGAGTTACGAATACATATGCAACTATTCAATGTAAGGTCACAGAAATCGAGCTAAAAAGCCTTACACTATGAGATCTGTCATTTGCGCGCCAAACTTCGCTCCATCAGCGATGTCCCCGAAGTTCATAGCACGCGCGTTTCGAGTACCTCATTTAGTGAATGTGATGACTATGCATGCCGTAGTGTTACTGCAGGAGTATCGGATGACAAACGTTAGTGAGCTGAAATGTGGGTACATACCGCAAGAAAATGCCTAGCGGATCAGTTAGTTTCAAAAACAGCCATTCCTTCTATGCTATATAACTTAACGATTATTTGCGACTCCAAGGCAATATTTTATTTTAATTTGCATTACACAACTCTCATCGTGCCGGCCATTACACGCGCGAGACTGCGCCGCCTTTATGTGTGGTCGCCACAGGAGGTAGGTGTTGTTTTACCACTACCTTCAGAACATTCCGCAGGGTTCGCACCTATTTTCACAGCTAATTTCCATAGCAGGATGTTGTGAGAGATACTCACTTTCCTAACGGAACAGGACAAAATAATTTGTCAAATAAGCTTAATGAATGGAACTTAACCGGTCATACATGGTGCGGGAGATTCGATTAATGCCGCGGATTTATTTCAAATTAAACCATAGGATTTTCTACTATTACCATTACTACTCATGCTGTTGTTGCTATCACACTACTGTTGCTGTTTTGTTGTCACTACTGCTACTGCGGCTCTTGTTGCTACCACTACTGCAGATGCTGTGATTCTACCACCGCTACTGTTGATGCTGTTGTACAACTACTACCACTTTGCTCTTGTTGCTACTACTGATACTGCTGTTATGGTTGCTACCACTACCATTGCTACTGATGTTATTGATAACATTACTACTGTTGCTGCTGTTGTTGCTACCACCAATATTGCTACTGCTGCTCTTGTTGCTACCACTACCATTGCTACTGATGTTATTGATAACATTACTACTGTTGCTGCTGTTGTTGCTACCACCAATACTGCTACTGCTGCTCTTGTTGCTACCACTACCATTGCTACTGCTGCTATTGCTACCAACACAACCGTTGCTGCTGTTGTACAACCACCACTACTTTGCTCTTGTGCTACTACTGCTACTGCGGCTCTTATTGCTACTCATACTGCTGCTGCGGGGTTGCTACCACCACAACCGTTGCTGCTGTTGTACAACCACCACGCTGTACAACCACCACCACTTTGCTCTTGTGCTACTACTGCTACTGCGGCTCTTGCTGCTTCCACTACTATTGTTACTGCTGTTATTAATAACATTACTACTGTTGCTGCTGCTGTTGCTGTTGTTGCTGCTGCCACTACTGCTGCTCTTGTGGTTGCTACCACCACTACTGTTGCTGTTATACAACCACAACCATTTTGCTCTTGTTGCTACTACTGCTACTGCTGCTTAGTTTTTAACACTACTGCTGCTGCGTGGTTACTACCGCACTACTGTTTCTGCTGTTGTACAACCTGCACTACTTTACTCCTGTTGCTACTACTGCTACAGCTGCTCTTGTTGCAATCAGTACTATTGCTACAGCTGTCATTGATAACATTACTACTGTAGCTGCTACCACTACTACTATTCCATCTGTTGTTGCTACGGCTACTACTGTTGCTGTTATTGTTGCAGCACATCTACCATTGCTGCTGTTGCTTCTGATGTTGCTACTACTGTTGCTGTTATTGTTGCCACCACATCTACTATTGCTGCTGTTATTGCTGGCACTTCTACTGTTGTTGGAAACACTATTAATGTTAGTGTTACCACCACATCTAATGTTGCTACTGTTGTTACCACTACTACTGTTCCTTCTGTTGCTTCCACCACTACTACTCTTGCTGCTGTTGCAGTTACCACTATTAGTTTTGTTTCTGTTGTTTCCTATTACTACTACTGTTGCTGCAGTTGTTGCCACCACTACTACAGATACTGTAATTGTTGCTAATACTACTAGTGTTGCTGCTGTTGTTACTAACACTACCACTGTTGCTACTCTTGCTGGCATGAATACTACTATTGCTGAATTAAATTAAATTGAGTTTTATTTATGGACGATCTTTAACTGCTATGGTCCTTAGCGTCCCATTTTATATTGGGCATGAAAGACATGTAATTTTGCTCAGAGTTCTCTTTATCAGACTTGAGGTTCTTTTACGTGCCATAAATCTACGACACGGAACCACCGGCTTTAATTCCCTTGCGAAGGAAACCACGCTTAGGATTTTTACGCCGGAAAAAAATTCATCGCCCTCCATCGGTTTTGAACGCGCGACCTCACTGCTGCTGATGTTGTTTCTACCACTACTACCGATTTTCTGTTGTTACTAATACTATTACTGATGCTGCTGTTATTGCTACCACTACTACTGTTGCTACCGTTGTTTCTGCCACAACTACTGTTGCTGCTGTTGTCGCTACCACTCTTGCCGATGCTGTTGTTCCTACCACTACCACTGCAACTGCTGTTGTACTACCACTACCACCATTGCTGCTGTTGTACTACCACTACAACCATTGCTGCTGTTGTATCTCCCACTAGTACTTTTGCTGCTGTTGTCACCGCTATTACCGTTGCTTCTGCTGTTTCTTCCACTACCACAGTTGCTGCTGTTGTTTCTTCCGCTACCACCGTTCCTGCTCTAGCCAACACTATCATTGTCACTACTATTGTACTACCATTATCACTGTTGCTGCTGTTGTTTATTTCCGCTACTACTGATGCTACTGTTGTTTCTGCCACTATTACTGTTGTTGTTATTGAACTACTACTACCGCTGTTGCTGCTACTGTTTCTTCTACTACTACCGTTGCTGCTGTTGCTTCTGCCACAATTACTGTTGTTGTTATTGAATTAACACTAACACTTTTGCTGCTACTGTTTCTTTCACTACTACCGTTGCTGCTGTTGTTTCTGCCACTATTACTGTTGCTTTTATTGTAATACCACTACCACTGTTGCTGCTAAGGTATCTTACACTACTAAAGTTGCTGCTGTTGCTTCTACCACTATTTCTGTTACTTTTATTGTACTACTACTACCACTGTTGCTGCTATTGCTTCTTCCACTACTACTGTGGCTGTACTTGTTTCTACCACTATCACTTGCTGTTATTGTACTACTACTACCACTGTTGCAGCTATTGTTTCTTCCACTATTACTGTTGTTGCTGCTTCTTCCACTATTATTGTTACTGTTATTGTACCACCACTACCACTGTTGCTGCTATTGTTTCTACCACTAATATTGTTGCTGTAATTGTACTATCACTACCACTGCTGTTGCTGCTATTGTTTCTACCACTGTCACTGTTGCTGCAATTGTACTATCACTACCACTGCTGCTGCTGCTGCTGCTGTTGTTTGTTACACTATTACTGTTGCTGGTGTTGGACAACTATTATCACTGTTGCTGATGTTGTTTCTTCCGCTACCACTGTTGCTGCTGTTGAAACCACTTTCACTGTTGCTACTGTTGTTTCTTCCACAATTACTGTTCCTGATGTTGTACCATTATTATCAACTTTGCTGTTGTTGTTTCTTCGCTACTACTGTTGCTCCTGTTGCCACCACTTTCACTGTTGCTGCTGTTGTTTCTTCTACTATCACCATTACTGCTGTAGTACTTCATTACCACTGTTGCTACTGTTGTACTAGCACTACTACTGGTGCTGCTGTTGTTTCTGCCACTATTACTGTTGCTGTTATTGAACTAACACTACCACAGTTGCTTTTATTGTTTCTTCCACTACTACTGTTGATGCTGTTGTTTCTACCACCATTACTGTTGCATTTATTGTACTATCACAGTTGCTGTTAATGTTTCTTTCAACCACTACTGTTGCTGTTATTGTTTCTACCACTATCAATGGTGCTGTTATTGCACTAATGCTACCACTGTTGCTGCTATTGTTTCTTTCCACTATTACTGTTGCTGTCATTTAACTACAACTATCACTGTTGGTGCCACCGTTTCTACCATAAGTCTGTTGTTGTTATTTTAGTACCACTACCACTGTTGCTTCTCTTATTTCTAGCACTATCACTGTAGCTGTTATTCTACTACCATTACCACTGTTCCTGTTGTTGTTCCTACCACTGTTGCTGCTTTTGTTCCTACCACTATTACTGTTACTGTTATTGTACAACCACGACCACTGTTGCTGCTGTTGTATCTTCCACCTATTGTTGCTTCTGTTGGCGCTACCACTATTAATGTCGCTGTTATTGTACTACCCTACCGCTGTTTCTTCTATTGTTTCTTGCACTAGTACTGTTTCTGTTCTTATGTCTTCCACTATTGGTTTTGCTACTGTACTACTACTACTACTACTACTACTACTACTACTACTACTAATACTACTACTACTACTACTACTACTTCTACTACTACTACTACTACTACTACCACTACTACTACTAATGCTGTTGCTGCTGTTGTTTCTTCCACTGTTACTGTTGCAGCTATTGTACTACCATTATTACTGTTGCTGCTGTTTTTCTACCACTATCACTGTTGCTGCTACTATTTCTTTCACTATGACTGTTGCTGTTATTTTACTAACACTACCACCGTTGCTGCTGTTGTTTCTTCCACTATTACTGTTTCTACTGTTGTACTACCACTACTACTGTTTCTGCTGTTGGTTCTTCCACTATTACTGTTTCTACTGTTGTACTACCACTACTACTGTTTCTGCTGTTGTTTCTTCCACTATTACTGTTGCTATGTTGTACTACCACTACTACTGTTTCTGCTGTTGTTTCTTCCACTGTTACTGTTTCTACTGTTGTACTACCACTACTATTGTTTCTGCTGTTGTTTCTTCCACTAGTACTGTTCCTACTGTTGTACTACCACTACTACTGTTTCTGCTGTTGTTTCTTCCACTATTACTGTTGCTACTGTTGTACTGCCACTACCAGTGTTGCTGCTTTTGTTTCTTCCACTATTACCCTTGCTGCTGTTGTTTCTTCCACTATTACTGTTTCTACAATTGTACTACCACTACTACTGTTCCTGCTGTTGTTTCTTCCACTAGTACTGTTGCTATGTTGTACTACCACTACTACTGTTTCTGCTGTTGTTTCTTCCACTATTACTGTTGCTACTGTTGTACTGCCACTACCAGTGTTGCTGCTTTTGTTTCTTCCACTATTACCCTTGCTGCTGTTGTTTCTTCCACTATTACTGTTTCTACAATTGTACTACCACTACTACTGTTCCTGCTGTTGTTTCTTCCACTATTACCCTTGCTATTACTGTACTACCGCCATCACTGTTGCTGCTATTGTTTCCTCCACTATTAGTGTTTCTACTGTTGCACTACCACTACTACCGTTGCTGCTGTTGTTGCTTTCACTATTACTGTAGCTGTTATTGTACTATCCTATCACTGTTTCTGCTATTGTCTCTTCCACTATTACTGTTGCTACTGTTGACTGCCACTCCAACATTGCTGCTGTTTTTCTTCCATTATTACTGTTGCTGCTATTGATTCCTTCCACTATTACTGTTGCTGCTATTGTTTATTCCATTGCTACTGTTTCTATCACTATTGCTGTGTCTGGTATTGTTTCTACCACTGCCACTGTTGCTGCTATTATTTCTACCACAACTACTGTTGCTGCTGTTGTTCTTACTACACCTTCTGTTACTGCTGTTGTTCCTACCACTACTACTGTTGCTGCTGTTGTTGCATCAACAATTGTTGTTGATGTTATTGTTACTACTGCTGCACTTGTTGCTACCTCTATTACTGCTACTAGTGTTCTTATTGCCATCACTACTACAGATGCTGTAGGTACTAACACTACTCTTGCTACTACTACTGTTGCTGCTCTTGTTACTAACAATACTATTGTTGCTGTTGTCTTTGCTACAACTACTACTGTTGGTCCTGTTCCTACCACTCTTAATGATGCTGCTACCACCACTACTAGTGCTGTTGTGTCTACTTCTGTTGCTGATGTTGCTACTACTCCTTCTCTACTGCTGCTGTTGTTGTTACTACAGCTACTGTTACTACCGCTATTATCCCTGCTGCTACCACTACTTTCAGATCTGTTGTTTCTGCAACTCTACTGTTGCAGTTGGTGCTACCACTTCTACCGTTGCTGCTACCCTACTAGAAGTACAGGTGTTGCTACTACTGCTACTGTTTCTATTGACCCCCAGGGGGCCTGCAGTCTGCAGGTACGGGAATGGCGCACCCGGGGCTCCGAGCCTGTCACCTCCATCTTCATCCTGCGACTTTCATTTTTTTGGATCTCATGATGATGACCCGGAAAGGAAATGGTAACAATATAAAAATTATGAATAAGGTCTTGAAAGAAAATGAATTACGGGACAGGGGAGTCGGAACCCCAGAACCGGTCGGAGGAGTGGTGAGAGGGCAGGCTCACCCGACCGTCAGCCAGCGACTGCCAAGCATCTGAGACGTAGAACCATGCCGGGATGCTCGTAAAAGCTACTGGAACTATACAAGGAAAGGCTCAGAACTCAGAATTAGAACCAAGGCAAGAAAGAAGAGAGCTTGATCCCTTCCTAAGACGACCATTACTTGACAGATCACCGACTCAACAAAGACGATGTTCGACTGGAAGCTTAAACTTAAATACTCTTCTAGATGGGAACATAAGGGTAAACCTAAGTGAGGTTACTAAATCGGGACCGTCTGAACTCAATAAGGAGGATTTGAATAGGAAACCCAAAAGGAAAATAAATGATTGTTTTCAAACAATAAAAAAGGGTACAGAAGAATAAGTATTATTTCAGCAAAAGATAGATAAAGAATACCACATGCATAGAGACTTGATAAATAAGATAATGAAGGAAGTTTAAGTGCTTAATAAAGTAACCAAAGAAATTCCGAATACGAAGAAGGAAATAAAAAATTCTATATGTATGCTTGACAGATATATGAAGAGAATATCCAGCACAATGAAGTTTATACCTGAAATAATAGAGGAACTCAAAGAGAAAGTAAAGAAAAAGAGACGATGATGAAGGTACTCAAACTATAAATAAACAAGAACTAGACAGAATAAAACTAACAATTGAAATAGAAAATGAACTTGCAGGGGATATGAAAGAGCAAGAATTACAAGAATTAATAAATGTCAATTGGCCCAAAGAAGTATTTAAACAGTGCCAATTGATAAAAGGAGAAGTCTTACAGAGGGAAGACGAAGACTTAATTATTATCACGAAAGGGTAGAGAATACAGAAGGAAAGATTATGAACAAGATTAGATATATAAATCCACAAATACAAAAGATAATTAACGAAGGTAAATTAAAAGTGGGAAAGATGATATACAGTGTGACATTAAATGAGACAATGGGAGAGAACCTCGAGGATAGCAACAGTAAGAGATTTATTTATGTTATTCTACAGAAGATGGAAGAAGGACAATTGAAGATAAGATAAACTTAATGACAAATTTGGAAAATATCCTGAATACCATTAGACAAAAAGTAAGAGCAAACACTACATGTATAACTACAAAATTTGTGGAAGAGAAAAGTATAAGGAAAATACTCGAATACTTTGGGAGAAAAAAGGATATACAAATACCAATGTATAGTATCAAGAAATGGGAAAATGACACACAGGAAAACCAGATAGAAAAAGTTAAAAAACGAAAAGTAAAAAACGAACATACTATAATTTTGAAGCCTATAGGAGAGAGGACCTATGCATATACTATAAAAATGTTAAACAAAATGTAAAGACCAAAGGAGCAATTATCAACCAGAAGAATAAAAATAGAGATGGAAGTGTCTAATTAAAAATTAAAGGAAATGATGCAACTGAAATACAAGCCTCTCAACAACTGCTAACTACAAAGCTAGAGATTATTGCAGAGGTCCAAGTGAAGACAATAAACCAAACAATTATGATTTTAGACATTGCTGAAACTGTGCGGCATGATGAAATTAAAGCAGTAGTGCAACAAGAACTGAATACACATGAAGAAATTTTTAATCTGAAAGTGGCAGAAAAAGCTAACGTACAAGGTGTAAAGTATGCCTTTGTAACCATTGCTACAGAGGCAGAAAATAGATTAATAAATAAGAGAAGAATAGGAGATGGCTGGGACAGATGGAGAATAAAGGCTACAAACTTCTTGAATAGATGCTATAAAAGCTAGAGAGTGGGACACTGGGGTAAATGTTTGCTCAAAGCAAAAAATAGAATTAATATGTCACAATTGTGGTGAAACAGGACATAAAATTAAATAATGCAAAAATGCAACGACATGCTATTTATGCCAATCTAAAGAACACAAGGCGGAGACAATGCGATGTCCTGAATATAGGAAACTCGTTTTGGCTTAGGGAAGGGAGAAAAGGAACGTTTTAACGAATCAAAAACGAAATTAATGCAGGTAAACCTTGATAGGAGTAAACAAGCAATGGATCTAATGATGCGTAAATGTGCAGTAAATAAAGTTAACTTAGCAATAATAGCAGAATCAAATAGAAACATAGTAAAGTTTAATCCAGCATGGATAAGAGACGAATACATAGATGCTGCTATATACATACCAATAACTGATTTAAGAATACGCGAAACCGGGAATGGGAAAGGATATGTATGGGTAGATTTAGATGAAATGGTCATTTACTCTTGTTACGTTTTGCCTACATTAATAAAGAAGAACTTCAACATTATTTGAACAAAATACGACATAATATTGAACAACGAGGAAAAAACAAAGAGAAAGTGTTAATCGGAGGGGAGTTTAATGCAAAATCATATCTATGGGGTTCTCCGATTGAAGATAAGAAAGGAAGCACTCTGGCATAGTGGATAAATGAAAATGACTATAACATTTTAAATGATGGAAAAGTACCCACGTTTGAAAGGAATAATGGGTCGTCATACATAGAGTTGCACTATGCTCAACAGAAATATTAAAACTGGTCCGAAACTGGTATGTGGATGAAGAAGAAAACTTAAGTTACCATAAGAAAAAATATATATCTATCAAAGTTACAGAGAAACAAAACAACCAAAGAAACAAATGAAAGGTTGGAGATATAAGAAAGAAAATAAAGATGTATTACTCACAAAGGTGGATCAGGAAAGTGGACGATTGAGTACTAGATATGAACCGAGTGAATTGAAACAATTAATGGAAATTGCATGTAATTAAACAAGAAACATAAGTCAGCATACTGGTGGAATGTCAACATAGCACAATTAAGAAGACAAAATACTGAGGCGAGGAGAAAAGTGGCAAAGGAAATCGTAAAATAAATTTCGATAATCATGAGAAGTATGAAATACAAAACCTGTACCGCGAGTGCAGAAAAGCCTTAAAAATGCTATTAAATTAGCAAAAAAGATTGCATGGGACCAACTATGCACCGCTATAGATGCAGATATTTGGGGTCTTGGATATAAAACAGTTACAGGGAAGATAGGGGCCAGATCACCATTGCAGGCCACAGATGAAGAGCAGCTAAGAATAGCAAAAACGTTGTTCCCAGAACATAAAATAAATGCCTGGTCATCGGTAAACGTAAGCAGAGAAAAAATACGTTTATGCAACATTAAGAAACTACTCGAGGCTGTATATCGCATTAAAGCAGCAAAGGCGGCGGGACTAGATGGAATCCCTCCAGAAGTTATTAAAGTTATTGCGGAACATAGGCCTGATATATTTGTAAATACAGTAAAAGCGCTCCTACTTAAAGGGAATTTCCCAATAGAATGGAAAATAACTAGACTCATACTTATAGAAAAGCCAAAAACAGGAGATGGCACAAGGGCATATAGACCTTTGTGCCTTATAAATGTCATAGGAAAAGTCTTTGAGCAGATAATCAACAAACGACTCGTAGAAGAGATTGAGAAAAAGGGAGGGTTAGCACAAACACAATTTGGCTTCAGAAAGGGTTTATTGACGGTAGGAGCTGTGGAGTTTATACAAAGAACTGTAAAAGATGAAATCAAAGAAGGAAACAAATATGCTGTTATGGTCACTTTTGACGTCAAAAATGCTTTCAACTCAGCGCCATGGAAAGGAATTATAAGAGAGTTAAAAAGGCGAAAAATAGCCCTATATTTAACTAGACTTATTTGTAGCTACCTCCAAGATAGGTATATCTTAATAGGAAAAATACAAAGCTGGCTGTGAGCTGCGGGGTACCCAAGGCTCCGTTTCGGGACCAACATTATGGAACCTTTATTATGATGGTTTTAAATTTGGAATTACCAGCAGGAACTAAAACGATTGGATATGCCGATGATAAAATATGTGGCTAGTAAGGCAGTAAAAACTGTTGCAGTCCTGGGACCGTTTATACCAAATATCGAAGAACCGAAACAAGGGAAAAGAAAAGTACTTGGGAGCGTAATTAACTTCATAATCCTTTACTGTGCCCCGGCCTGGAAGGCCTGTCTAGAAAATAAAACATATAGAAGGATAATCGAAAGAGTGCAGCAAAAAATTTCCATAAGAATAGCAAGTGCATATAAAACAGTTTCCACCAAGGCAATTCAAGTTATACCAGGAACTATACCCATATATTTATTAGTCAAAGAGCGGTCATATGGAAATAAAAATAACAAGATACATAGAACACAGGTAAAAGATTATTCTATTAAAATATGGCAAACGGAATGGGAATTAGAAAGTGAAACATCACAATGGACCAAGACTTTGATACCAAATATAGAACCTTGGCTGAATAGAAAACATGGACAAGTGGGATACTACTTTACACAATTCTTAACTGGACACGGACGTTTTAAAACTTATTTATATAAAATGAACCTGGTAAACAGTGAGACCTGCACATTTTGTGAAGAAAAAGACACACCTGAACATGCAATATTAATGTGTAACAAGTGGAGTAATTTAAGGCAGAAATACGCGCGACAAATTGGGCAATATAACGGTGGACAATATTATGACACAAATGCTAGCAAACGAAAATAAATGGACAATCATTGAAGAAATGATAACTAGCATACTCACAGGAAGAGAAAAAGATGGAAAAAAGGACCAAAATATGAGTGCCACATACGTGAAGTAATACCGAAAGGTAGTCCCACGATGTGTGCATTACTTCTAGCAGGGGTTTTATAGTTGGTAGAAATCCAACTCGTCTGGTAGCGTCTTTGAAAGATATTTCCCCTGCTATATAAAATTAAAAACTGTTGCTATTGATACTACCACTACTGCTGCTGTTGTTACTACTGATACCACTCCTACTGCTGTGTGGGGATACTACTGCTATTGTTGCTATTGCTACTACCACCACTACTGTTGCTGCTACCACTACTACTAGTGCTGTTGTTGCTACTACTACTGTTGCTAATGTTTCTAATACTGCTACTGTTGCTATTGTTGCTACACTACTACTGTTTCTGCTACCACTACTACTAGTGCTGCTGTTGCTACTACTGCTACTGTTGCTATTGTTTCTACTACTGGTACTGTTGTTGCTACTACTAATACTACTCCTACTGCTGTTGAGGCTGCTGCTACTAATGTTTCTACAACATTACTTCTACTACTACTGCTGCTGCTCTTGTTGCCGCTACTACTACTGCTTCTGCAAAAGGACTACTACTACTGCTGTTTCTACAAAAATACTACTACTACTACTCTACTACTACTACTACTACTACTACTACTACTACTACCACTACTACTACTACTACTATTACTGCTGCTGCTGCTGTTATGGCCGATAACACATTTGTTCTACAGTTTTTTTTGCGGTAGAGGAAAAATCTTTCTAAAGACACCACTCTTGTGGCGAGTTGGATTTCCACCAACTAAAAAACCCCTACCATCTACTCATATCATCCTGGAACGCTTAAATAAGCATACTTCAGCATGATACCTGTCAATATTACATTCCATACCTTCTATCTTCTTTCTCTTTTATCTCTAAAATTGATTTTGCTAAATCTTTAACTACATTCCATGACATCCGATACTTAATCATAATTGGAACTAAATTAGCCTAGTGAGTACCATCCCTAACTTCTCATGTGCTTGTAATCTAAAATCCTCCCATTTTGGACATCGAAAGGTGTGTTATACGGAGTTCTTCTCTACACAGTAACGACACTGAGCCGAGTCTGCTTTACGCACTTTCTGTGCATAATTACTAAATATACCACGTCTGAATAGTATTTGTGCCAAAAAATATTCAACCTGTCTATGTGTGCATTTCAGCCACAAATTTATGTCTGGTATAATCTTCTTGGTCCATTGTCCCACTACCGTGGTTTCATCCCATCTTTGAGGCCATTCGGTAATTATTTCTTTCCTAACTTCTATCTTCTGTTGCTTACAATTCTCAATAACTCCTTCATATACAAGTTGTCTATCTTTTACTTGCAGGTCAACTGGAATGGCTTCTGGTATCACCTGCAGAGCTCTATTAGACACAGTTCTATAACCGCACACAATTCTGAGGAGCATTTGCCGTTGTATTTTTGTTAGTGCCTTATCATTATTTTTCCTCCCTAAGGTCAAACACCATATTGGTGATGCATATAGTAATATAGAGTAAACCGCACATAATATTATTTGTCTTTTCAAAGGTCGAGGGCCTCCAATATTTGGCAATAATCTACACAACTTGGATGCTTTCCTTTCTGTTTTCTCAGTTATCAGTTTAATATGTTCATTAAAGGTAACATTTTCATCAATCATAATACCTAGGTACCTGATTGCCTTAATTGGAGCTATTTTTGGATCTTTAATTCAAAAATAGATGTTACATCTTCTTCTCGGTCCTTTCATTATGACACACTCTGTTTTCTGTGGTGCCAGCTTTAATTTATTAAACTCTATCCACCTACCGATGCGTCTTAGGGATTTATTTGCCCTATACATAAGTTCATCTTCATCTTCAGCCGTAACAACCACTGCCAAATCGTCAGCCTTCCGTCAATTTTAACTCCAAAACTACACCATACAATATATTCCATAGGATCGGCCCAAGAATAGATCCTTGAGGTACTCCAGCTGTAATCTCCATTTCTGTCTTATCAATTACTATTTTTCTATCTTCAAAATAAGAGTCTTTGGTCTGTATCAGGTATGTAGAGATATTTCTTCTTTGAAGTTCTTTAATTATTAAGCTCCATGTCGCAGTGTTAAAAGCAGTTTTAACATCAAGCGTAATTAACACAATCCATTTTGCCGTTGCTTCTTTCCTAATTTTCATTACTGTTTCTATAGCCTGAATCGTAGATTTACCTTTCCTGAAACCAAACTGGTGGTTACTCAATCCTCCTCCGCTAATTCTCTCTCTAATCTTATCCTTATCAATCCTTCATAACATTTACTAATCGTATTCAAAAGGCACAGTGGTCTGTATGCAGATGGTAGTGGATCTTGAAGAGATCTACCTGCTTTAGGTAGTAGAACCCTCTTGGCGATCTTCCATTGTTTCGGAAATGTTTGTTCCATCAACAATTTATTCACTAGATAATATCCAATCTAGTGCTATCTTAAAAGCGTTTATAATTGCTTCTGTAGGAATTCCGTCTATTTCCGGGGCCTTTCCTGTTTTCATACTTGATATTACTTCTTCTAATTCATCTATAGTGAATAATTCCATATTAAGGGTACTCAGGATAGGTTCCAATCTATCTTTTCTATATGGAAAGAGAACCCTTGCAATATCCCTCTTTTTCAGTTGTCAGACAAACAGGCATCTTATTTGTGAATCGATCAGTGACAATTTTGTATCCCAGCCCCCAAATATCACCATCTAATGCTTCACATAGTTTTACCCAAATGCATACGTTTGGATTGCTGTATAGGTTTGGCCAACTTCTTCATACTTAATCTGTAATCATTTCTCAGTTCCTCCCTCTCAATTAATCCTAAGTTTCTTCTATTGGATCTAGTTAAAGCTCTTCTTTTCCCAATGCATATACGTCTATATGCCTCTATAACACATTTGTTCTACAGTATGACCACCACCACTACTACTACTACTGCTGCTGTGGTTGCCACTACATCTGCTGGTATTACTACAGCATGTCTACTACTGTTACTATTACTACTACTCCTGCTGCTACTATTATATTGTTATGCTGCAGTTAGTGCTATTGCTATTACTGCTACTACTGCTCCTCCTCCTGCTACTACAACTAGTGTTGCTTGCTACTACCACTCTATTACTACTACTGCTGCTATTGTTTCTACTACTACAACTGGAACTACTACAATATGATTACTACTACTACTAATAATAATAATACTAGTACCACTACCCTATTATCAGTGCAAGTCTAACGCTTCTGCCACTGCTACTAATGCTTCTACTTCTACTGCTACTGCTAATATTAATGCAAATCTAATGCTATTGTTGGTACTCCGACAACTACTTGTATAACTATAAAATAACTACTACTTATAGTAGTACTATTAATCTATTATTACCACAACTCTAATGCTACTTCTCCTATCACTGCTGCTAGTACTAATACTACTACTACCACTACTACTACTACTACTACTACTACTACTACTACTACTACTACTACCACTACTACTACTACTACTACTACTACTGCTACTACTACTACTACTACTACTACTACTACTACCACTACTACTACTACTACTACTACTACTACTACTACTACTACTACTACTACCACTACTACTACTACTACTACTACTACTACTACAACCACTACTACTACCACCACTACTACTACTACTACTACCACTACTACTACTACTACTACTACTACCACTACTACTACTACTACTACTACTACCACTACCACTACTACTACTACTACTACCACTACTACTACTACTACTACTATTACTATTACCACTACTACTACTAATACTATTACTACTACTACTACCACCACTACTACTAATACTATTACTACTACTACTACCACTACTACTAATACTATTACTACTACTACTAATACTATTACTACTACTACTAATACTATTACTACTACCACTACTACCACTACTACTAATACTACTACTACCACTACTACTACTAATACTACTACTACTATTACTACTACTACCACTACTACTACTACTATTACTACTACTACTAATACTATTACTACTAATACTATTACTACTACTACTACTACTACTACTTCTACTACTACTACTACTACTACTACTACTACTACTGTAGGTTATACCACCGTATTATTTCTGCTCCTAACACTACTGTTGCGACCACATCCTAATACTACTCGTGTTAGGGCGTTTGCTACTACCACCCTACTAGTGTTGCTACTACTGTTGCTACTGCACCCTACTAACACCGTTGCTGCTAATGCGTTTGCTACTACCACCCTACTAGTGTTGCTACTACTGTTGCTACTGCACCCTACTAACACCGTTGCTGCTAATGCCTTTGCTACTACGACCCTAATACTAGCACCATACTACTACGGTTGCTACTCCGTTGCTACTGCCAACGTAACAATACCGCTGCTACTACTCCTGTTGCTACTACCACCCTACTAGTGTTGCTACTACTGTTGCTACTGCACCCTACTAACACCGTTGCTGCTAATGCTTTTGCTACTACCACCCTACTACTAGCACCATACTACTACGGTTGCTACTCCGTTGCTACTGCCAACGTAACAATACCGCTGCTACTACTCCTGTTGCTACTACCACCCTCCTGCTCATACTGTTATGCGAATAGCTACTGCCAACCTACTACTGCTGCTTCTACTAGCACCCTACTGTTACTATGGTTACTACTACTGTTGCTATAGCCACCCTACTAATGCCGCTGATACTCTATTGTTTCTAATACGACTGTACTACTTGTTTTGCTACTACCACCCTACTACTACAGTTACTACTACTGTTGCTACTGCCGCCCTACTAACATCGCTGCTACTACTACTGTGTCTACTCTACCTACTAATACCGTTGTTACTAGTACTTTTGGAACTGCTACCCTACTAATACCGCTACTAATACTACTGTTTCTATTACCACCCTATTACTACTGCTCCTTTTGCTACTAGCACTCTACTACTACCGTTACTACTACTGTTGCTGCTGCTACCCTACAAATGCCGCTGCTAACACTACTGTTGCTACTACCGACCTACTACTACTGCTCCTACTGCTTCCTACATAGAGTACAGGCAAGAGGTTCTTCAATTAAAACATGGCAAACGAAATGGGAACTAGAAAGTGAAACAGCACAATGAACCAAGACTTTGATACCAAATATAGAACCTTGGCTGAAGAGAAAACATGGACAAGTGGGATACTACCTTACCCAATTCTTATCTGGACACGGACGCTTTAAAACTTATGTATATAAAATGAACTTGGTAAACAGCGAGGCCTGCACATATTGTGAAGCAAAACACACACCTGAACATACAATATTAATATGTAACAAGTGGAGTAATTTAAGGCAGAAATACGCGCGACAAATTGGGCAAGATATAACGGTGGACAATATTATGACACAAATGCTAGAAAACGAAAAGAAATGGATAATCATTGAAGAAATGATAACTAGCATACTTAAAGGAAAAAAAAAGATGAAAAAAAGCATTAAAATATGAGTACCACATACGCGAAGTAATACCGAAAGGTAGTCCAACTATGTGTGCATTACTCCCAGCAGGGGTTTTTTAGTTGGTGGAAATCCAACTCGCCTCGTGGCGTCTTTGAAAGATTTTTCCCCTGCTATAAACAACAAAACAAAAAAAACTGCTTCCCTACTGACACCGCTGCTAATGCCACCGTTGCTACTACCACCCTACTACTAGTGTTCCTACTGCTGCTTTTGCTACTTGCACCCACCTACTACGGTTACTACTACTATTGCTACTACCATCCTACTACTACTACTACTACTACTACTACTACTACTACTACTACTACTACTACTACTACTACTCGTTTTGCTACTTGCACCCTCCTACTACGGTTGCTACTACTGTTGCTACTGCTATCCTACCGACACCGCTGCTAATACTACCGTTGCTACTACCATCCTACTACTAGTGCTCTTACTGTTACTTTGGCTACTTGCACCCTCCTACTACGGTTACTACTACAGTTGCTATTGCTACCCAACTATACTACTGCTAATTCTACTGTTGCTACTACTACTACTACTACTACTCGTTTTGCTACTTGCACCCTCCTACTACGGCTACTACTACTGTTGCTACTGCTACCCAACTATACTACTGCTAATTCTACTGTTGCTACTACTACTACTACCCGTTTTGCTCCTTGCACCCTCCTACTACGGCTACTACTACTGTTGCTACTGCTACCCAACTATACTACTGCTAATTCTACTGTTGCTACTACTACTACTACTCGTTTTGCTACTTGCACCCTCCTACTACGGCTACTACTACTGTTGCTACTGCTACCCAACTATACTACTGCTAATTCTACTGTTGCTACTACTACTACTACTACTACTACTACTCGTTTTGCTACTTGCACCCTCTTACTACAGTTACTACTACTGTTGCTACTGCTACCTACTAATACCGCTGTTAATACTACTGTTGCTACTACCACCCTACTACTGCTGCTTTTGCTACTGGCACTCTACTACTACGGTTAACACTACTTTTGCTACTGCCACACTACTAACACCGCTGCTACTACAACTGTTGCTACTGCTATCCTACTAATACCGCTGCTGCTATTACTACTACTACTACTACTACTACTACTACTACTACTACTACTACTACTACTACTACTACTGCTGCTGCTGCTACCACCCTACTAGTGCTGCTACTTTTGCTACTAGCACCCTCCTACTGCGGTTACTAATACCGTTGCTACTGCCACACTACTAATACCGCTGCTACTACTACTGTTGCTACTGCTACCCTACTATTACCGCTTCAAATACTGTTGTTGCTACTACTACTCTACTGCTCCTACTGCTACTTTTGCTACTAGTACTCTACAACTACGGTTACTACTACTGTTGCTACTGCCACTCTACTAATACTACTGCTATTACTACTATTGCTACTGTCACCATATTAATACCGTTGCTACTACTGTTTTTGCTAACGCTACCCTACTGCTACTACCGTTGCTGCTAATATCTACTACCATCCTATTACTATTACTTTTACTTTTAATTTCGCTACTAGCACCCTATTTCTACAACGATTACTACTACTATTGCCTCTGCCACTATACTAATACCGCTGCTACTCTGCTGATTCTACTACTACCCTACTGCTACTTTTGCTACTAGCACCCTATTACTACTATGATTACTACTATTGCTGCTTCTGCCACCCCGCTAATACCGCTGCTACTCTGCTGTTTCTACTACCACCCTACTGCTACTACAGCTTCTACTACTGGTGTTGCTACTGTCACCTCCTACTACTTCTACGTTGCTTCTAACACCCTACTGCTGCTACTACTGGTGATACTCTGTTATTGCAACTATTGCTACTGTTGCTACTACTGCTTGAGTACTCCTCCTCCACTATTATGCTACCACCACTACTACTATTACTGTTGCTACTACCACCCTATTGCTACTACCGTTCCTACTGCTCCTACGTTGCTTTTGCATCCTACTCCTACTGCTGATACTACTACTATTGCTACTGTTGCTACTACTGCTTGAGTACTACTCCTCTACTATTACTTCTATCACTACTACTGCTACTACTACTACTACTGCTACTACTACTACTACTACTTCTACTACTACTACTTTTGCTGCTAATTCTACTTCTAATACTGATACTACTATTACTACTACTGCTAATGCTGTTATTACTATTGTTATTACTGCTAATGCTGTTACTATTATTGCTCTGTTACTCTACTACGGTGCCATCAGATAAAGCGACAACGCTGTTAGCGGCACTCTGTCGCGCTTGCAAGCCGCTTCTGTCCCGAGAATCATGTTCCCTCTAATGCGCTGCTTCCCTCATATTTATACATCGAAGTCCACTACAGGATCCTAAGGTAGATGTTTGGTGTGCTGTGAGTGCTGCTAGAATAATTAGCCCTGCTTTCTTTCACGAAACAGTTAATGCTGCACGGCACCAAGCCCTATTTTGCAGCAAATTTTCCCTCAATTGACAGATGGGCGAATGCTCGGTGTATTTCAACAAGACGGAGCTACAGCTCATTACAGCTCGGACATCTTTGGATACAATTGCTGACGTCTTTGCTGACGGAGTGATCAGTGTAGGGGTGTGGCCTGTTCGATTCCTAGAGCTCATGCCCTGCGATTTTTTAATTGTGGGGCAATTTAAAAGACAAAATGTACAACCAAAATCCCCAAACTTTATAAGAACTGCAAAATAATATATATGAAGACATAACTAGCATTGCTCTAGAAGATCTGCATTATGGGAATCATAATCCGTTAAGAAGCCGCAATGCCTGTCTTCGTGCACAAGGAGAACGTTTCCAACATCACATTTGAAAAGTTAAGCAATATAAGGGGCATTCAATATTGTAATTTGCGAAATAATAATGGTACTAGTTCATCCTAATTATTTGGATGCATACGACGGTTCGCGCGGGGATGAAGTGTTGGCAGGCGAGTGGCACGCGCCCTCGACCCAGGTATCGCTAGCAGCGTTGCTGCTTAATCTCATGACCCTATGTTACTGCTGCCCGTAATGTTGCTACAACTGTTGCTAAAACTAGTAACAATTTGCTACCGTCCAGAGAGCAGCGTTAAGTCTACATCTTTATCCCTCCATTGAACTGATTCTACTACCTCCGATCTAAACTGTCTTTCAACATAAGTTTGCCTTGTCTGTAGTAACATTATGCTCAATGATGCCCCAGGAAATTGCAAATATTACAAATAGAACGTGCTGAGCATCTCCATTTATGTGTGTGTGAGGGAGGGAGGGAGGGAGGGAGGGAGGGAGAGCTGAAATACTCGAAGTTGGGTGTATACACATTTCGAACTTAACGTACCGTCTAAGTCTGCAACACAGGGCTTAGAGCTTATAAAAATACACCATTTGCGTTAACTATTTGAACTATTTTGTCATTTACGAGGCATTTTCTGTTTTTTTTAACAGTTCAATATTTTCAGCTATACATTTTTGCAAAATATTAACTCACTGTTCTTTTGCTTCTGATCAAACCATGCAAAGAGTATTTGTTTCCATTCGGGTTCTCTTCTTTCTAATCTTCTTCAAACACCTGCTTATAACATTTGTATTAAAATCATTTCTGGTGAATGATAAAGAGGAGATAGAGAGAAAAATAAGTTTTTATATGAATAATTTGTAGTAAAGCCTTGAAATGAGCGAAAACTAGTAGGGAAACTCTTGTGATTGTTATACATCAGGTTCTTTCTTCTTGAAGTTCTATGTATTTAGATAATGAACCAATCCTAATTCTATTTATGAAACAAACTGGACATGTGGGATTACCAGCCCTTTTAACAATTATTTCTCATCAAGGAACATTTTCAATGCACGATGTGAAACGTTATTTTCGCAAGCAACTAAATGTGCGCTTAATGTTACTACAACAAGCACCATTTTCTGTTATTCATGAATACTGAATTAAATACCTCGACAACGGTTCCTCGGTGGAATATAATTAATGTGCTGTCATGAAGGTTCAGAGGGATACACATACTTATGTAAATGTTATGTGGGTCCAGCAGATTCATAGAAGCTAACGGTCGCTAAATGTCAGACGTATATGATCGCAGCATCTGCGCTTTATTTAGTTCCATCACCTTGCTAAAGATACAGGACATCCTGTGTACTTTGGCTTTGATGAAGTGGCAAACTGATCAATCAAATAACTTCATAATTGTTGCACATTTAAAGCAAAACAAACACAAAAGTGCTTTCGGAAAAGAACATTGGAAAGTTTGATTCGAAACATAACTACATGGAGGTTTTCAACACTTTATTTTCATTGTTTAATTTCCCTACTACATATAGTAGGTAGGGGAAGTATTGTATTCCACCAAAAAATTCGATGTATATTGCACCGGAAATGCATGTTTTGAGGCCCCCTGAATAAAAAAAGCATTTTTAGAAAAAGATCCGTCTGCGTGTCATAACTCAAAAACGAAAAGTTGGATAAATACCAAACTTGGTATTTGGGTTCAGTATCTTTCAAAGATGCGACACGAAGATTTTCAAGAAAATCCCCCAACCCCAGACTACCGTTTACATGGAACGTTTTTGTAAAATTTTTATATTCTAAAAAATGGCTCTAATGATTTTGATTAAAATATCATATGTTTAAGATACTTTCAGGGCAAATGAACCTATATCTTGAATTTTATGGAAATGTCCCCGAAAGTCGTATTCATTCTGAATGAATTTTGCATAACTGCTAAACTGTAAGAGATAGACAAAATTTTTCTGCACAAAAAATGTAGATCTTGTTAAAACACACAATTTATGTCATGTATATTTTTTGTCGAGTGAACCATTTTGGAGATATTCCTTGTTATTCGTTTGAATTTTCCAATTTTTATATTTTTTTTCTCAAATGGGAAGTCGTTATTTTATTTATTATTTTTTTATTCTGGACATGGAAAGTGAACGGAATGCTTCACATAGCAACCAGCTCTTAAAAGATTTGACTTTCGCTTAAAGCCTACCATATTCTCTCTGCACCTATAAGAAAATTAGCAATAAGATAGTATTTAAAAAAATTTATATCGATTAAGATGAAGTAGATGGAGAATAAGCATTTGTAAAATAATTTATACAAGAGTAGAGAAAGTCATGTGAGTGTAACACATCAGATTTTTTAATATGTGGGTAACTGCCTGAACTTCAGAGTGAAAATAATACTCATGTACTTTTGTGTTGTATTGAAGTTGCAACTGTCTTCGAAATTTGTATCAAGCCAGTAATAAAACTGGTGTATTTTATGCTCTGTCAACATTTAAAGCTAAAGGTTTTATAGATTTTGTGACATATCTGTTCAAGCCTTATGACTACCATCAAATTTGGACAGTAAAAATTGTCTTCGCACTATAATTTAGTAAATACTGACGGGCTCTTCAACGGCTTGAAAACATTGTAACCTGTATGTTGCAATTTAGTGTCATGGAATAATCATTTGGGCTGTATAATACTTAATTTAAAACTTTCTATCAAACCTTAATACCCTTTCAAAGATAACTTGCATCTCTGTTAAACCTTGCTAAATTACTGCTATTAACAATGCAGCTTTACGGATAATACAATATTTATATTGTCCAAATGAATTTCAAAATCGGTTATTATACGAACCTCACATATATTTTGTTTATATTTTTCGCGAAATTATCGGAAATTTTGTTTAATTATTAACATTAAAATGCGAAAATTTAAAAATTAAATGGGAATACCTTAAAAAGTTATCCCCAATAAAACACGCCCCTGACAATGACCATCTAAAAGAGTAGTTCAAGGTATTTCATGGCAAACTGGGCAAAAAATTACAGAATTTCAGAGTTTCTTTTCTTTTTGGGAGTTTTGCTTTATCTATCACGTATTTAGTGGGTAGAGAAGGTATTGCATTCCATCCAAAAATTTGATGCCGAGGTTTCACTGGAAATACGTCTTGAGGCGCCCTGAATAGAAAAAGAAAAAGTTCTGTGTGTGAACAGTATAACTCAAAAACGAAAACTCTGACAAATACGAAACTTAGGATTTAAATTCAGGAAAAACGAAGATTTTAAACAAAATGTCCCAACCCCAACTACTGTTTACGTGGAATATCTTTCTAAATTATTAATTTTCTCAAAAATGTCTCAAATGATTTTGATTATAACACCATAATACCATAAGATATCTAAGATATCTGCATGAAAAATAAATTCATATCTTGAATTTTCTGGGAATATCCTGAGAAGTCCTCTTTATTTGTATAATTTTGTGTAATGATAAACGTTAAGAGATAGGCAAAAAGGTACTATACAAAAATGTAGATTTCCCTTAAAACACACAATTTATTTAAAATAAACCTTTTGTATCAAAATATTTTGTTTGTTAACAACGCTGTCAATTATCAAGGTCATATCAGCGCCACCGGTGCGGCGGAATTTCGTCCCACAGGAGTTCTTTTACACGCTAGTAAATCTACTGACATGAGACTGTATCTTTTAAGCAAACTTAACCATTGGTCTGGGCAGATTTGAACCCGCGACCTGGGGGCTCACAAGGCCAGTGCTTAACCAATTGAGCTACCCAGATCAAAAAGCTTTTTGTTGCATCAGCTATTTCTGAGATATTCGTTGTTATTGCTTGGAATTTTTCGAAGACTTAAAATTCTATCCGCATTTAATCATAATGCTTGGTAATTATTAAGATTAACTTACATAATCAAATATTTCATGCTTAACATCATGAATGTGATGCAAGGAATAATAATTATTTTATTGTTGCTTATTATCAGAGTTAGGACAAATATCATTTGGCTTACAATGTGTGCACGCAGCGAGTTTGTATCGACAGTGCGGCGAGGGGAAGGGGATGCCACAAGTAACCTGGAGCTGCTCAGGGGTGAACAGAACATACACACAGAGCTCCCAGAGAGCAACTCTACCATACCATTACACAAGCGAGCTACTGACTATCAACCTGTGGCCCTGGGTGCGTGCATTCAGCAGGACGACGTCGCGTGTTCTAGGTAGCGATTCCTCGCTCACTGGATATTTGTTTTAGCTCTACTCATAATCTAAGTTTGGCTAAATTCAACATTAACCTGTTAAATAGATTACAAAGAGCTCCCCATCACCTAGCTCAAATAGATTTTGCAGGGTTGGCTTGCTGTCAACCAATTTTATAATGTTAATGCATTTTTAAGCCAACACTCATATTGCACTTTTAAGCGTCTCCAGTTTTATATTTTTATTGCGTATGTTTTAAAGCTGTGTCCTATTACTTTTAATGTGTTAATTTATTGATTTACGTTAATAACTGCTTTTGTTGCAGTTCTAAAATATCAAACCTTTGGCGTTTTAGTGCTATTTAGCTGTTTCTTGCGATGTCATGGAAAGTGCATGGAATTTCACGGCTGGCATATAGCGACTCTCTTTAAAAATGTGACTCCCGATCAGTTTCCTCTATCCTACTTATATACATCTACAACGAAATGTGCAATAAACCATTTTTAAAAATGTTTATCTGGATTAACATGAATTAGATAGAAAAATCAGCCTTCGTAAGAATAATAAGTATAAGCTGTATAAAAGTAAAGGAAAATGAGTAGAGCAAGTTATGTGATGTAACACATTACACCTTTTTATTATTCTTATTATTATTGTTTTGCTTACAACTTGCAGTTTCATGTCTCACATTGTTTAATTAATACTGGCCATTTTTAATGCTTCATACAGTCATTTAAATTGCCCAATTCCATTTTACAAAGCAGAATATTAAACTGAATTTCTATCCTTCTCAGCTCTTTTTCTTTCAGCAATTTTGTTGTACAAAATGATGTGTGTACCACAGTAATTTTTAACTTAAATACTTGAAACTTTAAGGATACTTTCAGATTAACTAAAAAACGCATGCAGTTATTCATAAAGTTAGCTTGTTTATATACAAATAAACATTTTCAAAGTTCAAGTTGGTAAAACTGAAGAATTTAGTTTCCCAGATAAAACATTTTTTCCAGACAAATAATACAAATTTGTTAAAGACTTCTAACCAATATCTTGATATTAATTCCTTATGATCAAAATATAAATGTAGGACTGGTATAATAAAGCGTTTAGTATAAGCCTTTTGTATTGGTGTATCAAAAGTAATTAATAATTAAAAATAAAACGCTAATATCTCAAAAACAATGCAATAACTGATTAAAATTGTGTATTTAATTCATAACGTGGACAAATGGTAGAACTTTCAAATTTATCACAAACAAATTATAGATATTTGGTTTTTCAATATTAGATTGGACACAGTTGAATAAACACACTTCAATGTTTAATGGTTTGTACCCATCACCAAATACATGCTTTTATTGTTCAAATAAAGTGTTCATTCTATTCACTTCACATTAATGATAAAGACCTGCTTAGAAATTATTTCAAATTAGGCTTGGCTATATGCAGATGTACAGACAATGTGTTCATAAACTCCCTACAAAAAAAAGTTTGCGTGTTATGAGCCAATATGACAAAGAAATCTAATTTATATTACATAGATGGCGCAGCAAAGCAAAGCTAAATATACAGCTGCGAATGCTTTGGAAATTATTAAAGGCGTGAAAGTTATTTTATATGGACTGCATATTTTAATGAACTGATGATTTTTTCCTATTATGAAGTTTATCGATATTTTGTGGTTTACCTTTAAGTTAAAATTCAACGAGAAAGCAGACAGTATATATATATATATATACTTTAAAATATGTAGAATATATTGTTAACAATATTTCCGAAATATTTTAATTAAGTTTGTTAGAAATCTTTTTGAGAAGCTTAAAAAAATAGCGATGCAATATTGGAATTTTACAGAAAGCAACTTAATACATTTGAGTTTTGAGTTATAATAAAAGTAGACACAAATGATGTTTTGTAATATAATGGTATTAACATAATTCTTTTTTACTTTCTCTACTACGTATAGTAAGTAGGGGAAGTATTGTATTCCACCCAAAAATTCGATACCGAGATTTCACCGCAAATATATGTTTTGAGGCCCCCTGTATCCAAAAAAAGCATTTTTGGAAACATGTCCGTGTGTGTCTGTGTGTGTGTGTGTGTGTGTGTGTGTGTGTGTCTGTCTGTCTGTGAACAGCATAACTCAGAAACGAACAGTCAGATAAACACCAAACTTGGTATTTAGGTTCAATATCTTCCAGAGATGCGACGCGAAGGTTTTCAAGAAAATCCCCCCTCCCCAGATTACCCTTTACATGGAACATTTTTCGAAAATTTTAATTTTCTCAAAAATGGCTCTAACGATTTTTATTAAAATATCATATGTTTAAGATATTTTTATGACAAATGAAATGTATATCTCGAATTTTCTGGGAATGTCTCCAAAAGTATTCTTCATTGTGAACGACTTTTGCATAACTGGTAAACCATAAGAGATAGACAAAATGTTACTACACAAAAAATGTAGATCGCGTTAAAATACACAATTTATGTCATATGCATTTTTTGTTGTTGTTGAGTGAACTATTTTCGAGATATTGCTTGTTATTCCCATAAATTTTCCAATACTTATACTTTTTCTCAAATGGAAATTGGTTATTCATTTTTTTTGTCCTGGTAATGCAAATAGAATGGAATACTCCGCATAGCAACCAGCTCTTAAAACGTTTGACTATCGCTTAAAGCCTACCAATTCCCCTTGCATCTACAAGAAAATTAGCAATAATATTAACATATCGATAAACATGAAGCATATGGAGAATAAGCTTTTGTAAAAACAGTTTGTACAAGTTTAGAGAAAGTCATGTGAGTGTAACACATCAGATTTTTTTTCTTACAGTGCCATAGTTACGCCATGTGATTGAATAAGATAAGAACATCAAGGAAGTTAGATCATAAGTTGTCAAAATGATGATGCCAGATTTTGCGACTCGTTTAACGCCAGTCGCCTTTAGCTTTGTGTTCCTGTAAGTGCATGTACTTACGTGAAATAACTACTCAGTTACTTAAAATTAGATGTTTTTGATGCTTGCAATAAGAAAACAAGGATATTTATATAGCTTAAACGTAATTTATCAGGTTCGGTCAAAGCGGCCTGTCCTACGTGGTACTGCAGTAGGGTAGCAGTTGTAGATCTCTCCGCTAGATGTCAGGAGGTTACGGCAGTACCGGATTCAGCTGCGAATTGTTTTCACATTGCTCATTGCCTGAACTTCAGTTCTTTTACTTAAGTCGTTCTTCATTTATTAATTAAAATAAAAATTGTGTTATAATATTGAGGCGTTTTTCTTAATTCTCCATTATTCTTGGAAACTGATATTTTATTCAAAACTCCAAAGAATGCGAGGAAAGGAAACGGATCATGCAATGAGAAAGTCAACAAGTAAAAAAGAAAAAACAATCGCTTTATTGCTTTTGGGGATATTGTAAAATATTATCTGCAGCGAAAGGAAAGAAATTATAAGTTGTGACCATCAAAAGTGCAAAATAATTTTTAAAGAAAGAAGAAGAAAAGAGAGAGAAGTAAAATGATTAAAGACGAACAGCTGCAACATTCTAAGCGCAAGGTCATTCTACCTTCATTTTATTTTCGTAGATAGCAACTTGATTTTTATCCTCTAGTAAGGCACACTTCATTTTAATTCTTTTCTTCTCGTTAGTTCAATAAGTACATATGTTTCGAATCTTGTTTTGCTGTCTTGTAGCAATGTAACTTTTAATCTATATATTATCAGGTTACTTAGCATATTATCGGGTGTTTTCTTCTTCACCTGTCCATATTAGTCAAATAACTGCTTTATAAACTTTCACCTCTTTATAACTTCACTCAAACACCCTGGTATTCTTTATTGAGAGTACCTTCTGTATATTTTCAACATATCGCTTATTGTTATGCGTATTTCTAAAGTTTCTAACTTATGATATCTTATCAATATTTAATCTGCACCACACTGATTTCTTACACATACTTCTTAAATCCTTATATCTGACAGTCTAAAAAAACTATTAGATCAGATTCTGCAAGTTCTCCTCAGCAACAATGAATATAATAAAAGAAAATGCATCTAAGGATTATTCCTGTAATGTGCAGTAAATACAGCCCTACTGAACTCTTTACTAAATTAATTATTTATTGCAAAATAATGAAACTGAAGCTTAGCCTGCGTTGTCGGATTAATTAATGGGGTGATTTCTTTGCAACCTGCCTTTTCATGTAGTGTTTTGAAAGGATATGTGTAAGAATTAAAACCCAAGCTAATGAATATGGGTTTAATAGCCCATATTCATTAAAAATGTAGAAAAAACAATTTAATTCCATATTGTAAAAATGCCGAGTGTTTACTTTCATGTGTGTTCGTTTACTGAGAAATCCTGTCCCAATGGTAGAATCTATATAAAGAATATTTTGGATGATAATTCTAAAATTGTAAATTTAATGAGCCCATCCATGTGCACTGTCTTAACATTTTTACCGAAATCAATCGGGTTTAAAATATTACAAAATTTCTGAAATACATGAAATTAAATTTCCTTGTGTAAGGCTTCCATCTTAGTCTTGTACCGATTTGAACCAAATTTACCACATTATCTTAGGCTCGTGTAAGTACATGAAATACGTTTGTACGCGTAGAAATGCACAGATGGATAGACAATGCGAACAGGTATTCAGCTGTCTAAAATTAATATAATAAAACACTTGATCATTTCAGTATGCACAGATGCACCTATATAAACCTTTATTAAAATAGTTGCTCCGGTTGTTGTTTGTTTGTATCATTCATTTTGTCTTTCTCTTCAAAAACATGTCAGCCGTAATAGTTTGTACCATTATTAACTATATCTCATTAATAATATTTCATTAAGCAATAAATAAGTGGGAAAAACGCAACACTATCCTTGTTTTGCCTTCGGAGCTAAGTTGCTTCCTGTGGTGATCAAAAGTAACAAGGATTTACAATATAAAGTTCTACTACACTGGCAAAACACAAAAGTTGGAGGAACTGCACAAATTTTATGCAAACAAAAGTTGTCATATAATTAATGCTGCTCAAGTTAAGCCAGGTGGAATAGTCAGATATTTTTAACTTCTCACTTGTGTCACATTACAACCATCTTTAGAGAAAATAGTTGCAGTATCGTTTCACTGAGTATCAAAGCTGGGTTAACATGCATTCAAGCACATACATCAGCACTAACGAATACAATAAGGCTGCTTTCTCAAGCTAATTCAGCATTACCTGTGCACAATTTTAGTTAAAATTTTATCAGAGGCATAGATAGAGACAGAAGCAAGAGAAATCTACTAAGCTCCGGGGGCAACATAACGCTAGCAAATTTTTATATCAAAAGCAGGATATAAAACAGATAATGGTTCTAAAAGTAATGATATTATGTGACCCATAAACAAGGTTACCGAGATTTTCATAACTCTTTCTACCGTTTATCTAAGGTAGAGAAAGTACTACATTGGTTCCAAAATTTGATAACGTGATTTTAAAAAATATAAGCTTTCAGGTCCTTTGAATAAAAGGCAAGAAACAGCGCACGAATGCGCACATATTTGTGAATTAAATCAAAAGTAAAATAAAAACTAAACTTCATATTTAAGTCGGGCTTATTGTTAGAATGTAAGAGAACATTTTTAAAATAGTCTCTTTAACGTTTAACAACCCTTTAGACGGAAACATTGTCGTTATTGCTTTTATTTTCTCATAGATGTCTGCAATGACTTTGATTAAACTTCCATAATTTTGAGATATTCGCTTGATATTATTCAAATGAATATCTTGAATTGTTCGTAAATAGTCGCTTAGTTCGTTTCATTTTAGCGATTATTACAGCCGGCAAAACACAAAATACAGACAGTAACCTATTGTAAGAAAACGTGGCTCTCGTTAAACCCATTTTTTCTTAGAATTAGCAGTTTTTAAATATAATGTTAAATGTTTACGTTTTAGTTTCTCCACTACGTACTTACAGTAAGTAGAGTAAGTGCCTATTGTAATCCACCTAAACATTCCATGTCGATATTTCACCGGAAACAGTGTTTTGAGGTCTCTTGAACATAAAGCGCTCTTATAGAAAGGTCCATGTGTTTGTGTCTGTGAACAGCATAACTCAAAAACGAAAAGTCCGATGAGCAGCAAATTTGGTGTTTTAAGTTAAGAATATTTCAAGGATGTGGCACGAAGATTTTCAAGAAAATATCCTACTCTAAACTACCATTTCATGCAAGATTGTTCGAAGTTTTCGATTTTTTCCGAAGAATGTCTAACGATCTTGATTACAATACAATTATGTTTAATATATTTATTTCGCCAATAAAATATTTACCTTGAATTTTCTGGAAATAGCCTGTGAACTGCTCTTTATTTTAAATTACTTTTGCATAAATGGCAAACCTTAAGAGGTAGACAAAAATCTTACAACACCAATACTGCAGAGCTCATTAAAGCACACAATTTATGCCAAATAAAAGTTTTGGATGCGTTAACCATTTTCGAGATATTCTTCAAATCTTCAAATACTTATGGTTTTCTGAAGAGGAAAATCACTATATTTTCCCCCTCATGGAAATGCAAAGAGAACGGAATTTCAAAGCCATCATACGATCCGGACCTAAACGATTTGACTATCTAATGTCTACTGTATCTATTTCCTTAATCCGTTTGCATCTACAACGAAATGTATAATAAGACCACTTCTACAAATGTCTATCTCGATTAACATGAAATAGATAGCTGAATACGATTTTGTAAGAGCTTATTGAAGAATGGATAGAGAAAGTCATGTGAATATAACACCTTATCTAAGTAGAAATTGCACAATTTGTGAACTTTTGGAAATGAGCTCTCTTTTTATTTTCTCTACCACGTGCATAGTAGGTAGAGAAGGTATTGCATTCCACCTAAAATGCCGATACCAAGATTTCATCGGAAATACATGTTTTGAGGACCCTTGAATATAAAAAATGCATTTTAGAAAAAGATCCGTCTGTGTGTGTGTGTGTGTCTGGAAACAGCATAACTCAAAAACGAAACTTCGGATAAATACCAAAATTGGTATTTAGGTCCAGTATCTTCCAAAGATGTGACATGGAGATTTTCAAGAAAATCTCCTCACCGCCTACTATCTTTTACACGGAACACTTGGCTCTAACGATTTGGATTAATATGCCATATATTAAGGATATGTTTATAGCAAATAAAATGTATATTTTGAATTTTCTGGGAATAGCCTGTGAAGTTCTCTTCCTTCGGAGGGAATATTGTATAATCCTGTATAACTGGTAAACGTTAAGTGATTGACGAAAGCGTACTACACATAAAATATACATCTCTTTAAAACATACAATTTACTTTGAATAAGATTTTTTGTGGCATAAGCCATTTCTGAGATATCCATCATTAAAGGTTCGAATTGGTCATTACTTTGTCATTCTCTCAAAGACCTGTCAACATTCACTTGTTTCTCGCGATTGCATGGAAAAAGTATGAAATTTTAAGGTCAGCATATATCCTGCAGTTCTTAAACATTTGACTATCGCTGTTCTCTTTGTATCCATAACGAAATGTGTAATTTAGATATTTCTGCAAAGGTTTACTTGGTTTAAAATGTAATAGATAGAAAAATAAGCTTTAGTAAGAATAGTTTGTATATCCACTGATAAAGACAGAGGGTAGAGAAAGTTCTGTGACTCTTAGGCATATATGTTATCACTCGCGCTCACAGAACTATAACATTAAAATGGGCTCTTTATTCTATAATTATTATCCATTCTGTATAGATTATACCACCGTTAAATGTCTGCCTTGGAAAAAGTTGGAATGCTCGACACACTGTTTCAATTACATACTTCAATAGACCTGGCATGCATTGAGGCAGTCGTGTGCAGAAAGATATTGCTCACGCTTATCGTAACTAATCTGACAAATGAGGTGAAGCTCCTCTAGGGCTGAACACATACACATTGTGCATATCATAAATAAAAGGCCGCAATAGATGAAACTCAGGCCTCCTCTTCCCCTCCTCTCAACGTTAAGATTGCTAGAGTGTATGATGCCCTTTAAGGAGCGACTGCCGTAATAGATTCTTCCCTATCCAACTTCTTCACCACGAGCGTGACGAGCGAGAAAGAAAATGAAAAAGCATGGCCATCCATATTCCTTACGCGTAGTAACGTGGAGGTGCTGGCTGCTAGCGTTTCTCAGGATCCTCGCCAGATGGCAGCACATCCCGCGCGGAAACTGCGGCTGCAACTGGAAATAAGACCGGCTTTTTTCTGCTCAGGTAAATGACATACCTGTTGTATTTACGATCATTTTTTTATTTTAAGCGAGCTTAAAGTACTATTTTAATGCTTTGGACACAAAGATGCATTATAACTTAACACTTCTACGAAACTTTATTCAAGCATGCATTTTAAAAGTCGTTTTTTAAAAGTGTTGTGCCGGTTAAATAACTCTGCTTAACAAATTCCATGGCAGCTTCACTTTTATATTCATTCCCATAGACAAAATCTTTTGTCAGCAAAACAGAGGTACAGGTCCGAAAACGTTTCAAAATGCACTTCAAACCGTGCGTAGGATATTCGGTTGGAATATTGATATAAGTTTAGTTCGTTTATATAAGCACTTTCCCTACTACTTACCAAGTACTGTATTCCATTCAAAAATTATAAACCGATATTTCACCAGGAATACATGTTTTGAAGCCCCCGAGTAAAAAGGGCATTTTTAGGAAAATGGTGCGTTTGTGTGTGTGTGTGTGTGTGTGTGTGTGTGTGTGTGTGTGTGTGTGTGTGTCTTGTGCGTATGACTGTGGACAGCATAAGTGAGAAAAGAAGAATGTGTTGAACGACAAACTTGGCGTTTAAATATAGCATCATCCAAGGATGCGACATGAAGATTTTCAAGAGAACTCTCCCACCCCTAACCACCCTTTACATGAAAAAAGTTGTCGTTATTTCCTCAAAATTGGCTCTAACGATTTTGATTAAACTACCATATGTTTGGGATATTTACATGACAAATAAAATGTAGATCTTTAATTTTGTGCGAACAGCCTGTGAAGTCCTCTTCATTCTGAAAAAGCTTTTGTATAATTGGTATAGCGTAAGAGAATGTTACTACACAGAAAATGTAGTTCCGGTTAAACGCACGATTTGTGACAAAAACATTTTTGTGGCGTTAACCATTTCCGAGATATTCTTTATTATTGGTTTGAATGTTCAAATACATACACTTTTTAAGTGGAAATTCGTTTTTTTTCGTGGTCATGCAAAGAGCGTGAAATTTCAAAGTCATCCCATTGCGATACCCTATTTTATAGATCTGACTATAGGTTTAGCCCATTGTATGCTTTTATACCTGCAACGTAGTATATAAATGTATAATGAAGGCTTATCTCGATTAACCAGAAGTGCTTAGAAGAGTATGCCTTTTCAAGAAGAGTTTGTAGAGAAAGCCATGCAAATGTAACACATCAGCTTTTTTAAAACTATTTGCACTACCATATATAATGTTTCTTGATTTATTTTCTTCAGCTTGTAGAATACATGTTTTTAACTATGAATTACGCTAAAATTTTCATTGCAGTAATCCAATATACAGTACGTATACATTTTTAATTTATAGTCACGTGGGTGCAACTTAAGCTTTAAAACCTTAAAAAGCAACTCTTTCCATGTTTTCTTTCCCTTAAATCTGATGTTAAACTTGGGTATTTTTGTGTGCCCAGTGTATAGTCAGCAACGTTTGAGGGTAAGTTTTCAGAATTGCTGCAGATAAACTCATAATAAGATACATTACGGTAAGCATCAGAATGATGAAAAAATCTTGAAATTTTACGGTATAAAAAGGCATCCAAAATTATTTACAGCTGTTAATAGAATGAATGAGTGGTTATTGTCCTCCCTGGTCCTTGAAAGAAATTAAGAATAGCACGGAAGTTTGTCCTTCAAGTCACACACACACACACTGGGATTTTGGCAAATGCTGGGAAATCTGTTATAATTTTCTTCCGGGTCTTTTCAGTGCAATAGATTAATATTGGTTTCAATAATAATATACAAATATCCACTGAAAAGAAATGTTAGATTTAATGCAACACATAAAAACACATAAGGGGACGTCACTCAAAAATGTTAATACATTTACTGCAATTTCCTATTTTGGAATGTGTATTTAAGACACCTTTCTCTAAACTTCATGCTTCCGTGGATTTGATTTTCTCATTTCAGTGCCGGTCTTTTGATATTAAATATTAGCCTATCTCATTGAAATTCTATAGCAAATAACAGTGTGCTATCCTATGCAACATTACTGAAAGAATTGTTTGTTATTTTATTGGATTTTATTCCTCACTTTTAGCAGAAAAATGCCATATTAAAGATAAGTAACATTTTTCACAAAATGATTGCACGGAGCTTGAAATCTGTCCTGTGAACCTAAATCACGATTTTTAAAACCACCACCCTTCCCATCTTCAACCCTTTTCTAAGCATATAAGGACGTAGCTTTCGACACTTCCGCTTTAGGAACGCCCTAAACTTATGACTTTCAACAGCAACTCCAGCCCCCTAAATCCAAAAAGAAGCATTTTTAGAATAAGGTCCGTGTGTGTGTATGTGTGTACCTGTGAAAAGCATAACTCAAAAACGAAAAGTCGGATAAATGCCAAACTTGGTACTTAGGTTCAGTATCTTCCAAAGGTGTCACATGAAGATTTTAAAGAAAATCCTTCACCCCAAACTACCCTTTACATGGAACATTTTTCGAAACTTTTTATTTTCTAAAAAGTTCCTGTAATTACTTTGATTAAAATAACCTAAATTAAAGATATTAACATTACAAATAAAATGTATATCTTGAATTTTATGAGAATAGCCTGTGAAGTCCCTTCATTCGAAAGGAATTTTGTATAATTTTGAATAACAGGTAGACGTTAAGTGATAAACGAATACGTTCTTCACAAAAACTGTAGATCTCTTTAAAACCCAGAATTTATTTCAAATAAATTTTTTTGTGGCATAAACCATTTCTCAGATATCCGTTATTTATGGTTCGAATTGTTAATTTCTTGTCATTCTCTTTAAGTCCTGTCAACTGTTTCTCGCAATTGCATGGAAACAGTATGGAATTTTATCAGCATATAGCGTCCACATCTTAAACGTTTGACTATCGCTGTTCTCTTTGTGTTTATAACAATATGTTAATGCAACTATTTCTGCAAAAGTTTATTTAGATTAAAATGCAGTAGATAGAAAAATAAGCTTTAGTAAGAATAGTTTGCATACCCACTAAAAAAGGTAGAGGGTAGAGAAAATAATGTGAATGTAACACTTCAGATTATTTTTAGGTTAAGGGGCCTCGAAAATAGATTCCCGGTGAAATATCCACGTGGAACCTTTGAATGGAATACGTATTTACCCTACATATACATAGCAAAAAAAGGAAAAAATATTAGAATAGTCAATTAAGTGCAATAAAATATTTGGCAAGTGTTGATATTACAAAAATTACAATAGTTTTAATCTAAATGAAACATTTATACTATAAACAAACTGTGCCTCTTTCCTACCATAGAATAATTGTTGAGTAATTTTTTTTTCTGTTAACATTAATAAATTATTCAGTATGAAAGACTTACTCGAACAAATACGGGATGGCTCAGGCGGTTCCGTCATTGACCCGTATTCGGGAGGTCTCGGGATCGATCCCCGACAACCGCCCACTCTGACCCATTGGTTTTTCGTGCTTTCTCCGGGCCACTAGACGAATGCTGGGGTGGTTGATTTTCTACCACAACTTTCTTTCATTTCCTGTACCCATCATCTTCCTTGTCATCTATTTCAGGGTTGTAGGACCAGGCGACGGTTTTCTGCGGGTTGCGGCTGGACGGTGGCTCGCGCTCTGTAAAGGTTTCTTCCCTGGCGTCACTGAGGTACCGCTCAGTTAGGTCTCTCGTCAACGTGGGGCTCCACGTTGGAGGTTGGTGGCTTGTGGGCAAGGACAGTGCGGCGACGGATGCATTCTATCTGGAAACGTTAGGGGTCCCGTACATGCTTGCGTCCGTCGGCATTCGGATCTGGTTGCCCCAAGGGGTCTCTCCTCTCATCTCTCCCTCCCAGGGATCATGTTGGAAGCACAATGGGCCGAATGGCCTGCGTACGGTCCTCTGCCCCGGTTCCGGGGGCCCCTCCGTGATACGTACTCGAACAAATACGGTTCAATGCTGGTAAAACAGATTAAAAAAACTAAATTATTCCGATTCGCAACATCTAAAACAATATTGTATAAAACCCCCCTGCTCTAGGATCTTTTCTCTATAATTATGAAGTGGATGTAACACTTTTGTATTTATTTTTGAACGGATATGGTGTGACTGGGCAGTGATACACGCTATACAGGAAGGATTATTTTGATGTGGAGGGGGGCCAGGAATCCTTTGCATCTGCACAATAACGAATTTTAGTACACAAAATTACATATTGTTATTCTCGCTTTTTCATAATGTGGAATAGAGTGTAAAGACAATGAACTTTTAAGTTACATCAACTATTTGAAAAGTAAGTATAATAATAATAATTAACTCTTTGATAGATATATTTACTTTGCATTTCTTCGAGTTAGACAGCGTTATCGATATTTTTAATTTTCATTGCTTCGTATCGATTAAATTGTTCTTTTATGATTAGTATTTTATTGGAAAAACGAGTTATAGTTCTTGTCATTGTACTATTTACTCATTAATTATTCTTATAGTCTTGGCATTTTTATTTATTTATATAACTTTTATCTTTGTTGCCACGATGATATTTGTCAACAAATACAATTCCTTGTTTTATTTCCTTTTAAGTATATTTTGTCTTTTATTTTAAATTCCTTATAGCTGCTGTAATTGCACATTAGTCCCACCCACACGTATAGACAAATGCAAACGGAAGTAATCATTATACAATTGAATATTTAAACAATAATATGTAGATTGAGAAATTTACTAAAGAATTGTGCTAAAAATAATTAAATGCAATAATAACATGAAAATAAGGTAAATAACACAATAAAAATAATTTGAACTCCGCAAAATATAAACAAATATATGAGCCATTGTTCAATATAGAAACCTTACTTATATAATATTATGAAATACTTAAATGCATTTTTATTCAATTATTGACATATGAAACCAGAAATTTTACCCCTAGTTTCCCGTGATCAACCTTGTAAAATTTAAAATGCAACTATTTTCTATTATATTAATGACATTTTATTGCTTATTGAATTACAAATTTATTGTAATATAATATAACAGGTAATAGGAAGCCACGACAGATCTTTTGATAAGACTCAGCTATTACTTTCTCTACTACGTATAGTAAGTAGGGGAAGTATTGCATTCCACCCAAAAATTCGATACCCAGATTTCACCGGAAATACATGTTTTGAGACAACCTGAATCCAAAAAAATCTGATGTGTTACACCTACATGACTTTCTCTACATGACGCTTAAAACCTACCATATTCCCCTTGCATCTACAAAAAAATTAGCAATAATCTCGATATCTCGATTAACATGAAGCATATGGAGAATAAGCGTTTGTAAAAATAGTTTGTACAAGAGTAGAGAAAGGCATGTGAGTGTAACACATCTGATTTTGTTAAATAAAATTCTGTTTAATTACGGACAAAGAAGTCTTAACTTAAATATTGATTATGAAACAAACGTAAGCATTGCGATTTTATGAGTTCGCCGTGATTATGCGGCAACTTCTCTGACATAACCGCTAAGCGGGATAGTATAGCTGAACGTTGTAAGGCGTCATGTTGTTAGGGAGAAGTAGTGGTAGTATTGTTACTGCAAAATGAATTGCTTCGTTCACTATTTATTTTTTATTTTCTTTACAATTATGCACTTAATTATGCACAAATAAGCCTACTGTCTGGAAAACCATGTCAATTCAGAATAAAATATGCTTTTTTCCAAGTCAGACTCTCATTTCATCCTGTTTGAGATTAGAATGTTTGTTTCGCCTAAGTTCACACATAGGTGAAACAAACTATATATTTATTACAAAATATATGTTCACTGAAGCACTGAAACTTCGTAAACACTATAATATGAGCAATATATACCTTGCCTTACGGTATGAGTTATACATTGTTCATATGAAGCTCAAAGCTTTGTTATAGGCTTGAGCTTTCAAGAATACATAGTTAACACCACATACACACACACCCACACACACAAATGTATTTGTTATAAATTATGTGTTTTAATAAGATCTGCATTTTTTATGTTGTAAATCGTCGTCTATCTCTTATGGTTTACAACCTACACAAAATTATACAAAATGAGTTTAAATGAAGATTTCACAGGCTATTCCCAGAAAATTCAAGGTATATATTTTATTTGTGGTGCAAATATATTAAAAATATGGAATTTTTAACAAAACTGTTTTAGTCATTTTTTTAGAAAATAGAAGATAACTAAACTTTTTCTATGTAAAGCGTAGTTTGGGGTGGGGGATTTTCTTGAAAATCTTCGTGTCGCACTTTTGGAAAGTGCTAAACTTAAATACAAAGTCTGATATTTATCCGACTTTTAGTTTTTTCACAGAGGACAAACACCCACGCAGGCATATTTGGACATTTTTTCTAATTTTTTTTACTCAGCGAATCTCAAAATCCGTAGTTTTAGTTGAATCACAATATCAAATTTTTTTGGGGTGTTTCATAATACTTTGTATGCTTTCTATAGGTAACTGGTAGAGAAAGTATAACAATAAATAACTTGATTATAATTCTAAACATTTTGGCATAAACTCATATAAAATAAATATTAGTCAGACTAAAATGCATCTCTGAAAACTGAAGATTACCAAAGTTTTTGTACAGTTTTTGTGTTTTATATATCGGGTCTGAAATATTTTGCACTTATAGTTGCCTTCTTAGTGCAACGTGTGGTATGTTCGTACCATAAATAGAGTATAGCATAGGGAATCTTGAAATTACTGTACTTTATTTTTTAAAGTTCCCTTGTTGTTATTTTGTTATTTTAATTAATGCTACTGTGTTTTACTGTTTTCATACCGCTTATTTCCGCAACACACATACACACACAAACACCCATGCCCCTGGCGGGACTCAAACCCGTGACCCTCAGCTTGGCGGAGCGCCGGAGCGACCACGGCTACGAGGGCCGGCATATACTAGTGGAATAATTATATATAACTTATGTAAGTGTCGTAATTATGTATTCGTTATAAAACTCTTCTTCAGCAGCATTTTAACATGGTATTTTGTCGATGTTCGTGGATGATTTCTTCCAAGCATGCCCAATTTTTCTCTTGCAATCTTTACGCAAAGCCATACCCTTAAGTTTATACCGCTTTGTATTTTTCAAAGCGTTGCAAGTTAAATGACATCGTGAAATATCGCTACTCTCTGAAGCAGCATCTTGAATACGCCTCCTTTCAATACCCTGAAAGGGTACATTATCGAATCTCACGGAAGGCCCACATCTGCAATCTATAAGACTAGTAATTTTTTGTTAAGCTTGGCGTGAGAAATGCTCATAGCTTGGAAAAGATGGGGAACGATGGCTCTGAAATTGCCAAACGTGCAATCCGTTTCGGTTCAACTTTGTTGTCAAGAAGAAAGGCGGCGCGCGGTAGCGGCTCAAGTCAGTCATAGCCTTGGGCGAAGATACTTCCTTCAAGAAGCAAAGTGTCAAAGCGAAATCATGGCAATGTAAAAACGAGCTATAGCGCATCCCAGCAAGTTTCCAGAGAGCAGCTAGAGAATATGGTTAACGTAGCGATACAATGTAAAGTATTTCGTCTAGTTTATTTTAGAGATGATCTCTATGGTGGATCTATATTTCACTGTCGTTAAGATTCCGAAAATAACGTTTAATATATCGGAAATAACAATGTGGTAGTACCGTTTGCATTCCATCCAAAAGCTCAGCGTCTATATTTCACAGAAATTACATGTTTCGAGATTCCTGAAATAAAAAATCTGATGTGTTACACTAACATGACTTCTCTACTCTTGTACAAACTATTTTTACAAACACTTATTCTCCATATGCTTTATGTTAATCGAGATATCGAGATTATTGCTAATTTTCTTGTAGATGCAAGGGGAATATGGTAGGTTTTAAGCGATAGTCAAATTTTTAAGCGCTGGTTGCTATGTGGCGCATTCCATTCTCTTTGCATGTCCAGGACATAAAAAAATGAATAACGAATTTGAGAAAAAGTATAAGTATTGGAAAATTTAAGGGAATAATAAGCAATATCTCGAAAACGGTTCACTCAACAACAAAAAAATTATATCACATAAATTGTGTATTTTAACGCGATCTACATTTTTTGTATAGTAAAATTTTGTTTATCTCCTATGACCATCTCCTATGGTTTACCAGCTATGCAAAAGTCGTTCACAATGAAGAATACCTTTGGAGACATTCCCAGAAAATTCGAGATATACATTTCATTTTTCATGAGAATATCTTAAACATATGATACTTTAATCAAAATCGTTTGAGCCATTTTTGAGAAAATTAAAGTTTTCGAAAAATGTTCCATGTAAAGGGTAGTCTGGGGTGGGGGATTTTCTTGAAAACCTTCGTGTTGCATCTCTGGAAGATACTGAACCTAAATACCAAGTTTGGTGTTTATCCGACTGTTCGTTTCTGAGTTATGCTGTTCACACACACACAGACACACACACGGACGTGTTTCCAAAAATGCTTTTTTTTGGATTCAGGAGGTCTCAAAACATGTATTTCCGGTGAAATCTCGGTATCGAATTTTTGGGTGGAATACAATACTTCCCCTACTTACTATACGTAGTAGAGAAAGTAAAAAGTGCTTCTAGAGAAAGGTCCGTGAGTGTGAGCATGCTTGCGTATGTATGTGTACGTGCGCGCGCGCGTGCTTGTATTGTGTGAGTGTGTGACTTAGTGAACAATATATGTGAAAAACGAAATGTCCAATTAATTCCACACTTAGGTTTAAGTTCAGCTTTTTCAACGATGCGATGGCGATTTTAAGAAAATTTCCAAACGAGTCTTTACATGAAATAGTTTCCTTATTTTTTATTCTCCCAAAAGTGTCTTAATGGTCTGGATTAAAATTACACGTTTGCGTGAAAAATAAAATGCAAATGTCAAATTTTCTACAAATAGCTTGTGAAGTCCTCTTCTTTCTGAATGAATTTTGTATGATTGGCAAATATTCAAAAACAGTTAAAACAAAAATCAAACATTTCGTGGCATTGAACATTTCCGAGTATTCGTTGCTATCCGTTTGCATTTTCCAATAATTGATCACACACATTTTGAAATACTGTCACCACCCAATAGTTTCTCCTGAAGTCATGCAAAGAGTATTCGTTTTAAAGTCAGAAATTAGAGACCCGATGATAAACGATTTGACAATCGCTTCAGCTTTTTGTATTCCTCTTGTACCTTAAACCACATATGTAATGAAACTATTTCTGCAAACGCCTACGTTGACTAAAATGAAGTAGATAGAAAAACAAATGTTTTAAAGAACAGTTTATGGAAGAAATACAACTAAAAACAATAGTGAATAGAGAAATTTATCTAAATGTACCTATAAGATTTTTATGTTTTTATTCGAGGAGGGAAAAATCCGTTAAAGACTTCAGATGCTGAGTTAAATTCTCACGAAGTAAAAGTCCTCCTCCAGTATGAGCCAAATGCACTCCTTGGAAGCACAGTATGATATTACTTCAAGAAGGTTTTCTGTATGCAGCTCATGTTTGTTAGTAACATTAAGATCACTAGAAGATGGTTTCAATCCAGTGTAGTGGTATTGATACGTTTTTGTTTCTGTTCTTCGTATTTGCTTTACTTTTACTCTATTTCACGTGTAACGGCCCCATCATATACAGTGGAATGAGCATTAAAACATTCCTTAGATATTCTTCTCTTCTTCCTCTGGTGGTTTAAGCCCTATGGCTTGTCCATTCGTTGCCTTGGTCATCCAAGGTCTCTCCGTTTTCTTGGTTGGTATGTTAGCATCACTTTTGGTCCATTTGGTCACCTTTTAGATATTACTTCTGGTTTATATGTGTTTTCGTTTGATTTTTCATTTACTGCAAACCTTTATATCTGAATTTAACTAGTTGCTTTCTCTACCATGTGCATAGTAGATAGAGAAGGTATTGCATTCCATCAAAACATTCGATACGAGATTTCACCAGATAGACATGTTTTGAGGCCTCCTGAATTAAAAAAGTATTTTTAGAAAAAGGTTTGTATGTGTGTGTCCCTGGGTCTGTGAACAGCATAACTCAAAAACGAAAAGTCGGATAAGTACCGAACTTGGGATTTAACTTCCATACCTTACAAGGATGCGACACGAAGATTTTTAAGAAAATCCCTCCATCCCAACTACCTTTTGCATGGAACTTTTTTTCGAAAATTTTGATGTTTTAAAAATGCCTCTAACAATTTTTGTTAAATACCATATTTGAAAATACTTACATGACAAATAAAATACATCTTGAATTTTCTGGGAATACCTTTGAAGTCATATTCATTCGGAAGGAATTTTGTATAATCTTATGTAACTGATAAACATTAAGAGATAGACGAAAATGTACTACACAAAAAATTAATCTCTTTAAAACATACAATTTATTTCAAATAATTTTTGTGATATAAGCGATTTCTGAGATATCCGTTATTAATGGCTCGAATTGTTTATTTCTTAGTCATTCTTTAAAGTCCTGTCAACACCCAGTTGTTTCTCGCGGTGGAGTATGTGGAATTCTAACGGCAGTATATAGCGTTCAGTTCTTAAAATGTGATTATTGATATTCTCTTTGTGTCTATAACGAAATGTAGCCTAATGTAGCTATTTTTGCAAATATTTATTTGCACCAAAATAGTAGATTTAAAAACAAGCTTTAGTAAGAATGTTGTGTATACTCATTAATAAACGACAAAGGGTAGAGGAAATCATGCGTATCACGTCAGATTTCTTTTGCATATCCTAACAATGTTCTAAAATTGTATTTCCTGTTTGCGACTGTAATCTCTTTTCCTTATGGTCCAAGATTCGTTCCCATACATTAAATATGGCCATCTCTTTGTAAAGCTTTATTTTTGTACCCGTTTGTGTTCTTTTAATAGTTCAACACAGCATTTGATATTTGTTTGCTATGTCCAAATCCTAACTAAATGTGATATCACAACACAGTAGTTAAAATTCTGCACTTGTTTCCGACAACCATTATCCAGTATTATTCTTCCTTTTCAGGAGGTCCTGGGTTTGATTCCTGGGTCCAGCACTTTGACCATTGGTTTTTCGTGGTTATCCCCGATCAGCTAGGCGAATACTGTGGTGATATCTCTTCTACCACGAATTTTCTTTCCCTCATTTCCTATCATTTCTCTTTCATGTTTCAGGCAGGTTTAAGAGCTGTACCTGTCGGACAAATGGCATATATGCTTGTTAGTTGGAAAGTTCTTCTCAGTCCTGCCAGATGACAGCCTTCACTGAGCTACTTCAGGTGGGTTGAATTATCTCCGGTTTCGCCAGAGGGAAGCCTTCTCTGAGCAGGTCGCCAGGGTGACCAGGTCATCAAGCTTGACCGTTAGGGACCTCTGCGCAACTCCAGTCTATAGCCTCCTTCATCTCAGCCGTACCTCCTTAGGGTGGTAAGTGCAAAAGATCGAGGTACGAAGTATCCCCTCAGTCCCCTGATCATTGATTAGTTTAAAACAGGTATCACTGTGCATATTTTTATACAGCTTATCAAGTGGTCGGGATATTGAGACGCTCCATATGGCCAATAACCAATCAATTTAGATATATTAAATGTTACAGATGAATAAATTAAAAGAGGTAAGGTAGCGGTGTAATAATACGATGAATGAGTATTAAGAGAGGTAAAAGCAGCTTAAGGTTAAGCCAAGCCCAGCAGATATTGCGTTGAATGTCACACAGCTGCAATACAGCTGAAAGAAATGGTCATTTTGTCAGAAAGTTTAGAGAAGCCTACATAATTAACTGTCTAGAGTAAAGAGGTACCGCGTCGGCGACCGTAAGAGGCCGCTGTATTAACGCAGTCTTCGAACATGAAAAATACCTGTGGAACTCATTCTGTTTATTATTCTTGATCGTTGAGAAACTAAAGGGACTTTGTTAGAAAAGAAAAGGAGAGACACACATAAGAGGCTAGCGGGAGTAGAATTCACGCACTCTTCGACAGACAACAACAGCATACACAACTCTGAGTATTCTGCAATAGGCTGCACTTGTAACGTGTAACACGTAGTTGCATTTTTCGTAATAAACGAATAAGGTGAACATTGTGGCCGTCGATTGCTGTGACATAACGCTCCCTGCAACTAGGAACATGCGATGAGGTAAGCTATTTTATGGGTGTAGTGCTGAGAGAAGGATTAGGATTGCAGGAGGTCTGGGAGTAAAAACAGAAGGTTAGCCGTTAATTGGTGTGCCCTTCCCGAAAGGGTAATTAAAAATTGTCGAGTGTGTAACATGGTACGGCTACGTCCGTACTCCTCAGCTCAACTGTCAAACCGTTGAGAGCTTCATCGCGAAGCTGTGCATACGAAAGAATGTTCTGGAAGCTTCCGGCATACTTTCTATATGAATATTCTGATGTATCCGCTTTAAAGGGGCGCTTATTAATGTTAACTCATAATAATAATAATAATAATAATAATAATAATAATAATAATAATGTTACGCTTAAGTCACATCTCCCCTTCCAATAAAAGTAAGTGTCCGCATTGACAAAAGATACCCCTAACCTATCATATAAAAATATTATACACACATTATGAAATAATGGTCAAATTAGATGCAGTACACACCTTGTTATGGCTGTAATTTGTAATCTAACATTGTATTTATTACAGAACTATTTAGTTCGCACTGTAATTATACACTGAGCTACACAAAAAGAAACATTTGAGGCGTACTCGAGGTAGATGGTGTATAGACCGCTTTTCAGCGCAACATGTATAGGAAATGTTCTTACCTCTGGCACCCTCCCTTTCCACCCACCTTAACAGCAACGCGAACTGCTATTTATTTCATTGTCTCCTGTAGAATGATCCCTATTAATCAGGAGAGCGTTGTTGTAGTGAGCGGGATCTACCTCACAATGGCCTCAACAATGACGTCGTTCTGACTTGTCGTTGAGCTGATCGCGCACTTTCTCTTCTATCTTCTTTCGGGTTGTTTCAGAGAGCGCACAACATTTTGTACACGACGGCAAATTCGAATAGAATATACCGGCTTAACAGTTCTGGGAATAAGAGGGAAAGAAACAAGGAAGAAGAGAAACGATATATAAGAGTTAAAAACCTTTTTTGTGTAAAGCTTCTGATTTAATTAATCATAGTTATAGCCTTCACTAGAAAGTAGATATCCTCTACTCTTCCCCTTTAAAACTTTATGTTTGTCTTGATATGAATCGTTTTTCTGGATGCTATTATCTAGTATTGTCTATCCTGAACGTTTTCCAATTCACCATTTCTTAGAAAGCAAGGTATTGACAACCATTGTCTCAGGCAAATTCTTTTCTCCTTCACCACCTCACAGATTTATTGTTTATTTTACGTGGTGCATTCTTCTCTAATTCCACATTTCAAATGCTTCTAATTTTAGTTTTCATTTCGTCACAATGTCAAGTTTTCCGCACTATATCATATGACACACAAAGCACTCTGCTAATCTCAAAGTTCTTTCTTCAGGACCACACACACACACACACACACACACACACACAGACACACACACACAGACGTATATATGTATGTAAAGTGCCAATAATTTACATGGGCCAAATGAATATTTTTAAAGGAATGATATAGAGTGTTCCTAAATTCTCGAGTCAACAGGAAAGACAAATCAGGCTAAGTATAGGAGTATTAAAATTAAAATGCTGCTGGTTTATACCTATAACCTCGACGAAAGCCATGCAATACTCTAAGCTGGCTTTTTTTCTTTATCTACCACTTACTAAAAAGCATTTTTCAAAAATGCTTTGCGTGTGTTTGTATATGCATGTGAGATACAGAGAGAGAGAGAGAGAGAGAGAGAGAAAGAGAGAGAGGACAATATAACTCAAAAATGAAAATTCTGATAAATATCAAACTTCATACTAAGTTCAGCATCTTTCAACATCCAGCAGGACGATTTCCACAAAATTCTGCGCTCCAAACTACCTTTTTCATGGAACACTGTTCATTTTTTTCTTAAAAACTCCATAACGATTTTAATTAAAAGATTAATGTTTGGGATGCTGATAGGAGGAATAACACATACTTATCTCAGATGTTAAAATGAAGTTCTCTTCATTTTAATTTAATTTTATACATTTAATGCAATATAATTGAGAAACCGTAAGGGAGAAAAAAAGCATACTACTGGAAAGAATTCAGATCTCATTAAAATATGCAGTTTATGTTAAACAATAATTTCGTAGCATTAACCACTTCCGAAATATTCTACGGTATTATTTTGAATTCTCCTGTATTTTAAATCATAGGTATCTTTTTTAAATACCTGTGTTTCTCATGATGCATGCAAAGATTGTTCAATATCAAAGCCAGTCATGACGATCTACTTTTGAACATCTGAATCGTAGCTTCATGTGTGCTCCTATGTAGCTAAATAATGTTTGTGTTGAAATCATTCCAACATCATTTACCGGGTTACTTGGATCAGATGAGAATATTTAATCCGCGCACGGGTGTTTCACCGTGGTAGCTCAAACGGTAAGAACATCGAACATCGATGGGAAAGCCGAAGATCCGTAGTAGATCCTGGCATTGGAATTGAACAAGTCTCATTCGAATTTCCACATTTACTATGTTTATTAGGAATTAGAAAAAATCATACCTTTTGTGAATGATTTGTGAAACGGCAATAAAAATAAATTGCTGGTTGAGAAAATTGCGTGGTTTTAACACGTCAGATTTTACAAACTAAAACTTTTACATCTGCCGCAGGTATATTTTAGACGCCTTTTATACAAAACGCTGGGCATTTACAAAACGTAAAAGTTTGTCAATTGGAAAGATATTCTACAGTTTGACTGATCATATTTTAAACATACCTACCTATTTGGGAAAGCAAGGTTCCAATTCGAATATTTTAACTACAGCTGATATAGTATATAGATTACGCCAGACGCAATGCACTAAAATTTAACTGTATCTACAAACAAAACAAGAATAATGGATTTTAAGGAGATGAATCCGGTTAGATCGAAAATAACAATAAATGAGAAAATTTTAGAGCAAGTATCCCACTTCAATTATCTAGGCTGCGATATTAGCTTTAAGTATGATAAAGACATTGAAAAGAGGGTTAAGATAGATTTAAAGCTATCTGTGGAATAATTGGAAGGACTTTAGGAAGAAAAACAAGAAAAGAAACCCAAATTAAATTCTATAAAGCTATGGCTGTGCCTACTCTTGTATATGGTTCCAAATCATGGACAATAACAAAAAGAAAGATCACGCATACAGGCAGCAGAGATGAAGTTCATGAGATATTTAAGGGGATGCACTAAAATGTACTAAAATAAACAACCTAACAATAAGACCAGATTTTAAAATAGTTTCAGTTAATGATAAGATAGACGAAAATAGAATAAAATGGAAGGACCATGTTGACGGAATGATAGAAAATAGATTACCAAAAACAAAAATCTGATGTGTTACACTCACATGACTTTCTCTACTCTTGTACAATCTATTTTTACAAACGCCTATTCTCCATATGCTTTATGTTAATCGAGATATCGAGATGTCAATCTTATTGCTAATTTTCTTGTAGATGCAAGGGGAATATGGTAGCTTTTAAGCGATGGTCAAATATTTTAACGCTGGTTGCTATGTGTCGAATTCCATTCTCTTTGCAAGTCCAGGACATAAAAAAATGAATAACGAATTTGAGAAAAAGTATAAGTATTGGAAAATTTAAGGGAATAACAAGCAATATCTCGAAAACGGTTCACTCAACAAAAGAAATGTATATAACATAAGTTGTGTATTTTAACGAAATCAACATTTTTTGTGTAGTAAAATTTTGTCTATCTCTTATGGTTTACCAGTTATGCAAAAGTCGTTCACAATGAAGAATACTTTTGGAGACATTCCCAGAAAATTCGAGATATACATTTCATTTCTCATGACATTATCTTAAACATATGATATTTTCATCAAAATCGTTATAGCCATTTTTGAGAAAATTAAAATTTTCGAAAAATGTTCCATGTAAAGGGTAGTCTGGGGTGGGGGGATTTTCTTGAAAACCTTCGTGTCGCATCTCTGGAAGATACTGAACCCAAATACCAAGTTTGGTGTTTATCCGACTGTTCGTTTTTGAGTTATGCTGTTCACAGACACACAGACACACAGACACACACACACAGACACACACACGGACATGTTTCCAAAATGCTTTTCTTGGATTCAGGAGGTCTCAAAACATGTATTTCCGGTGAAATCTCGGTATCGAATTTTTGGGTGGAATGCAATACTTCCCCTACTTACTATACGTAGTAGAGAAAGTAAAAATGAATTATGGCTGATTGGAAAGAGAGATCTGGGTAGACATTGTAAGAGCTGAATGGATGCTAGAGACCGGAACAGTGGTTATAATACCTAATCCTTGAAAGGTGAAGAAGGAGAAGAAACTTGTGTATGATTTAACTTAAGAAAAGCATTTTCAAAGTATTGAAAGCGAAATTAAATTATTAAATGGGTCGGTGAGATGATGTTTTACCCCGACGTACTCGTGATAATCAGGGCATTGATTTGGCGATTTCGTCTTTCTTAGGAAAACTCACACAGTCTTATTAATCCTGTTTCTTATAACCTTCCCCCTAACATGTATTCTTCCACGCCGTTTCCCCTCATTGGCTAATGTACTTTTGTATGGCAATGTACGACAAATGAGCTCTAACGAATGCAAGGTCAGGCGATAAGAGCGATAAAAACTTCTGTCATGACAGATATAGATACATGTTTTCGTCATCCTGAGAGACAGGTTTAAAATAAAAGGATCCTTCTAAAGGGTCTTTCAACAAGAGTACCTATCTTTAATGTGTGATAGCTGCCGTCGTTATTGAGTTATAGCAGTCATTTTTTTCATGTGCTTACAGTTGTTATTGACAAATAGCCACGGAACGTTACAGCATTCAGCAACGCGTAGAAATTGTGAAAATTTAGCAAAACGGATCATCTGTTCGTCAAACCTTCCGTGTATTGCGTGAAGTTTACGGTCTGCATAATCGTCCCTGCGAGAGAACCATTCGGCGTTTGATCGATAAATTTGAAAGAAGTGGTTCTGTCAGCGATCAAAGAATGCCTATACGTAATCGACGTAAGCGCTTCAACGAAAACATAGGCGCCGTTCGTGAGAGTGTACGCGAGAACGGAAACAAATCAATTGCTCATCGAGCGCAAGAATTGAGGCTTTCGTCGACCATAACTTGGCGATTCCTGCATCTAGACTTGAAGTTTCACCTTACAAAATGGTGCTAACTCAAGAACTAAAGCCCAACGACCATAGGTTGCGCCGTGTATTCGCTGACTGGGCTATGGAGCAATTGGAAGCTGACCCGGATTTTTGTCGAAAAATCATCTTCAGCGACGAAGCCCACTTTTGTGGGTGGTTATGTTAACAAACAAAATTGCCGCTATTGGAGCAATCATAATCCAATGCAGATTCAAGAACGACCACTTCATCCCCAAAAGATCACTGCGTGGTGTGGATTTTGGTATGGTGGAATCATTGGTCCATATTTTTTCCAAGATGAAGATGGAGAAGCTCTAACTGTCAATGGAGAAACATACCGGGATCTTATAAGGGACTATTTTTGGCCTCAATTGGATGGTATGGATCTCAGAAACATCTGGTACCAGCAAGATGGTGCCACATATCATACTCCTTTCGAAATAATCGATCTTTTGAAGGAGAAGCTCAGAGGTTTCATCATTTCCCGTGGTGGTGATGTTAACTGGCCCCCGAGGTCATGTGATTTACCGCCGTTGGATTACTTCATGTGGGGTTATGTTAAATCTCGAGTTTATGTCAACAAGCCAGAAACAGTAAATGATCTTATGAGTAACACCACACGTGTTATTCGTGAAGTTGGACCTAATTTACGTTCTTTTGTCATTGAAAATTGGGTCAACCTATACGCGCAACCCAACGAAGTCCCGGCGGTCACTTAACTGATGTTCTCTTCCACACGTAATGGCATTAATTATGTTCCAAAATTAAAAAGAAATAAACCTTCATCATTTATAGAACGTGTTTTATTTAAGTTCAAAGATAGGACACTCTTGTTGAAAAACCCTATACCTATTTATTGATAAGAGCGATAAAAACATTGATATAATAGATGTAGGTGCATTCGTCATCCTGAAAGACAGGTTTAAACCGAGGCATCCTCCTACCTATTTGTTGTTAAATTAACATGTATTCCAGATGCATTAACTCTGAAATGTAAGGGATTTGAACCAGTAAGGGATTTTTTCAGTCATCTGATTCTACCTTTCCAACCCTGTCCAACACACGGCTTGTGTGAAAGAACAATTAATTCTGTAATGTAAATTTGACAATTCTTTTCGAATATTAAGATGATATATTAAATGATCATGTTAAACAGATAACTGGTTTTATCGCACAACAACCTATTCCATGACAGCACCTGACAGGAGCTGTGGGGCGAAGTTATATGGAACAGGCTTTTAGTTTTCATTTCAAACAGACAGATAGAAATCTGAAATGCAATCACGCTAGTAAGTAATAACTGGATATTTATAGATATCAACAACGTATGAATTGCCAATAACAGGCAAATGCATATTTTCTGGCTCCATAATCCAATTAAAGCACACAGGCTGTGTCAAAACGAAATTGTTGTAGCGTTAGTCTGTTGTATGTTTACATTTTCCCAAGTAGGTATATCTCATGAACGCACTTGAAAGATTTCAATTGATCTATTTTCTTTTTGTCGCAAGAGCTGGTTGCCCCGACTTAACATTTAAATCCTATTACCACACGTTGTGTGCATCTAAGCACGTATGCTTAATTTAAAATTATTACTGAGTTCTGAATAATGCAGCGAGGATAAAGAGAAGAATCGCATTTTATATGAACACTATAACCTTTTTCGAAGATAGTGACTTTTTATCCAATTCCCATTAGTGTTGTCATGGTGGAAACTTGAATTCCTACATTCAGTGCTGGTAACCTAAGCTACCTGAGTAGGGTTTGCTATTTTACTGCACGTGTGTGCATGAACTACGTTAAACCTCTTCTAAAACCCTCTAGCTTTTCCTTATATTTATTGTTGTTATTTGATAATTGAAACCAAGCTACCTGCGTGTTTTTCTATTTTACCGACATGAGTGCATGAACTACATTAAATCCTCTAACTTTCGATAGGTATATTATTGCAGAAATAAATATAATTACCTTTTATAGTTGAGCATCACCATTTAAATCTTACCTGGATCTTTACTTAGATTTAATTCAGGCAGCAGTTAAGTATGAGCTGCAAGTTATTGGTTGTTTAAGGTCAACAATCAGGTTGGATAATCAACCCGCTGTTCCTCACCAATGGTAATATTAGTGACCTGCTACCACCATGTTCAACAGTTGGTAGTAATTAATTTTATTTTCGCATAAGTGCCATTTCTATTACTCACCATCGTTAACAAAATAGTATCTACTCGTGCACTGGAAAATCGTCTCGTATTTTCACTCTTCCTTGTTCTCCATGACCCACTTACCACACTTGTATCGCTATATATATACTGATATAGTCATGTGAATTTATGATAGGTAAAAAATTTCGTGTTAACGTATTACATGAGGTATTTTAATGTGGTATAAAATAGTTTCTGATTTACCTGCACATATCGCGTGACTGAAGATCTATAGGACGATAGATGGAGTGGATTGCGTTCACTCATGGCTCCAAGTTTTTTTGAAACAAAACATACATTTTGTGCACCAGAATATTCTCCCCAAAAGCAGATGGTCTAATGTTTTGTCTGCAACAATAACGAATTTCCATTTCCCAAAATTTAGTGGTAATAATAATAATAATAATAATAATAATAATAATAATAATAATAATAATAATAATAGTTTTACTTAATGTGCTAGTCTTTATATTAAGTTGATGACGCTGCATTAGATGGTTGATGGCTGGTTTGTCACATCGTTTATCGACGCACCGCGACGCATTGTGAACCAAAGCCCTCGTCAATCCAGCGATACCAATTAAAAAAAGTATAGCATTTGAAAAAAAAAAAAAAAAGCAAGTGGTTCGCCTTCTGCGAGCTGCCCCATAGAATATGATTTCCTTTAACAGCATCTACTTCACTTTAATGAATCTTCCAGCCCTACCCCGAAAAAATAATAATAAATCGGGGGGAAAAAAGCAGGCACATACACACAGGGACAAATATTTTCCTCTATTTTTGTGTTGAACCCCTCCCACCTCCGGGCTGGAGCCTCTGGGAAGTTTAACTCTACGGATATTGATTTATTGACCCGCTGTGCATGCTACCAAACGGTGAGTGTGGAGAGAGAGTGAGACTGAGAAGGGGTGTGCGGGTCGAGAGGGGAGGTAGCAACAAGGAGTAGAGTCCAGCTTCACAGGGAGATCAAAAAATACGAGTACCACGGGACAGAAAAAGGATGATTATTCTTCTGCATTGCATCCTTCTTTTCGCTGGCATGTATTCCCCGAAAGCTTATTACTTACCCCATTTAAGTCCGCGTCCCTCCTCTCCTCCCCGCACAGGTCCATCTCTTGTTTGTCCCCCCTACCGCTCAAAGTGAAACCGTTTGCTTCCCCTCCTGACGGCGGACCGAACCGTTTTGCGAATCAGAGAGCCAGGTTTGTTTGACCACAAGGAGGGGAGCTCCATTGCGCATGTGCGAGCTCACCCTGGGTGACCAGACAATATGCACGTAACTAGGGCCGAAACAACATGGCCGACAGATGAGGTGTGCTGGAGGTCTGGGATCGATCCTCAATCGGTCGCGACTTCCTCAGGTGAAGTCCAGGAATGCCTACCATTAAACACGAGCAATCTATTACTTTCCGTTTAAAGAGACAATAAAGTGAAATTACGAAGAAAGAAAACTTAATTTTGCTCTTAAGAATTATCTATTTTGTATCCTAGAAAAACTCGCTAAGAAATTGCAGTCCTTTGGAACAGCTGTTTCAGCAGTCATGAAAAAATCTTCAAGTACGCACAACGTTCGCTTTTGTGTGTCTATAATTTTAAGAGTTTGCGGAATATTAGCAGAATTAGAAAAAAATGAAAATTATAAGTATTGAAAACTGAAACGTTTCTGGTCTTGATACATTTTTTACGTTTTCTCAGCTGTTTACGTAATGTAAAGCAATTACTGTATTTAAATTAGAAATATACCGAAATTTTATTTGAAACATAGATATATTTTAGGTTTTTCGTTTAAAAATTTGTATGTGTTACATTCACTTAACTTTCGTTACCCTCTATCTTTATTAATGTGTATGCAAGCTATTCTTACTAAAGCTTATTTTTCTATCTACTATATTTTACTCTAAATAACCTTTGCAGAAACAGTTATATTACAGTTTCATTATACATGCAAAGGGAACAACGATAGTCAAAAGTTTACGAACTAGACGCTATATGCGAGCCCTAAAATTCCGTACTCTTTCCATGCCATGGCGAGAAACAACTGAATGTCGACAGGACCTAAAGAATGACAAAAGTATTGAGCATTTCAAACCATTAATAATGGATATCTCAGAAATGGCTTATGGCACAAAAAAGGCTACTTGGAATAAATTGTGTGTTTTAAATATATATATATATATATATATATATTTGTATAGAGCGTTTTCGTCTATCGTTTAACGTTTACAGTTATGCAAGATTATACAAAATTCCCTCCAAATGAACAGGACTTCACAAGCTATTCCCAGAAAATCAAGATATATGTTTTATTTGTCATGTAAATATCTTTAGTGTATGGTATTTTAATCAAAATCGTTACAGCCATTCTTTACGAAAATAAAATTTTGAGAAAAAATTTCAAGTAAGGGTAGTTGAGTGGGGGAATTTTCTCGAAAATTTTCGTATCGCATCTTCGGAAGGTACTCAACTTATCTAAATACCAGCTTGGTATTTATCCGACTTTTCGTTTTTGAGTTATGCTGTTCACACACACAGACAAAAACATAGGGCATTTTTTTTAAAAATGTTCTTTTTATTTGGGATTCCTCAAAATATGTATTTTGGGTGGAATTCTTGTGTGGAATGCAATACCTTCTCTACCTGCTGTGTAGACAAATTAAAAATAGCTTCATATGTGTGGGTGCTTCTATCTGTATATTTGTTTATGAACATTGTTATTCAAAAATGAAAACCTGCACGGATACCGAACTTCATCAGAACGAAAAGGACTTCACAATCTATTAGCAGAAAATACAAGATATACATTTTATTTTTCATATCAGTATCTCAAACAAAATCGTTATCAGGCATCTTTTAAGTAGGTACACCAAGATTTCTGATTATAGATTAGATATTGTCATGGCAAACAAATGTTTGAAAATGTGCAACTCTTATTTGTTTTGTAAGAGCTCACTATCACATAATCATCTTGAGATGCAAACAGGCTGAGTGTTGTTTCCGCATATTGTATCAATTATTGACTAATCTGAAATCATTTTAGGCAATATGAACTATGTAGTGGGTATAGGGGAATGTTTTTGAACTGGTAGGAGAATGACGTGTGGAAGTAACACGACCTCTTTACTTTCTGGTATTCCACCCAAAAATTCGATGTCGAGATTTCATCGGAAATGCATATTTTAAGGGCCTCTAAGTAAAAAACAGTTTTAGAAAATATGTGTGTGAGCAGTATAGCTAACTCAAAAATGAAGTCTTCTAAATACCAAACTTTATATTTAGGTTCAGTGCCTTCCAAAGATGCGACACGAGGATTTTAAATATAACCCCCCATCCCCAAACTACCTATCCTTCATGTAGAACATTTTTCGAAATGTTTGATTTTCTATAAAATGGCGTTAACAATTTTGATTAAAATACCATATGTTAAAAGATTTACATGGCCAATAAAATGTATACCTTGAATTTTCAGGGAATAGCCTGTGAAGTCCTCTTCATACGGTAGAGGTCTTGTATAATGTTGTATAACTGCTAAACGTTAAGCGATGAACGAAAACGTACTACACACACAAAAAAAGTATATCTGTTTAAAACACATAATTTAATTCAAAAAACATTTTCTGTGATATCAGTTATTTCTGAGATATCCGATATAAATGCTTCTAATTAATTTAAAGTGTTTTTTAAAGTCCATTCTTTTAAAGTCCTATCGATTTGCAGTTGTTTCTCGCGATGTCATGAAAAGAGTATGGAATTTTAAGTACAGCGTATAGCGATCAACTATAGCTGTTCCCTTTGCATTTATAATGAAATATGTAATGTAGCTATTTCCGAAAAGGTTTATTTCGACTAAAGTGAAGTTTATAGGAAAATAAACTTTCGTAAGATTAATTTGTTTACCCACTAATAAAAGTTAGAGGGTAGAGAAAGTCATTCATAAGATGTCTTATGGATGTGGTATATCTCTTCTCAGAATTCTACTGTGTGTTAATGAGCTTCATTCCTCATTAAACAGAACTACACATAAAGAATATAAAAAATGAGTTTACCTGATCAAATAGATATTATACAATAGGATCAGGAATACAGTAAGGATATAGGAGTCTCACTAACCATAACATTTCAAGTATTGGAATGCAGGAAAAGAGTAATGCAGTTGTTTCATTTTAGTATTTTAGATGAAAGTTAACATACCTACCTATAGAATGAGGAAGATTTTCTTTGGAAATTCAACAGTTCATGAGCTCTTTTTTGAATGATTTCTAAACTACGGAAGCTTATTTTAAAAATCCTTTTGTATGTCTGTCTGCACTAAAAACCTCTTAACACAATTTCTATATAAGTGTACGAAATTGTTCTTTGGTGTTCTACCGATTTTGTTGTATAAAAATTAGCATTCATTTTCCTGTAAGCCAAAGGTAATTTAAAAGTATTGCAGTAGGCAGTGACTAACTTTTTTGTAATTTTTATATTTAAGCACCTATTTCAGTCTGAAGTATTTCCCTGTTAAAAATTGCTTTGTGTAAAATAACATTTAAAAACTCTCAGGAACGATTAAAGAGATTTTCTCAATTGATAATGCGTAGTGTCTACAAAATTACATCGCATCATGGTTATTAAAAGCAATTTATTTATATATGCCAAGAAGAGATAAAGAACCAGAAGTAATTTATGGATAAGGGTTGCTTACATATTTTGGAAGTTCCTAATTCGACTTAGTTTTAATCCTTAATCAACATGTTAAATTATAAACAAAATAGCATTATAGAGTTAAATAATTTACTTTCCCTAAAGATATCTTCCGCATATGTCTGATTTAATCGGTTACAACATGGGAATATATTATTAATTGTTTGTGTTATATCCAAGTTTATAGGGGTGTAACTTATAACTTCATCCTACAAGAATTCTGTACTTCATAGTTCTAATCATTTAATTTCTGGTTTACTGAAATTAAATACGTTTAAGGCAATAAATACGTACGCATAAGCTATTCATATTTGTTTAGGATCTATGTAATGCTCCTGCAATTTAGGAGGAGCTCATTCAAATTTTAAGTGAAGCCAGAGATGAGTTAACTCTCGATTTCAATATAATGATACAGAGTTGTTCAAAAGAGAGAGGTACGTAAGTTTCATTTTCCGATATTATGAAGTCGTATAAACTTCAACCGAAAAGTTGAAATATCCATCACAAACCGTATGGCAGCTATTCACAACGTGGACTTTGAGTTGCTATTAGAATGAGAAAATAGAGCTGAATACTTTTAAAGACCTGGCATAATGATTCCAGAACATTTAAATTAAATAAAACACTATCGGTCATAATTGGGTACATGTTGTAGTAAGTGCTCTCCTTGATGAGAACAAATCTCTTGAGTACCTAGGTCCTAGTTATTTGTGAGTACTTGCTTCAATATGGAAGCAAAGTGAACCTACTTGAGCGTTCGTCTCAGGAAGACTATGTACTCATATCTGATAAGAATAAACTAGGTTTAGAAATCTATTCTCTCTTCATTTTGGGCATCTTTAGCAGCAAATATGTGGAGTTATGTTCAGTTCAAAAGTAGATCTGCAAATACGTATTATGATCTAGGCATTTATCATGTAAAACTATACAAATATGAGGATTTCAAGAGCTTCAAAAGCCTTTTATCATTTCAAGAAGATAATCTAAACTGAAATGAAGGTCATACTGTCATTTACACTTTATTATACAGAATTTTAATTGAAAAGTTGCAGCTGCTTATAACTAGAAGAATAGAATAACTGAGATCACAGCATTCTGGGACTCTAGAAACTCTTGAATGGAAGCCCCATCCAGTCTCATGAATTAGAGAGATATTCAATGTTATATTTTAATGTTGCCATTTTTTTTCTGCATGTCGCTTCAATTTTAATGTGAATGTTTTGAATGCCCTTACTTTTGACTGAGATGTGTTCAGCAACACAGAATATTTTCTGAGCTGTGTTACATAGGTCACTGACGGAATGAGATGGAAATGTCTGTAAAACTTGAAGTACGCTAAACAAAATACTTTAATATCTTCAATACTAACACACAACTCCAAGCAACGCAGCACCAAGGATGCCATGTGACCACAGAGTACAATTATCATGAGCATATACTCGTACTCAAATGAAGAAAGCTGTGTAATGAGTATACACGTTCGGTGTTTTTAATCTCACTAAATTGAATATAGCCATAGAAAATGTTCCTAATGGTAAGTATTAACTCTGAGAAAGTGCTTGTTTTTTACTTGTATAATCCAATCACTTAAATCTGCATCTCATTTAGGGTGTAGGATAGTGAACACTACGTGCGGAATACCTACATAATTTTTCCGATTATTTGAAATCATATCACAAATTTATGGTTTGTCATAAGTTATTCGTAGTTTAATAGATTCCAGTTGGCTTATTTACCTTATAAGTAAGTTTACAGATAGGTTTATTCCTAAATTCCTTTCGAAATATTTAGTAATTTTCATATAAACTCCCCACTCTCCCCTCAAATAAGAATGAATATATAAATAGAAATTAAAGAGTATCTATATGTAAATATTCACTAAGTTGGCAACACAGAAATTTACATTTACCTTATAGTCATATGCATCGTGGTTGTGAAATCAGCACAGGCAATTACTAGATGCTTAATATCTGATTCAAACACTTCCTTCATTCACCCGAAAACTGGTTCCCCCTTTTCTTCTTTCACCCCTCTTTACTTTCATTTTCCATGCCGTGCGATAGCTGATGTGACATCCAGGGGCAGAAAAGCCACCCCCTACAGTTCAAGAAACAAGCAAAGGAGGGAGAGTTGAATGAACTTGTCAATTAAGATACAGGCTTTTCACTGGATTAATGAACAAAACCGAGTGTTTCGTAAATAGCTCTCAATTATTACACGATGTCATTCTGCAGGGTAAATTGGAGTGGGTTGAACACCCCCGGCAGGGTAATTTTGTCAAGTTCTTTCAGATCTGATGTAAGCTTGAGGACGTCATCACATAGAGGGTGTAACAGCTTCGTGATATGAAAATTGGAGAAACTATTCGGCATGACAGTTTTGTGACTGCGTGTGACCATAAATCATTTGTTAACGAGGGAAGAACTCCTTCCGAACTATGGGAATGGTCTGTTTCCATATTGTTCCTCCGCAGCATTCTTTGTGCACCGCCGTGGCGTGTTAGATAGCGTCTCTGCTTAATAATTAGACCTATCTCTGAGTTTTCCAAGAAAACTTACTTTAACAGTGAATTTTCTTCGGGTTTTCTCTGTAGCTTTTTCAATTACGTTTAAAAGAGTTATTTTATAATGCTGTTAACATGCGTTTTACAAGCATCACTTTGACCAGAGCACTTAAGTTCCATGGTATGTCGGTAATGTGTGAAACATTTCCACCGAGTGATCTGTTGAATAAGTTCTGAGATTATCTTTTTTAAACTCATATTAAGTATTATCAACCATAAATTCATAATAAAGATATAATAAAATGTTTATAGCCCTAATCATTTACTAACTTCAGTGTTTTTGTTCATTTATAATCTCCGATGCTCAGTTGTTATTTTATAAACTATAAATACCTTTTAGACCCATTTTTTTCGGTCCCACTATTTACTAGATGCACAAAAACAAAAGTCAGATTGTGGAAACCGTATTTTTAGATACCTAAAACTGTTTCTTTAATACCTATTTTGATAATTTTAGAAACTATTTTATTTGTCCAAAATTGATTTTAAGGGCATAAAACTCCAAGATCTACAAATAATCAGCAGACCCTAGTTCGAATCTCAATTGGGAGAATTTTTCTCCATTTGTTTTCATCTCGCAAAGACAAATACCATATAATTCTGATCTCATTTAGGCATTCATTAATCACCGTTACTTCATTTACCCTCCCTATAAATCTGAGACTTTTAAAGGAATTTAAAGTCCCTATCTGTCACTCTCCCTTCCACGCCCAAAAACAGTTCGTGTTTGATGAACCTGCTTGATATGCTCTGGAGATCAGTATGCGATAATGTAGACACCATACCATTGTAAATGCATGCTTAGAGGTCTTCTGAAGAAACAAAACAAAACGTCATTTGCAGAACAAGATACATATGCGTGTATGTCTGTAAACAGCATAAATCAAAAACGAAAAATTGTATAAACATCAAACTCGGAATTTAAATACAGTATTTTCCAAGAATGATTTTTCACTAAATTCCTCCCAATCCAAACTACGCTTCACAACGTTTTCAATTACTTTGTATGTCCTCAGCTTTAATGTATTTTAAAAAAAATATAATGTTTAACATATTAATGTGTGAAATAAAATATATGGGAAACAAGATTTCCTCTAATACTCTCTCCCTGTTAATTTCAAAGCAAAATATTACAAGTCTATTATAATAAGAGTGAAAAATTTAATCGTAATTATATATCAAAAAGTATTTTTATTTGCTAATTCTTTATATCAGTAGTGATTGATAACAATGGTAACAGCTTTCATTAATATCTATGAAGATATGTCAGTAATTTAAGCTGCCATTATTGTTTTTAATATCATGATTCCCATTTGTTACAAATTTGAGTGCGCTATGGCCCACAGCAAAATTAATGATGTAAAGCATAATGATGTCATATTATTATTCTTCTAAAGTAGAATTACAAACAAATTGTTGATTTTGGATTCTATTCCTTTTTTAAGTTCATAGAATATTCTTATATAATGTACACTATGTGATCAAAAGTATCCGGACACGCCCACAAACATACGTTTTTCATCTTAGGTGCATTATGCTGCCACCTACTGCCTGATACTCATTATCCGCGATCTCAGTAGTCATTAGACATCGTGAAACAGTAGAATGGGACGCTCCATGGAACTCACGGACTTCGAACGTGGTCAGGTGATTGGATATCACTTGTGTCAGACGTCTGTACGCGAGATTTCCACACTCCTAAACATCTCTAGGCCCACTGTTTCTGATGTGATAGTGAAGTGGAAACGTGAAGGGACATGTACAGCACAAAAGCGTACAGGCCGACCTCATCTGTTGACTGACAGAGACCGCCGATATTTGAAGAGGGTCGTAAAGAGTAATAGGCAGACATCTATCCGGACCATCTCACAGGAATTCCAAACTGCATCAGGATCCACTCCAAGTACTATGACAGTTAGGCGTGAGGTGAGAAACCTTGGATTCCATGCTGTTCAAGTCACACATTACAAAGGAAAATGCCAAACGACGCCTCGCTTGGTGTAAGGAGCACAGTGATTTAACAGTGGCAAAACGTTGTGTGGAGTGACGAATCACGGTACACATTGTGGCGATCCGATGGCAGGGTGTGGGTATGGCGAATGCCCGGTGAACGTCATCTGCCAGCATGTCTAGTGCCAACAGTGAAACTCGGAAGTGGTGGTGTTATGGTGTGGTAGTGTTTTTCCTGAAGGGGGCTTGCACCCTTTGTTGTTTTGCGTGGCACGATCACAGCGCAGACCTACATTGATATTTTAAGCACCTTCTTGCTTCTCACTGTTGAAGAGCAATTCGGGGATGGCGATTGCATCTTACAACACGATCGAGCACCTGTTCATACTGCACGGGCCGTGGCGGAGTGGTTACACGACAATGACATCCCCGTAACGGACTGACCTGCACAGAGTCCTGACTTGAATCCTAAAGAACACCTTTGGAATGTTTTGGAACGCCAACTTCGTGCCAGTCCTCACCGACCTACATCGATACCTCTCCTCAGTTCCGCACTCCGTGAAGAATGGGCTGCCATTCCCCAAGAAACCTTCCAGCACCTGATTGAAAGTATGCCTGCGAGAGTGAACGCTGCCATCAAGGCTAAGGGTGGACCAACACCATACTGACTTCCAGCATTACCGATGGAGGGCGCCACGAACTTCTACGTCATTTTCAGCCAGGTGTCCGGATACCTTTGATCACGTAGTGTATGTCTAAAATCAAAAGGGGAGAGAGCATATGAGAAAAAGTTATTTCTCACGTTAAATCGCTATGTCCAGTGGTTTGATTTGCATCCTATATATTGAATTTTCTGTCAATAGTCTGCAAACTACCCATCAGTCTGATTTTTTAAATATAATTTTGTGGAACAAGTAATACATAAGAGATAGACGGGAACTAACGGAAATATATAGAGCTAATTAGACTAAAAAATTGTGTTAAATCAGTATTTTTGTAACATTAGTCGATTTTAACACATTCTTAACAGTGTGATTACATTTTCTGGAATAGAATTGCGTCATCTCACAGAAGATGCTTGAAAGTTTCCCATTCTTCTTTCTTTTCTGTTCCTTCTAAAGAGTTCGTTACCACGACCTCTGAACTTATTCCTCCTTAGCTTCCGAAGAACTTTTCAACGTTGTTTCTCCATGTTTTTTAACTAAATACTTGTTTAATTTGAGACCATTTCTACAAAAAACTATCATCATTATGGATACAAGAATTGCTTTTAATAAATTTTGTATCAAAATTGTAATGGATAGAGAAATTTTGCGATTCTACAGACCAGATTATTTTTCTTTCTGTTTCATAATAATCTGTATCTATTAGGAGCGTAATTCAAACTTTTGAAGTACACTTATTCTGCTTTTACTAAGTACCATAAGCAAATGCAATTTGTTTAATAGTTATATTATATTAACTGTTTTAAAAGTACCTTTATAATTTTAAAGAGTAAGAGTAATAAATTTGATACACTTTCTAGTTAAGATAAAGAGCAAGACGTCACTCTGTTGCACATTGCACTTTTATTTTTGCAAATGTGTACCCTTATTTTAACTGTAGCATTATTTTACAGTACTTGCATAAGGATTTGTAATAAATACTGTAGATATAGGATTAAATATTAGTGTTACTTTAAAGCAAAGAGAGGCAGTAGTTAACTCGTTTAGAGAATGTCTTACTCGTAGATTTACAAAGCTCAAATATGTAAGACAATTGGTAATCATTTCATCAGTAGGCTCTTACTAGCACTCCATCTATCACGATCGACATGGCTTTCGATGGTTGAGTTACATTAATTTCTGCTAACTCATCCGGAAAACTACGATAACATATTCTCAACTGAAAACCAAAAACCTGATTTTTACTTCTTTCCTAACTCAAATATTAAAAAATGTAGCTACAGCGCTAAGAGCTTTGAAGTGACTTTTTAAACATTTAATGCTCATTAAATCTAAATGAGTATGAAAATAGTAAACATAATAAACACTGTGATATTTTGACATTAGGTATGTAACACATATATAGGTATGTAAATGCTACATATTTTGTTCAAACTGAAAAGAGACCAAATATTTTAATCCTACATACTATTAGTAAAAAAGTTTCATTCAAAGCAACTTATGGTGTAGGGATAACATTTTGCATCTCATGTTAAAGAAGCTGTTTGTTCAGGGCGTTTTCTTTGATCTCTAGAATAAATAAGATAATTTGGACGCTTTAGGTTCTCGAGTTCATTTGTACATTCATTTCAACATACATTCAGCGTTCATATGAGCCTCTGCTTAAGGATTATTCAACTTGAAGACACGGAAAAACAGAAAAATTAAAAAACAAATAAAAATAAACCTATGATGATGTATACTCCCTTTTCTCAGCACCTCGGAACCTAGCTGGGAACTAAAACCGAATGAATAATTAGATAACGATAAAAGCATTTAGTTGGATGAGCACAAAGAAATTTTAAATATACTCATAAATTAGTTATTTGACACCAGCTGAGCCCGCGGCTCTCCGCGTGTTCTTGAGCTAAATGTGGAGATTCTTACGTTTTCCTGTTTCTCACTTTGTCTCTCTTCCACTTTATCCCTCTCTTTATCCTTTCTATTCTTCGTTTGTCTCTTCTCTCCCTTTCAGTCTCTCCTGTCTATCGCCATCATCACCTCTCTTCTCCCTGTGCATTAAATTTGGAGATTATTCTCTCTCTCTCCGACCTCACTATATTACCCTCTCTTTCTCTCCCTCTCTTTCTCTCCCTCTCTTTATCTCCCCCTCTCAGTTTCTCCCTCCATTTCTGTATTTCTCTTCCTCTATCTTTTTCCTCTCCATTTCTCTCTCACCTTTTCCAATCTACCTCCCAATCTCTCCCCTCCATCCCCCATCAATACCTCTTTCTCCCTCTCTCCAAGTAGCTTATATACCATGTGATATTTTGAAAATCGCTAATAAAACTGCTTTTTCTTTGATATGAAAAAAGGTTAAAACATTATAGTGTTTAAGCAATACACAAATTTATACTTCTACAATACGATGGGAACTACACTGTTCCTGGATGTAATGGGTTTACACAAATACACCAAAATTAAAAACGAAGCATTTTGTTTAACTTCCTGAATATCTATTCTATAGAAATCTTGTAAATAACAAAACGTGTTGAAATACCTAGATTATAAGCTTTTATAAGAAACATTTTTCAACCAAATTAATAATAAGTAAGATACTTCGATTTGGCTTATTAGACCGTACAGCGTCCTGCTTCACCCTCTGGGGAAAACCATTAAGATGCAATAAGGTTTAGTCTCTAAGAACGGCCTAAGGAATCTTATATATCAAGTTTGAAAAAGAGTAGCTTGGACGTGAATTAGCAGATATATCTACACACGCACGGTACACGCGCACACGTTTTAGCTTCAGGAGCCCATTACACACTTTGGTTTCAATTATTCATACTAAATTGAAAATTACGAGAAAATTTTCGGTTACAGTTTTATTATATGTATAAAAATCTGATGTGTTAAATTCACATGAAGTTCTTACCCTGTTAGCATCTAGTTCCCGAAGTCGCGGCTTCAAACCCGGCGGAGGGGATGGATTTTTTCGAGCGTAAAAATCCTTAGCATGGCTTTCTTCGGAAGGAAAGTAAAGCTGGTGTTTACGCACGTAAAAGAACCTCAAGCCTGGTAAAGAGGGCTCTGAGCAAAATTTTCGGTCTTTCACGCCCAATATAGAATGGAACGCTAAAAACTATAGTAGTTAAAGGGCGTCCATAAATACACCTCAATTTAATTTTGTTTTTACCCAGTATCGTTTAGTAGTGGGTATAAAAATTATTATTACGAAAGTTTATTTTCCTATCCACTTCATTTTAATCGAGATAAAGCTTTCCGGAAATAGTTGCATTACACATTTCGTTACAGATACAAAGGAAAGAGCAACAGGCAAATGTTTTATAACTGGAGGCTATACGCTGGCCTTAAAATTCCATACTCTTTCCATGACATCGGGAAAAACAATTGAAAATCGGACTTTAAAAGAATGGCTAAGTATTGTACAATTCGAACCATTAAAAACGGATATCTCGGAGATGGCTGATGCCACAAAAAAAAGATAATTAGTATAATTTGTGTGTTTTAAAAAGATATACGTTTTTGTGTTGTACGTTTTCGTCTATTGCTTAACGTTTATCAGTAGTATCAAATTGTACAAAATTCCTTCAGAATGAAGAGGACTTTTCGGGTTATTCCCAGAAAATTAAAGATATACAAATTGTTTGTCATGTAAATATATTTAATATGTGGCATTTTAATAAAAAACTTTAGAGCCATGTTTTAGAAAATAACAAACTTCAAAAAATATTTCACGTAAATGGTAGTTTGAGATGGTGGGGTTTCTTGAAAATCTGCGTGTCGCATCTTTGAAAGATATTGAACTTGAATACCAAGTTTGGTGTTTATCTGACTACATTTTTGAGTAATGCTGCTCACAGACACACACACTCACACACACACATTTTTCTAAAAATGTATTATTTTGAATTCAGGGGTCCTCAAAGCATGTATTTCCGGTGAAATATCGCTATCGAATTTTTGGGTATAATACCATACTTCCCCTACTTACTATACGTAGTAGAGAAAGAAAAACAAGAAGAAAAGTCACACAAAATGAGAAGAAACTTTATTTTCAGGTTCCGAAGCCGGTATAACATGCATTTGTAATTTAAACCTTTTTACCTGACAGAGAAGAGATAGTTTTATGTTGATGTGTGAAAATCATACTCACAATGCAAGAAACAACCAGAACTTCGATATCCCAACTTACAGGTTAATAATATGGGAGCTAATTATTTAATAATGGGCCTAAAATACAGGTTTTCAAGAATGAATGGTGGGGTTTTATGAGTTCACTGTGAAGTATATGTAATTGATTGGAAGTAGTTTTAATTAATTAAATAACTAAAACCGTTCCCAAATATCATTAGTTAGTTTCAATATGGGCACCATTCACTGCACGACGGAGGTCTAAGCGAAATTCAACTTAAGTCCACACACTGACAAGAACGTCAGGCGTAATGCATGCAGTTGCTTGTCTGATTCTTTGTTTTATATGTTTGATATTCTGAATTATTCCGCTATAGACCTCGTTCTTGACATAGCCCCAAGGATAGAAGTCTAAAGGAGTAAGATCTGGACTTCAAGCTGGCCAAGAGATTGGTTCCATTTTTGCCAATCCATCGGTCTGGAAATCCATTGTTTAATTCTTCTTGGACATGGTTTGAGAAATGGTATGGCGGTCCATCTTGTTGAAAGATTATTTGCAACCCCATTTACATTTGCTCGATTTGAGGAATTGGGAAATTCTGTAGCATGTCCATGTATGCAATGGAGTAGATGATTTTTTTAATAAAAAAGAATGGACCAAACGTCTTGTTGTGCATAAGGCCGTACCAAACGTTCAACTCAGGAGAATCTCGAATGTGTTAGTGTATCACACGTGGATTTTCCAAGGCCCAAAATCGGCAATTGCGCCGATTGACACAACCATTTACATGGAACGTGGCCTCATTGGAGAAGATGATATTCTGAATAAATTGTGGTGCATCGTCATCCTGAGCAATGTATTGTGTTCCGCCAACCATAAGACACATGCAGCTTTTTCTTGTACAGTAAACATTTCACAAAAACACAAAAAAGCAGTTTGAAGAAAGCAAGGAACACTTCTATAACACATCTATAAACACTTAAAATAGCATTTTAACACAAATAGGGCAATTTGGAGAAGATCTACACAGATCATTTGTATGCAGAATGTGTTTATGAAATAACATGCAATGCAAAAATCTTAAATTTTTCAACAATCAGTTTATTATGCCGACGGAAACAATCAGTAAAAATACATGTGAACGTAAATTGTTTGAGTTACTGGATTGATTAAAAGTACACATAATACTCAGTTCACAGTGAACTCGTACAACTCCACCATTTATTCTCGCAAATCCTGTATGTAATAAAATACAATTAGATAAGGTTATAGGTTAGCACTTCCTACTAAAAATATAATTATGATAATAACATTTTAAATCAATTTTATGTTTTACACATGTATGTAAAGATGACTAATATTGTATTATGATTAAACATTTGTGTGACGAAGCCATTGTTAGTTTACCTTAATAGTAAAAGTAAACTATTACTATAAAGTACTAATCAGTACCAAGGTAAGAAGAATATATGTCTTTTAGCTATTCTACTGTAAAAGTAACTAACTTCATAGCAAATAAAACATATAATACAAAGTTTTACCCCCTGGTTTGCAAAGGAAAGCATTACTTTATAATAACCTACCAACCGCCCTGGGATTCTGATTGCTTGCGATTAATAGAATAATATTTAGGGTGGTTAATAATAATAAATATAATATTGAGGAATAGTGACAAACCCATGGAATGTTTTATACAATAATAATAAGAATAATACGAATGAATAAGCAACATTAAAACCTATTAGAGACCTTAGAAGTATCTGTTAGCGTAATAAGCATCGCACATGTGAACAATGTTATGCTCTTTTAAAGGACGTAGACTAAGCTAATGGTAGCAGCTAAAAGCCTGTGGTACTTTGGTGTAAAAGTAATTCGCTAAGTGTCTGGAAACAGCGACATGCGGCTCTTTGAAGTAATCTAGAGACAAAGACAAAAGGATTGGTTTATGCCGCGCTTCTTTTGCTGTCTTGTGAAAACCAGTTGCATAAAGGCGGAAGGATACAGAAATCAAGAGACTTAAAATCAGCACGATAACTAGTCACGTAATTTATAAAATAATGTCCCAGAAGGGTGGCTTTTAAAAATATTAAAAGGCGGAATATGTTATTCAAAAGAAAGTATCCCCATCATCTTACATCATTACGTTAATGGCTATCTAAGAGTTAGCAATGTAAACAAGGGTATTTAGCACAGCTTTAACAATGCAACCTCAGGCTTGTTATTTCTCTATTACCATCTCATTTTAGAAATGGTTCTATAGCAAATGTTTGCTTAATTAAGTCCTTTGAAAACGAGAAATAGATGCTGTTAGGTAAGAAGAGAAATTAGCGCTAAAGGGGGAACTAAAAAACAAGTAATTTTCCAAATGAACTTCCTCCCCTCGTTTTTTCTTATTTTTACTCGAATCATATGATGACGTGCTGGGAAGCATAATTAAGGCTATTTTACTAATGTAATTATCTGACTTCTTTGAGCCTAATGGTAGAGCAAAACGTCTTAAAATAAATGGACTAAACCTACGAATTTAGTGATGCTAAGAATTAATAAGGGTGATAGGTGTGTCTCAATTAAACGAAATGTATTTATTCCTTTAGATTGTAGAGAATAGCAGTTACATTTAATCGACATCAAACATTAAAACGTTCCTTAGAATTCCTACAGAGACGTCTGTATCTCATAGTGCTATATATATGGAACTGCCTTATAGGAATAACTGGCTCTTATTGGCGCCTTCTCAGGTGTAGATGTAAGTTTGCATTGTATCTGTATTGCATGAAAACCATCAGCATTAATACAAGAAGCTAGTTCGTATAGTTCAAAGTAATTTAATTGCCCTTGCAGCCTAAGTATCTCAAGTCAGTTGCGATTCTCCTTTTCTTTTACCTAAGACATAAGCCACTTCATACCTATAGCGCGTGCAGCATTCTAGAACTATTAGGCAGCAACATTTTTGTTAGTAGAAAAGTAGATTTTGCGCATGTTTTCGTCTGCTTAACACAAGTTAGCAAAATATAATCGACTATTGATTACTTTAGCACACAAGGTGCTCACCGATGAGTATGATTACTTTTTTTATTTATTTCTGGAAACCCAATAAATCCTCGTTTCATTATTTTGTGTCAAGCTTGCTGAGACTAAGCTCTTGGAGTGACGCTGTAGCAGCGCAATAGGGAGTATAGCCATCCAAATTTTACGGCACGTAAAGGAACCTCAAGCCTGATAAAGAGGACTCTGAGCAAAATTACCGGTCTTTCACGCCCAAAGAATGGGACGAAAGGACCGCAGCAGTTAAAGAGTGTCCATAAATAAGAGATCAATTTCAATTTCCATCCAAATTAACCAAACTTTCTTAAACAAAATATATCCGTTCACCTCCGTGGTGTGGGGGTGGTGTGTCTGCCTCGCATTTAAGAGGCCCCGACTTCGAATATCGGTTGGGGTGTGTTACCCGGAGAACGTTTCCTCCGGGGTTTTCCCTTATCCTGAAAAGATGAATGTAGGGTAATTTTAAGCTCTATGGACCCTGGGCTCATTTGAGCATCATTTCACCCGTTTTATTCGTCGTTCGAAATGACACAACCGGTTAAAAAACGCTAAACTAAACTTTTAAAAATAAATAAATACAAAAACACTAAAGAACTCAGAAAGGTGAAGATGGCCATGGTACACGAGTATATAGGTATTCGTGCATGTAATGTCATGTTTAAAAAATAAGATATTACTTTCTCTATTAGGTATAGTAAGTAGGGGAAGTATTGTATTCCATCCTAAAATTCGATACCGAGATTTTGCCGGAAATAAATGTTTTGAGACCCCCTGAATCCAAAAAAAAAGCATTTTTGGAAACATGTCCGTTTGTGTGTCTGTGTGTGTCTGTGAACAGCATAACTCAGAAACGAACTGTCGGATAAACACCAAACTTGGTATTTAGGTTCAGTATCTTCCAGAGATGCGACACGAAGGCTTTCAAGAAAATCCCCCAAACCAGATTACCCTTTATGTGGAACATTTTTCGAAAATTTTAATTTTTTCAAAAATGGCTCTAACGATTTTGATTAAAATATCATATGTTTAAGATATTTTCATAACAAATGAAATGTATATCTCGAATTTTCTGGGAATGTCTCCAAAAGTATTCTTCATTGTGTACGACTTTTGCATAACTGGTAAACCATAAGAGATAGACAAAATTTTCTACACAAAAAATGTAGTTCGCGTTAAAATACACAATTTATGTCATATACATTTTTTGTTGTTGAGTGAACCATTTTCGAGATATTGCTTGTTATTCCCTTAAATTTTCCAATACTTTTTCTCAAATGGGAATTCGTTATTCATTTTTTATGTCCTGGACATGCAAAGAGAATAGAATGCGCCACATAGCAACCAGCTCTTAAAAGATTTGACTATCGTTTAAATACTACCATATTCCCCTTGCACCTACAAGAAAATTAGCAATTAGATTAACATCTCGATTAACATGAAGCATATGGAGAATAAGCGTTTGTAAAAATAGTTTGCACAAGAGTAGAGTTTGCATCAGTTTTTTTACATAGCGATAGCTTATGTTGGACTAAAGGGTTTAAGCTACCCGCTATTTAAGAGTGGTTTAAATTGTATGAATACTTTCCGAAATATGTCACACAAAAACTATTATAACATTTTCCGTTACTTTGGTATAAATAAAAATCCAACACTGCAAAGTGAACAGAAGGTTCTGATGTTTGGAGTTTTTATGAAACCGTAAACTGCAAGATTATCCTTGGAGCAGCCAACGGTTGCCATAATATGTAACACGCCGACCAACTAACCAACTCGTACATGAGAAGCACTGTGCACATTAGGTGATACATTTTAGGTTTACACGTATCTGCAATGTCTGTCGCGTTTCAACTTATTTTTATCGTAGAAACTAATTCGCTATTTTTACTCTGGGATAGATAGAGGAAGCATTGCATTTCACCCACATTTCTATATAGAGATTTTTACAAGTTTGGAGATCCCTGAATCCAAAAAAGAAAATGGTCCATGTGTGTGTGCGTGTGTATCGTCCGTGTATGGTATAGTGGTTACCATGCTAGCTTCTAGTTCCCGAGGTCGCGGGTTCAAACCCAGTGGAGGGCGATGATTTTTTTTTCGGGCTTAAAACTACTTAGCATGGCTTCCTTCGGAAAGGAAGTAAAGTTGGTGACCATGTCGTAGATTCACGGCACGTAAGAGAATCTCAAGCCTGATAAGGAGTCCTCTGAGCCAAATTACCGGCCTTTCACGCCCAATATAGAATGGCACGCTAAGGACCATAGCAGTTAGAGAGCATCCATAAATAAAGTGAGTTTCAATTTTCAACAAAGCTGTCATGAGTTTGTGGACATACAGGATCAACTGGAAACGAAAGAGCAGACCAACTTGCGAAAACAGCTGCTGCTTCTAACATGGACATTATTTACAATAAACCTCCTATTTGCAGTGCAAAAATAAAGATCAGAGAATATAAATAACAATACATCAGTGGAACAACATATGGACCTATTTCGCACGGTTCCGTTACGAGGGAAATATATTTCCCCGAAATGCACCATCAACTCAAAAGTTAAGTGTTAGGGCACCAAATTTTATAAATTTATCAATAATCTGATTAAGAACCTTTATTAATTCTATCCGCCTAATTACTTTCTCTACTACGTATAGTAAGTAGGGGAAGTATTGTATTCCACCCAAAAATTCGATACCGAGATTTCACCGAAAATACATGTTTTGAGACACCCTGAATCCAAAAAAAAGCATTTTTGGAAACGTCCGCGTGTGTGTCTGTATGTCTGTGAACAGCATAACTCAGAAACGAACAGTCGGATAAACACCACACTTGGTATTTAGGTTCAGTATCTTCCAGAGATGCGACACGAAGGTTTTCAAGAAAATTCCCCCACCCCAGATTACCCTTTACATGAAACATTTTTCGAAAATTGTAATTTTCTCAAAATGGCTCTAACGATTTTGATTAAAGTAACATATGTTTAAGATATTTTCATGACAAATGAAATGTATATTTCGAATTTACTGGGAATGTCTCCAAAAGTATTCTTCAGTGTGAACGACTTTTGCATAACTGGTAAACCATAAGAGATAGACAAAATTTTACTACACAAAAATATAGATCGCGTTAAAATACACAATTTATGTCATATACATGTATGTTGTTGAGTGAACCATTTTCGAGATATGCTTGTTATTCCCTTAAATTTTCCAATACTTATACTTTTTTTCAAATGGGAATTCGTTATTCATTTTTTTGTCCTGGTAACGCAAAGAGAATGGAATACTCCACATAGCAATCAGCTCTTAAAATATTTGACTGTAGCTTAAAACCTACCAATTCCCCTTGCATCTATAAGAAAATTAGCAATAAGATTAACATCTCGATACCTCGATTAACATGAAGCATATGGAGAATAAGCGTCTGTAAAAATAGTTTGTACAAGAGTAGAGAAAGTCATGTGAGTGTAATACATCAGAATTCTTTTTTAATAATTTATGGGTAGTTTAAGTTCTATTTCAAGCGTTTTAAAATTAATGTTGTAGATTGTTACTTGTGTTTTTATGAATCTACTCAAACAGTAGACCACCGGTTAAAAATTACCCCTTTGTTTGGAAGAACAAGACATATTCTGAATTGTCTCTTGAAATGTTAGAGATTTTGCGCCGAAATACATGTTTTGAAGTACCCTGAATCCAAATAAAGCCTTTTGATAAACATGTTCGTGTGTGTCTGTGAACAGCATACTTAACTCAAAAACGAAAAGTCGGATAAATACCAAACTTATTATTTGTGTCTAGTATCTTCCAAGGATATGACACGAAGATTTTTAAGAATATCTCTCATTCCAGACCACCTTTTACATAGGACAGTTTTAGAAAATTTTGATTTTATGAAAAATTGCTCTAACTATTTTGATTAAAATTTCATATGTTTAAGATATTGTGATGGAAAATGAAATGATTATCTTGAATCTTCTGGGAATATCCCCAAAAGTCCTCTTCATTCTAAGAGACTTTTGCATAACTGGTAAACCGTATGAGATAGACAAAATTTTACTATACAACAATGCATATCTCGTTAAAATACGCAATTTATATCACATTTTTTTGCCGAGTGAGCCATTTCCGAGATATTCCTTGTTATTTGTTTGAATTTTACAATATTTTTACTTTTCTTTAAATGGTAATTCGTATTTTTTTTCCTTTTATTTTTATTATTTTTTTTGTCCTGAAAATGCAGAGAAAATGTAATGCTCCAAATAGCAACCAGCTCTTAAAAGATTTGACTATCGCTTAAAGCCTGTTACGTATTTGACCCATTTGCGATAATAAATTGGTTTAATTACATAATGTGGATCGCGTGAGTTATGGTGAGGGCTAGGATTTAAGTTATTCATACCAAATACAATAAGAGGTTTATTATAGAAAAACCCTTATATGATTAACAATGTTATAAATTTTCACAGACAGCTTGCAGTATCTTTACACATTTAACAACTCCAAGGTTAAGTATCTTTCAAGTAAAAGATCATATTCATTTTCACGATTTTTGTACCATTTAATCTGTTTCACAAGGTTACAAGTATTTTATTTCCTGCCATTGCAAATACAAAACACGAATAAAGAATGCTTCTCCCGGGAGTTTAACTTTGAAAACCAAAGGTAAGAAGATTCATTTTGAATAGCTTACCAAAGTGATATAGTAGAATTTATAAATGGCAAACATTTGCTAACCTTATGCCGAAACATCGCCGAAACCAAAGCAGAGCTAAGTGCTCTGGCGGTCTGCTCGCTCTGTCCCTCGCAGATGATTGACTTCTCCTCTTGTCCGGGAGCTTCCAGTTCCTCCTCACGTCTAGGAGAGCGCTGCAATCAGCGACGTGGACAAGCCAGCCAATAGTAGTACTGGATGACCGTTTCGATTCTACCATCGCTGATATGACGACATCCTTCTTGAACATTCTTAACCCTCCGTCAGTCGCTAGGGGCCTGAGAGACCCCTGGCATTATATAAATGTTATAATTCTCGAACGAACGCACCTATGCAATTGCCTGACTAGGACATCTAACATTACACCTTGCGCGATTATTTGCTGCAGCGATAACCTTATCTGTTTATTTGTTTGGCGGGAGAAATGAATAATCAGCAGTTACGTGTCGCACAGGTCAACCAGGCCCCGCGCGCCTGCTCTCGTTACATATTGTTGACAGATTTGTTTCCCATTAGCTTTTGTGCAATATTGCTTTACTATTGCAAGGAGCTATTACTGCTTCGTCATGAATACGAGTAAAAGGTACGATCTACAAAATCCGAATGATTTGGAAGAAGTACATCGCCTACTTGCCCGTGGATGACAACTTATATGAATAACATGACTCTGATTCAGAAGATAAACTCGATACGAGATTTTTAAATTAAAAAACTGACCATGAAGATGAAGAGGAAGACGATGAAAGCAGCTTGTGTGATAACATGTATTTTATAGGTAACATATGCCTATCATAGTAATTCATCTTATTTTTCTTTTTCTTATTATTATTGACAATATATTCTGTTGTTATTCACAGGAAGAGATGGAACAAAATGAAAAAAACACCTTTGAAAATAACACAGACAAGGGCTCACAATATGTTAACAAAACTTTCTGGTGTGGTAGGAGCTGCCAAAAATGCGAAAATGGAAATTGATTGTTGGAACTTTTAGTTACCGAAGATATAGTTGATTTGATTGTTGAAAGCTCAAATACTTACATTAGCAGTGTGCAGCATAGATTTTATTGTCAAATAGACAGCAGACCTACAGATGTAATAGAAATAAAAGCTTTCCTAGGCTTATTGTACCTGGCAGGAATTTTTCGTGGTGGAAGCCAGAATATTCACGAGTTTTGGATAACCGATGATCTTGGAATTCCTCTATTCCGAATGGCTATGTCCGAAAAACGATTCAGTTTTCTAATACGCTGTATTCGCTTTGATGACGAAAGCTCAAGGCTGGAGCGACGAAGATTGGATAAATTGGCTGTTGTAAGAGAAATGTTTACATTGTTACTGAACAACTGCCAGAACCATTATTCTCTTGGACAAAATGTCACTGTCGACGAACAGTTGCCGGCATTTCGTGGTCGATGTGCTTTTAGACAATATATACCATCCAAGCCAAACAAGTATGGCATAAAGATATTCTGTTTGAGTGATGCAAAACTGCTTTATACAACTAACATGGAGATTTATTGTGGACAGCAGCCGGACGGACCATATTTGCAAACTAACTCGGCAGAGGCTGTAGTGCTGAGACTAACTGAACCAATCTATGGCACTGGACGAAACGTTACTGCAGATAATTGGTTTACCAGTGTATCGCTGGTGAATGAGTTGCGCAAAAGACAACTTTCTTTCGTCGGTACAGTGCGAAAGAACAAAAAAGAGTTACCCACTAATTTCACTTCTCCAAAAGATCGCAGACAGTACGAAAGCATATTTGGCTTCACAAAAAATGAAACACTTGATTCATATGTTCCAAAAAAAGGGTAGGTTTTGCTCTCAAGTTTTCATCCACACAGTTATCAGAAGGTGCTGAGAAAAAGCCTGAGATAATCCTGCATTACGACACTAAATGTGGAGTTGATGCAGTAGATAAATTGTGTGCTACATACAATGTAGCCAGAACAACGAGAAGGTGGTCCGTGGTAATTTTTGACCATATCTTGAACATTGCAGGTATTAATTCTAGAGTTGTCTTCCTTGGAAACCAAAATAAATATTCCACAAGGCAGGAGTATTTGAAATCACTATCTTTAGCTTTACTGTTGCAACAGCTACAAAGGAGAGCAACAGCATCAAATCTATCCGATGATTTGAAAGGCCTTCTGACAAAATATAAACCTGAAGAATCCGGCGTAGATGAATTGTCAAATACACCACTATGCACATTGAAAAGGAAACGATGTGAACCCAGCAACAAAGACAAAATGAACTGCAAAAATAAATATGCATGTGGGAAATGCAACACCCCCCTGTATTTGAGCAAACATGCTAAAATTATTTGCGATAGTTGCTTAGTCGGGGAAAACATGGGTGAAATAGTAGATCAATCTGAGTAACTGAACATTTGAAATTACAAGTTGTATGTATACCTGGAAATGGCAGTGTATTTCTTTATACTTACTGTAATACAATTTATAAGCTATATGTACTCATATTTTAGCTTTTATTTTTATGTTGTAAGATAATACCTATTAATGAAAGCCTTGTACGCTTAATCTAAATAAAGATAAAAACAGGAACAAAAAGAAAATAAACGAAAGAAAACAAAAATACAAACAATAACAACAAAAATATAGCGCGGGTCTACTAGGCCCCGCGCGACTAACGGCGTTCTACCACAGTGCGCGCCTGACGGAGGGTTAATTATTCCTGAGCTGGCGACGTGTCCCACGACGAGGAAGGGACCTTGCACCTACAAGAAAATTAGCAATATTCTGCAAATGTTTATCTCGATTAACATGAAGTATATGGAAAATAACCGTATGTAAAAATGGTTTGCATAAGAGTAGAGAAGGGCATGTGAGTGCAACACAGATTTTTATAAAACGTTCCATGTGTGTGTGTGTGTGTCTGTGAACAGCATAACTAAAATTGTAAAGTCGAATGAATGCCAAACTTGGTATTTACTTTCAGTACCTCCCAAAGATGCGACACGAAGATCTTCAAGAAAATCCCTCACCCCAAACTACCCTTTTCATGGAACATTTTTCGAAACTTTTGATTTTCAAAAGAATAGCTCTAACGAGTTTGATTAAAATACCATATGTTAAAGATATTTATATGAAAAATAAAATGTATATCTTGAATTTTATAAGAATAGCCTGTGAGGTCCACTTCATTCGGTAGAAATTTTGTATTACACAAAGAATGTAGATGTCTTTAAAATAGACAACTTATTTTACATAAGTTATTTGTGGCATAAGCTGAGATATCCGTTATTAAAGGTTCGAAGTGTTCATTACTTGGTCATTCTCTTAAAGTTCTGTGAACATTCAGTTGTTTCTCGCCTTTGTATGGAAACAGTATGGAATGTTAAGGAAGCATATAGCGTCCACTTCTTAAACATTTGACTGTCGCTCTTCCCTTTGTATTTATAACAATATGGTAATTCAGCTGTTTCTAAAAGTTTTTTTTATTAAAATGTAGTAGATAGTAATAAGCTTTAATAAGAATAGTTTGTATACCCACTCGTAAATGATAGAAGGTAGACAAAGTCATGTTAATGTATAACGTCAGATTTCATTGTTAAACTATAACCTTACTATACAGTGTAAATCAGGATTCCTTTGCTGTGATAGATATTTGATAATAATAATAATAATAATAATAATAATAATAATAATAATAATAATAATAATTATATATAAAAAAATATAGGTGAATTTGTTATTCGTAGAGAAAGTCGTGTAAATGTATCACATCAGATATTTGGAAAAACGTCAGCGTGCTCCCGTGTGTGTGTGTGTGTGTGTGAGAGAGAGAGAGAGATAGAGAGAAAGAGAGAGGGAGAGAGAGAACAGAATGACTCAAAAACTAAAATTCGGATGGATACATACCAAACTTGATATTTAATTTCGGCCTTTATGCGAGAATGTGACACAAAGGTTTTAAAGAAAATTCCTCCACCTCAAACCACGCTCTCCACGGAAAACTGTTAGTGTTTATTTTATCAAAAATAGCCCTAAAAGTTTGTTTAAAATACGATATATTTAAGATATATCTGTGTGACTAATAAAGTTTAAATCTTGAATTTTCTGTGAACAGCCTGTGAAGTCTTTTTATTCGGAATGACTGTAGTCTTGTAACACTGGTAAACCATAAGAGGTAAACAAATATTCACTGTACAAAAACACAGATCTCTTTAAAACAAGTTACGTAAAACATTTGTTGTGGCATTAACCATTTCCCAAAAATTCGTGGTTGTCGGTTTTAATTTTTCAGTACTTTATACACTTTTAAGGTTACAAGTCAGTCTTTTATTTCTCGTGATGTCAAGGAGCGGTATTTGAAAGTCAGCATATAGCGACCCATTTTAAGAAAACATTGGACTATCGCTTCGGCCTCGTACAAGAAATGCGTAATTAAGTCTTTTCTGCAAACCTTTATCTGGATTAAAATGAATAAGTCAAATAACAGTCGTCTATAAGAATAATTTGCGGAAGAGATATGGAAATAAACGATAGTGGATAGAGAAATGCATGTGAAACGTAACACATCAGATATTTAACAGTATCTGTTACAACGCTGTATCTAATCCACAAGTTCTCTAATCAACATTTATAATGTAACCTGAAACAACTGTTCTTATCTCAGATCTGATACTTATGTTGTTTTCGCTTGTTGGGGAAGAAACTGTGTTTGGAGCGAGGAAGTTTAATGATGTAAGCATTAAAGCCCGAGAAAACTTGTTTGCCATATCAGCATTTCAACCCTTTAATAAACCCCTAAGCACTGTGTAATACATTTGGGTCATCACCCTTTTAAGGGAAATAATCATATCCTCAAAATGAAATGAGCGTGAAATGCAATTACACCAATTTACCAGCCTTTGTTCCGAGCTGATTGGGTGTGAACATGTAGCTGTATGGCGATGAATTCACGTAGGTTTTTAGCGGACGTAATTTTTAAGCCATTAATTGATTGAGCGAAGTAGAGGTGATGTTTCCCTTAAGTCAGGTGGGGGAGGAACTCCGGGACAGGATTGGTTTGGAAACTGGAATTAGTTTCCGCTGGAGCCTCACCCTCCATCAAATTTTCCTCCTGCGCTGTATTTCAATTTCAGATGCACTAAGCAGATTTATCACCTATTACATAGATTCAGCAGACTCATCTCGTAGCCATCCCCTCCTTTTGCTGCACATATGTGCCCTATGGGCTATAGCAATAGTGCTTTATTTCGCAAAACTAACTCAGCACCGTCGTTGTATATTGAAAACCTTGTTTCCTCGGTTTCCGTTTCTGTCACAGCTGCATTAGCTTTCAAACTGAATTTTCTAGCCCTTGTTGAGGCTGAATACTTTCTTGGTATAGCACTTTCAAATGGTGAACAAAGTAAACAGGATAAAATATAATCTATATCTGAATTTATGTTTAAATATAATCCAAACTTCCTGGCGTTTCACAAGAACCAATACAGTGCAACCGCGTGTTTGGCAAGCTTCATCCGCTTCGACAGAATGTTCCGCATTTGTGGTAAATGTTATCGCAACTTTATAAACGCACAACAGACACTATCGCCCAAAGAATTGAACAACAGCATTACATTGAAGTTTATTTATAACTGAGGTGCTTACAATTATTCGTTTTTGGTTTGTGTTGTTGTCCTCAAACCTTAATTGCTTCAACTTGAAGGAAGTTACAGTCATAGACGCCTATCTAACTGAAGTTCTATATATCCTCTTTTACCTGTTAAAGGTTGCTTGAAACAATGCACGGCATTCGTACAATGGAATATTTCTTGAACTGGGAGCTTTGAGTAGTTCTTTATGCAATTTGTGTTGGAGTAGTCGTTGTTTTGTGAAAATCACATACCTAGATTTTGGTTCTTAAATTGTAAAAACGTGGCTTTCCTCTGCAAATGCTGAGTTGGACAATTTAATTCGCGAATTTTCCTATCATCTCTTTCATTCACTACATTTTATTTCTTCTTCACCGCTACCAGGCATTGGGCTGATCACCCTTCCTGGATACAGTTTGCTTGCTTCTAGACAGGGTACTGACCCAAGGCATTGAGTCATTGGGGGTATAAGTGCTACAAAGAGGAGGAATCTGTTAGAGAAAAAAAGCAACTGTAAAGCATAGCGGTCAGTTTGCAACACTAAAAACAAATCATTTATGCCAACGTATGCATTACTATTATAAGCATGACTGTAACTAAAAGTCTCCCTTTAAATACCAGGAAATGTAACTATAAATTAATAACATATAAAGCTTGAATTACTGGGTGTAAAAATGTGATTACTTTTTACGTCACCTTTTATCTTAGCTACCTGTTGCTTTTCTGTTATATGAATTATATACGCTCGCACATGATATTGTGTTTCAAGTGGCAAGCTGCACTGTCCATATAAAGCAACGTCGTACCGTTGCTATTTGCTAGTCCGTATTAGAGGACACGTCTCAACCGTCAACAGGTTTGGACCCGATAACAACTGTACTCTCTATTATTCTGAGTACATTTTTCGATATACAAGCTTTAACAAATTTGTATAAAAAATCACAGTAAAACAGGTTCAAACGCATAACCTTATTTACTATCGCATGACGTACAGTATGTTAACACAGAAAATTTTAAAAACACATGGCCCTAAGGCATAGCTATTAAAATAATGTCAATTATATCTCTTCTCTGCTTTGGTGTATTCTTCGGCTTCAGCTTATTCTTCACCCTTGTATCTGCCAGGCAAGTGGCGCTCCGGCTGGTACTTACCTGTGGGCACCATCCTTCGCCAACATATATTCTCTTGCGACATTTATCGTGCATTCTAATAATGTATGCTGCTCTTGCGAACACAGCAGCGTTTATTGTCCTCATGTAGTGCTTAAGAGGTGTATGCTTCTTTCTGGCCTAAACTCTTAAAAACCTGAGCCATTCTTTCGTATTAGGTCCGCGTGATCTTCAGTTAGAATAGTGACACAGTTGTGGAGGTATTGGTCCCTCTAATTCGTGTTTCTCTGGCAGGGGTACGGTTCGATTCCCGATCTCTCTCTCTGTGCCATCGATTTGGCAATATACCTACAAATAAGTTTTATTTAATATACAAGGTGTCTCTACAACATCTTGTTCTACCACCACCGAACAGTTAAGATATTTGGGCGTCTCTGCATTTACAATCATATATTCTTCGACCTGATAGATTTCAACTTTCGTCACTTTTCTACAAACATTTACACTATAAGAGGAAAAATACTGTAGATCAAGAAACTAATATCATGATGATACCATAACCCTTAGGAACCGAAATGTGGTGGGTATAACTCTTGAGTTAGCAAATGTCGGTCTAAGTGCCACATTTAGTTGAGCTCAGACTTTATATAGTAAAGAATGTAATTTTTTATTTCGACCCAGAAGAATAGCGTTTACGTGCTGAACAGAATTGTGGTTTCCAAATTATAGTGTCAGTGAGAAACAACTGTTTCGATTTTTAAAGTTTATAAACTGCCTGCCTCGAATACCTCTTGTCTCTTCGTTTGAAGTGGAAGAACACTGACATTACTGAGTGAATTAGAGATATTTTCAAAACGCTTTTAAGAGATTATAGTTATATAAAAATATTGTATAAAATGTTTTTGTAAAAAATTCGCATCAAAACACTCAAGAGTGTGAGTCGGAGTTTTTCCTAGCAAGCGCATATTGAAGTGACTGACATTTTTAATTCACCGTATATAATTATTTCTATTTACTTATTTATGTAATGTAAAATTCGAACAGGCCCACGAGGGCTTGTAAAATATATACTGACGACAAACATGCGTGTCGTATCTCCAATTTCATATTTACATAAAAAGGAAGATTCATAGTCTTATCTCAGACAAATCAAATGTAATTAATCCTGGAATGAAGAAATACGAATTTACATCTGCCTCTGTCAGCCTTCTGGCTCTTTATACCTGAGATATAGCATTCCGTATTATTATTATTATTATTATTATTATGGATCAGACAAAGCATCCAGGATGGGTGATCAGCCCGATGCCTGGTATGGGATGAAGGAAGTAGATGAAACGAAATGTTGGTGAAATGGATGAAAGGAAAGGTGATGATGGAGCAGTTGGTGGAATGAATAGCGGGGGAAACCTGAGAACCCGGAGAAAACCCGCCCAGACGCCGCTTCGTCCACCACAAATCCCACATACAGTTCCCTGAGATTGAACCCGGGCCGCCTCGGTGGGAGGCGAGCGGTCTAACCACTCGGCCACGGCGCCGCCCTTGATCATATCAGACGGCCGAATTTGCACCTTTCTCTTTGTCAACTAGCCTTCGTTAGAGCGGCAACTTATCTGACAAAACTGTAAGGCAGGTTGTCGCTATCAAGGCGTTCCCTAAGGGATGTCTATTCCCCATGTGAAGTGTACGTACCTATATTCCCTAAGGAAAGGGAAGAGAGGTCCTATCTTAAAATTCAGAAGTTTTTATGAGATTTTTCTACCCTCTTGCGCAGAATCATTTAGCGTTCGTACGTAAAACAATATTTTCATATTGCATTTTTTATAAATAAACCTATCTCCTGTCACTACAGAAAGCTTATCTTAAACAAAACTTTAATGGAGGCCTTTATTGGAGGAGTAATTGACACACGATTAAAAATATTCACTTTTTCTTTCAATTTCCAACTGACATGCTGGAACCACATATATAAAATTGGTCTAAACTTCAGTTTTATCACTTATGATGATCTTAATCCTCATTGTAAAGAACCAATGAAGATATAAATGATAAAACAGCGGAGCAAGTAATGAGTTTTAATTATTTGGGGATAACAGTTGTTCTTAATACAACAAATTAAATGAATAAAAAGTTGAGCTTACTTCAACAGATGCGTGGGAGAATTAAAGCGTCATTAACAAGAAAAATAAGAAGCGAAATTCTGCTCAAATTTTACAAAGTATTAGCGGTACCAATGCGTTTATATGGATCGGAATGCTGGATAATAAACAAAGCTCTCAAAATAATAAAATAGGTAGCTGAAATGAGATTTTCAAATATGTAGCAGGGTATACTTTATTGATTAAGAAGTAAAATCAAGAAATTCAAAATGAATTAAAAATGCTTATCATAATGGACAGGATTGAAGAATATAAAAATATTGTTATGAACAGGTATTAAGAATAGAAAAAAGAACGTATACCTCTGAATATTTTAAATGTAAACCAAAAGGTAAAAGAATTTGTGGCCGACATTGTGAGAGATGGATTGACCAGTTATTTACTTAAATGGAGCCGGAACAGACTAATAATAATCTAATCCTTGAAGAATTGTGATGATGATGGACCTTAACCTGATAATAAGAGAGTCCTCTTTGATCATAACAGTCACGTAGACTGTCATATTCTTTTGGTTTTGGTAACTGCAAAAATTATAAATATAAACACTGTTGTCATTTCTCTGGTGCATAATTGCAGAAGTTATATTATTTAACGACTAGTAAGAGAAGTACTAAGATATTACTTAAACATCCAAGTTCGGGTTCAAAATTAAGAAGGAAACTTGTACAAATTCGAAACTAAGTTGAAGACGTTAAGAAGTGTAGCTTTATCATAAGTAACTTGACCAAAAAGTAAATAATTTATATTTCATACAAATTCATCAGCTAGCCATATTTTAGTCATCAGATGTAAATGTGTAATAAAGAAAATGTCAAAAGATTTTGTTATGGTTATAATGTTTAACTCATTTCAGTGCAATAATAAAATTTCTTTAATCAAACCTGTGTTAAAAGATAAAACCAAATGTGTTTTCAAATTATTTTATAATTACGTACTCACAATATGGTTAATAAGCCACATTGTTGTGAGAATAGAAAAACGGTTGATGTAATAGTTATTTCTTATTTAAACCATTAGTAATTTCTCCTCCCCTGCTTGTTTCCAAGTCAAGAGAGAGTATCGATCCTTCTCTACCAATAATGAAATGTGTTCAGGCTGTGTTACGAGCGTTAGTGATGGGACTATCATTTTAATCTGCCTTCCAGCTTGCACGGTGCATTATTCGGAGCACCATCCTAGATACACTGCTTTCACTTTAGCTATCAACCGCGTCCACTCATTGTGGATTCACTTTTATCTTCTCCTCGCCTCTTATCAACCAGCAAGTCAACGACCATGGGACTTCCCTAGTTCAAGTGGTACTAAGTTCTCATACATGACAATGTGAGACCCTCAGAAGAGCCATTAATAATATTAATAATAATAATAATAACAATAATAATAAAAGAACTGAGTCAGATATTGGATCTGATAAAATATTATTACTTTTAGCCTTTGTTTGTATTTTAACATTAAGTTTTCTTCCTCTTAACCTTGCTTTAGATGTGCCATGTGAGTATTCCCAAATACTCGTGAACCTTATATACTTCCAATTTTGTCGTAATATCCTTTCTACCTTTTCTATCCATAATAAATGTCCAGAAATATCACGTATTTTGACATTTTGCGTCTATGTCCCGGTTTCCGTATACTAAATCGTATGTCTAAGACTTCTCTATATACCTACAGTGAACAATTATGGATAGTTTGTCGTTCTCCGTGGTGTAGTGGTTATTACTCGCGCAAAACTTCTGAAATCGTGACCTTGATTGCCATCCCAGCTGCCGAGCCTAGGAATGGTTTATGTTCAGCTTAATCAACGAAAGCGATATAATACCTTTGCTTACAGTGCGTAACACATACAGTCTGCATAGAAAGTGTCTGCATCTGGTTTGTAATTTTAAGGAGAGCAGTATCTAAATAGTCCTTATTTTATATTTGTTATATTTATAACCATGGCTCCTACGTTTTCAAAGTTAAGTGGTAAGGTGTTACGTAGTCAAAGTAGGGAAATAATTGCAAATGTCCTCGACTTCATGAAGCAGAAGCAGAGATGAAGGAAGAAAATATATGTTCATCCGAGTTTCACAAAAGTCTTAAGAAAGTGAAAGAAAGAGTAGTCAAAGCAACTGGCGTTCCACCGAGTTCCGTTTCCAGAGTTCTCAAAGATAAGAAAAAAAATATGGATGAAATAGTGCCATTTGACACACCTGGGAAAAAACATAAGGTCCCTAAACGTATTACAGAAATAGACGATTTCGGATGCGTCATTCGGCGCACGATTCACAATTCCTATGTGGAAGAAAAAACTGTGCTAACAATAAACAGATTGCTCATCAAGCTGAAAGACAGCAGAAACTTTCAAGCTGGTGCTACAAATCTCAGAAAAATTATTAAAGATTTAGGGTTCAAGTGGAAGAAACCGAAATCAAATAGAAGAGCTCTAACAGAAAAGCAAAATAAATAAATAAATAAATAAATAAAATAAAAATAATAATAATAATAAAACAAATAAAAATAAAAAGTAAATGTTGCCATGATAGCTTAGTCGGTTAGAGCAACGGCACGGAAAGCCTAAGATCCGTAGTTCAAATCCCGGCTATGACATTGAATTTTTCAGTCTAATTCTACCTTTCCAAATGAGTATAATTTTATATGTACTTATATCAGTGTGTACTTATATCAGCATCAATTTTTAAGGTGGTGCTACAAATTTCAGAAAAATACTATAGTGTATGAAGATGAGTCATACATACACAGCCGTCATATAGCATCTAAAAGTTGGAGTGACGATAGCGAATTAGGTTTGCAGGTTCCTGTTGCTAAAGGACAAATACTTATTATCGTTCATGCTGTTGGAAAGATCGGCTTCGTTCCAAATGCCCTTCTTTTACAAGTCGCAACAAATAACAGGAGACTTTCATCAAGAAATGAGTACAGAAAATTACATGAAGTGAATCAACGCCATGTTGATACCTAATATGCCTGCTGGGTCTGTTCTGGTTATCGACAATGCTTCACAATGCGTCAACACTCAAATTGACAAACCACCTATCTCAAATTCCTTGAAAGAAGAAATGAGAGCTTGGTTACTTAGACATAATATAGCTTTAGATGAAAGCATGAGTAAAACAAAGCTATATAACTTAATTAAAGCCAACAAACAGCTTCAGAAGTCATACATACTTGACCAGATAATGTACTTAGACTGTCATCGTATCGCCCAGATCTAAACCCAAGCGAATTAATCTGGGCTGATATCAAAAAATGGGTGGCATGCAGAAATATCACTTTTAAATTAAAATATGTGGAGCAGTTATAACGCCAGCAATTTGCTGAAATTGGAAGGCCAGAATGAGAAAATGTATGTCGCCATGTTGAATAAATTAAGAATCATTATTTCGAAAAATACGAATTGCAGAAAATCAAATAGAAATAATTCTCATCCAGGATAATGGTGCAGAAAGTAGTGACAGCAGTGATGACGGCAATAATGTGAGTGATTCCGCAGAAGAGGAAGGGTTGTTAGGTGTGGAAGAATTGGAGGCAATGATTGACAGTGTCTTTTACATTAAGCGCTTTTTACAGCGTGGATTTTAATATACTGTATATAACTAAGTTTATCAGCGCAGCGCAGTGCATAACCGGTGTGCGGATATTTGACAATGACTGTCCCATGCACTCCTGCAGCATGCAGACGACCGGTCACCTCCTGATCTGGTAAGCAACTCGCTTCACAGCTCTCGTTAAGATTTTCACATGTGTAGAACTGTTGCGCCAATTATGTCATGCTAGCCTCTAGTTCTCGGGGTCGCGGGTTCAAACCCGGCGGAGGGCGATGGATTTTTTCGGGTGTAAAGGAAGTAAAGCCGGTGGTCCGTATCGTAGATTTACGGCACGTATCGTGCGCCCTAAAACCCCACTACTACTACTACGGCACGTAAAAGAACCTCAACTTGATAAAGATGCCTCTGAGCAAAATTATCGATCTTTCACGCCCTATATAGAATGGGGCGCTAAGAAACATAGTAGTTAAAGAGCGTTCATAAATAAAACTCAATTTAAATTTTGTGGATAATTTAACTCATTTTAACTGTTCTAATAATCATGAGACGGTGAATATGTAAAATCACTTTATTTAGGCATACAACCAAGATCAATTTCTAAATTTTAGAGGTGGTTTAAGATACAGGCATTCACGGGTTGTGCATTAGAGCTTTGGGTGTACTCGCAAAGGCTGAGAATACATAGGCTTTCTGAATACCTATTTGAAATAGCCATAACAGATATTTTTCAATTTTTTTCTTTTCACAGAAGAATATTTTTAGCTTGTTATTCGGAATATAATCTTATGTAAAAGTTTCGGTTTCATAACTTTCATGGTTTCTGTACTACTTCTTTCTATTGGCTTTATATTAAGTTACGAGAAAGTCGCTCTCAAATTTTGTTGCATGTGCTTACCAATGTGTAGACTCAAAATTTACCAGCCGTATTTGTAACGAAACCAGTACAGGTTGCCATTATTGAATGATACCATTTTGGTGTTTATTTTCAATGTTCCGTGTTTCAATGGTTCTTTAGAAATCGCCGCCCAGATATAAGGCTGCGTAGGTCCTAACCAAACCATGTAAGGTTGTAATAAGGAAGCAAACTCTGGAATTATCTTGGGTACCTAAAGCGCTAAAATCCCTCCTAACGACTGAGAGTATTGAAAACATCAGACAGCTTGGTGCATCCAGGAATTGTGTCGGGGGCGCAACGTGAGAGTTGAACACGTTACCTCCAAACCACTGCGGTTCTGACAGGTTCTAAACTTTTTAAGGTAGAGCATTCATTTCAGATTCATATTTAAAACTTGATATCTGCTAAGAATCTTTATTTATCTACCGAAGTCATAAGTCATCCCCAAATAAAATATTGACTACACTTTTGCCTGTTGCTGTACTTTCACATCTTCAGTTTGATTTTATGTTTATTGGAATAATCCCCTAATATTTCAAAAAGACACCTCAGACATTTTAATTTATGTAATTGTATTATGTAACTATTCTACAGTGTGCTTCAGATACATGTTAGCTGCCTAAATTAAAGGATGCTTTAGAGAATCAGGTTTGTAGTTTTAACTCCAGTTGTATCTTTATTTGTGCAGTGGGTTGATCTATTCTACCAAAGATGAACGTTGCCGATCGATAGCTTAAGTGTATTAAGACTGGATGTTCAAATATTTTTGGAATCTGAATTATAATTTTGGGACTACATCGAGCTCCACTAGACAATATAGTACGGAAACAGTAGCGTAATAACCACATATGTTGTTTAAGAACAGAATGAAGTGCCATTTTAGTTCTAAATTTTCCCTGCCATGAATAAAACGGTGATGCGCTCTATCGTTATAAAATATTAAGCCAATAAAATAAACTCGTATAAAAACAAGAGCAAAATAATCTAAAAACGAGAGCATTAGATCGCAAACAGACGATAAATAAAAGCGATAAGGTTTAGGATCTGCATTATTATCGTTTGATGAGCGCAGCATTTAAAATTACCCTAGAGTATGCACATTTATCCAAAAGCTGAATTGAAAATGCGTACTATGACTTAAATAATACCATGTTGCCATACAGTTAAAGTGCGAGACGTTCCAAGTTCTCTGGGCGTCTCACAGGTATTCCATCTTCCAGAAAACCCCCAGGAAGAAACCTTCTAGAGGCATCCATTCAAGTTAAACTGAAAAAATTGCCTTTCGAAACTCAACTAAATGGGTTTCTTTCAGTAAAAAAACCACATGAAATGGTAGAAAACGGTCTTGATTAGAAATAAAAGCAGAGAAGCTGCCGGAGTATCAGGTTTAGACAGCAAATCTGAGTTTTTAAAGCGCTTATTACTCTAAACAATACAACTAACTGAAGCACACTGTATAGCCTATAAGTAATGTGGAGTAGTTAATTGGAATGCTATTTGTTTTGTAATAGCTATGCTGAATAATGTATTTATAAGAATTTTGTTAACACTTTCATCATCTAAATGAAACTGAGTTCTGTTTTTGAATAATTAAACGAATGTTATTAACTAACTCTTCGGAATAAATCTTACTGTTAAACTGTTCGGATGAGATTCGAAACCAGTTCTCAGTAAGCTATAGTAAGGAATTGGATTAAGAAGATGAAATTAAATATTGCCTTTACAAAGCTCCGGTACATACCTTCGTCAGTACAAAGCTTTCCGCCGTATTTTGATTGCACATAATAGCTTATTCAGCGAGTATAATTCCTCTTGTTTAATCCTCAAATTAATGCAAATTGTTCTTTAAACATCGGAATCTTCTTGTGCTTCCCTCTAATTGTTCTTTATCGGGAAGGGGGGAAAAGTCAACACAGATAAAAGGTTTTGTAAAACTTGGAGACGCAGCCCACAAGAATGCGATACTAACTGCCGTGTCAAGCCATGAATGAGTTAATTACTCTCTCTGGAGTGGATTCATCTTCCATTCATAGCACGGCAAGGAAGAAGGCAGCCTTCTTCTCTCTTCCTCATTCTTTTCTTCTTTCTCCGTTTTCTTAGGGTGTGAGGATTCCCGGCAAGCGAACGAGAATCGTCTGCTGAGAGCGAATTTCATAAAAGTGTTACTACGGTTATTTACATTCTAAAACTCCCTTCTTTGGCACGGAAATGTTGCTTCTTTCAGGCAGTTAAGGGAAACAGTGTAAGGTTTGGGGAAGGTCAGTTGCTTGTTGGAAATAAACACGTCTTCAACAGAATGAAATATTTTAAGACATGAAATAAATAATCTAAAATTAAAGGGGAACTAAAACTCATGACCATGTTACTGCAAACTTTGAAAAATATTGTTAAATAAAGCGCCACTGGCATTGTTGCATTAACAAGAACAAGCTATCTCCCCATACTTCTGTGCCTTTTTCTTATATCTCACACTTTCCTCTCTCTCCCCCTTTGTCGCGTTCTTCCCTCTTTCTCCATTTCTGTGCAACTTGCATGTCATGTAATATTTTGAAAACCGGTAATGAATATTGTGTTGCGTTACAAGAGTAGTAAGTCTGTTGTAGAGTGTTCAGCCGTGTGGCCTCTGATTTCAGAGTTCCCGTGTTCGATTCCGATGGAGGAGAGATTTTTTCTTTAATTAGGATTATTCCCTATTCTCCATAGAGTTTGTAAGTGTGATTGAGAGTTTGAATGAGTTTGCGATGCAGAATTAAAACTCAACGATAAAAGCTAAATGAAAACTAGTGCATATCATTGTCAATGAAGATTATTGTTCCCACGATCACAACCGCAGATATGACCTTAGATGTTAAAGGCAACGAACTCAATTTAGGAACAGCTTGAAGAACGGTCTGGTGTGTTGGTATCGTAACTTGCAGAATTTTAGGTTTTAACCTTGGTGTTTAGCTTTTTCTGTAAGTTTTACTAACACATCCATTAATTCATACTACGTTTTTATACAACACAATGACACGAAAATATACATTTTTGTAGTTATTTAATAGGAGCATGATGAGGGCTACAGAGATAGAATGAGGAAGGCAGTTTATTTTTACTTTTTCTGCCATGTACCTAGTAGGTAGAGCAAGTATGGCATTCAATAGAAAAATTTAAAAAAAAGAAGCACTTTTAGAAAAAGGTTCGCACGTGTGTGTGTGTTTATGAACAGCATAACTCAAAAACGAAATGTTCCAGAAATAGAAAACTTGGTATTTAAGTTCAGTATCATCCAAAGATTCAATAACAGGAAGATTTTCAAGAAAATACCTCCACCCAAATGATTAAGATACCATATAATTAAGACGTTTACATTTACATGAAAAAATATATTTAATGTCTGTGAAGTCCTCTCCATTCTAAAGTGATTTTGTATTATTTATTGTAACGCGTAAACCATAAGAGATAGACAAAAGCGTATCTACTACACAAAAAATATAGAACTCTTTAAAGCAGAGAATTTATTTCAAATAACTTTGTGGCATCAAGTATTTTATTGGTTTGAATTTGCCAGGACTTTGTCATTTTATAATGCTTTCGCTATTCATTTGTTTCTCGTGATAGAAAGCGTATGGAATTTCAAGGCGTACATAGCGACCAGTTTTTAAACATTTGACCGTCCCTATTCCTCTTGAAGCTATAATAATAGTGTAATTGAACCATTTCTACAAGAGTTTATCTAACTTAATTGAAGCAAGAATTTCCAATAATAGTTTGTAGAAGCTATATACAAATAAACGATGGTGAGTAGAGAAACTCATATGAATGTAACACATACGCTTTTTTTTCTTCTTCTTTCCTTGGCTAGATCAAGTCTAATTTCTCAAGCACCCGTTGCTCTGTCAGTAGCTGTCGGAAGCAAGTTTGAAGATGTGGCATTGGCCGCAGTTCTTCCTTGAGCATGGCATACACAGAACCATGTATAGGAATTCTAGGAGTTGGCTTCAAGTTAGCTACACTCAAACCATTATCAATACATAGAACGTGCACAACAGCGGTACTGAGGGCAGGTATAACACGGCAGACTGCACGAGGGATGGGGTGGTTTGTTATCGACTACGTCACTTTGGAAATTCCTATGAATGCACATAACCGTTGCTAACACCACTTGAATGTTCCGATTCCCTGAACAGTTGATCTGAAGCTAGAGCAAGCTGACAAGCAATCTATATATTCAGGCACTGAAGGTATTTCGCGATGCATCCAGTTTCGCATGTTACGCAGAGCTTCATGAAACGCATTCACACTTATAGACACTGTGGACTCTAGAGAATGATTCTAGTCAAAGAGAAATTCCTCCGCCCCAGCTGGGGGTCGAAGGCACAATTATTTTGACGCAGCACAAAGATAATTACTTTATGCACTTTGTTAAAGACAAACAAAATTAAGATACACATTGTGTTTATCTTGTAATACACTGTAACTCTCCACTAAACTTTATGCAAATCGACTTTTCTTTCTCATTTAATGGAAGACTAAATTAAAAAAAAATCCCAAAAATTACATTTTTAGTCTTTGTCTAATCTCATTAATTGAAATTTCCTCTTTCATTTGATATATATTTTATTCATATTATAGGCACAATTAGATTTTAAACGTATTTTTGAAGATATATGTCATTTTGTACTGTGAATTCTGTACCACTTCACGAAATAAAGTCACTCCTACCCACTTTTGAGAAGAGAGGTAAACTTTAGCCCATCTTTCAGGAGAAGTTTTGCTCTATAAATTGGTAGCACTGTTACGTATGACAGCTTTTATCTACTCAAGTCATATGTTTACTTTTTTTGGAAATATATGCGAGTTTGTTTTCGCCAGAATTTTCTGTAAATGACATTTTTGGTATAAATGAGCCGTTTTCTCAGAAATGGAAGATAGTTAAATTAAATTTTAGGATTATAAAATAACATCTAATTGCTGTTGTGGATATACTTTAGTGTTAATATTGTGGTTGGTTATTGGTTCAAATCCAGGTAGGACCGTTCTCCCTAACTGAGAATTTTTCTAGGTTTTCCACAATCCTCATAACTAGCAAATGCTACCTTAAACTTAAACCTGGAACGTTTCCTTCCCAAATTTCCTTTCCCAATAATCATTTCATGTATCATCAGTGTCCACCACCTGTAGTGCAGTAAGATCCGGCGTTAAACACTACTGAGATCATGGACCATATAAATTTAGCAGATTTAACATTGGTTCAGAGTGTTTATTGAGGAAGGTAGTAGCTTTTGCCCCACGTATGGAAGCCAATTTGAGGTAGGTTTGATTGCTTCACGTATGGTAAGCCAATTTGAAGGAGTTGTATTTTATTTCGACTGTTGGGGAGCCAAACTTGAAGTAGTTGCAACCGCACGTATGGTAAAAAGTTTACGGTAGCCTTCGCCCCAAGTTTAAAAATATTAACTTTGTAATTTGACTGTTTCTTTAAATGTTATATATTTATGTTTGCCTCGGCTGCATCATTATTATTGTTAGAGACATGAATTTCTTTGCACGGAGTGGTGCGGCTAAGAATGTAGACTTACACATTATAATTTTTTACTTCACTCCTTTTTTATTAATTCTTGACGCGATTTAAATAACACTTCACTGATATAGAGAGCTGTGAGATTATTTATTAATTACTTGCACTTTTTAAACGTAAACTATTTTTGTCTCACACTGAATATGTATTAAACTTCTCGAGGACGCCTCTCGCGTCCGGTTAGGAACACTGTCTACAAGCAACTGAACTGATTTCTACCGCCTAAATTTGTAAATTTCTGTATTTCAAGTCTTTTATTGGCTATTCCTAATCCAATACAATACTTTTATTTAACATTCAGGTTCTTCTGGTTGTTGATTGGCTATTTATAAACTGTCTCTAAAATTACATTATTGTTGCTCCAAGAATTACCAGTAGCATTTCTAATTCATTATTGCCTCAAGGTTACCTCATTGTTACCTCATTGTTAGATACTTTTAACCTATTATCCTCACAGCTCCTACATTATTAAATTACATAATACATTCACGTAACATTATTAAACATGTACATATTAATATAAACATTAATACAATGACTGTTACATTTTATATATTGTTACATACACATATTGCTTTAAGGTGGGCTGTTATTGAATTTATATATTATATAATTAGACTGAAATCATTTAAGTGCCAAAAATATTGCCTCAATATTTACCGTTAATCAAATACTTGAGAAGCATAGGGAATATAATCTACCAACTTACATGTTATTTATAGATTTCGTAAAAACCTTTACCGTAATAAATTATATTGAAGCAAAAAAGTGTACCTCAACACTTTATAGCTCCAATAAGAAGTTTATATGTAGAGAATAAGATAATAATGGAAAGTGGAATGCAAAAAAAAAAAAAAAAAAAAAAGACATAGCAGCAACTATAAATAAAGGTGTAAGACGGGACGCCCCCTTTTGCCGTCCTTTATAATTTATATATTGACGATGCTCTATAAAGTTGACAGATAATTGCGGACTCACATTTAAAAAAAATCTGATGTGTTACACTCACATGACTTTCTCTACTCTTGTACAAACTATTTTTACAAACGCTTATTCTCCATCTACTTCATGTTAATCGAGATAAACATTTGTAGACTCTATCTTATTGCTAATTTTCTTGTAGATGCAAGGGGAATATATATTTACAAGGGCAATAAAGAAATACAGTAGCCTTTAAGCACATACATTATCTCTTAATAGCTGGTTGCTAGGTGCTGTACCATTCCCTTTTCCACAGATTAATACTCTTTGCATATCCAAGACAAAAAAAATCTGATGTGTTACACTCACATGACTTTCTCTACTCTTGTACAAACTATTTTTACAAACGCGTATTCCCCATCTACTTCAAGTTACTCGAGATAAACATTTGCAGACTCTATCTTATTGCTAATTTTCTTGTAGATGTAAGGGGAATATAGAAAAACAGTAGCCCTTTAAGCACATACATATCTCTTAATAGTTGGTTGCTAGGTGCAGCACCATTCCCTTTGCCACAGATTATAACTCTTTGCATATCCAAGACAAAAAAATGAATAACGAATTCCCATTTGAGAAAATAAGTATTGAAAAATTTAAGGGAATAGCAAGTAATATCTCGAAAACGGTTCACTCAACAAAAAAAATGTATATGACATAAATTGTGTATTTTAACGCGATCTATATTCTTGTGTAGTAACATTTTGTCTATCTCTTATGGTTTACGAGTTATGCAAAAGTCGTTCACAATAAAGAATACTTTTGGAGACATTCCCAGAAAATTCAAGATATACATTTTATTTATCATAAAAATATCTTAAATATATGATATTTTAATCAAAATCGTTAGAGCCATTTTTGAGAAAATTAAAATTTTCGAAAAATCTTCCATGTAAAGGGTACTCTGGGGTGGGGGGATTTTCTTGAAAACCTTCGTGTCGCATCCTTGGAAGATACTGAACCTAAATACCAAGTTTGATGTTTATCCGACTGTTCGTTTCTGAGTTATGCCGTTCAAAGACACACAGACACACACACGGACATATTTCCAAAATGCTTTTTTTGGATTCAGGGGGTCTCAAAACATGTATTTACGGTGAAATCTCGTTATCGAATTTTTGGGTGGAATACAATACTTTCCCTACTTACTATACGTAGTAGAGAAAGTAATAAGGAATAACATTTTTTTAAACAAATTGCTTTTTGTGGATGACCACGTTCATATATTTAGTTCAGGATGGTTTACAGAAAACTTTATATCGATTAAACAATATTACAGAAAATTAAAATTTTAATATATCAATCAAGAAAACCAACATTTTAGCATTTAAGGGTTTATATTCCTTAAGGGCCTAAATAATGTTCGATGAAAAATCTTTGAACAGTACAAAAATTCTAACAGGTGAATAGTTTTAATTACCTGGGTAGTGAATCTCCTATTTAAAAAAATTATTAATAAACTTTGTAAATTTAACTGTATATGTGGAGCAATTAAGAGAATATTAAAAATACTGGAAAAGAAACCAAACTAAAGTTTTATAAGGTGTTGGCAGTTTCCGTATTACTGTATAGTTGCGAGTTTTGGTTTTAACTAAAAGAGAAGAAAATATGATAAAGGCAGCTGAAATGAGATCTTTGAGAAGTGTGGACGGCTGTAAACTCTTGGAAAGAAGAAAAATGAAGCTATTAGAAATTAATTTAACATTTTAAGCTTATGGGTAAAATAAAATATTTGGAAAGAACATGTACAATGAATGAAATAACATAGCATACCAAAGATCTTGTGGTAAACAGAAATAAGGTAAACAGAAATGTTGGACGACCGAAGAAGCGTGGACTCAACTTTTTGATTAAAACCTATGAGACCAGAATAAGTCTTAAAAGGCTTAACTCGTGAACATTGATGATGATTATTAACATTGGCTTATTCCTTAGAGGAAGAAGGGAAAAGAAGTTCGGGTAGACCTCGCAAGAGGTGGTTTGATGATAGAAACCGGAACAGGTAATATAACCTCATCTTTTTTTTCATACCGCTTATTTCCGCAACATACATACACACACAAACACCCATGCTCGTGGCGGGACTCGAACCCGCGACCCTCAGCTTGGCGGAGCGTCGGAGCAACCACTCCAGCGACCTCGGCTACAAGGACTGGCAAATCCTTGAAGGGAGAAGAAGAAGAGCATTGGCGGGATAGGGCTCTTAATCTCCCCTTAAAAAGAAATAGACATCATAGTCTTTAAGCCCACTTCCTCTCATGGTTACATCATAGACACCATCAGATTTGAGGTAACGAAAGCCAGCCTATAGAAGTGGACGAAGAGAAGAACATCTACATACCAACAGTAGATTTCTTCAAAGATAAATACCACCTGAAGTCAATAGAGTTCAAAGGACCGGTGGTTGGTGCCTTTTGATGACTTCTTTAAAACCTTGACATTCAGAGAAATACATTATATGCTATTGCTATGGCAGCACTCAGACGTTCAATAACTATATTTAGAAATCATGCGTTTAACCCAAAGTTTTGTAAATCTCTTGATTCGCTTACTTAAATTTCATTCTATGTTTTTTCCATTTTTAGACATTCATTTTTGCTCAGATATCGATAATCTTCTGTATTTCAATTGCTGAATACTTTTTTTTTAATTTTAAGATACTGCTGTAGCATTTTACTTATTTTAATTTCTGTTATTGTTTTATATAATTATGTTGAATTAGTATTCTTTGTCTTTGGCAGCCTCAGTTGTGTAGAAGCATTTTAAATAAAAAATAAGGGTTTTAATATACTGGAAACTGTTTTCGTAAAAATACCTTCAACTCCAGGTAAATACTTGAAAACCTTAAAGCAAAACAACCGTGTATCATGGCCGTAGGTTCATCCTGTATTCCTGCATAACAATATTCATTTCTCGCAACATTCCAGTCTTGTTGCATAGGAGAAATTTCAACTTTTTCACAATCGCACCAGTGAAGCCACACGCTGTATTTTGCATGAAGGCCTTTGCTTATCTCCCAGCAAGGAAATCGATTATCTTCAAAGTAATTAGTTTAGCAAACTACGTGTTATGATATCCGCAGTCCTTTGTTTAGTGTGTGTGTTATTCCCGGCAACTTGATAGACTGAAAATTGCCTTGATTATCTCCCCATGAAGCGAAGCCTGGTGGAAAGGCGTATGCATACATGTGCTTTAGTGAACATCATCTCGGGTTTGGCTTTGATGTCGAGACTGTCGGAAAGAAAATGTGATTTTTGGGTTTATTTTTGGACATGTTGTCGTGCATTCTCTTAAGTCACAATGTCTTATCAAGCAGTATGGCAGAAGAGGGTAAAGAAGATGGCTGACTACTCTTCCGTCGCCAACAATACGCTCAAGTGGTGAACTTGCCCTGTCCAGAGAGTTATATCATAAGTCATAACCTTTCATGCTCCAACAAATAGAATGTAATTCACTTTAACTATTATTTCACTGAATGCCAACGACGTTTTTACTGTACCACTTATCTATGGTAGATGATGTATTATACCCAAAAATTCAATATCGAGATTTCACCGAAAACATACGTTTTGAGGTTTCCTTAAACATAAAAAGGAAAAAAATGTCCGCGGGTGCAAGTGTGTTTGAACAGTGTAACGAAATGTCAAAGAAATATCATAAGTATTTGGAATGTGAAGTCCAGTGCTTCCAAGGATGCGACACGAAGATTTTCACGAAATTTACCCAATCAAACTATGATTTACATAAAAAAAGTTTTGTAATTTTTAGTTTATCAAAATAATTTTAACAACTTGAGATACAAGAAGAATAAAATGTATATCATATTTTTCTGCGAATAGACTACAAAGTCCTCGTAGTTCTGAATGAACTTTGTATAATTGTATATAACTGGCAAACTTAAAGATGTATAGAAAACTTTTCCTCACAAAAATACGGAATTCATTTAAATATACAACTTAAGTCAAATAACTTTTTATTTAGCATTGACAGTTTTTGAAGTAGTGGTTGTTGCATACAAGTTTTCTCGGGCTGAGTTGTCATGCGTTCTCTATACAGCATCTTAGAAAATATTTATTTTGATTTTTATTATTTCCCGGATGGATTTATGATCAATAGAACCTGACTTGCGAATAGTTGTGCTTTTTGTATGTGCATTGTTTTCCATATTGTGTTCGCAACAAAGTCCATATTGTTTAAGTTTGAGATTGCTTATAGCCAAAAGTTCTTCGTGAGTAAAGTAACGTGGATAGAAGAATAATTTTAATATAAATACTCTTTTTATAAGGGATTATGTGAAGTTGTAATGGGTAAGTCGTGCGAGTGTGACAAATGAGATCTTTTTCTACTTTTATCATAACTTTTATATACCTAAATACATAAGTTCTTTATTTAAACTATATGTTAAGAAATATGGTTGCTGTCAGAATAATACAGTTCCAAATCAATGAATAATAGGGTATAGATATTTGATGTATAACAAGAATGATTTGACTCTTGAAAAGTCCACAGTGTTATGTACCCTTTGCTCCGCTCGCCTTATTGCATTGACTGAGGAGATTTGTCTACTATCCATCCATGCATTCATCCCTCCATCACTCCATCCATTCATCCATCTATCCATCCATTCATTCATCCATCCACCCACCCACCCATCCATCCTCCATCCATCCACCCATCCATCCATCCCTCCCTCCTTCCCTCCCTTCATGCATTCATCCATCCATCTGTACATTTCTAGTCCTCCCACTATCTCTGCTTTCCTCTCTCTCTCTCTCTCTCTCTCTCTCACTTCTCCCCTTCAGCCTCTTCCCTCTCTCTGCTAACGTGAACCTTATGCCTTTTAAGAGTTCGAAATTAGCCTATTCCTCACATTAACATAGAAACAACAAAATATACGGAACTAGTGACTTGTACATACCAAGAATATATTGAAAAATTGGCACAATTCTTAAATATTAATTACTTCGAAGGTTTTAAATATTCTAATTTTTTGTTTCGTACCTTATTATAACCACTCTTTGGATCCAAAAATATGTTATATATGGTATATTATTGTAATTTATTCAACCGTTCTTGAGTGAGTAAGCGTACATGAATACACCTGTATACAACATTTAAAAACAGATTTTTTACTGTTAACTCACACGTTAACATCTAGTTTGTTTTATCCAAAACCTAAAATTACAAGAAACGTTTCAATTACAGATTTACAAACGTTTAGAGTTCCCATTTGAATATCAACTATATAATTCTCAGATTCCCTACATTACTACGTTTTTTTCTGGAAAACACTACTTGAGAATAATTTAGGATATAAAGGGGATTTTTAATATCGCAATAGTGCAGTAACAGATATCAAATAAAACTTCCTCCATGCAGTGGGAATAAAAATACCCATGTATATTTATAATTACTAGTTTATATATCGTCATTCACCATCTGCAAGATGGGCATTCAGGCTCGTTCCATCTTATGCCTTTTTGGCATATACGTCGAAGTCGTCCAATGTCCAAATTCCTTTTCTCGTGTTGTAGTGCCTGAAGTGTTATTCTCATCCGAACATTCTCAAAATATGTTCATTGCATGCTATCTTATTTAGAGATATCCTTTGGTTTACTGGCTTGTATATTTATTGTACTATTCTCTTATAAAAATCAATGACACAGACAAAACTAACTGCGAAGTTTATGCTTGTAATATCAGAAATCCTTTAAGGCCAAAACAATGGATATGCACATTTTCAATAAATTAGGAAGATACACAAAATCCCTATAAGAAAGCATTTTAAGAGACTAATGAAGAAATGGACATTGGATTACTTTCTGTACTCCATCAACGTTTATATGTAATTAAAATGAATATACATTTGTAACGCAATTTCATATACATTGACAAGCGAGAAAACTTGTGTCATAATTATTATATCTCTACATTACTAATCATGTTTTCTTTCATTTTTGAGTATATTGCGTGTTGCACACATCACACCTGACTACGGCGTCATCCAGTTTGTGACATAGGTAGATTATATAAGCATTGTTGAGAGCTTAAGAGATGGTAAGCACTATAAATGTGCCGAGACAGACTTTCAGATCTCTCACTATGCAAAGCGTGAGCGTTCCGCCTTAGTCGCTCTGACCATAGCCCACAAAGATCGCTAGCCATCTTTTCAGCTCCAACAACACCTTCCTGTATTACATTTCTTCCAATTATGTGAATGTAAACAGGAGGCCCATTCCAAGTATCACTCGCTTGCTATGTCGCAAGTTCTGTGTGTGTTGCCTTGCGAATTCTCTATTAATTTAATGGCAGGATAACATCAGCCTTGGTCTAATGAAGTAATTTCTTTGAAAGGTATTACCTTTGCTTTGTGTTTCTTGGAAATCCTGTTATATATTTAGAGGAGGAAATAAGTATTTGGAGACTATAAAACACACTGGCAGTTAAGATAATTCCTACACCTTATTTTTAAATGAAGCTGAGCTTCCCTTGCACGCCAGCACTTTGAAAGAAGAGCCCAAGCAGTGAATAAAGAGTTACAAAGGAGTCTAGAGAAGAGAGGGAGAGGAAAGACGTTTCCTCCGGCAATTTAAGAAGAAGTTGACTTTCTAATTTTGTGACAGTAATTAACAAGGTGCACAGAGCCGCCACAACCACCCTGCTGGTGTATGTATCTCCCACCCGCAGCGGATTAAATAACTTCGGCACGAGTCTTTTTCCTTCCAACGGCGTAAATCACATTTACCAGAGAGAAAGAAAGAATAAGGAACACCGCCTCTTTAAGAAAACAGATTGAGGGATGAAAAGAGCCTTTAAAAGCCTTCAAAATATTCCCAAAGGTGAAAAATAGTCTCGTGTTTTATCATAAAACAAAAAAGCAAGCATTAAGAGGGAATGTGAATTATTCTATTTATTAGCTAATAGAAACCACAAGTCCCTTTGCATTATTGCAAAAACTCTCAGGTTCTCTCTCTCTCCCCTTGTATGCATGTGTACATATGTTTAACTTATATAATGTAAAAATATACTTGTTTATTAATTTCACTACAAAAATGATTTACACACTTTTTACACTTGAGACCGACACAAATTTTCCTATGGATCGTATGACTGTCGTCGAAATGAAATACAGCTCTGTTTTAAGTGCTTGAATATTTCTCCCTTCAGCGTTCTAATTTCTCTGTACTCTCACCAACTATTTAACGCATAAGCCTACTTCTTAACTATTATGTAGTTGTCAATCTTTTAGTCTTAAGATATTGTTTTCCATTGTATATCACAAGTTATCTCTTTAATTTCTTCTTTTCTTTCTTTATTTATTATTATTTTACATTGCTTTAACTATGTCGTTATATCGATATGGATCTGTTAAGAAATACCTTGTGGATCGTGTGTGGCGGACAGTTGGTCTTCTAGGTCTCATCCCTGTACCATACATCCACGCCGTCAGTCTACAGAGGCATGTGTACAGCAACTGTGCCTCTGCTTCCAGAACTAGCCAGAACTACAGTGCCGTTCAGTATACCTGTTTTCATTATTCGTGGATATATGGCAGAGCATTCCTTTTGCAATCTATTTTGCATGTTTGACTATTGTTTTAGACTTAAGGTGGACTTAAGGTCTAGTCTGGTATACTTGGCGACTGAGAGAAACCAACAAAAAGCCCAATCAGATTGGTCGGTTTACGAGATTTGAACCCGGGACCTCCCGAAGGTGGATCACAGACGTTAGCACCTAACACGTACTTCTATGCTACTGCTTCTAAATCCTTTAGGGATATCTGTCCTGCTTATCACTGACCTATATTATTTTGCGTAATCTGGAAGTTTTATTCTCAGCATTTGGTCTATATCTCGCCTCCTTAGTTTCCTCCAAAACTCTATTGAATAAATTCTGTTTTCTGTCATACATCCCCATACCAATATCTTCCAAAGTTTCCTTCAATCTCCTTTACTTATCATTGTTCAGAATTGCCCTTTTGTAGTTCTGTCGCATCTAATTTCAGATTTATGTACCAATATTTCAGAACTCTTTCACGCCTAATTCTTATAAACTGCACTGTTTAATTTCATCTATGCTACTCCTTCTGACGATGATTTTGCTAGACGTTACAACTATTTATAAAATTCCCATATGTTATATGGAATTTTTAACATTTATATACATATGATGTTTTCAAAAACCACAATAAATCTTCCTTTTCTGAGATACAACTAAAAATGAAAATGCAATAAGGTAAATATGGCAGACAACTATGCGTATTCCTACAAACATTGTTTCACATGTTACCGGAAAATCACTTTTTACTTTCTCTTCTACGTATAGTAAATAGAAGGATTGCATTCCACCCAAAAATTCCATACCGAGATTTAAACGGAAATACGTGGTATGAGACCCCCTTAATCCAAATAAAACATTTTTGAAAACATGTCCGTATGTGTGTCTGTGTGTCTGTGAACAGCATAGCTCAAAAACGAAAAGTTGGATAAATAACAAACTTGGTATTTAGGTTGAATGTCTTCCAAAGATGCGACACGAAGATTTTTCAACAAAATCCCCCATCCTAGGCTTTACGTGGAACATTTTTTATTTTCTAAATAATGGCTCTAACGATCCTGATTAAAATGCCGCATATTAAAGATATTTACATGACAAAACGTATATTTTGAATGTTTTGGGAATAACCTATGAAGTCCTCCTCATTCAATGGAAATGTCGTATAATCTTGTACAACTGGTAAACGTTAAGCGATAGACGAAAACGTACTCCACAAAACATGTAGATCCCTTTAAAACGCAAAATTTATTTGAAATACTTTTTGTGACATAAGCTGTTTCTGAGATATCCGTTATTAAAAGATCGAATTGCCCATTTCTTGGTTACTCTCTTAAAGTCCTTTCAACATTCAGTTGTTTCTCGCGATGTCATGGAAAGGGTATGGAATTTTAAGACTCGCATATAACGTCCAGTTCTTAAACATTTCACTGTCGCTGTTTCCCTTTGTATCTACAGTGTCTTCGTTGTATGCCAAGGCCTCAGCCCTCTTATATGGACATCGGCCGAGACGGCAGTGACCTCGGTATTATGCCACTGCGCAGAACGACGAGGGACATGTCAAGGGTTTGTTTGTGAGTTGTGTCAGTCGTTGTTTTGTCTTCCTGTTGTAAAATGTTTCGACAATGCGTGTGATTTCCATAGGAATGTTATTCTCTTATTAGTCTACGTAAAGGCCTGCCAGTAAATTCACACTTGAACAACGTATTTTTATGTACGATACATACGTGAAAACTGAATCATATAGACAGGTGTGTAGACAATTTCAGCAGCAATTTCCTGGTTGTCCAGTTCCAGATAAGACACTGTGAAGTGTTTCGTCAATACATTTAGAACAACGGGATCGCTAAAAGCTAAAAAATAAAGTTTGTAAGAAAAATCCCCACATCATAGACGAACTTAAGGACAACATAAAAGCAGAAATTATGAACATCATTGAAGAAGAACTTATGCGTGTGAATGATAATTTCATCCGACGATGCCAAGAATGTCTTCGCTCAGATGGGCACCACTTTCAACAACACTTATAGCAAGGTTAGTACTCATCACATATAAGTTACTAACACTCGTGAGTAAGTAACGTGGGAGTTACGGAACGAAAAACACCGCAGTGTAGTAGAGTGTGTGAAGCACGCATTCGCGTGATTCGCGACCTTGGCCTAAAACGAAATGAGTAATGCAGCTATTTCTGCAAAGGTTTACTTGGATTAAAGCGTAGTAGATGGAAAAATAAGCTTGAGTAATAATAATTTGTGTACCTACTAATAAACGATAGACGGTAGAGAAAGTCATGTAAATGTATCACATATTATCATTAATATTACTTTCTCTACTACGTATAGTAGTAGGGGAAGTATTGTATTCCACCCAAAAATTCGATACCGAGATTTCACCGGAAATACATGTTTTGAGACCCCCTGAATCCAAAAAAAGCATTTTTGGAAACATGTCCGTGTGTGTGTCTGTGTGTCTGTCTGTGTGTGTACCTGTGAACAGCATAACTCAGAAACGAACATTCGGATAAACACCAAACTTGGTATTTGGGTTCAGTATCTTCCAAGGATGGGGCACGAAGGTTTTCTAGAAAATCTCCCACCCCAGATTACCCTTTACATGGAAGATTTTTCGAAAAGTTTAATTTTCTCAAAAATGGCTCTAACGATTTAGATTAAAATATCATATGTTTAAGATATTTTCATGACCAATAAAATGTATATCTTGAATTTTCTGGGAATGTCTCCAAAAGTATTCTTCATTGTGAATGACTTTTGCATAACTGGTAAACCATAAGAGATAGACAAAATTTTACTACACAAAAAATGTAGATCGCGTTAAAATACACAATTTATGTCATATACATTTGTTTTGTTGAGAGAACCATTTTCATGATATTGCTTGTTATTCCCTTAAATTTTTTAATACTTATTTTCTCAAATGGGAATTCGTTATTCATTTTTTGTCTTGGATATGCAAAGAGTATTAATCTGTGGCAAAGGGAATGCTGCTGCACCTAGCAACCAGTTATTAAGAGATATGTATGTGCTTAAAGGCTACTGTATTTCTATATTGCCCTTGTAAATATATATTCCCCTTAGATCTACAAGAAACTTAGCAATAAGATAGAGTCTGCAAATGTTTATCTCGATTAACATGAAGTAGATGGAGAATGAGCGTTTGTAAAAATAGTTTGTACAAGAGTAGAGAAAGTCATGTGAGTGTAACACATCAGATTTTTTTAATGTTCTCCTGTTTTCCCCGGTTTATTATTTATGTTTATTTTATCATTTGTTACCGCAATTACTGTTTCACATTTACAAAACACAAACACACAGGAACATGGCGGGACTCGAACCCGCGACCCTCAGCTGGGTGGAATACCGCGGCTATACGCTACAGCGACCACGGCGATGTCAATAACACAGAAAACAATTTGTGTAATTTATAGATAATAGTAACAATAATTAAAATTAGAGTAAATACTTAAAATATGCATGCTACTGAAGCACTGTAATCGACTATAATAGTGATGTCTCAGTAGCAAAGATTTTCGACTTCTTTTACTTTGTGCCCCATTATAAACCCTCCCTTTGGGGAATGAAATTAAGGTACTATATTCTGTCTATTCTCTTAGTGAGATCTAAAGTTTCTGAGATATCTGTCGTGTTTTGTTTGGAGGACATTATGATGGTCATTTTAGGGTCAATTGAATTTTTTAATGGGAACCTACAATTAGGGTAAATTTAAATGACCATCAAAACACCCTCCAAATAAAACACGGCTAATGGCATTTACTTACCCCTAATATCAAGCAACTTTTATTCAAGACATCTCTTAGTTTTGTAAATAGTGTACAGTCCCAACTTAAATGGTCCACCCTGTATATTAATAATTAATTATATAGCATTTCGCTCGAACAAGGCTAAAGGCAATTTAAAATTTAATTATATGGAATTCTGATGGAAACTATATGAATTTGTAACGTTTCCCAGAGTTTCTTTTTTTCCAAATATGATTTTAAAATTCCATTACTTATAGTTTTCCTTAAAATACATAGTTTAGTTCAAAAACTGATTCCCGTTATACAGTTTTACAAACGTTTGGTGAATCTGTAATGCAAATAAGTTTGATACAACAAACTTAATTATAATTTCTAGCATATTATTTAGAAATATAAAGCAAAGCATGGCTGAAATAGCATTTCAATCGCTGCTGCTCCCTGTAGTCTAATTCTCAAACTTTAAGGAAGGGTGCATGCGGAATATTTTTTGCAAGCTGCACCTGGTCACTTTGTTGATAGTTATCGGCAACAGAATGCGCTGGGATCGTCAGCACGCTGATGACAAAACGGGCATTTATAACTGCTAGAGAGATACCTTTTATTTAAAAGCATATATATAAAGTGTTTTTGTCTATGTTCAGTATTAACTAGGACAGAGGTCTGTAACAATCCACATACATCAGCGTCATAAAGACTACCAGAAGTGTAATTTTTTGTCCTAACGGAAACAAACATTTTAAATGGTTAATTATTATTTAGTACTATTTCATGAGATGTATGACATTCAGAGAAACCACATCTTATTCAATTCAAAATTTCCTGGGTTGTTTGAAGCTTGGTTAAAGCATTAGGACGCATTGATTTTATAGAACAGAAGACCCTTTTCATGGGTTGTTACCTGCCTGCACGTATTACAATCTGTACTTCTGATGAACTGTCAAACATTACATTTCATTGTATAAAATATTTACAATTAGCAATTTAGAGGTTAACCATTATTTAAGAGAAAGATTTGGATAAATAAAACAAAAATAAGGCAACAAGTTTTCCTCATAGACTTTCAACAACAGTTTTAGGTATTGCATATGTAATGCAAAAATAAATAAATAAAAAGAGAATGGGAAATCACATATGTATGTTATTTTATAAAGAAATCTATGGAGTTTAATTTTAACTAGATAAGTTAAGATTTACTTGCTTTGTTATTTTCCTCCATTAAAACGAAAAATAAAACTTCTAAGGTAATCAAATAGTTCTCATTTTCGACACATAGATGGAAAGCGTTATCAGTAGTTCATGAACATATGTAAGATATTGGTAATGCTTTCTTAAATTTTTAACTTTACTATTTTTGTTCAAATAGTGCTATAGAAAAAGAGTTACTCATCTGTAAAAGCTAATATTTGTAGTTTGTATTTGTATTTATTAAAATTAAATATAATCATTAAATACTCTAACTCATTATTTAAAACTATGTGATAAACGTTACAAAAAAGGAAACGCATATAGGAGTGAAACAAATATTTGAAGTATTGATAGTATGGGAGTAAAATTGTAAATCTAAGAATAAGAGAGAGTTAGATGAGTATTAAAGGTGCTGAACTGAAGTAAACCCAGACTGGAATGGGCAGAAAGCTTAACCCATGAAGGGAAGAAGAAGAAGAAGAAGAAGAAGAAATGGCAGTTCCTTCTTTAAAAATAGAATAGCACCAGATATAAAATACTAAGGTTTTTGTGCCTTTGTACATATTAAGGCATTTTTATTTTCCTATTTACTTTCTCTGCCATCTAGCTATTAGTAGGCAGAGAAAGCATTGTATTTCACTGAAATATAGACAACGAGATTTACATAAATACACGTTTTGAGGTCCACTGTACTCCAAGAAGAACATTTTTAGATAAAACTTTGCATGTATGTTTGTGCGTATGTAAATAGCATAACTCAAAAGCCAAAAACTGGAAAATTACTATATTTCATATTTGAGGCAGATACTGTTTAATTATTTATTTATAAGTATTTAAGTTTTCAAGAAAATTCCCCAACAACCCAATCTATTTTTGACGGAGAAAAAGTATTTTTCATTGTTTCAAAGATGGCTAAAACAATTTTGATTAAAATACTACACAGTTAAGATATATGCACCACTAAATAGAATTCATATTTTAAATTTTCTGTTAATAGTTGAATCCTCTTCATTCTATATGATTTTTGTACACTTTTGTATAATTTGAAAACTATAAGGGATAGAGAAAATCCCCATGAGGAAAAAACTTAGAACCGACTAACCTTCAATTTGTGGCAATAATTTTTTTCCGGCAAGTTAGCCTTTACAAAATATTTCTTGCTCTATGCTTCAAATGTAAGAAAGTCATGTGACTGAAAATGCTTGAAAGCTTCGAATTCTTATTTATTTTTTTTATTATTTTCCTTCGTAAGAGGTTATTACAGCAACCTCTAATATGTTCTTCCGTGCTTTTGATAAACATTTGAACATTTTTTGTTCCATTTATATACCGCCCTTAACATTTAAGAGCAATCGCCGGCTTTGCCTTTGGAACAATTCCTGATTGGCAATGATGCTCAATTGTTTACTAATGTGTTAGTATTTAGGGGTTTTATTTCGGCTTTTCTTTATAATTCATTAAATGCAAACTTCCAGACTCTAGGGAGCATGGAGAATAATCCTGGCTAAAGAAAAATTACCACACTACAGCCGGAAATCGAACCCGGGACCTCTGGATTTGAAAGCTAGCATCTACCATTTGAACATTGTTGCTAAGTATGTATACCAAGAGTATTTATACGATATACCTAAACTTATTGCTTGATTTGAAATCATTACTATAAAAATGTATCGTCAATAACGTAACTTGAATGGAAGAATAACTTCTTAATGTATGCTATAACATATAACTGTAATGTTTAGAGAAAGCTATGCGATTTCATCGCACATACTTTTTCACGTTATACAAGCAATTTTAGAACATTGTTCTGTTAGTGACCATTTATAGGTTCCTATAAAGGGAAATTGAAAATAAATAACCTAAGGCAGATGCAGAGTTATGAATGTATAGGTTAAAATAATAGCAACATTAATAATAATAATAATAATATATAAGAAATTCACGAATACTTTTCTTACTAATAATGATGTTGGCATCAAATACCTTAGACTTCATTGTTAGGAATGCAGTTCTGGAATCGCGCTCGTTAGTTATACCTACTTTTAATGGGTTTTTCAATCAATGCAACTTTTTGGTTCTATATCAACTATATCTTGGATTTTATTTAATTTTAAGGACGGGTGAGCAAGTCCCCTAATGTCACTTATATATCGGTGCAATGGGTTTTAAGATGATCAAAACAGCTACCATGACCTTGAAGTAACTCGGTCGTTATGTAAAACTGAAGACTGCTTTCAACATTAGAACGAAAACCTACTGCCCTTCTTTTGTGAAATCCTTGATAGCTTCCCTCGATGTGTGACAACAAAAACTCACCATGCCGTGAAAGGGGCAGACCTCCTCGGATCTTCTCATCTTATCAGTTGCATCTGCACTCAGCAATTGTTGCCGGTGTGAACCCAATTTCGAGCGCTTATGTGGCTCAAACCAAGCGAGGAGCAATCTGGAGCCACACAAGAACCCAATCCGTATCCCACTCTTCGTTTAGTTAGGATTAGCATTAGAGCCTGCTGGAAACTGAAAACTGGAGGCATAACATCGTACGATTCTGGACCCGGACGGTGGCGTTTTAAGTCTGGAATGAAACATCCGATATAACAGCGACGATTTGTTAAATATCCTCAGTCATTATGGTTGTTTTTATTGTTAATATAACAATATTCATCATAATCATTCTCAGCATCATGGTGGTGTTGGCGCCGGCAGTAGTAGTGGTAGTAAAACCACATTTCTCCAATATCTGAAGCCAAAATTTTGGATCAGAAAATGATTGATTATTATTTATACTTACATTAAATATTCAAATACACTTTAATAATCTAATTCCTCCTAACTTAGCTATATTTTGTATTAATTTTACTATAGCCGACGCTATAATTGCTAATTTACTTTTCTCTCTATATTAATACTCGTATTTATATAATTAAAGACAAAATAAAAAAACTTCATTGAATGTATGTAGGACAGATACTTATTTTTTATTATCGAGACTCATTTAACAAAAAGTTTGAAAGACAAAACTTAGATAAATAGTTCATTGAATTATTATTATTATTATTATTATTATTATTATTATTATTATTATTATTATTATTATTATTTGCAGTGTATAGTCATTTAAACCAGTTTTATACTACTGTTTTTTGCGTCGTCCTCGGTGGTGTAGTGGTTAACATGCTAGACTCTAGTTCTCGAGGTTGCGAGTACAAACCTGAGGGAGGGTAATGGATTTTTTCGGACGTAGGGAAGTAAAGCCGGTGGTAGATTTACGGCACATAAAAAGAACTCCAAGCCTGATAAAGAGTTCTGTGAGCAAACTTACCGGTCTTTCACGCCCAATACAGAATGGGACTCTAAGGGTCATAGCAGTTAAAGAGCGTCCATAAATAAAATTATTTTGCTACTGTTTTGCATTCTCCAATTTGCAGCATTTCAATTTTATGAAGCTATAGATTAACTTAAGTCACATCAGGTTACAAAACGAAGGTGACACCTCGCGCACTGCGACCTACATAGATCTATTGTGGCTAACACCCCACAGTAGAAAGGGATGAAGTGAAGGAACCACAGGAGGCTTGCAGACCGCAGGTAGACAGACCACAGAGACGAGCGAAGGTCCCTAACAGTACCAGGCTCGAAGACCCGTCGCACTTATGGAGCTGTCTAGAGAGGGCGATGAACGACCCGTCGATCAAGCAGCCATCTAGTGTCCACGGAATGTACTCTTTCCTTTGAGCAAGCATCCGCGCTCGGTATAAAGCTATAAATTACATATCCATGTTTCAAAGCTAATGATGCTAGTATTTTTTTACTTAATTATGTAATTATGTATATTCTGGGTAATATTTACTATTTTACTTGATGTGGCTGACGCTGAAGCTACAGAACTGTATATATGCACAGACTATAGCATTGCTCCACATTTTCATATGTCGCAGCATCAGGTTCTAACAGCGGCAGGAAACTCTTCTGTAAATTTGTCTGGATGTATGGATATAGCAGGATTCTTTAAATTTTATCTAGCTATTGTGTGACTTATCAAAGCGTGAAAATATTTTTATTCATATTTTACACACTGCTCTGTTACTATTTTCGTCCACTTCAAAATATCTCCACGTTTCACTTATATTTTAATATCAATACTGCATATAATTTAGCACACTGAACGAAATAAGCGATGGTGCGACATACACAGTGGGCTAGGCCCACCTGAGGCGTGTGACCTGATGGGATTGCGTGGCCACAAAGTGACAAAGGCAAGGAAAAAATCTGATGTGTTACACTCACATAACTTTCTCTACTCTTGTACAAACTATTTTTACAAACGCTTATTCTCCATATACTTCATGTTAATCTAGATATTAATCCTGTTGTTAATTTTCTTGTAGATGCAAGGGGAAATGCTAGGCTTTAAGGGATAGTTAAATATTTTAAGAGCTGGTTGCTATGTGGAGTATTCCATTCTCTTTGCATTACCAGGACAAAAAAAATGAATAAAGAATTTGAGAAAAAGTATAAGTATTGGAAAATTTAAGGGAATAACAAGCCATACCTCGAAAATGGTTCACTCAACAACAAAAAATATATATGGCATAAATTGTGTATTTTAACGCGATCTACATTTTTTGTGTAGTAAAATTTTGTCTATCTCTTATGGTTACCAGTTATGCAAAAGTCGTTCACAATGAAGAATAATTTTGGAGACATTCCCAGAAAATTTGAGATATACATTTCATTTGTCATGAAAATATCTTAGACATATGATATTTTAATCAAAATCGTTAGAGCCGTTCTTGAGAAAATTAAAATTTTCGAAAAATGTTCCATGTAAAGGGTAATCTGGGGTGGGGGGATTTTCTTGAAAACTTTCGTGTCGCATCTCTGGAAGATACTGAACCTAAATACCAAGTTTGGTGTTTATCCGACTGTTCGTTTCTGGGTTATGCTGTTCACAGACACACACACACACACACACACACACACACACACACACACACACACTCACACACTCACACACTCACACACACAGACACACACGGATATGTTTCCAAAAATGTTTTTTTTGGATTCAGGGGGCCTCAAAATATATATTTTCGGTGAAATCTCGATATCGAATTTTTTGGTGGAATGCAATACTTCCCCTACTTACTATACGTAGTAGAGAAAGTAATGAATTCATTCAGGCGCTGAACGTCTGAAGCTCTGATTCGTTTCTACTGGATTTACCAATTTTAGTCAGCGGATTAAGTAAGTGTAAAAGCTGAGAGCGAGTAACTTACAAAGCCGGGCTACTGCAGAAACAATTCAGTGTGCTGCATCAACATTTAAACTCTGTTGATACTGCAGGTTACATGAGTACCTTTTCACCTTCTTAATTGTTTCATTATTTTTCATTTAGATACAAGAGCCGATGAAACGCTTCTTTAACTTACCTCCAGGCAATTTGGTTACGGCTCAATAATGATGGATCCAGAAATATTTTGAATGTAAATTATAGGTAACAATGTGAAGCCTCAATATCACTCTATTCCTTTTGTCCTTTTCTAGCTCAAAGTAAAACGCAACACTGCCAATACTGAATGGTGTCTGAAACAGAAATGCAAAAATTTTAAATTTAAAAGCATCGAAAAATATGGAAGATTTATTTCAAAGTATTATAAATGCTATCGAGATACCAATGCATAGCATTACAAATTTTACTGAAAAAATATAAATACCAAATTTTATGTGTTTAATTCACCAGGTTATTTCATATTAAAAGTGATTGATAGGAAGACCAATGTTTGCTGAAATTTCTAAAAATTGCTCTTTTCTCTGAAAGTATTAAAGCACTTTATTTTGTGATCCTGTAAAATTCTGAATAATTATTAACTATAATAAAACTTGAGATATGAATATATTACGTTTGGAACGTCGTTGGAAAAATTTGATAATGCATTATTTTTAACGAGAGTAGCTTTTCATTGGAGTTCAGTTTATTGGTTGTTTAATGTTTCCGATGCATACATTTGTACAGAAATAGAGACATCTAAGGAAAAGATGGATCGTGCGTTAAGTTTGTGGATGGCATTCAGTAGATTGCTGGTTCAAATCCTGTGGTATGGAGTATTTTTCATAATTTAGTTCAATCACCAGTTTAAAACCGGATTTAAATTGAGTACGAAAAGAAATTTTACCAATACAACAAATGAAGTAGAATTAAATAAACGGCAAAGAAAAGCGCCTACACAACTAAGGCCATCTGTTCAGCATGACACTGATTATATGTACTCTCCTAAATTCGTCATTCACACGATCTCAAGGTCCATCGTCCGATTATACCAGTACTAACAAACTGATATAAGAGGTTTATTTACTTTAAATTTGGGTTTATGTATTTATATATTTCTTTTGTTGTGCACAAGAATAGGAGTTTATACTGTTATACTACCTGGTTGATCTTCTAATTCTAATTATTCTTTATTAGAATGACACAGGTAGGCAACTGTGCAACTGAGATCGTCTGTCTGGCACACAGAAGCTTGTGAACCTCCTCGTAACCGTCTTGATGCTGAAAAACAGTATACTATAGAGATCTATGAAGATCAAGTATACAAAGTGAAGAAGCAGTTTCAAAATGGCCTATTCGTGTTCTTGCAGGTACTACATATAGGCTGAGGAAGACGTGCCTACGCTTTACGTATACACCAGCCTATCGCTAGATAACAATAGAATCATTTACCTTCATTCCTATGTATGGTTCTGTGCTCCCTCATGGGTAGCAGCTTCATTAAATTTCAGGTAATAACTGAGCTTTAGAACACACAGCGATGCTTACTAGTGATTATACTGAAAAATCAGTTGGCTCTGTTGGAAACTATATGAAATAGTAGTTCAAGGTGTGTAGAATTTAATCACTGTAAAATATTTGGAAAATGAACGATATTCCTTTCAAAGTTCAGTACTTGATTTAAAAACCTGAAGTATTAAAAACACACAAAATTTTGTACCCATTGTCCTGTAGCTACTTTTATACTTATTTTACAAATTATCGTAAAAGATCGTTTTCTGTCTACTTTCTGTTAATCATGATAAATGTTAGACGGAGTCGTTTAAATATATATCCTGTTGTAGTTACATAGGGTTATACAGAAGGCTAGGACGGCTATTAGATGTTTGAAAAAATCTGATGTGTTACACTCACATGACTTACTCTACTCTTGTACAAACTATTTATACAAACGCTTATTTTCCATCTAGCTCATGTTAATCGAGATAAACATTTGCAGACCCTATCTTATTGCTAATTTTCTTGTAGATGTAGGGGAAAATATATTTACAAGGGCAATATAGAAAAACAGTAGCCTTTAAGAACATACATATCTCTTAATAGCTGGTTGCTAGGTGCAGCACCATTCCCTTTGCCACAGATTATAACTCTTTGCATATCCAAGACAAAAAAATGAATAACGAATTCCCATTTGAGAAAATAAGTATTGAAAAATTTAAGGGAATAACAAGCAATATCTCGAAAATGGTTCACTCAACAAAAAAAATGTATGACATAAATTGTGTATTTTAACGCGATCTACATTTTTTGTGTAGTAACATTTTGTCTATCTCTTATGGTTTACCAGTTCTGCAAAAGTCGTTCACAATAAAGAATACTTTTGGAGACATTCCCAGAAAATTCAAGATATACATTTTAGTTGCCATTAAAATACCTTAAACATATATTTTAATCAAAATCGTTAGAAACATTTTTGAGAAAATTAAAATTTTCGAAAAATCTTCCATGTAAAGGGTACTCTGGGGTGAGGGGTTTTTCTTGAAAACCTTCGTGTCGCATCCTTGGAAGATACTGAACCCAAATACCAAGTTTGGTGTTTATCCGACTGTTCGTTTCTGAGTTATGCTGTTCACAGACACACACACACACAGACACACAGACACACACATGGACATGTTTCCAAAAATGCTTTTTTTGGATTCAGGGGGTCTCAAAACATGTGAAATCTCGGTATTGAAATTTTGGGTGGAATACAATACTTTCCCTACTTACTATACGTAGTAGAGAAAGTAAAAAACACGTCGCTATACGCTGGCTTTGATATTGCATACTTCATGCATTGGCTACCGCGAAACAAACGAACGAAAGTATCATTCAGTAGCGCACTGATTGAAAATATTGGAAAATTCAAACGAATAACAGTAAATATGTCGTAAACGAAAGAAATGACAAAATTTAAGAACCCTTACATCCTTTGGAGTAAGTTTTGTGTATTTCTTATAGCTTTCTAATTAAATCAAATTCTTTAGAATGAAAAGAACTTCACAGGCCATATATAGAAAATCCAAGATCGTATTTTGTTTGTATACCTAATCGACACCGGTAGCCGAGGTCGTTAAAGGCCGCACTCGTAAATGGGAAGTTCACGGGTCAAGTCGCGCCAAGACCATCCTCCTGACTGAGCTTTTTTCAGATTTTCTTTAGTGCTCATAACTGGCAAATGTCGGGGAGGTGTCTTAAACTTGAACTTGAAATATTTTCTTCCCAAATTTCTTTTACCAAATATAATTTAATTGCATATATCACCAGTGCCCACCGCCTGCATACTGCCGTATGCAGTAAGAACGGTCGTTTAACACTACTAAAACGAGAGTCATTAACTGAAACATTGGATTAAAAATATCTAAAACGTTTCTGAGAAAAGAAAAGAAAAAATAACGAACATGTTGCCGTGTTATGGGCTTTTGGTGAAAATGTTCGCTTTTTATCATTCAAAGATCCTAGATTTAAATGCGAAGTTTGATGTTTATCCAGTTTTTATTTTCTGAGTTATGCTGTTTACAGAAGCACCGTTTTATAAAAATGCTTTTGGAGGAATTTCGGTGAAATTTTGATATCAAATTTGTAGGCAAAATACAATACTTCCTCTGTTTAGCATACGTAAACTGCAGACCAGCAAATACCCGTCTCTTATACTGTGTCTATAGCATAAATCAAACGTACCCTATAAGAACGGAAGTATTAACTAAACAAACAATCAGAGCAGTCTGTAGAACAAACATAAAGCAAGACAAACAGTTTCCATGAATCACAACTCCTCGACGCAACAGTTCTGTATTCCGAAATACAAGCCGTTACCACAGCCTTATTCCCAGCACATCTGTGAGAGATGTTAACCGAATGCAAAACGGTTACTAGCTATTTCCCACAGTGGAGCAGTGCAAATCGAATTAATCGATTCTCGAACTGATTTATTCACCCTTTCGTCGCGGTCTTGAATTGCCCGTGGTGTCGCTGGTTTAACAAAGGTATTTCAGGTAGAAGGGAGTCCCTCTGCATCTTGAATATGTAGCGTACAGCTCTCAGATTGAGGTTCAATGGGTAAGCCATTGCCAAATCATATGTAAATCTATCACGTACCTACTTTACTGCCCTTGGGAGACTCTCCCCTTTCAACTACCAGCATCCATTCCTTTTCTCACATCACTCAACGATGATGAGGCATTCCAACGTTTCCATATTTCACCGTGGCATGACACAAGTGGATGAAACGCAGGTATTGTTCAGCAAGTGGAACAATCATCAGGTTCCACTAATAAAAGGATGCAGAACAACTGTCCTTTGCTTTATGATTCCGAAACGTTTTGTTGCGTTCGCATTTATCCTTTCCTGGTAAAACACAACACTTTGAAGTCCTACCACAGTAAACTTCCATTTAATACATTTAGGATGTGTATGAATACAATTTGGGGAAAATATAAAAATAAAATTTGTAAGATATCAAAAAGAAAAGAAAATTTGATCCTTAACTAAGATGTTTCAACTTTCTAACTGTTTCATTCATACCACGCCATTCCACTCTCGATCAACGAAATGTAATGAAATGTTAAATTTTAAAACTCTGCATTTCTCGATAATTTTACAAGGTCATTATCTTGTTTTAAGATTATCGCAATTATCTCTTTTTGTTTTCTCAGTGCTTTAGCATTTAATTGATATGTATTCGAACAAGAAATAAATGTTAAAAATAAAATTTGATTTCAGCTTACGTAAATGTATTTTGTTATTCCTAATACACAAGTAAAAACACTGTACGTGTAGATACGACTATTAAACTCATAGTTCGCTTTTAGCGTTATAAAATTAGTCTATTGCAGCTTCAAGATGGCTGAATAGATAAAGTGAAATTATTAACACTTTTTAAGCGAGTTGCGGGGAATTTTATTTAAATTATCGTTTCCTTAATTAAACTATCTGTGATAACTGCGGGATGATTTGACTAATAAGTATAGCGATTTGAAACACATTCTGATTTTGGCTTCTGTTACATTACTCAATGGAATTCACTGACAATTCTTCCGGTAATATTATATATTTCCTCTGTGTTTAGTAACAGTCAATATTATATTTCAGTTTAGGTGTTTTAGGTGTTGAGAAATTAAGCCCCATATCACCGAAAATATTACGAACATTCTATATACCAATGTTAACTGGAATCTTAGTGGTTTTATTCTCAAACTAGCTCTTCGTTTCTTTTCTGCTACTTTTATTTAGTTTTAAACAACCTCTGTGCTTGTATATTCCTTACCTGTTCTTAATTGCTTCTTGGATATTATTTTAACAAAAGAGTCGCAAATGCGCTGCTGGCTACCAACAAGCTTATATTAAGTACCTATCTGAAAAAGGTAAAGCTAAATATCACGGAGGGGCCCTCGGAACCGGGTCAGTGGGCCCTAACGCCTTTTTTGCTTCCAACGTGACCCATGGGAGGGATGAGGGGAGGGACCCGAAGAGCGACCAGATTCAAATGCCGACGGGCGCAACAACGGACGGGTTCCCTAACGCTTTCAGATAGAACGCATTCTACGCCGCCCGGTTCATGCCCACAAGCCACCAACCTCCAGGGTCACTGGGGCGGAGCCCACTCGGAGGAGAGACCTAACTGAGCGGTACCGCAGCGATGCCAGAGAAGAAACCTTTACAGAGTGCAAGTCCAGCCGCAACCCGCTGAACACCGTCGTCAGGTCCTACAATCCTGAAACACATGACAAGGAAGATGGTGGGTACCGGAAATGAGAGAGAGTAGAGTCGTGGTAGAAGATGAATCTCCCCAGCATTTGCCTGTCGACCCGAGGAAACCACGGAAAACTCGTGGGCCAGAGTGGACGGTCGTCGAGGATCGACCCCGGACCTCCCAATGCGGACCACAGACGCTGCCATCTAAGCCATTCCGCTTGGTACCTACCTGAAAACCCGTTTAGCCTTAACTGCTGGAACAAGTCCAAGCCTGTGTGGCCGGAAAGCTGCCTAGGTTAAAGAAAAGTATGAAATGCTGAAATAATTATCTTTCAAGCTGATGCATTGGTGCTTTCGATATAACTTTGTTGACTTTGTTAACTGAACCTTCGGTATGTTCCATGTGGGGATGAAACCACGATATCAACGATACCTCGAAGTAACAACTACTCGGTGATATCAAAGTATGTCTTATACTTGGGGAAAAAATCATCTACACTTTTTCGGTACTTCTAAATTTTCAGCCTTCGCACATGTCATTGTCCATTGTTGATATTTAATATTTTAATACTACTTAACGCCTGTTACATACGGCACCACAGGCGGTGGACACTGGCGATACATGCGTTTACCAGTTATGAGGACTGAGAGAAACCTTTGTCAGGGAGGACGGTCATGGTGGGACTTGAACTCCCGTTCACGTGTCCGTGTCTTAACGACTTCGGTCACCTGTGTTAGTTTAAGCTAGACAGGGTTGGAAAAAATAGAGCGTCCAGCGGGTTTCACATTGCTGCATTTTCCTCCTAGGTAAGCAAATAAATTATTAACGTAATCCTGATACATCATTCTGAATGAAAATGATAAGATTCATATACACCAGAGCCACTGTATTAAGTTAAAATACTACTACGTGCTGTTTTGAATGCTTTGTCTATAATATGTCTCTACTGAATTTAAAAACAAAATACCTACATACACATATTATGTGCTGTTAATGTACAAGGTTTGAAGCAAAATGTAATACACAAACACACTGTTTCTGGTTGTTTGTGTGTTTTATGTTTCAATTAGCAGAAACCACGGCTCTATTCCCGTTATTGCATTAAATGCGCGAACTCCGCTCTCTCTCACTCTCTCTTTCCCGTGTTTCCGCTTTTTCTTTCTCTCCCTCTCCATTCATTATTTATTTCTCTTTCTCCCCCCTCTCTTTCTACTTTACCACTCTCCCCCTCCATTGCACTAAATCCTCCCTCTTTTCTCTGTTATGTTACGTAAGGTTTTGAAAACCGGCAACAAAATCGCTGTTTCTGGCATATTATTAAAAATTAAAGATTCAGTAAAAGGTTTAACAGTACACATACGCATGCTCTGCTTTATTTCAGCAGTGCATTTGGAACTATTGTTTCTCGTAGTAGCCGGTTTATGTATAGAATAGGATTAATAGTAAGAAAAAATGGCATAACCTCTTAAATACTTATTAGCAACATTACGAGTACGCTTACAAAATTGTTAATATAGTATTTAAAAAACATAATAATAAGCGAGATATTAGAGGTTTTTATTTTATCCTTTATTATAACCTCCGCTTTGGGAAAAGCAAATAGGATGTCATATGTCTATTTTCTATGAGAAACCTGCAGTAAGTTATATAGCTAGCATTTCATAACAATCGCTTCAACCATTCTGGCGTGAAAACGTAGGACACAGATAACAGCAACAACACACAAATACAATTTTAAAAATGTTATTTCTGTCTTTAGCGAAGCCTAGCGTTTATTATAACCATTAGTATAGTTCATTCAAAATTAAAAACTACCACAAAAACGTCATATATAGATGTCCTGCGTCCACACCATGACGTAGTGGGTTGGTAAACTACGGAATAAGCGCCGGATCGAGCTTACCCATGTGGGTTCGAATTGTTCAACCGATTTTTAGGACTAATGCCCATGAGTGTCATGATGCATTTGAGAAGCTGCCGTAGGTTGCGATCTGTAGGTCACGAGAGTCAAGTCCCTGCTAGGTTAAGCATAGTCTTACCACATCATCTTCCCGTATTGGCTGAAAGTTCGTTCATCTCTGCCTTGCGTATATGGACATGAGGTCGGCAGCGGAGCTTGTAGGCCAAGGCCCAGAATGGGTGTAGTATCACCGATTTAACCTTATATTTATAGTACGCCTTTACTACCCCCATATATAGATATGTAAAATAATTTCCCATTCTTTTAGTTTCCTGAGTGTTGTAAAATACGTTAGTTCCTATTTGCAACTACGAAGAAGCAATATGTTCTTGTTGGATTTAATTTTTTTGCGTATAGAAAATTATTTAGAATACAACACATTGTGACGCAGCGGCTATGGCCCAAGGTTATCGGGAGGTCAGCGCCGGGAATTCGAGATAAACAAAGATAAGTAGCGCTCTCACCAGAGCAAACACCGTAAATGCTGTCTGCAGATAAGCAGCGTCTGAATCTTTCTCCTTCCCGGATGTTCTGGAACTCTATGGAAATTTCTAACGGTTATATAAGCGAGCGCTCTCGCAGATTAGTTAGTGAAGTGAGGGAGCGAGTTAGCAAGTGCGTTTCTGTGCGATGAAAAGTGCTGTTCTCTGAATAGCATTTTGTATTTCATCATGCCGCTACGTTACGAAGAACCTGAAGTGATAAAAACTAAGTGAAGTGACAGTCAAAAGTTTAGCTAGCTCACATTAACGGACGGTGAAAACTTAGCGAAGTGTCAGCTAAAAACTGTACAAAGTTACAACACAATGTTTAAGAATACGAGAGAACCAAAGGATTATTATTTATTTTATTGCTAATTTCTTGTTATTAGCTTTGCCTAGAATTAAAGGAACTATAATATATAGATTTATTAAAATGAAAAAGTTTCTGCCACTTGGAGAAGGCAAAACTGAGGCAGTCACAATATCAGCACATAATAAAAAGCTAATTACAATGCTTATACGCTGAAAGCTATAAAGGATGCTATAGCGATTTAATTAAGAAGGGAATGCCTTGAGATTATTTTTATTTACTGACTAGTTGGTGTTGGTACACAGAAATCGGTATCTTATGGAAAAATATTTGCGTAGCCCCATTCTTAGGAGAGAATTTCTTATAGAAAATAACCCCTGTTGCAGATTTTTAACTAGAATGACAGACTGAGAGCTCTTAAGTGACGTAAAGGGATTGGCAGATATAGGACTATTGAATGCAGCCACAGTCCGACAGGAAAAAGATCTGTGGGCAGACCTAGGAAGAGAAACTTTGAAGAAGAACAGACAATTTATAGCTTGCACCTTAAAGTGTAGAAAATAAGAGTCTTTCTTTGTCTTTCTTTCTTTTTTTTTCTTCCTTTCTTTGTATCTTTCTTTCTTCAGCCACTAGCAGGAAATGTCCTTCAAGCTGAGGCCGTATTTTGCCACCCCAAACAATGTTTATGATACAGTAGATTATATGTATACACTCCTGTCATAGATTATCGTTATAAGAACAGAAATATTGTTAATTTCGTAATGATTAATATCGCCAATGTTAAAATCTTCCGGTTTTTCTAAGTTAGGATGTCTTAAACGTGTATCTTGGAGGAGAAGAAACGTGCTTTTTCTATGCAATCAGCTCGCATATCTATTGCGTTTAAGCCTAGGGAAAAGTCTTCTGTGCTATTGTTATAGCTAGAGAAGGTGTAGTAGACGACATACGCGGCGAAATCTTGAGAAAACAGGAAAATACCGGATTGCGTCAGGTATATAGTCACATGTTTGTGCCTTAAGCCAATTAGAAATGCATAAAATGATGTCATTGGAGACAGACGCTACCAACGACGCGAAATAGTAGCCAGTAGGAAAATAGCTTAAGTTTGTTCCAAGTGTGGGGGAGCTGATTATAATAATGCCAGATTTACTTATCTTCACGCCAGTCTCGTCGTGTAACCCATATAGAATTTACGTCCGTCAGCGAGAATAATTTGCGATCATAAGTAAGCGCCGATGTTATTGTTCCGGCTTAATAAAGGTTACTTCTGCGAAGGTGTTGAGATAGATCACACGTTATAATCTGTCATTAAGTGAAGTTGGATTAAATTAGAATATTGCGTGTGCGTCAATAAAATTATAGTTAGTGGCACGAAATGTAAAGGATAAAGTTTGCTACGCCAGGAATATTCTAACAGCGGCATTTAACAAAAATAGTGAAATTTTGTATTCAATTATGTAAAACAGTTAAATGATACTCAAAAGTGGAATCTGTGTTCGTTACAGTGACTACAGAATTTATACGTGTTTGTGTTTTAAAACTTATTTAGTGATCCAGTTATATTGTACGAATCCTAGATCTCCGCTGCCACTAGTACTCTGGCATAGATCCTTGTACCTACTCTGAGAAACAACCTAGCTCATGCAAACCTACAAAATCCCACAAAAAAATTTGACGGAGATTAGCAGGCAAAGTAGAAGCCGCTCCGCATCTGAGGATCTTCGAGGTAGACGGGCGTCGAACAGGAGACTCCGACGAGCCTAACTACCCCGTCCAGAAAACGCAGCCTGCTTTAGAGGTAAACAATAGGATATTACCGCCTCAAAGCACATGAAAATCTTGCACCAACATTCTGTAAAATAGCTGTTTAAAATGACTGTAAGGTAATAAAATATGATAGAAAAATGAATAAATCGGTAAAATATGATGATTTCCCCAAATACTGTATTAGATTTATTCGCCACCGATTCTTCATACTTCGAAACAAAAATTCATCGTGCCTCTGTCTGTCTCCGTATATATAATAGATCAATATGTGGATATTTTATATGACTGCTAAAATTATACTCTCCACTCGTCGCCTCCCCCCAAAAAGTCGTAAACGTTACTGTATACAAAATCGCAACTTTTATCTTGAAATAGAGTTTATTTCAAAAGAGATTTAATCTAAATAAAATACAATCAGCACCATCCACCAATGGACGAGCTGAAGCTCAAATCGTTTAATGATGTCATATTAGCTCAGGTGAACTCCGTTTACCCTGTATTTTTAGAGGAAATGTAGCATATCAGTAAGGAAGGGGTTGAGAGACGCATCATGCTGCCAAGCTACCGTTCACTATCCATCCCTCCTTTTCTGACACGACCCTCGTCAATCCTTTCCCCAGATATCTCCTCCACACCCGCTCCAAAGGGAGAGAAATCACTCCGCCGAAAAGGTGTGGCGAGCCATTATGTATTCAAAAGGGTATTTTTTTTATCAATACTCGAATTTCCATGCCATGTGGGCTCTGTTGTCACGTTGTCGTAGAGCAGATACCCTGCCGAACCTTGCAATTCCGGGCATCCAAAACAAGTGAAGTGCCTCTTTTGACAAAGTCACTATTTGAGATTCAACTGTAACGGAATCATAGGGGCGGCAGGCATGAATGAAATATAGTGTAGAAAAAAAATAAGTGGATTCTACTGAATATGTAGAGTAATGAAAATGATTGTGTAAAAAAAGAAATCACACTTTTATCTAATTTCTTTCCTCCCATATCTTAAATAACCGAAAAAATGCATTTTCGTTTTCTACACCTATTTCGTCTCAATTCATAGCACAAACAATGGAGCTCTTCTGTGAAACAGTCCCTTCTGCGTTTACCGAGATTACCCCTCTTCCTACACGGGGTATATGTATTCTTACTGCATAATCCGAAAGCTGAACAGTCAGAGCACTTCACGGAAATAGCGATGCTGCCAATACCGAAAAAAGGCAGTGATTTCGGACTGTTAGCCGATAACTCATTAAGCAAAGATTCTGCATTCTAAGCAGGGTAGGCACAGCTGCGCCCCCGTAAAAGAATGTTAAAAACAATCTGCGAAAGTTACTTACAGAAGGATGACATTTTTGGATATGAAAAAGGCATTTGACAGGATAGATAGAATCACTTGTGGAGATTTTGAAAACAAACTGATGTGGATTGAAAAAACATTCTAATGTGTTACATTCATATGACTTTTTCTATCCCTATAGCTTATTAGTGGGTTTACATATTATTCCTACGAAAATATATTTTCCTATCTAATTAATTTTAATCGAGATAAACCTTTCCGGAAATAGCTGCATTAAACATTTCATTATGATACAAAGGGAATAGCGATAGTCAAGTGTTTTATAGAACTGGGCGCTATACGCTGGCCTTAAAAATTCTGTATTCTTTCCATTAGATCGCGAGAAACAGCTGGAAATCGAAAGGAATCTCTAAGTAATGAACAATTCGAACCATTAATAACGATATCTCAGAAATAGCTGGCACCACAGAAAAAGTATTTGAAATAAATTGTGTGTTTTGTGTGGTACCTACGTTTTCGTCTACGCTCAACGTTTACCAGTTATGCAAGATTATACAAAATTCGTAAATAATGAAGAGGACTTTGCAGGCTTTTCCCAGAAAATTCAAGATATACAGTTTAGTTGTCATGTAAATATCTTTATTATATGGTACTTTAATCAAAATCGTTACAGCCATATTTTAGAAAATCAAAAGTTTCGAAAAATGTTACATGTAAACGGTAGTTTGGGGTGGGGACATTTCGTGAAAATCTTCGTGTTGCATCTTTGGAAGGTACTGAGTTTATGTTTGGTATTTGTCCGACCTTTCGTTTTTGAGTTATGCTGTTCCACACACATACACATACATACAGACGGACCTTTCTCTAAAGTGCTTGTTTTATTCAAGGGGACTCAAAACGCGTATTTTTGCTGAAATTTCGGTATCAAATTTTTGGGTAGAATGCAATACTTTCTCTATCTACTATGCACGTGGTAAAGGAAGTAAAAGGAGAATTATCATAAGCAATCTGTGTGTGAGCAGCTAATCAAACAGGAGAGCAGAACATTTGTCAGGGGAAAACAGAGATGTCTCTTATCAACCGCCCAGTTCCACATCGGTTCAGACCGACGCGGGTAGCCGAGGTCGTTAAGGCATGGACTCGTGAACGGACGGTCTTCAGTTCAAAATCCGCTAGGACGGTCCTACTTGACAGATTTCTTCCAGGTTGCACCGATTTTTTGGCTTTATAGGTTATTAATTGTGTTTTGTTTTGTAATGTTATTTGCTTTTAACAAATGTACTTGATATTAGCGTTGGGTTCGCTGTTCTGATTGCTCTGGCTACTTATAAAACTCGACAATTGAGCACGCGTCTGCTGGCAGGGGTGGAACTGGTAAGTTATGTTTGTAAGTGTAATCTCGTCGAAATAATAACAACGGAAGTAAACTCTTGCAAGTTGTTAATTTTTACTGAGCAGTTCTCGCAATATGCTTTATATAACAAACTGGTTTGTCCTTTTATGTCAGCTTGGTACGAAATATTATAAGTATTGGCTTAATATTGTTACTAATCATCACACGCACATAATAACCATATCTGCCCGGACCTCGTAGTCTGAATTAGTTAGTGGTTATACTTTAAATTGCCTTCCTACATAATTGGTGGTAAATAATGGAATAGTTGTGCGACTACATCTCTTGACGAACATACCACACAATAGAAGTGATTTCCTTACTGTTACAAAAATATTAGCTTGGCTTCACTTCTCACACATTTCAAAATTGGAAAACTTAAGTTACTTGCTTCTGATTGACTTCCTACTGTCAACTTTGAAAGTTCAAAATCTCCTACACACTTCCTTATTCCTTACTTCATATGTCACACACTCTTATACTTTGAGTGTTCTTCCTCTGCTGACCTAATCTTGTGCTGCTGTTGTTATTCTTGTGTTTCAGGACTCTACCTTTGTAGATACTAGTCTCCCCTTCTGCAATATGCATTTTATGAGCCTGTCAAACTGGGTTTCCATCACTCTCCATCTTACAACAGCTAATTTGAAACACACACAGTTTAAAATATACGTTTACAAATATCAACTTAATTATTATATGAACACTGGTAGAGTTATGAATTACCCTCATTAGATTTCTATTAGGACAAGCTTCAAAATGACTATTTTGGTAACAGAATGTTTTATAATTGATATTAATTATAGGCGTGCCTTGAGGTAAATGTTTATATCGTTTATATGCCTCAGAAATATTGCCACAAGATTTTCCTCAATCCTCATAACTGGCAAATGCCAAAGAAGTACCCTAACATTTACCTTCTCAAATTATCGTTTCATGAATCACCAGTGTCACCGTCTGTGGTGCCGTGTGAAGTAAAAGCGGGCATTAAACACTATTTAGAAATCTAAAATGTGTTCAGAGGATGAGGTGAAGAACAGTTTTCAGAGCAAGGCAGCGGTGAAGAAAAATAACACGCATAAAGTTTGCTGGTATGACCCTGCTGGAATGTGATCACAGTAATGATGAGAGGATAATAAAATAAATAAAAACATAGTTATTGGAAGAAAACAACAAATAAGATGAGTCTGTAAATTTGAAAGGAGGTAATGGAACGAGTGGGTAGCTCTAATTGATATGAATGTGTCATAAACTGTTATCAAGAAGTTATACAGGGAACAGCATCTAATAGATATAACAGCCGTTATAGAGGAGGAGATAATGAAGTGTGGAGTATAATAGCAATACTTTACAATACCTTACAATAGGGAATACTTTTAAGATAAACGCCTCATATGAAGAGAGGAACAGGAAAGCGAAAATAAGAAATAATAAAGGAAGCTGCATTTGCACAAAAGCCAGTTTTATTAGTGTCAACTAAACTTAGTATGGTTTTGGAAATTTTACGTCCCCTTGATAACTTTTCTACTCTTAACTACGATAGATTGAATTATAGTTCACAAATATAAATTGGATGTTGTTATAGTCTCATTCGGTTGTATTTATCGTTTTAATAGTAGCACCATACTTAGGTGTATTGCTAATTTGTAGTGGGTTTCGTCTTTATCATCCATTCAATTTCATTCTCAGCCTAAATAGTTTAAATTCTGATCCCTTCTCAAGGTTTCTTATTAGATTACTGAAAATAAGTCGCGGGCAGTATGCAGTTTTATTTATTTCCTTTTCCTCTTCTTCTTCTTCTTCTTCTTCTTCTTCTTCTTCTAGCAGATGGTTCTGCACCGGCAGCTGATGAACACCAAGCTAACCATTGCCGAGTTTAAAGCCGTAATGAGTTATCTTTATTAATTTCTCTGAAATAGCAGCGGTCTCATTGATATTTCTCCTCCAAAATAGAAACTCTTCGTATTCTCTCCTGTTTGAAGGGTGCCTAATTTTGCTTTCCAGACGGCGCTAATGGGCCACTTGTATACTGTTACGAGAACCAGCAGCTCCGCTCGTGTTATTAGTTAAATGTGGAGGTTTCTGTGACACTTATTCAATCACTCACACTTACTTATTCTCTCTCTTTCTCACTTTCGTATAACATGAATGTTCATGCAAACACTTCAAAATGGGGTGATTAAACTGCCATTCTATTAAACATTAAAGCTTTAAATAATACAACCTTGCTCTCATTCCTGGCAGTAGCAGATGTTATAGAATATAATAAAATGTGTTTATTTTTTGCTGTAGTATTAGAAATACTTTCATACAACTCAATATGTAAAATAAATATTTTTTCTTTAACTTCTGGCCACATTATAATGCCTATAGGGAAAGCAATAAGCTGCTGCGTACATACATATGTACATACATAATACTTAGTTTTAAGGTAATCCATTACCTCTGCATGAAGAAAAACTTCATATCGTCATATCCCCTTCACAAGTGTCCCGCTCTCTCTATCTTTTTTCCACCACGCAATGAGGCATCAGGCCTGTAGCATCTGAGTAATGTAGGAATAGTTCCTTAAACAGAATGGTATTATACACAAAACATATAAAATATATATTATGTGTATGATTTATCAGCGCCGCTTATAAATTTTAAATAAATATTGAAAATGAAAAAGAAAGTTGAAGTAGTATTAGTGGTGTTGAGCTCCACACGTGGTGGATAATGTTTCTCACGTAATGTTGCTTACCTCACGCGTGCAGCCATATTGTGTGACGTCATTCGTCGGTCGCCTGCTAACCCATCTGGCATAGCAATCTATATGAATTAGTTTTAAGGTTATGTATATTGTCTTCCGGCCAGCTATTTAGGTAGGCATTTAATTCTTGCAGGGTGTGAAGCGGAAAAGGAATCTTTTATCCAAAAATTACTAGTGAAGAAATGTATTTTATAATGTTTTATTGTCGAGCACGTGCACTAACACTTTCACAGATTTGTCTAGATAATCGCCATACTGAAACTGTTTCTAATAACTTCTCACTTTTAACTCACGTACTTCAATTTTTGTATATAAGTGACTTTGTAATATTTTAGATCTTTAATGATTTTCACTACGTGTAATTTAACGAACTGAACGGCCAACGTGTAATGTGCGGACGAAGTGTAATGCTTCGTAAATTCTGCCGAACTGGAGGACGATGTGTACTGTGTCGAGAATCTTGCCGAACTGGAGACGATGTGTAATGTATCGGGAATCTTGTTGCACACTGGGGGACCCGCTAACTCGACCTGACTTATTTATAGGCTTGCCTCGAGATACACCTAAAGATTATAAATGAATTACCATTGGCTAATAAAACGCGCCAACATTAGCGTCTATTTTACTATCCAATGAAAACCACTAATACATATTACTTTTATAGAATCTTCTGGAAGCTTTTTTTTACTGAAAAGGCGCGAAACATGACGTAACTTCCTGGTTCCCGGTAACGATAAACAACTCACTCCCTTGCTAAAGTATTATGTTATTGTTAACAGTTTCAGTAGAGCCGAAAATTATTATTTACCATTAATAATTACAATTATTAAACCTCTGAAATCAATGTTACATAAAAATACATATTCATATTATTATCGTTAACCACATCTGAGTAATTTGTGATACAAATTACCGTCACATATGCCCCACTAGAAACATAATTATAAATATTTATAACCTGTTTGGAAATTTTATAATTTTGTTTTTAGTCTCCTAAATCTTGTAACACACGCTATCACTTTCACTTAACACTTCACACGCGTTTAACACACGACATATGTTTTATCTTGCCACTACTTACTGGCTTTGGTTTAATTAATTTTAGATATTAATCTGTCGTTACAATAAATTTTTTGTTACAAAAAATGGTTTACTTTCTTATATTGTTACCAAAAAAAATCTATCATTCAAGAATTTTTGTAATTTTAAACATTTACCAAAAATATTTACCCTGTACACAAATATTTACATCTCTTAAATCTAGACAATGTTTCACATGTTCTATTTACTACATAAGTATTTGTTTCAATTACTTTTAATTATATTTACCAATTTTTTTGTTATTTTGTACTTTGCAAATATATTTACATCTCTTAAATCTTGACAATGTTTCACCTTTTCTGTTTGCTACATAAATATTTGTTTTGAATTATTTTTTTACCATTTTTTTTTTATTCTGAATTTTATTTTAACAATACTCTTTGAATTGTATTTACGTACTTTTAATTTAATATCATATTAAGTTTCAATCTTTGCATTCTTAATTTTTAAATCTCGGAATTGTATTTACGTACTTTTAATTTAATATCATCTTAAGTTTCAATCTTTGCAGTCTTAATTTTTTTTAATTCTTGGAATTGTATTTACGTACTTTTACTTTAATATCATATTAAGTTTCAATTATTACCTTCTTCTTTTCAAATACTGTTACAGTTACTAAAAAATATTATTTTTTTTTCTTTTAAATATTTATTTCTTTTAATTTTTCTATATTTTTTTTTTTTTTTTTTTATTAAATTTCTGTTTTCTCATGACATATACATTTAGTTAACCCTCTTACGTTCCAATACATTTCTCTGCAAGTCGTCTTTAACTATCCGGCATTTACTTTACATCTCATTGCTATTTACCCTCCTGGATCAAATTGTGTGTGGCTAAACATTACTCGTAGCCGTAACCTAACCTTCAAATTGTTCATGAATAACCTCTTGTATTCATATGAAATTTCGTTCCCTGATAACATTTGAAAACAATCTACAGTTTCTTGAATAACACATCTTTTAACAACTTTCATTTTCAATTCTTCTGCTATCTCATTAATTTGAAAGTACTCTGACAAATCTGTACTAAACTGTACTGGACTGGAGTTTTCATTTTGAATATCTTGGTACAATTTATTTCTTTGCATTACTGACTCATTTTGTATTTCTGATATCTCCGCTCTGAAGTTAACTTGCGCCTCATTTACATCTACATTCCTAACCTCTTTTATCTCTCTTAACTCACTTGAAATACTACTCACTTGATTTCCTAACTCTGTGAATTCTACATTAACCTCACTTTCTTTGTTACATATTTCCCTGCTCATGTCTAGCATTTTCTTTGAAATTTCTCCTATCTCACTTACTATTACTTCCTCATTTTCATCTTTCATCTCTGGCCTACTACTATCTAACTTCATAACTTTCTTTTCAATTTCTTCATTGCTTTGATCTACTGTTTGCTCTACTTTCTCATTCCTCCTACCAATACTTTCAATTGATTTCCTGTTTTGTTCAAAGCTTTTACCAATATCTTCCCTTAATTCCCTATAACTCTTTTGCATATCTTCCCTGTTTTGATCTATTTTCTTTTCTAATTTCTCATTATTCTTACAAATTTCTTCCCTTATACTCTGAGTTAATTTTTGTTCTAATTTCTCAATATTTTCCTTCATTTCCCTACTCATATTTCTCATCATCTCCATCATTATCATACTAGTATCAAGATTAACATTTCCTACTATCCTATTCTCACTTTCTACACTAACATTTTCATCTTCAAATCCCAAAAAATCTGGGCTATTCCCTGTACTTTGTATTGGATCACAGCTAACTGTTACACTATCTCCCTCCATAATTATTTCTTCTGTATTATTGGTAGCCATTGTTTTTATTATCCTACCGCTCCTCATTAACATTTATTTACCTTTTTGATGCTGTCTGATGCTGTAGTTTTGATGTCCAGCGTTCTGCCCCATTCTCCTAGGTTTGTATGTCGCTTCTGCGTTGTATCGTGATGAATCTACATCGTTTCGATGTTTTCTTGTAGCTGAATTACCCTTCTGTCTCGGAATCTGCGTCTATAGGTCGTTTCATTGCTGCTTTCGCCTCTCTGGTTATTCTTGTTCCTTTCCTAGTCGTCTAGCCTTCCTTTCCTAGTTGTCGCTCCACGTTGATGCGCCAATTTGAAGTAGTATTAGTGGTGTTGAGCTCCACACGTGGTGGATAATGTTTCTCACGTAATGTTGCTTACCTCACGCGTGCAGCCATATTGTGTGACGTCATTCGTCGGTCGCCTGCTAACCCATCTGGCATAGCAATCTATATGAATTAGTTTTAAGGTTATGTATATTGTCTTCCGGCCAGCTATTTAGGTAGGCATTTAATTCTTGCAGGGTGTGAAGCGGAAAAGGAATCTTTTATCCAAAAATTACTAGTGAAGAAATGTATTTTATAATGTTTTATTGTCGAGCACGTGCACTAACACTTTCACAGATTTGTCTAGATAATCGCCATACTGAAACTGTTTCTAATAACTTCTCACTTTTAACTCACGTACTTCAATTTTTGTATATAAGTGACTTTGTAATATTTTAGATCTTTAATGATTTTCACTACGTGTAATTTAACGAACTGAACGGCCAACGTGTAATGTGCGGACGAAGTGTAATGCTTCGTAAATTCTGCCGAACTGGAGGACGATGTGTACTGTGTCGAGAATCTTGCCGAACTGGAGACGATGTGTAATGTATCGGGAATCTTGTTGCACACTGGGGGACCCGCTAACTCGACCTGACTTATTTATAGGCTTGCCTCGAGATACACCTAAAGATTATAAATGAATTACCATTGGCTAATAAAACGCGCCAACATTAGCGTCTATTTTACTATCCAATGAAAACCACTAATACATATTACTTTTATAGAATCTTCTGGAAGCTTTTTTTTACTGAAAAGGCGCGAAACATGACGTAACTTCCTGGTTCCCGGTAACGATAAACAACTCACTCCCTTGCTAAAGTATTATGTTATTGTTAACAGTTTCAGTAGAGCCGAAAATTATTATTTACCATTAATAATTACAATTATTAAACCTCTGAAATCAATGTTACATAAAATTACATATTCATATTATTATCGTTAACCACATCTGAGTAATTTGTGATACAAATTACCGTCACAAAGTAAAACTATGCCTTTAAAATTTTATGAAGTCAAAATAAATATTAAAAACAAACAGGAGACTTTTATACTCTTTATAAGGCGAGATTAAATTTTAAAAAAAATTAAAATTAGCTTTCCTTGCGTCGTTATATACTCTAGAATGGTTATTGTATTACAAAATGAATTCATAGTTTCTGGAACGTGTATGGTCCCTATCATCCAGATAACAGAAGAAACGGCGAATTCATTTTTAAACTCCTAATATTTGTTATTTCTAAACCGCCTGTTTAATAATTAAATCATGACTGTCGTTTCAGCTTCATACGTAGTGCTAATGCCAGTATAATAGTATTACATAACTGAAATCTTTTTTAAGATATTTGTTATGACTGGCGTGAAACGGATAGAAACACAAGGTTTTATATAGATTGTTAATATAGTGGCAATGGACGAGAAAATTGTGTCATATATCAGGCAGGTATTTTACCCAAGAAATCCTAAAATAATTAAGCAAGCAGCATAATTACAACCTTGTTGGTGTGCACTAGTCTTTTAATTTTCAATCCGATAAACAAAGTCCCACAAGGATCCGCATTGCGCATTTTGATGAAAAGGCGCCTTTCTTCTTTTTCTTAGCTGGGAGGTTAAAAGAAAACATTTCTGCGCTCTTAGTCATTAACGCTATCTAAATTAAAATTCCATAATTCCTATTCAGATTTTCTCCACTCAATATGTATGTATTCCGGCTCGTAAACACGGCATTATGAAACCGCGACCTGAAAATAGAAGGAAAAGTGCCTCATGAAAGGGGTGGGGACAGATGTTTCTGAATGGGAGGAAGGGGTAGAAAAAAACGCACTCCACCCCAGGCGGAACATACAACTCTTTCCTTGTAGCCGTCACCTCTCCGTGTATGTGTCCCATTCTCTTCTAGACGGTCCATGCTTTCCATACGTGCATGGGACTGATGAATAGACATGAGCTCTAGATAATAAATAACAGAGAGGGAAAGAAAACGCATGCAGAGTAAGAGAGACGACTAGAAAAAGGAATGAGAGGGTAGGTTTTTTTTCCCTTAAAATTTCACCCTTCCTTTCCACACACACACACACACACACACACACACACACACACACTCACACGCGCGTGTAAAAAAGAGGTTTTTATGAGTCCATACGAACATGAAGGTATGCATTTTATTTATTTAGGTAGCACTTCCACATGTGGACGAGGCAGTATGTGATGTAGGTTAGCTAAGAGTTGAGTATGTAAGACGCTGGAAGTGCCGGCGAGTAAACGCGTCGCGACCGTCATTTTGTTACGGACCACGCCCGTGTTGCTCCCGGACACAAAACCAGGTACGTTCAACAATTCATATATTGCTTCGTAATTCAATTGCACCTGAATCAGAGGGAAGTACTGTTGCCTTCTTCACGTCCTGTGAAGATAGTTTGCTTGTGTCTGACACATTGTCTTTCGTATTTTACACAGTATTTGCAGTTCTCTTTTAATTTCTCTACTTGTCACCTATTGTAGAAGAAATATTGAATATAAAAGCTTTATTGTAAGAAAAACGCGCGGGGTTTTATGAGTGTGTGTTCGTCTATCTACCTGTCGGTCTATCTATAAACAACGTAGCTTAAAAACTAATGCATATAAATGCAATACTTATTTTAGTCAACTGTCTTTCCAAAAAACATTCCAATAAATGTCCTCATCGAATTTTTCGTTTAGTTGCATATTTTTCAGTTAACGTGTTATTTTCAGTTAGGTAACATATATCTTGAAATTTGTGTACATTGTTTTTAAATCATTTCCACGCTTGTGAATTTTTGTATAATTGGAGAGTAATTTGAAAAAAAGAGTAACCAAAATATGTACAAGTTACTACGGGAGAATGCAGATATCAAATAAAAATATAATGTATATTCAATAAAACACTCCGACATTAACCAGGAAATTGAGCTGAATACTACCTGATTACTACCACATTTACATGAATTTTACAGGTATTGGACAAAAAAATCTGCACCACTGAAAATGGCATTTTCTAAAGTTTTCAAACTTCAAATTAAAAGGTTGTCTTACTTAAACATTCAACGGTTTAAAATTTCGTTACGATATATTTTTTTAATTTATAAGTTGTTTTTTTTTCTAAAATTAGCTTTAATGTCCACTGAAAAATATTTGTACTCTGTGGTATTTTATAATTATCTTTGTTTTAAATACCTGTGCAATTTTTCTGGTCATAGCGCATAACATTGTGATACGGTTTTTGTGCTAGTTTTAGTTCAAAAGAAAATATGGTTCAATAAATTATCGTTATAAGCTAATTTTTTCTTATGGTTTTTTAAAGTAAGTTACAAACCCTTCACAGCACCACTTCAATTTTTTAATCTTTCGGGCCGCGAATAAAATTTTCTAAAGAATTGAATGAAAGATCCATCTGTGAAACACTTCGAAAATACGAAAGTGCAGATAAATAAAAATTCCAAAAACATAATTCTAAAATGAAAATAAATTTAATTTCATACTGCTACGTTTTTCTTATAAAGCTAAATATACATAATATCAAAACGGACAATAATTTTTGAAGCTATAGCTTTCGAATATTTTGTGAACGCTCAAATCCTAAAGCTCATTCTTAAGAAATGTTCACCAAATTTTGGTTATACATTTAACTTGAGTGAAATTAATTTTGAGAAAACCACATCGAAACACGTTAACCGTTTGTTATTTGTAAGTTTTCAAAACTGGTCTTCTCTACATTAATTTGACAGCTAGATTTTTTAGGGTTGTCTGAATGCTTTCTGTTCTAATTGCATCATTGCCACATGGTCAAACTAAAAGACAGGTGATATCTTCTGTTGTGGAATATATCTATATCTGTTTCTCCTTTGCTGTCATATACTGATTTTATCGGGTAGCTCCTTAGTTCCATCTTGTGTATTCTTTCCCTTGTTACGAGTATTTTCGGTATGTGCTTATGTCATTTTCTGATTTCTACTTTTCACCATTTCCCATTCACCTAATCCTCGTTTAGGGTGCTTAGTTATTGCCCGTAATTTCATGTTTTTATTTCTAGCGTAAAACTAATACTTGAAATAGGATAACGCGTCTAAAAGATGACACAGTCAAATTTTTCACAATTAAAGCAGATGTATCAACTTTCATTTTTTATTTTATTTGTAACCCTTACTCTACCGGCATAGTTATAGTATATAATTAAGAAACGTCTCCTTTAATTGTAAAAATTGGCCTCTGTAAGCTTTGGCTGTCTCATATTTAGGACACTCTAATCTCTAAATAACTTAATTTTAATAGTTTAGGTTCACAAAACCTAATTTTCCGCCGTTTTAAAATCCCCTTACAGTGATTAAGTGTCGGAAGAAATGTCAGTGTTTCCTAATAAAACATTTCTAATGTAATTTGAAAAACGTCCTTTTACTTTACATATCTACATAAGTGCTGAATGAAATTGAACTATTGCTTGGAATAATGCTTAGAGTGAATTGAATTGCTTTTCCGTTCCCGGCATACATTTAATACTTAATAATGAATTATCCATTTCGAAAAAAAATGTTATTTCCCAATATGAAACAGAGTTTATACTAGAAACATTTGACTATGGTGCTGCGCAAAGCTTTTCCAGAGAATATCTGCAGTTGGGTCTCGACCTTTTCTGTGTTACAGTTGTTCTTAATTTGATATGTTGGTATTCTATTCGTGGTTTTTGCTATGAAATTCCATTGTTTTTGACAACAAGCACTTATAATTAACACACTGTCTTCAGGGTTTATACAAAGATCTATGGAAAACTAACAAAGCCATTGGCGCAGCAGACATTATTTTTCCTTTATACGACTTTCGTATATTCCCCACTTTCTGCGACACTTGTGAACTGTGCGTTTGTAAAAGAGATTCTTTACTAATGAGTAATTTAAAAAAAATAATGTTTTATTCTTACAACAAGACAATTTATGAAAAAGCAAATTAAGGTTGTTACACTTAAAACGAAATCTAAATGCTGTGAACTAAACCTAGTAGTGAATTTTTAAACTTGAATAATAAAGAACATTGTCCGAAATTTTATTTATACGATTCTATTAAAGGTGACCTAAATAATCTTATAAAATATTTTAAGTTCTAGCGTTCCAATTCCAGTTTTTACTTTTAAATCTTTGTTACAGAGAATGCCATAGTTTGTTGCAACTTTTACTCTATGCCGTACATAAATATATGTAAAGATTTACCCCAGAAAAAAATCAAATGCCGCGAGTGTAAAGTTGGACTAGACCGACTGAACAGCGGCCTTGGAGTGAGAGATTATTGCCTCACCTGCTGCTAGGTTCATTCTCAAGCACAGGCAATGGGCATGTGTGTTTTATTAGTTTTCTCCTGAGAGTTGCATCGGACGGAAGTTTGCCACTAGTTAAGGTAAAATTGTTTTGCGATACGATTCTAATTATACAATACGTATCGTTTCTATTACATTGCGGACAAAATTCAAAATTCGTAAGTTTCCGACGTTATAATTCTTAGCAGGGCAGTTATCCATAATCTCATGAATAAAGTGAAGTGTGTACTTGTTTTTTGAACAAAAAGGTGCCCAACAATGTCATGTGTTGACTGAAGAAAAACTGGGCGAAATAGGGTCCAGGATGGAAAACTCGGTCAACAATTTCATCATCTACCGCAATGCAGGTAGGACAAACATTCACATTTACATAGTTCCATGTGGATTTCATTTATGTTTCCCGCAACTTGCCGGCTGTTTACACGTAATTCCGACGGTGGGTGCAGGAAATATTGCCCGTTCCAAAACCGCTGCACAGTCGGCATGGTCTACTCTAGACTCATTGTAAAATACATAATATTAGGAAAGCCTTTTCTTTTTATAAAATTATTTTTAAATAATTACAAAGAGCTTGAAATTTCCTTCTTGTATTAAAAATATATCTAATCAGTTATAAACGTTTCTTGAAAGAAAAGTAAAATAGTAGTTTAAAACGGACGAGAAATGCCATAGTGCTATTCTGGGGATCAACAGCTCTCTAGAAATTGAAGTATGCAATTTTTCCATAATAGCACTATAAAAACAGAAATTACTGAATCGATTGTTAAAATTAATTAGTTGTTAATGATATATATTTCTTTCTAAGTATTCTTTTACCATAACTTTCGTTTAGTTTACTTATTTTTTATTTATTTATTCTAAAATATGAGGTAACTTGTCATCAAGTTACTTAAGAAAATGTTATAATAATTACTTACAGGTGTTAGGAATAAGACATATGACGTCATATTTTAGGAGCAAGCAGAAATTGCGCTGGACAAGGTTTTTTAACGATGGTTGCACGTCGCACGTAGCTTGATGGCAACCCTTTAAAAATATCCGTCTGTATATTTGCGTGAGGAGGTGTTACGTCATGAGGAAAAACGTGGGTTGGTGGGGGTTGGTGACGTGCCGCACGTGAACAGTGAACAAAACACTTCCTCCCACATTTTGTGTGTGTGTGAAATCTCATTTCTTCCTTTTTTGGCAACATCATTTTATTCCCTACATTCTTTCTGTCTCAATCTTCCTACCCTATTCCAAAGTGTGAAGGAAAGAGAGAGGAAAAAGAATTCAAGACACGTTTTCATGAATTGCCATCGCCCCTACCTCCCTTACTATCGCGACTCGCTCGCTGTCTTTAAAATTCATTAAGAAAGTAGTAGGAAGGTTTTAAAGCGAGCATTTCTCAAAACTTTAAGTGATGCTACAACACGCGGGAAAATCCTTTCCTCCCCCTCCCGCCCTCCCTCCCTCCCTCAATCTGTTTTCTTCTCTTTTCTTTCCTTCCTCCTTTCTACATGATTCTCTTTTAAGGGAAGCAAGCGGCGCATAAAAAGGACAGAAGTACAAAGAACTTCCTTGTCCTCGTTGTTGATGTTTTCGTTGTTAATAACAGCCAACAAAATAGACGTCACTCAGTTCCTGTAGAGCATTTAAACGTTCTTTGTCATGACAAGGCACATTCCGATAGCTTCGGTATACATTTCCACCCTCAGAACCAACTGTTTAGGTCTCCCGCAATGATTTACACATTCCTGCTCTCAGCATAAAGGTGCACTCTTTGTTGAGACTAATTTACACAGCGACTCGGGCTCTCAGAGCTGCCAAAAGATAAAAGATTCTAATCAAATAAGGCAAACAAAGCTCAAATCCCACAAAACGATATTCATAGCTGACCTATTTGTTACGCAAATGATTTTGAAGTACATCAGTAGAGACCCCTGGTTTGAGAGCTTTGGCTATTAATTAGTGGTTATATCGTAAATTAAGCTGATATTTTAAAATCCGTCGCAAAGCCCTTGTTAGCCCAAGACCGACTAACCTGACGGACAGCCTCACACCTACATACGTAAGCAGAGGTGGGCGCTCACCCGACAGATACGATGTGGTCAGCACCATGTTTCCCTAACCACACTGTGGCTTTACAATACAAAAAGATCGCAGTTTCTCAAATCCCTCAACAATACCGGGTGTCCAATACATGGGTCGAAAACCGCATTCTCGTTGGTGGGCTGGGCTCGAACCCCTGCACATTTCGTGGCAAGTAACCAGAGCACTACGCTCCATAAACAACGCAGGGGATGTTGTTGTTTGCTGGACATAATAGTTTCTTCCGCCAAATATCCCAGCGATTATCAAGCAAATGCTGGAAAATGCTAATGAGAATTCACAGGATAGATGTGGATCTAAAGTCCACTTTTTAGAGTAATAGTAATTTTAACATAAATTAAATACTATACTCTATGGAAGTAATTTTTTTGTAGAAGTTAACTACTGAATAAACATATCATAACTGCCATCATCATCATCATCATCGTCGTCGTCGTCTCGTCGTCATTATTCTTCATGCTTTAGGCGTACTTTGCCTGCAATAGTTTACATGCTTTGTTCTTTTCACCATTTTCTAGAGAGGCCAACATTTCTTTCTCCTATTGGCTGATACTCAAAGAACGTTTTTGGAAATACATATGCATAGCAATTTAAATCTATATTCCTTTATTTCTTCATTTAAATGAAATTTATAACTTAAATTAGAATTTCCCTAATTTCTCTTAAACTCTCTTCTTTATTCAGGTTCATAAGAATCTAATTGCGTTTATTACTTTCTCTACTACGTATAGTAAGTAGGGGAAGTATTGCATTCCACCCAAAAATTCGATACCGAGATTTCACCGGAAATACATGTTTTGAGACCTCCTGAATCCAAAAAAAGCATTTTTGGAAACATGTCCGTGTGTGTGTCTGTGTGTCTGTGTGTGTGTGTGTCTGTGTGTGTGTCTGTGTGTGTGTCTGTGTGTGTGTGAACAGCATAACTCAAAAACGAACAGTCGGATAAACACCAAACTTGGTATTTAGGTTCAGTATCTTCCAGAGATGCGACACGAAGGTTTTCAAGAAAATCCCCCCACCCCAGACTACCCTTTACATGGAACATTTTTCGAAAATTTTAATTTTCTCAAAAATGGCTCTAACGATTTTGTTTAAAATATCATATGTTTAAGATAATGCCATGAGAAATGAAATGTATATCTCGAATTTTCTGGGAATGTCTCCAAAAGTATTCTTCATTGTGAACGACTTTTGCATAACTGGTAAACCATAAGAGATAGACAAAATTTTACTACACAAAAAATGTTGATCTCGTTAAAATACACAACTTATGTTATATACATTTCTTTTGTTGAGTGAACCGTTTTCGAGATATTGCTTGTTATTCCCTTAAATTTTCCAATACTTATACTTTTTCTCAAATTCGTTATTCATTTTTTTATGTCCTGGACTTGCAAAGAGAATGGAATTCGACACATAGCAACCAGCGTTAAAATATTTGACCATCGCTTAAAAGCTACCATATTCCCCTTGCATCTACAAGAAAATAAGCAATAAGATTGACATCTCGATATCTCGATTAACATAAAGCATATGGAGAATAGGCGTTTGTAAAAATAGATTGTACAAGAGTAGAGAAAGTCATGTGAGTGTAACACATCAGATTTTTTTTCGTTAATACCGATTCACAATTACGAGAAAGAAATTTTTGCAATGCCATTATTTTATAACATTTTAAACTTGTAGCTTTATTGGTTTACTCCTCTTTGTACCATTTATTGTTTAATTTAATCATTAATTTCCTCTGTTTGATCCTGATTTTATCCAGTGACATGTTCATCCTAAATATTTGAAACCGTGAAGTTGTTCTAGATTATCTTTAGGTACCTATGGTTGATGCTATGTTCTCTTCCATAAAAATCCATTTCGTGTTGTACTCTTTTGTTATTGCATACAATTTATATATGGATTTCTGTAAGTTATTTTCCAATGTTTGGTCATTTGTAAATGGTCATAGTAAAATTTGAGCACTACTTTTGTACCTAAATCTCTTTTCCTCTCCTTTAACTATAATTTTTAAAATCAAATTTAATTCACCGTTAACATACAACGGTTAAAAAGCTCTAGCCTGAGAATAAACTAGGTCCCCAAAGCAAAATATGTAACGTAATTATTTAGCCTCCACTGAAGAGCAGAAAAGGATGCGAACCCTTACACCCTCGCCAAGTGAGTGAGTAATTCGCGGTGTTAAGAAGCCGCATGCATACATAATATAAAAGACGTTATTGCATTGATGGCAGCTATTGCAACCATTTCTTTATAAGTGTTTGTTGTGTTTAACACAGAATGGATAGAAAAATCGGGTTTTATTTGAAAAGTCGGTGGAAATGCTATGAAATGGTAAGGCATAAAGAAAATCAGTTGACTGTTATCCCTGGTTTTTCCTATTTATTTTTAACAAGATTAATCTTGTTTTTAGGATTAGAGTTAGGAGTTAGGCTTTAGAAGCGGAGGATTTCAGCACTGCAGTCAGACTAAGCCGGTTGTGCCTACTAAGCTACCGGGAGGAAGGGATGAGGCTAAAGAGTACTAAGGGCGGCAGATGTGATGGTGGCATGCGCAGCGCAGCGGGGCCCTTAATCTTTCCAGATTGAACGTCCCCGGCCGCAGTAGTTGCCAACCCCGTCCTCGTGCTAGGGAAAAAAAACATTCTCCCGTTAAAGTGCATCTACAGCATGCGACACACATCACGGAGTGCCGTGTAGTGCTCTACAGCCCCAAAATATGGAAGGTAATGAAATGAGAGGAAATGAGGTACAGAAAACGTCGTGGTGGTATACATATGTACAGAAAAAACACCGATAACGCTTAGTATGTTGGGTGGGACATTAAAGTGAACATTTTTAAATAGGGAACCCATGTCTGGAAATACATAGTTTGGACGTTGTGGGGCGTCGAAGTTTGCGAACGGTTCGGATACGTCGATGAGAGTGTGTTCCACATTTTGTTAAGGAACCCAACAATAACATCCCACCGTTCAGTAATTATAAAAGGGGTTCAACCTGTGACCTCCTACTTGAATGCAGTGCGTACATCGACGGTGCAGAGACAGACGTACGTGATTAAATAAGTGCGGCTGTGTGCTCAGGATTTCAGTCGCAGCATAGATTCGTGCGATAAGATCCTCCTCTGATGTTCAGGATTAGTATACACCAGTCTTCATGGTAACCCACAGAAATAGTCAAGAGGTGCAAGATCCGGTAACCGTGGTGGCCATGGGGCAGGTCCACCTCTACCATTCCATGTCGGTTGACAATCGTGCAACAGCCCTGCCGTTGCTATCAACTTTGTCTATGCAAGTAATATATCGGTCATTTGCATATTTGTGTACTGTTACATATCGTAATGCTGTCAGCAACGTTACTGCACAACACAAATTACCCCATTAGGATGCGAACTTTGGACTATGGACGGATGTAGTGCTGCGCAGGAAAGTTAAGAAACAGTTCGTTCCATCCACCTTATGCTAAGGGCAAAAGGGTTGGGTAACTACGTTAGGAAATCAACAATATTCAACATGGGTTCCCCCTTGAAAAATATTCATTTTAATGTCCCACCCAACATACTAAACGTTGTCGGTGTTTTTTCTATACGCACTGTACAAACCACCCCCTTATTCACTTTTTCACCTAGGAAAACCATGAAAACACCCCAGGTTAGGGTGACCGGTATAAAGACAATCGAACCCAAGACCTCCCGAATACGAGCCTCAGTCGCTACCGCCTGAGCCACCCTGCTCACTTTTTCAGGATTAAAATTGCTTGAACAATGAAGATCCCTTCTATACAACAGCTAGGGCTTCTTATGAAATATGTTCTTCGTCTTGATCCTAACTACCAACATTCTGTTCGACAAGGCAACAATAATAATTGTACATCTACATGGGAAAAGTTTGCGATGAAAAAAATGCTGTTTTGGTTTTTGATACGCATGAAAATCGCTAGTCGATAACTCATTCTGCAAAAAAACTTTTGACAGGAGATGTCAAAACTTCGCAGCCATGTCGGTTCCTTGAGTAAAATATCGTATCTCCTCTCTAAAAATGAAATAAAAACTCAATATTTTGAAGGGAAGGGGACCACAACATCACCTTTGCTTGAGCGGTGTAATCTCGTGAGTAGCACAGTTTCCATGGCCTACATAATCATTGTATTTGAAAGTGCGAGCCATGGGAATTTTCGGCATGATAGAGTACTTCTACTGGCGGAGAATCATCAATCAAGCTGCGACTTGACAAGTCGAAACTGCGGTTCCAAAACGTGCTGTCTGTGAGAGCCAGCATTTAACAGCTCTTGAAGTAAACGAAAACTAAGAGAATCTCATTGTAGGCTTCATTTTTATAAATTTTACTTACTATGAAAGTACACTCATGGGTACTGTTATTTTTGTATATTATGTTGTGAAATAGCAGCTTTAGAAGGAAAATATATATTATTTCATAATATATAGTTTTAACAAATAAAAGTCTGATGCTTATCACACACTCGAAATTAGCATTCATAATTGTTTCACAATAATTATTTAAAACTACTTTGAATTAAGATGTTCTGCATTAATATGCATTTTGTTATAAATATACAAGGGTAGAGAACATTTAACTGTTCTGACGACGTATTAGAAACTTTTTGCATAAGCTCAGAAGTACGATCATATCAAAATTCAAAGTGTACTGCTTAAAATGAAAAAAAAATCAAATAATATTTTAGAAACAGTTAGTGCCATAAAATGATTCTTCGGAAAAGCTATACATTTTAACATTTACATTTATCCTGTACCAAGCTTTGTTTATCGATTAGGGCTTCCCGGTTAAATGCAATTCAGTGAGGGTGAAGAGAATATTCACAGAAATGTCAAAAGTCATATCTTAATTTATCATGCCAATATCTCAAGCTTATGTTAATATAATAAAAAGGTTTATTTTTTTTAAAAATGTAACTTAAGAAACGTTTTCTCATACAAACGTTTATTTTGCTAGGGTGAATTCCTATAATATTGCCTGATATAATTATGATAAGAAACTATGAAATTTGAAATTCATCCTACTTTTCCTATCGGTGTTATGCCACACACACACACACACACACACACACACACACCCCTCAAGAAACAGGTTATGTTGCCATCCAAATAATTTTTGCATAGTTAAAGGTGCTATAGACGTTATTAAATTTAATTCTTTGGGGGGTACTATGATTTTATACAATCAAAAGGTAGAAAGGTAGCCCTTTACCCACTGCATTCTTTAATATTTACATTGATGATATCACTAGGAAATGATAACTAACAATTTTATAACTAATGAATTAGACCTAATGCAATTCTATTTGTAGATTATAAGGCTGTCATGAGTGAATCTAAGTCATCAGTAATGCGGAGAAAATAACTAGAGGTTATAATTTAAAACTTTCGACTGACAGGACAAACGCTATGGAATTTCTGGAGAAACACCATATAACATGTAGAACAGTGATGAACAGTGAAACCCTAGAAAATTAAATAGTATTAATTGTTTGGATTCTAATGTATCTTACTACGAAAATGAAGATATACACACTAAATCACGCAGGTTTTATGACTTATGCGAAATAATACGCACAATTAAAAAGAGGTAGGACATTACAATCTGCACAACTTAAGCCATATAAAATAACAGCACTGTTAACATACGGATACGAGACCTAGACAAGAAACAAAACAGACAGAAGAAAGGTTAAATCTACAGAAATGAAGTTATTACGTTCGATAGAAAAAGAAATGAGGATTGAACAAGAGATTTGAATATATTTTAACTGAAAGAATAACACAGAAAATAGAAACACACTATTAGACAGGGTACCTAAGTAATTATTAATATACTACAGACCCGAGGGAAGATGAACTTTTAGACCAGAGATATGGAAACATGACGAAGAAGAAAAATAAGAAGACAAAAGTAGGATAGTGATCGTTACAAAATACTAGTTGGTGGCAGGCAACAGGCGGCTGCAATTGATTGAGATTGAATGCTTCCTTCCGCTTTATTTGTAGAAGTTTGACACACTAAAAGGGAATGGTGATATATAAAATTTTCATAAAAGCACTATTTTTACTTTATTTTATTATTTCTTTTAGTAATGCAACCTCCTTTAGCCGGGTATGTCGTATTGGCTGATGAATGAATGAAATTGAAACACGGACTATCATTTTATCAGAACAATGAAAAGCCAACCTTTGCAAATGCCAATGAAACAAATTGCCCATAGCTTCCAGTGCACCTATTCATAGGAATGAAATATACAGCCATCTTACACAATTACGCCATCTGCATGGTCTCCTATCTAAATCGAGCTTAACGTTGCTAGAACAAAACAAAATGGAATATTTTCAATAAACTGTCATAAAATTACAAGCCTTGTATCTCATCATACAGATTTCCATGAGGTAGACCGAACTCAGAGAGAATGTATTGCAGTTTCTGCAGTAGATCGAAGCATATAACTTTGTATTATTGTTGTTATTATTATTATTATTATTATTATTATTATTATTATTATTATTATTATTAGTGGTTAGCCTGTTTTCGTGAGTATCGATTTAATTGGTGAAATTATGCTCAAATGAGCCCGGGATCCATGGAGCTTAAGAGTTGACCCGATATTCATTTTTTCAGGACAAGAGAAAACCCGAAAAAATACTTATCCGGGTAACTCGTCCTAACCGAGATTAGAAGTTGGACCCCTTGAACGTGAGGCAGACACGCTATCTCCACGCCACAGAGGTTGGTAAAAAAACTCTTGTAACTTTCCTGAAAACATCCTGTATACCCACTTATATTAAAATATGCCATAGAATCTTTTACTTCTTATTCACAGTCATCTGTCCTTCCAACCAAGATGTTCTTACTGCATGTAGGTACCTATGCGATGACGTAGGCTCACTTCATGTATAAATAATCTGTGATAAATGAGCATCGCGTGTCCATGCTCAATAGGTTATAATGTGGACGGAGGCGGTCAATTTGGTCATTCCGGTTGAGCTAGAGGGCACGAGCGCAGTCAATGATAAATGAGTTGGCTGCCGCTCAGTAAACAAACGACTGTAGCCGGCCGCCCCATTGAACGTGCCTAGTGGACTGTAGTGGTCAGTATAATTATCAGGGAGGTTCCGGACCTGGCGAACCTGACTAGCGAGTGTAGAAGTCACCCCATCCTGTCTTCATTCTTCGTCATGAGTGTGGCTTATGACTTGCTCCAAGGAACTAAAGTCTGACTTTTGCCCTGCCTCCGCTTTCTCCAGGGGAATATTAGTAAGGCTACGAAAACGGGATCTCAAAATGTACTTACTGCTGGGAAAATACTGGTTTAAAAGCTGACATTGGATCCATGGCTGGAATGCTTTTAGAATTCGTTATCTGGGATATAAATTAATTAATGATAATCATATTAATTTTCTATCCATTATCGTTTATTTGCACGTATTCAATAAATTGTTCATAGCAAAGCTTAGTTTTTTATCTACTTCCTGCCATATAAGAGTACTCGTAGAAAAAGCTTTCATTTAGGTAATCCTATGGTGATTTGCATTCTTTTAGGCTAACACTATCCTCTATTAAAAAGCAGGTCGCTAACTTTATGCTGGATAGTTGGTACGCACTATTTGTATGAGTTCATGAGGAATAAAATAATACTCATTTAATATTTCAGAGTACACTACCCAAAATGTGGAAAATTCAAATCAATAACAGCGAACATTTCAGAAATAGTTAATCGCACAAAATATTTTCATTTGACATTCACTACCACTCATTAGTTTCAAGAAATTCATAATAATTACAATTAAAGGAACTGTGAATGAAACTACTTGATTTATTTTGTATAAACAATTTATTATTATAAAATAAATACAAGACAAAACAAAACCCCGCATGTGAAGAAAAGCAAGGAGCTCCTTTTAGTCACTGCACTAATTAATAGATGATGCTCATTAGGAGCGAGCTGACGTTAACTACATGTGCGTACAATACGAATGCAATCATTTGAAGGCTGTTTCAGGCCACAAAAGGCAGTGATGCGTGCACAGAGGTTGCCTGTAGCTACAATGTAAATAGTGAGTAACAACCAGAGTAGAATGGATCCAAGGAATGAAATATCAGTAGATAAACATTTTGCCATTATAGCACTACGACATGCAGGGCACACCATGACTAAAATAGCTCAACTGCAGGAAGTATACCTGGATGGTGTGCAATACAAGGATTCCAGATACTGATCTTTTGAAGGATCATTCTAGGCCTGGGTAGCCCAGAAAAACCTCAGTTTAAACTGATAGGTAAGTACATCACACTCATAAGTAAACGAGACTGGTTCAAAAGAGTGCAGCGGCAGCTAAGAAACCACAATTACATCCTATTAACAAAAAGAAACGCCTAGCCTGAGCAGAACAACATAAGAACTGGACATATGAAAAGTAGCAAAAGGTCCCGTTTACAGATTAAAGTCAGTTCCAGTGGTTTGGTTCAACGAACCGGAAGTTTCTTCATCGTTGTGTGGTTTCCCAGTGCATCAAACCAACTGTTAAGCATGGTGGAGGTTCCTTGATGGTTTGCGGGTGCTTCCGTGTGGCTCCGTCGGAGATCTTGTCAAAACCGAAGAAAAATTGGAACAATAGTAGTACCATAGAATCCTCCAATACCATGTCTTACCAAGTGGGGCTCGTTTAAAAGGGGGTGGCATCGTCTTACAGCAGGACAACGACGCCAAACGCACATCACTATATTGTCAAATGTAAGGAGCAGCAAATTTCTTTAAAAAAGCATTAATGGGCCACCTCAAAGCCCAGACTACAACCCCATTGAGTTGTTATGGGATCATATAGACCATTGAAGTTCGTCAAGTGCGAATTACAAGCAAATCTGGTTTGTGGGTGTGTTACAACAAAAACGGAATAAAATCAATGCGGATATTCTAGATAACTTGATAAATAGAATGCCTAAAATATTTACTGCAGTAATCAAAGCTCACAAAGGCTATTTTGATAAGACAAAAGCTTAGAGCATTATCCTGCATTTTTGCTTTCACTTGTAATTATTAGGTAATAATAAACATGTTTTTATGAAGTAAGACAATTTAATTTTCCTTTCCTTTAATTCTGCTTATAGTGCATTTATTGATTTGTTTCTGCTGGATTCTGCTGGAATCATATTTCCACTATAATATCAAGCAACTTTTACTCAAGACATTTCTTTCTAAAACGCTTAGTTTTGGAGATATTGTACAGTATCAACTTAAACGGTCCACTCTGTGTAGTCCAGCACCTCTTTGAGGATCGTACAAGGCAATAACATGAAGTATCGACACCTTTCATTCCTTATCTAACATAAAGCTAAACGCATAAACCTTCAATAATGCAAAACTTAAACATTTAAGGGTATCGAAGAAGTATCGAAGGTTTATCTCAAAATATTAGACATACTTCAACCGCGGAGTATCGGGAGTAGCGAGGTATCGACGGTATCGAGGTTCCATCTCTGTTATATTTATAATGTTTTGGAATTATAATATTATTTGTATTATAACAATAGTATTTTTAAAACTTTACTTTAGAATTAATAATAAAGTTTTAAGGCCACGCTAGAAAAGTTATTTACTGTGTGTTTTAACCAGAAAGAGGTGTGTATATCGTGCTGATGGATACTAGCCTTGTACAATAATCACTCTAGCACCTTTATGTTCTTTTGGAAACAATTATTGCGATGCGCGTGTCGCAGTTTAAACCAATGACTAGCGGACGCCGCGACTGCTGTTCCCGCTCAGAAAGCCCGACATTTCGCGTCGTATCTGCCGGTCTTGGAATGCATTTGCACTATTGTTCTATGCATCAAATGAATTCTTTAAACGTTTCGTGTAGAATATCCTGGTTAAATAAAATATCAGTGTATGGATCCGTTAAGTTATGCTGCAACATAACGCGTTTAGAATTGCCAAATAGGTAATTGTACCAATGCAGCATTACTTATTTTATCTATTAGAAAATGGAAAAAGTTAGTGTGAGCGTTAAATTGGATTAGTAGTATCAGCTGTAAGCTGAGAATGTTATAGGGAAACTGTTAAATTCCAAGAGAATAATACATTAACACCTTTTGTACAATTAAGATAAAAGAGAAATTAACATTAATGCACGGGCAATCTTCTTGTTTGGGCTTAAGCAATATATTTTGTAGTGAAACAAGATATAGTCGAGTAGTCTTTGGTTGCATTATAAAAAGACAAAATTTCACTTAATTTTACAAGAAAATAAAAACAAAATAAGAGAGAAAGATATACCGAAATATATAGTAAGGTGGAAAGAGAAAGCCTTGCCTGATTTAGATAGGAATTTGGAAATTAAAGAGTTTGCAGGGGGGATATTTTGAGTATATTTACCTCACATATGACAACAAGAAAGAGGTAATTAATACTTTGTTTACATGGCCAGGAATCGGTGACTGGAGGAAACTTCGATTAAAGGAGGCTAACCGAAAATGAGGAAGTAGTTGCTATTAGAAAAATACTTGGAAAGTATTACCTGAGGCTAAACTCTTATCGAAAATAAAGACAAAATCTTACAATCAGTAAAAAAAATTAAAGTTTATAGAAGAACTGAAAGAAAATACTTCTTGTTATCTAGTAGATTCTTCTTTTCCGTATTAGTTACCTGTAAGTAGAGGAAGTATTTCATTCCACCAAAAATTCGATACCGAGTTTTCATCGAAAATGCGCATTTTGAGACTCCCTGAATAAAAAATAAGCATTCATAAAAAAGGTTTTCAACAAAATCCCCCACCTCAAATTACATATATATGTCATTATTTTTTAATTTCTCAAAAATGGCTCTAAAATGTTTGATTAAAATACCATATGTTTAAGATATTTGCATGACAAATGAAATTTATATCTTGAATTTTCTGAGAAAAAGCTGTAAGTCCTCTTCATTCTGTATGAGTGTTGTGTTACGGTAAACCTAAGAGAGAGACAAAATTTTACTATACAAGAAACATATATGTCGTTAAATCATACCACTTATATCTAATAAAATGTTTATGGCGTTAACTATTTCCAAGAAATTCTATGTTATTGGTTTGAATGTTAAAATACTCATAATTTATTCAACTGTTAAGTCATTCCTTTTTTTCTTCTTCTCATGTTCATGCAAAGAGCATAGAATTCCAAAGCCATAATATAGCGACACGCTGTTTAAAAAGCTGACAATCGTTTTATCTACTGTATCCTACAACGAAATCTGTAAATGTGTAATGTAATTTTATCTGGATTAACAAGAAATGATAGACTAATAAACTTTTGTAAGAATAGATGGCAGTAGAGTGAGCAGAGAAAGTCATGTAAAAGCAATGCATCATATTTTTAGTTTGTGAACTCTTAAGACATTTAATTAGGTACCTGTTTTCATTATTGCCAGAGTACTTGGAGGAACAGTTGGACTTGGACTGCTCCATATCACTCGTATTAATTACTTGGCAATCAATAAATACGTAAATAAAATAAACATTATAAAACCAATTCTTTGTAGAAGCAGGATAAATGCAATTAATTAAATGTATGGGTCTTTAAAAATAAGTTAAAACACTAAACCGCTATAAATATTATAATATTTGAGATAGGAAAAAACCAAAAACATCCCAAAGTTGGGCAAGTAATGGGGTTTGGTTTTCATTTGTTTCTTTTTGCATTTCATAGTTGCTATCATTTTTTATTTGAACCTATTTTACCTATGCTTGAGGCAGTATTTTTAACACTTAAATAATATCAGTCTAATTATATAAAAAAATATAATAACAGCCCGCTTTAAAGCAATATGTGTATGTAACAATATGTAAACTGCATGTAACAATCATTGTATTAATGTTTATATTATGTACATGTATAATAATGTAATGGGAATGTATTACCTAATTTAACAATGTAGGAGCTGTGAGAATAGAAGCAAACTACCCTACGTAGCAAACAGAATTATAAAGTAGAAGCCGAAAGTTGCTAACAATGAGGTTACCTTGAGGCAATAATGAATTGGAAAGTTTAATAATGCTACTAATAATTCTTGAAATAATAATGTTATATTTAAAACAGTTTAATAAATAGCCAATCAACAACTAGAAGAAGCTTAAGTTAAATAAAAGTATTCATTGGAGTAGAATTCGCCAATCAGAGACTTGAAATGAAGTAAAAGTATAAATTTAGATGGTAGACGGCAGACGCTAAAAGACAGCGTACCCAACCGGACGCTACTAGACAGCGTTCCCGAGCAGTTCGATACGTATTCAGTGTGAGATATAAAAATTTATTACGGCGAGAATAATATAAAGTTTACATGTTAAAAAGTGCAATTAATAAATAATATCACAGCTCTACAGTAGGATACAACAGTGAAACGTTATTTAATCCTGTGAAGTATTAATAAAAGGAGTGAAGTAAAAAAATTATAATTTTGTATAAGCCTTCATTCTTTAGCCGCACCAACCCCTGCTAAGAGATACGTGTTTCTGCAAATGTTAAAATTAAAAATTAAATTGTGTTTTATTTATGGACGCTCTTTAACTGCTATGGGCGTCTCATTCTATATTGAGCGTGAAAGACCGGAAGTTTTACTCAAAGGATTGAGGTTCTTTTACATGCCGTAAATCTACGACACGGGACCACCAACTTTACTTCTCTTCCAAAGGAAACCGTGCTTCCGAAGGAAACCAGGTTTGAACCCGCGACCACTAGAAGTAGAGGCCAGCATGGTACTACTAGACCACGGAGGACGACAATGTCACTGTTGCTGAGGTGCTTCATGCAAACAATGAACTAAGTAGAAATAACTATTATGGAATTAGTAGTGTTGCTCAGCTGTCCAGGTTATTTCAGATGAGTAATAGCACAGCTTGGAGAATTCTAAGAAAACATCTTTGTTTGCATTCACATAAAAAAGCAACGTTTGCACTCAAAGAAAGTCACAATTGGAAAAGATATGATTTTCCTTTATTTGTATTAGCAGAGATTGAAATTAATAATGATTGGTTGGACAAAATTTTCTGGACAGAGCACACTTTTTTTCTTAATGGTGGAGTTAACATGTGTAATTGCAGAATTTGGCCAGAAAATAACCCTCAGACTTTAATTCAACAAGGTCTTCATGATTTAAAAGTGGTGTGGCTTCACTTCATAATTCATCATTGGCCCATATTTCTTCGAAGAAGACAATAACGGAATAAGGCAATTACAGTAAATGAGGAGCGCTACCACATCATGTTGCAGAACTTAGTCACCCCTAGACTGAGGAATCAAGATATGGAAAACATAATCTTCGTGCAAGATGGCGCTCCATCTCACATCTACACCCAGAAAAACAATTAATTACGCACGTGTTTGGTGATGGTGTCATCAGTGGACACTTCTCAACAATATGGCCTCCGTGATTTCCAGATCTCAATCCGGCTGACTTTTGGTTGTGAGGTTACCTTAAAGAACGAGTTTTTCTGACACATGCAACAACCCCATTGCAACTGAAAGATGCCATCTCGCAAGAAATTGCCAGTATTCCAAGACATTATCTGCAAAATGCTGTGTATGATATTGCGGACAAAATGCTATACGTTGAACTAGAGAACGGTGGACATCTTCCCAATGGTTTGTAAACCCAATTGTTTGCCCAACACTGATGCTTTTTTTAATATCCTCTCAATGTTTTGTAAACCCCCATTGTTTGGCCAACACTGTGATGCTTTTTAATACTTGAACTGACTTTTGAAAGAGCCTATATATAACTTAATTTTCATAATATGCAAATGAAAAAGTAGACACCAACTTGAAACATAGGAATTATTTTCCACTAGAATAAATATACTCCCGCTTATGAAATAAATGATCAGTCCTCCAAATTAAGCGAAAGGTGTGTAGAAATGAGAGAGGCATGCAGGTCGATGGTGATATTCCATCATTTCCCGGCTGAAGTGGCCAAAACCGAGAAGGCTCCAGGAGTAAACAGAAGCGGAGAGAGTCGATAGAAAGGAGGGTTATGGGATTGGATGCTGATGGAGCAGGGAGCATGAAATTGGAACTCCGCTGATGAACTGATCCAACAAGATGGCGATTATATTCACGAGATCCGAACCAGCTCCTTCCCCACCTCCTTCTTCAAATGAAGACGAAATGACGAAAATCTGATTCGGAATTTTCAACTTCGCCTACCTGAATATTGCATCAGTGGAAGGAGCGAGTGTTCGGGTATTTTTGGAACGGGCTGCGTCGCAGTTGCTGATTAAACTGCTATTTGCACTTCATAAAGAGCAACTCATATCTACCTTGATCTTTTTTTCGTGTAAGGAGGTATATAAATAACATTTCCTTTGAACTGGTACTCCAGGGTGGCAGGTAGCAGACAATTTTCACACTACATGGCGTGTGAGATACACTGGAAGTTGAGCTTAATCTGTTTGTTTCAAGCTTGCTGGTGAAGGCAGACATCTATTCGAGAAGAACAGAAGTGTTTAAATTTAAATAAATTTATTCCTACAGAACGTAACAGTAGGATAAATATTTATAAGTTTTTTCAGTATTCCGCTTCAAAATAAGTACGGTGTATTTTGAGCATTTGTAAACCATGTTAAATAGTCATTACGCCTAATAATTTCGAAATTTCAATAATTGAAGCATAAGAGCCAGGCCGATTAAGAATTTTCATGTATCTTCTAAATATTTGAGGTTTTCTATTTGTTCTGGTATGTATTTAATGTTTTCTAGGCATTTAACCATGATTTTAAATTATTTATTACAGGTAATATTGTTATACAGAGTTCTCTTTAAGTTATCATTTTTATTGATATTTTATAAAAAGTACACCATTTTATCAGGAAATATAAATAATAAAAATTATGTTTTACACACACATACACACATACATATATATATATATATATATAAAGTTATGGAATTCATAAAATATATCTGTTAGTCTAATTTTAAAAATATTTACATAATCCTAAGAATTGAAATTTGCATGTTTATTTACAAACTATTATAATATTTTAAATGCTATTTATTAAACTAAATACAGTAGTAAAATTATAAATGTATATATTGGATTTATGGAGTTAAATACAACACAATTACATATTAGTTAATTTCAAGATATGGCCCATTAACTTTGAAAATTTTGCATTGGAAATATAGAAATTTTAATATACTCTTCAGTAACACAAACTGGTTTATGCAGAGTGTAACTGAAACAATATTTGTCCTTTAAGCATGTAGTACTAGATACCATTCTAAAATCAGTTTGTCGATAACATTTTCGGATTTTTTAAATGTTATGTTGCAGTAAAATCGTATGTTTTCAGATTTGATAGTTGCTAATATAAATTGCTCCGCAGGTAGCAATTGTCTCCGTGTGTTACCTTGAGTTAGGTCAGCATGTAAACAAGCAAACATAGATTTTCGTGTTGTTTATGTCGCATTTATCTTGTATGCCACGAAGTGTATGCTTGTTTTATGATGATCTAACTCAAGCTAACAAGAGGCGGAGACCTTATGACGGCCTTGTTTTCATCCCAAAAATATAATATTCATTAATGCAGTATTACATTTCATGACATGAACATTTTATTAATAAAACGTGCTTAGAATGACATCTAGTAGGTATAATTGTTTTAAAGGCTTGACTTCATTTCACTTACATCCGCATAAATATTACCTTCGTAGTATTGGAGTTAGGATGTATATCAATAATTTCTTAATGAATTGCAATTTTTTGTGAAAAAACAGCATGATTCTGCTAAAACTGTCAGTGTTATTTCGAAGAGTATTTAATATACTACTCTGATGCTATAAAATAAGCAAAATTAATAAATAAAATCACTTCCTCTTAGTTGATATAATGCTTATTGAACACACATAGTATTAATGGTCATATGCCTGTGACTGTGTTTGTATAACAGTTACGCTTGAAGCGCTAAGACATATCATGTAAAGCAGAGGGGAAATGGAGAAGGAAGGAGAGACGAGTGAAAGTGGCTCCATCGAGTAACTATTTTCCCATTGGTAGGAACCTTCTCTATCCGATTTTGGCCATCTAGTTGTAACTGATTTATTAGTTTAAATCATTTTCCATTTTCAGCTGCTGTCTTTGAAAATTCTATATTTGAATTTCAAAGCTGATATTGATTAAAGACGCCAAAGTTTCATTTAAGCTACGTTTTCTCAGTTGATCTTCATGTCCAGTTTGGGTGTATAGTTTAGGAGAAAATTTAAAGTGCTAGTTATTACGTTTTCTTTAATTCAAAGGCTTTGTGTCTCTCTCCTTGAATAACCTGTATCTATAGGTAGTATAAAATGAACATGATATTTCAGATCCCTGCCAGAGATGCACATTGCATGTTTGATAGAGAATATCGAATGGTTTTACTCTCTGACACGTTCATTTTTTATAAGAGGCAATGTGTTTTGCTTGGTTAGTAGTGAGGTATCACAAGGATGAAGCTGGGGAGGCTAGAATCCTGGCCCGTCTTACTTCTGCAACGTTTTCAAGTGTAAGTGGTGATCTAAGACGCAGGGCTACGTTACTGCAAGTGCAGCCTAAAACACGGTGCTGACTGGACATATCTTTTTTGGAGAGACAGCTTCATGTATGTATTAAGGAACTGACTCGACTACTTTATTCAAAGAGCCCATTGCTGTTGTCGCTGCCCAGTGCTCTCGCCTTTTTCTAGCATTTGACCACACTTTGTGACTTCAAAACGCACACATACATCTTAAATGTGTATTATCTTATGAATATAATTATTTACTTATGGGTGGTAATTAAGGATAAAACTGGAATAAAATATCTAAAAAAAATCCACTTTCTTTCAGTGTTTGAACCTTCTATATTAGTATTTCTATCGCATTTTTATGCGGGAGGCCTTTAAATCAATCACATACCTTTTAGCAACCATATAGTTGTACACGATAGTGTATATCAGATACACCTTAAACCGTATTTTTGTAGTATTTAATTTGTCTTGCAAGTTCTCTATAATGTAATTTATATTCAAATTTCTTCAGATTTTGCAACATAAACTCAGTAATAATAAATACAAATCACAGATGGTTTGGTTACATTTATTTTACTCCTGTTACAAGGGAAAGTAAAACCTGAGTAACACCTTGGCCACTGGGTTTAATGATAGGATCTAGTGGGGCACTGTCAGTTATGAGTAAGCTAGATCTTACTTGAATAAAAGTTTATTTTGTACATTAGCAATTTTTCCAACTTGAGGATTCATTTGCATTTTGAGAAACCATTTACATTCATCTTTGAGAAATTTTTATTTAGTTATTAGTCAAATGTAATAAGCATTCATAGGAATTTCTAAGAATTAAAGCCAGGATGGTAGTAAATAGAGTTGAACTGTCCCTGGATGTAGGCAGAGATGTCCCAGGTAACAAACCACCACCGACCCCTCCTACAATCTTTGGCGTTTACAGACAATCAATCTGACAGATTTTTCCTGCCTATCAGTTACCCCTGGCCTCTGTTGTTTTGCATTCTTTGTAGTGATAATCGTTTGAATGTAAATAATTTGAAGATAATTGCTTAGGAATTCCTATGCCTGGTAATAAGTATTGTATTCTTTGCTGCTAAATTCTGTACTTTTTTCCGAGTTCATTGTAGTTTTTAAAACATTTTTATAGTTTGAGCATATGACAGCTCTCAAATGAGGGAAGTAACTAGAACAAGTAAAACTAGAATTCAATAATACAAATTTCTGAAAACCCTGTCATCTAATATTAAAATGTGTTTTTTCTGAACAAGCAAAAGTATTTCCAAAAAACTCTATGTGGCAGTTTTGTTGCTTAGTTTTAATGGAAAGTTCCAATATTTTTAATTTATTAAAACATTCATTTCTGCACCCTCGGAAATATTTTAATTAATTACGATTTAATTATCAGTTTAATTCAAACTGATACATGCTAATTTTTAAACTCCTCAGGTTTACACAGGCAATGAATGAAGTAATAATTATTATGAGAGCTTAAATAGTCTAGGGTTCAAAGAGCTCGCCATGGGCATGGGCGTTTGTGTTTGTATTGTATGTGTAATTGTGGTAATAAGCGGTAAAGTAAACAGTAAAACGCAGTAATCATAAACTGGATAAACAAGGAAACTTAAAAAAAATAAAGAGCTGAGAGGCAAAAACAAAGGGAAACTATATCGAACTGTGGTTAGAACTCTGGCTATTCAGGTTTGTAGGTATACATCACAGATATTGGCACTTTTGCAATGGACAGAGCAATCTAAATTAAATCTGGAACAAAATTGGTTGAAATGCATTAATTTCACTATACATACACTAATTTTTATGTTTTTTATAAAGAGTTTCTCATTCCATTATTAACCTTTGTGTTCCAACATGCCAAACACAACACCCAACATCGGATAGTTTCTCATCAGGTGTTTACCTGCACCGAGAGCTAAGCAAAGTTTATCTTGAACAAGTTTTAGGAACGCCACTGAAGATGTCTTCCCACGGGAAGAAATGCAGATGGAATTGCCAGAAGTCTCCCGACCAGCAGTTTACAAGTGCGATGCCAGGTTGTTGCTACCACCGTTTTTATAAAGGAAAGTGTATGGGGGAGGGGAAAGGAGAAGGTATGCACTTTCGCCCCAGTATAAAAGTGTGTCGAGATTAATTCAGAAGCCTCGGAGCGGGGCCTAATGAAAGAGGCGTCCAATCAGGCGATGGTACATTCACCCCACTCCTCTCGCCACTTAGCTATCTTCTGCTTAAAGTGGATTTTCCGAGAGAAAAACATTGCATTGTTTCACAGGATATTCTCGCTGGTCGGTGTACCGCATTTCCACTGTACCAACTGTGCACATTCGTGTGTAATTGCTTTCCTTTAATGAACAGGAACACCCTACGCTTGCTTAATTATTCCAATACCAATTAACTGAACCGCTGACAGTGATAATTGTTTAAACAAGTTGCGCGTGGTCCAAAAATATTCCCAGTGCTTAAATTTGAATATGAGGTTTGAATGTTTGATAATAGCATATTGCGGTACAAGGTGGCAAGTATATAATTGAAGAACGAGAAGGAGTTTGAAAATACGAGACGAAGTCAAGTGTTTTCTAACTCCGGGATTATCCAATGCACCTAACGCATAAGTTTTGCATACTATTTTTTCTACGATAGTGGATATTAGAAATAGTACCTACACAAAATAAAATTAATAATTTACCAACAGATGCTACACATGGTGGTTCCAGTAGCACAGTCACCAATATTAACCTTGGTGAAAAAGTTATGATTGATCATTCAGGCCTAGTTATTGATCTTAAAGATCAATGACCTACAGCCTACTTAGCTGCTGCATAAATTATATCGAAAGTAAATATTAACAAATAAAAGAGTATTAAAGACCCAGGTAAGATTTAAATAGCAAAATTCAACGATCAAATATTCATGTCTGAAATAATAAGAATTTAATATGTCATGCACCTACATGCAGTAAAATAGGTAAAACATGGAAGTAGATTATGTTACCCGCATTGAATTTAAGAAATTCAACTTTCCACCATGACAGCATAAACGGGAAGTGGATCGAAGCAAACTATCATGTGCTTCTGCCTAGACTATGTAAAATATATGTAAATATTGGATGAGCAGCTGAAGCTAGTACCACTTACACGCAGAATCTTCTCGGCAATCGCTCTTCTACAAGCCGGTAGTTGTACTTCTCACTATTCGGTAGTATAAGTAAACACAATGATTAATGTCCAAAATCACAATTGTCATAATTTCATAGTGAAGGTCCCATGGTCTATTCCATTCCAATGCTCCATACCTTTCTTGTTTGCCAGGGTGGTGTCTTCTAAGCCGATAATAGCTTCTGATCTTGTCCGTTCCTTGTAGGTAGCCAGTTCGTCGTTGTTTATATTTATGCATTTCAATAATTTGTAGGTTTTATCTTCGACTCTACTTGTACTGCTTCATTTCTTGTGCTCTCTTGTCTATGCGTTATTTAACAACACTGAAGAGTAATAATGAGTGCTAAGACTTTGTACTTTTAGTAAAACATTAACCTTTTGTTTCTTAGAATTATTTCTTAGACTAAAACTATGCTTTATTTATTGCAATTTGAAGTGAGCGCTACTCCAGTATTAATAGAAGAAAACATGTATTTTTTTCAGACTTTTATATAAAAAGTCATTAAAAACCTCTATGCATTTTAATACTAAAAATTAACGAGATGTAAATACCACACACACACACACACACACACACACACACACACACACCCCTAACTAAACACTAGTAGGCAGATTGGACTCGTAAGCTTTTCTAATACTGGTATAGCAATAAATACGCTGTAGGCTTGGAGACAGAGGTAAAAGGCCTTCATATCAAGCTTAGTTTGTACGGTGCTTGTAACACTGCCAGATGAAAATTATCATTACCGAGGCTATGTATCTAAAATAATACTGACAATAACAACCAGATTTCGATATTTGTCATACAGGCTTACAATAAAATTACTGATGCAGTGTAATTTTAAAAACAGTGAAAGGTAGTATTAGACTCGAATGTATCATCTATACTTACAACACACAGCGGAGTTCCCTCACTCTTAATAATTCTGTTGGTATAGGAAATCTTATCTAAAGCTGTCATAGCAAACCGCCAGAGCAGATACACCCATATTCCCTGAAAATAACCAATTGGTTTCTTTTTTTAACATCTGAACAATTGCCAATCACTCACAGTTTTATACAAAAAATCGAAGCATTACTTTGCATTATTTTTAACTCCCATTTCCTCTTTAAATTATCTACATATTTCACACAATGTTGCGATGCCTCGTATAGGTAGAAGTTATACTCGTACAACGGAGAGAGACACGTCGCACACTGCGACCTATGTTTAACACCCCCCAGGGTGGAAGGGATGAAATGAGAACCACAAAAGGCCGCAGTCAGATAGGCCATAGAGACATGCGGATGCCAAGCAGCTCTCTAATGTCCAAGGGGACTAATCTTTCCTTTGAGCAAGCATCCGCACCATCTGTCTTATACCGCCATATGCCACGAAACCTAGAAGTACACCAGAGAGACGAGAAGGAAATTAAATGAAAGGGAAATAATGGAAAGGAAATCGTAAGAAATCACGCCATCATTCGCCTACCGAACAGGGAAAACTACGAAAAACCCAACGTCAGAGTGGACTGTCGACGGGAATCGAACTCGGGACCTCCCGAATGCGAATTCCACACGTTACCGTGGAGCCATCTCGCTCGGTTGCGGTTCATCGTGCGCTGCACAAAACCACAATTCCCTAGTAGGGACCAAACATCTGCATAGATTTTACCCGTTCTGCTCATGACGTCATAGTGCAAGATTTGCTATGCAGGTCTGTATATTTATTAAGTGATCTCAAAACGTTAAATATATATATATATATATATATATATATAATATGCATGTTTACTCCTTATTCATCACAAATACATAACTGCTGAGTTTGTATTTTATTTCATTGTAGTGAACATGCAACATAGATAAGTTTCAGATTTGAATGGCTCAGATACACGAAGACTCTGTAGTCGTATTATGACAAAATTGGAAACAAAGCACACAACCAAAAGAATTCCAGTTTTTCCGCATAGCTCTAAGTTGTGCCTGAAAGGAGGCACCGCTTACATTTTTTCTCTCTCTGCCTCTCTTTGAGTCAGGTTAGTGGGCCATACTCGGCGGCAGACATTATGAACATCCACTCGGTTTCTCCCATACCACCTCGAAAAGCCACCACACTTTATGAACGCGCCTTTATTGTTTTATGACGGAGTCGAGAGTACAGTGCACGTTCACAAAGATGATGAAGATGGGCTCAGAGGATGAGAAGGTGGTTAAAACAAGGATTTAAAGGCAAAAGGCTAGGAGGGAACATAACCTGGAAGGGAGTGAATTCTTTATGAACACGCTCTCCATACATGTTGCCATCTCAGTGGCGGTCTCTAGCGTTATAAAAAATGAACCGAGGGTCAGAATTGGTAAGAAGCTTCTTCAAAGAAAGTGCTTTTAAGATTTTAGCCGGGATTCGTCGAAAAATGGCCTTGGAGAAGGACGAAGAGCAATTCCTGCAAATATTTAGAAGCCTCTTGGCTACTTGCCTTTTAAACAACATAATCTCCTCATAAACTGAATGTTTGATGGAAAAGGAATATGTACATATATACAGGGTGGACCATTTAAGTTGAGACTGCACAATATCTTCAAAACTTAGCGTTATAGAAAGAAATGCATTTAATGAAAATTGCGTGATATTTTGGGGAAAAGTAAATGTCATTAGTCTGATTTGTTTGGAGGACGTTATGATAGTCATTGTAGGGTCAATTTAACAATTTTAATTAGGAACCTAAAATTAGGGTCAAATTAAATTGATCCTAAAATGACCATCATAACGTCCTCCAAACAACACAGGATTGATGCCATTTACTTTCCCGCATAATATCAAGAAATTTCTATTAAAGACATCTCCTTCTACAATATAAAGTAGTTAATATTCCAGCATTATATGACTTTAAATTTTGATAATGAATAATAACGCTTAGTTGTGGAGATATTGTACAGTCTCAGCTTAAATGGTGCACGCTGTATAATGGAATATAATGTTTTATAAAACACGTGCATATATCAGAAGAAACATTTTAACAAAGAAAATGCATATGGAATGCATATATACAACACGGAAACATATTAATATAAGTAGCTAACAAGTAACTGTTACGCATAAAATAAATCGTATTCACATAGTTACAAAACAAATATAAGGCCATAGTAACAAAGTAATAAAAGTAACAGTCACGTAAGTAATTGAAAAACAAGTAATCTAGGACTACCAATTAAACAGAAATTCCTCTAAATTAATTGTGATTGCAACGTGAAGTGAGTAGCAGTGTGTTTATAAACATAAAAACAAAAGGATATAAAATAACAGACGTGTAAAGCACGAAAAGAAACATAAAATATGGGAACACATAAAAATGACGAGTAAAATCATTATTTCCATAGTTAAAAGCCAAACACAAAGTGATTACAAATAATTACGTAAGTCCAGACTACAGCAGTGGGGTACAACTAGTTATTTTACATAAAAAGCACGATAAAATATATAGCTTAGCAACCATGCCGAAAAATTAATAAAATAACAAAATAATGCAAACAATTTATAAAAAAGGTTACAATAAACAAATATATTAAGAAGTGTAATTCCCTGATGGCAGCATCTTAAAACCTGTCTCACCATTTTCATGTTAGCCTTAGTTTGCTTATAACATTTACTAGTGGCGAACATACATAGGTACATGAATGTGTGTATGAGCCTTTAAAATTAAGAAGAATCTCCGAACAGTCTCACTCACGTAGCTTGGACCACACAAAATCCCAACCCGGGACTTTAGCTCAAAAGGCAAGAAAGTTAATACCTTGTGAAAAAACACTTTTACCACCATTTTACAGGGTGGTCAAAATGCTACACAACTTAGTGGACAATCGCATGTAGTTATGGGGAATCATGGATTGTATGTTGCAACAGTAAGTGCTTTGCTCATGCAGTACATCTCTGGCAATTGTATTCTGTATAAACCACGTCTCTATGGCGAGAAAAACGTGCTGTCAAAGTAAAAGCTCTGCACTCAAAAGGCCTTAGGTTTATCTCCTTATAAAGGTTAAAGAAGTAAGAGAAGGATTTTAGAGCAGGGGTTATAAAACTGAGTTATAAGAATAAGGGAGATGTGGAGAAACACCCACTGTGTAATCAGAAAGATAACAATTAGCACATCATTTTGGAATGTGCGAGATTATGACTCTTATGCAAAATGGAGTGGTCCAGTTTACCAAAGGAAGTTAAATAGAGAAAGGTGAATGTAAAATCAAGGAAAAACGTAATGAAAATGGGAAACAAGCAAAATGAGAGCTAAATGGCTGGGGAAAATTAGTGGACAAGGTAAGGAAGACGGTTAAATAGAGTAGGTCAGCTAAGAGATGGCGAAGAAGAAGGTTCGCTAAGTCGCCGCTCCTGCTAAGGCAGGATCGTCTCCTCCGGTAACCCCCCCCCGCCGAGGAGAACTCACCGCAGTCTAGGGCAACCTTTGCCTCAACCGCCGCTTCGCCGCCAGCCAGCGCAGCATCGCCGCGACAGCCTCCGCAGTTGCCGACGCCTTCACCGGCACCCATGCCGCCAATCCTGGGAAGTACCCAGCCTGCGCAGATACAGCCTGCACTTCTTGGGAGGTACAGCGCTGTTATTCGAGTAGACCCAAGGGACCTGCCAGTCAGGTTCCTCCAGCGCAGCTCACCAGCAGTGGCCTTCAACTTTGAAGGACACTCGAATCATCGGAGCTCAAGGACCCACTTCGCTCGTGAGGATCGAGTTCGCAAACGCTGGCGACTATGAAGCTGCCCTTGTTAGGGCGGTGCTTATGCATCGAGGCTAGCCGATTAGAACGCCAGGTACCCTGCAGGCGCTGCTGTGCCTACGGACACGAGGAGGCGACCTGCTCATCAACCTAGGTGCCACTACTGTGGTTCCACCTGCACCACCTCAACGTGCTCTCAGCACGACCTGCGCTCCCGACGCCGCTTCTGTGCAACCTGTGGAGGGTCAACGCACTTATCCGACTAAGCACTCTGCCCCCTGCATCCTCGCAGGAAGGCATCGCTGAAGCCACCAGCACCAACGCCGCAGCCAGTGACAGCTCCACAGACGCCGACACCAGCACCATCTCCAGCGCTGACACCAGCACCATCTCCAGCGCTGACACCAACACCATCTCCAGCGCCGACACCAGCACCATCTCCAGCGCCGACACCAGCACCATCGCTCACGCCGATCTTCGAGGAAGTCCAGGGCCTACGTGACGCCGTTCAGGATCTCCACGCGGAGTTCCTGAATATGACGACGAAGCTGACAGCCCTGGAGAAACTCACCAGGGATCTTCAAACTTCATCAGCTGCTCAACAGGTTTTCCTGGCTGGGCAGTTCGACAGCACTTCATCCAGACTAACAGCCATCACCGAAGCCATCCGGGTCTAAAGAGCAATGCGGAGAGAGTCGCGAACTTCTTGCAGCAATGCAAGGAGTTCAACCAGCAACACCAGCGTCATCGTCAGTACCATCCTCAATCCTAACTTCCATTCTCTTCCTAGCCCTCGCCATTCCCACTAGTGTTGCAGTCAGGTTTCATGGCTGCAACCTAGTAACTACCTTTACCCGCTCCCGCCCATAGGGCGGCAGACAGCAGCCTTCAATTACTAACGCGGGTTCTATGCGGGACCGCACAAAGCCATGCCATTCCACTTTTCCTTCAGACCAGCCAAGGACGGGCGTTGGCTGAAGAAGAAGAAGACTTTTCCTTCTTCCTTTTTCCATCCGGTGGAGGAGTTTTTAGTGGGTATGCTGACTATTGGTGAGTCCTACACTCAGTCCCATCGCGGCTGGGGTCAGTGATTAAATCATTTTCTCCTCCACTCGAAAAAAAAAAAATAAATAAAGGTGGCGAAAACGCGACTCGCGAGGCATTGTGACTCGCAGGCGCAACTCCTTTTCTAGCCGTCTATTCAATTGTTTTCCATGCGCTGCTGAGTGGTGTAATGCGTGTTGCATATTTGATGACTCGAGAGAGAAAGTCATTTTCGCCACCCTTAGAGTAGGTGCTAAAATGCTTTTCCTTCACACTGTGGCCTCGCACGGCTGCTCATGCGCAGGCCGCCGCAGTTCGAACTCCCGCCTAAATAGTTATAATATTCCCATAACCGTGTCTCACGCTCTCATAGTTACAATTACAATTGTAATGGACACATACCTTATAATAAGAGATGTTGGAAATGTTGTCCTCTGTAAGGCAAGGAAATTTTCGTCACGCTGAATTCAATTTCAGAAATTTAGTAAATTTTTCGCCTCACGGCGACCGGCGTGCGTGTAGCCATTCGGTGGCCACAGTGTGAAGGAAAAGCATTGTATGTTTAAGCTAGGGCCCAATAGCTCGGCAACCACAGTGTTGTCTTTTGTGCCCCAGGGCACACAGCAGCTCAGTGTAGTGATTATAAATTGATTGATCAGGTGGATTATTCCATAAATTAAATTTATAGTGTTTTATTAAATTATAATATACATATGAATACAATTTATTGGTGGAAATGAAGTTACTTAATTACTTATTTGCAAAGGTTAACAGAATGTTGAAGAATGTGTTCAATACATAATTTTCACTTTTGGGAAGCGCAGAATTGTACTACACATTTCCTGTGATTATTATAAAAGAGTTTCTCAAAGGTTACGTCATTTTTAACATCCTGTATGTAAATGTTGATTTTGGCCAATGGGGGCTATTCATTAATATTATGAACGCAACGTTATATCTATCTAATGTAACTAATGGTTGTTCCTTTGTGTAGTTATTTAAGCATTGTTTAGTGGCATTTATGGAAAATTGTGGCACAGTGAGAAACTTTTTCCCTTCACTTTGACATTTTAATTCATCGCTAAATATGTTTCTTCATTGAATCTTATGATCCAAATTTTTTGACAATTAGAGCATTGCCTTCTACTGAGCCTCATATGAATGTTACAGCGCCGTTTGAAGGGGTGTAGCCTAGATCTTGTGCTTATAGAAAGAGAGAAAAATATGATACCAGTTCATTTTATGATTTGAGTTTATTGCAGTTGAAAAAAACTATTTTGCAATTTTCGCGGCACTATGGTTTAAATACGGAACGATTTCTTTTTTTTATGGCAGTATGATAGCACAGAAGTTGACATACAGATTTTTACTTTCACTTTCCTGCGTAAGTACTTCACTTCTTCACATTTTAGCAACTTTTTTACATGGTTAATACTAGAGTTAATATGTTGCAACAACGTTAAAGGCGCACGTGTCCATTAACTTCCGTGGTCACACCTAGGGCTTTGGCTTGAGAAACAACGTTTGGTGACCTAACTCGCTGAACTGTAGGTTTTCTTACGTTAGGTTTTTGTTGTTTTACAATTCCACACACAACATTCATTCCCACATTCATACTATCAGCCTTTGTGGTTAAAGAAAACTTCCCTGCCCTAGGCGGGAATCGATCCCAGGACCTCTGCGTTGAGGCCAGAACGCTGATGCCACCGAGGCATCAGCTGTTAGTTGTAACCTGATGAAATGTACATAATGATGACTGTTGATTAGAGATATTTGCAAAAAATTGTGTGATCATCTTCGTCATTAAACAATTACTTCTTTAGAAAAAACTATCATAACAGCAAAACTGACGTCTTCCGCCAGCCAGTCTTTCCAAAGATGCCAGAGTCTTTTTACATTTGTTTTTCTCTCACTGTATAAATGTATTTACTGATATTTTCTCTGCCAGTGAAATACATAATGCATCCATTTTTTAATTTTAAAACCATTTATGTTGAAGTGTTAACTTTTTTCTCTTGTTTCATAACTTCCTCTAAATGTTCAGCAGTACAACTCAGGAATCTTCTTTTTCGTAAAATCTTAAACTAAACCGTCATTTAGCCCATCCTCGCAGTCTATGTATAACCAAAGCGCTAAACCAAAAGTCAATGTTTCTATTAATGAATTCTGGAGGTTTCCTCAATTGTTTTTCTGTTTCATAGCTTTCTTTTATTATTTTACCATAAATTCGAGAATTAAATCGAAGAAAGTATATTTTAAACACTTGATCGAGGGATAAAGGATGGTATACAGAAAGGGAGCATGAGTCAGAGGGAAAGAAGAAAATATATGTAAAGTTTCAAATCTATGACTTTTGGTAAAACCTAGAAACAAACTTTTAACCATCTTTAACTAAATAATTTACTCTTGTCTAATAGTAATGTTATACTTATCAAATATTGTTAATTCATTAGGTGTATCGCTATGTAACAATGTATTCCGTTCTCTAAATGTGTGCTCTAGAAACAATTCCTGGGATGTGGACTTTTAATTCCTCATAGTCGCGAAAGTTGCGGCCGCGGTAATATTCATCAACCGGCAAGTGCAGGCTTACTCACCGAGAGAACACTGCGGCAACTGCGATAGTAAATAATGCACCTTTAACTCTATGTTTAAACACCGTCATAAACACCTAAGTATTTAATTTTAAAAGTCGTTTTCTAAATACAGTTTCTGAAGGTTGCTGACACTTATTTAATTGCTAGGAATTTTTAAAGGTGTAACTTGTGATGTATGGTTTCGTATATTCTTACGTGTTACCTTTGTTTTGTCCGTTCTCATTTTCTAACTTATCGTAATAGTTCACATTATTGGATGACGCTTTAAACTTCACGACAACATTTTGCTGATTATGTAAACATATATACCAGAAATACTCGTTTCTTTTCTTTCTTTTAATCCCTAAAACTTAAAACTCCATTTGATAATAAACGAGATATAAACTGAAACATCTTAAATCTACACCTTTAGTGTTTAAAAATTTAAAAATGTTTAATGTTTAAAAACAGGTAATAAACTACTTTCCCCGAACACAGGATTCTCTATACGAGCTTTCGGTCATCCTGAATGTACTTAACATCTTCAGTGCAAACCGCATATGTGAGTGTTATAGCTGTTTTAAAAACGTATTTTATGATACTGAATTTTTGAAAACGGTAATTCTCGTTATAAGTGGGGTTAAAACTGAACTCTTCTGCGAAGTAAATCCTTAAGCGTACCTTTGAAATTTATAAAAACATTTGAAAAAAAAAGTTATTGTATTTTGCGCTTATATATAAGCTTGAATTTCTTAATTCCATTGAATGGTTTTTGATGTGAGATGAAATTAAATACACTTATGAAAACTTAAACCGTCTAAAATGCGTTTGTTTCATTTGCTATCGTAACATATTTTTACATCATTCAAAATAGTGCATACTATTCTGTCTTTATGAAATGTTTTAAAACAACATTCGCATAAAAACAACTGCTAATTTTTATTTAAAGACTGATTATAGTAGCTTTTTAGAATTTAATTTTAGAATATAGTGGATCTCTTTATTTCATCAGACGTACATTATTTTCTGTAGTGGAGAGTTTAGTTCTTTAGCTTTCAGTCTAAAGTCTGTTCTGAGTACGAATAACTTATCTGGATGAATCGTTTCTCTTTCTCTCTCTTTCCAAAAAGATGAATGTCATAACTTTCGGTGCTAAAGACTCCAAACTCATCTACGCTATCATTAACTTCCATTCCGTTCAGTACCTATTCTATTCTAGCAATTAAACCGCAATTAAATTAGCAAAAATCAATATCATGCTATATCGAATTAGACCTATTCAAAACAAATTACTAAGTATGTCAATATGAAATTTTGAACGTGCGTATTATAATGGGTCATCCTCAGTGGTGTAGTAGTTACCATGCTAGCCTTTAGTTCCCAAGGTCGCGTGTTCAAAACCCTGTGGAGGGCGATGGATTTTTTTCGGGAGTAAAAATCCTTAGCATGGCTTCCTTCGGAAGGGAAGTAAAGCCGGTTGTCCCGTGTCGTAGATTTACGACTCGTAAAAGAACCTCAAGCCTGATAAAGAGGCCTCTGAGAAAAATTACTGGTCTTTCACGCCCAATATAGAATGGGACGCTAAGGACCACAATAGTTATAGAGCGTCCATAAATAAAACTCAATTTTAATTTTTTGTACTGTAATTATATAAATTTCAGAGTATGCAATTCCAACCCCGAGCGCGCGTATGTGTGTAATTTAACAATTTTGCCATTAGAGTTCTAATACGAAAGTTTTCTAATTTGGCGGACAAGATGATGGCATTCTAATGAACGATTTTTGCATATCTTATTTGTAATTCTGTGTGACACCTTTTGGATTTTTTATGTTTACATGTTTGAGAGGGAATATTAGGTTTATCTCGCGTAAATTTATATAGAGGAAATCAAAGCTGAGTTTTATTTATTTATTCTGTTTCAAGAACAAAATATAACTTAAGTAAATAATTATCAAATAAGGTAATAAACTTGATAGACTCACTTTTAGATGGATGTTCTGTTGTTTAGAAGCAAGTCACCATAACGACAATTTATTAATATAAACAGCCGACATGAGAGAAACCTAATCCCGGTAAGAAAAAATTATAAGGTCTACAAAGTAAATACCTAGAACATTTTCAACGAAAAATATAATGACTGGAAACGTACAGTTATTAAAAGCACAAATCTAAGCTCTAGACAGAGCTACGAGCAGCTATTGCAAATCGATTCTCTTCTGAATACATATATGCATGATACCAGAAATGCGGAAATAAGCCTGCCTGTCTCATTCAAGAGGTCCCGAGTTCGAATCTCGTTTAGGGTGAGTTATCAGGATAAGGGTTTCCCTTATCCTGAGATGGCGAATGTTGGATAACTCTAAGCCCTAGGAACCCTGACTTATGAGCTACACGGTTAAATGACGTTAAACTTCAAGCATCTCCCCCCCAGAAAAAAAGTACGGAAGTGATACTACTCCCAAAACTACAGAATTGTAACGGTAGTCGAAAGTACCCGTGTACGTAGTATAGGCGAAGATTTTTATAATTCATATGTATTTGGTAGACCTTTAGGCTTGTGTACACTTCCTGAATGGTTTGTCTTAGCATGTAGTTAACATTCACATGAATACAACACACTACACAAAGCAGTTCTCCGATAAAGCACACCCCATATTAACAACTTTTCAACTTCATATTATGAAACAAATCCGGGCTCGGTGATTTATCACCATGGTGAGAAAACTCTGGGGCCGGACTTTACATACCGCAAGGCTTGTGATTTATCGACTGTTTATATCGGCACAACGGTCAGTGTTGCTGGTCAGTTCATCAACCCCTCGGGGCGTGCGTTAATGTGCTAGAAGGTCGGATTAGGGCATGAAAGGGAGAAGTGTGGTCACTGCAGACATGTGCCGCTTGCTACAACCGGTTTTTTGGGGCCCATAATTCATTTTTATTTCCACAGGGAAGGTTTGTTAGTCATCATCCAGAATTATTTAAAAATGGCAAGGGGAAAGAAAGAATGAGGAAGAAGGTCGTGGTGGAACGAATGAGAACATGAATGAATCACAGCTGGCTCTTCAATTGTGACACAGAAAGGCGTGATCAATAAATAAGAAGGTACAAGCTGCATTTACCTGAGTGCTATGCCACCGGTTTCTTCTGAACAGCACAAAATTTGTTTTTCCTCTTCAATGACGTTGTTTTGCTTCTTGTTCACCGAAGCTACGATAAATTTGCTTTGTACTTTACAATGCAAAATAATGTTTATATCTTATTAATTATTTTCGTAATCATTAACTTATAAAACCTTTGTTTCAATGACTTCTCTTCTACAAATTAACCTATTTGCGTTCTCCTTTGGAGTGGGTTCCTTGTATAAAAGCTCAGCATAGCCTCAATTAGTACATTAAAGCGGGGATAGCATTGTAAGAAAATACCTCTCGACACTATGTTATCGGTTTTCAGATTTAGTTTCCTAAAAAAACTCTAGCTTACCATAGAGATCCTGATTATTCTGACATTATTCAAGTGTTTGTAAGTAAAAAAGAGACGAAATTCTTTCCGGTAAGAAACAACCAAAGAACGGGTCCTTTAACGCTAGCTAGTCCTGACGCTTCCATTTTTTCTCCATTTTTGCTTTCCTCATCTCTACATAATTATGAACAATTTCGTTATTATCTGTCATCTGGTAGCTTTCATTAGCCTGAACTATTGCACAGTTAAATATTATTTGCAGTGCATCCTTTGCCTTCTCACCCAGTGTCTTAACCAATTTATTTCCTTTTTTCTAATCAATTTTACCATTCGTTGTTCTTCTTTATCTTTTTTCTTTCTTTCTAAAACACCTTTGTTACTTATTATGTCTGTTCTTTACACATGCATATGTCCAATTTTTCAAACGTTTTCCTTTGGAAGGACTTCATAGAAAAATATAGAGAATATGGAGCGGTGATGGTGGTGGTTATGGTTATGATGACGATAATAATGATGATGATGATGACGACGACGGAGACCACCACGACCAGGAGAACTGCTATTCGTAGCATTAATCACTGCGAAAATTCAGTCACGTCTTTCTACAGAAAAAAAATGTCAATTGCCTGTTATTGCTTTTCTGGTTTAGCTGTTGATTTACGTTCATTAGTGCTTCAAAATGGCGGCTGTTTGAGCTGTTTCCGGTTATCCGTGGCTGGACAACTGACCAATTACCTCACGCCCGTTTCTATTCTTATTCTTTGTGTACGCAGGTAGTACGGTCAATTGGTCACACTCCCTTCCCGGGTTGAACTCCCAGCGTGGGGTCTCTAGGGTAGTACAACAATAAGCAAAATTTCCTACAATGTTTGCATACGTACTACATGCAGTGTTGCCTTTTGAAAGTGTGCACACGTGGAAAACAGGCTGGTATTCTTGGTGGACAAACAGGATTTCTAATTCACTACCTAAGTCTATGTTATGACTTATAGTTATTCAACTTCTTTGACATTCATCAACAGTTACTCCTGATCATTAAGTGTAATATCGATCAGCTTTTCATTATTATTGTGTTTCGTTTGTTTTTGGCTTTGTTTAATTCCTTTATGTCCTCTCCTCTCGTTAGCTATATTTTGTTTGATATGTTGGCCCTAAACGCTAACTTTGTCTTATAGAGCAAGCTTTTTGGGTGTGTTTGTTACACTATGATGTTCCCAAACTCGCTTCTTACCTGAAGAACTTCATAAAAGTTGTTGGAAATCGACATCTGTTGATTTTTATCTTTTAATGCAATTCGCACTTCATGACAATTCTCCTCATAACTCTTTAATAAACCTCTAAACACTTTTTATGGCTGAGCTGTCATGTGTATTTTTTCTGCAGAAAACGAATTCCACAGCATTCATGCTTCTCTACAAGAGAAGAACATGAGGACCTAATATCGAGCTACTGAACCACTAAATACAGCGGTCGTGAATTTCAACATTAAAACAAGCTGGAGCTCCTTCATAATTGTATTATAAATCATTTAATTGCGATATACAGGGTGGACCATTTAATTTGAAACTGTACAATATTTCCAAAACTAAGCGTTGTAGAAAGAAATTTCTTTAATAAAAGTTGCTTGATTATGGGGGAAAGTAAATGTCATTAGTCGTGTTTTGTTTGGCGGAGGTTAAGATGGTCATTTTTGGATTAATTTAATATTTTTAAATGGGAAACTATAATTAGTCAATTTAAATTTACCCTAAAATGACCATCACAACGTCCTCCAAATAAAACACGACTAATGGCATTTACTGTTATTTATGTCGTTATTTTTCTTTATTTATAGTCGCTTTGACTACTAGGTCATATCGTGACTTATATTCATACATACGAGTACACTAATAATACATTATATATTTTACATTGATCAAATAATACAATAATTGTAATACATTGTTACAAACACATTTTGCATTATTAAGTCTTGAACATAGCTAGAACAGTATAATCTATTACCTATCATACATAATGACATATACTTTACCCCATAATATCAAGAAACTTTTATTCAAGGCGTTACCTTCTACAACGCTTAGTTTTGGAGATATTATACAGCTTCAACTAAAATGGCCCACCCTTTATAGTAGGATATTCAAACGTAAAATAAAATCTCTCAAGCACTAGAATCTTTAATCTTAATCAATAAACAAATAATCATACGGATAGACTCATTTCTATATTTTCGGAGGGTTAATAATAATTGACTTAATCCTCTTTTGTGCACCTAGGTGGATGACATTACCGGTGAAATTTTGGTGGTAGTTTACTGGAGTCACTGGGAGACTCCGGTCTCCTCCTGACGAAACAGCAGGAGTTTTATTAAGTATTGCCGCTTTTCTCCCTTCAACTGTTTCGGAGTGCACCAAACTGCTGTGGGACTCCGGAACCGCATAGATGTCAGTGTCACTTGTCAGGGAAAGAATGGACTTTCTGTTGTAGCTTTACTACACTTGGTGCAAAATCCTCGTTAACGTTTTGCTATAAAGGCACACCGACTTTGTGGAATCGTTGCTGTTCTGAGGATTTGGTTGATGTTGAAGGGTACCATTATCGTCTGAACTTACTATGTGCCCAAACACATTCCTTTCGTATCTAATGACATCATGCTTATTATGTCGCTATAGTTAAATTTCAACTGCAAGTACAGTAAATGTTCGGTTTATTTCCAATACATCTTATTACAAGTCACACTTCATCGAGATTTTATACTAGTTACACGATTACAGAGTGTGATGATATAAATCCCAGAAATAGATGCAGATTCGGTCCAGAATGCTATTCAGAGCTATTCTGGAGCTTTGGCCTTTTGCTCGGCTCGTGGAAAGAACGTGCGAATAAGAGAGGCCGGGCAACATCAGAGCGAGAAACACAAACCTTCGAGGCGGCCCTAAATAACCCTCAGATAGCTTTACCTGTACAACTTGAATGAAATGTCAGTTTTGAACGAGTGAAGTATCCTTTGGCAGTTTGCTCCATCAGGTGCGCTTCCGATTGGGATATGTCCATAAACGAAGTCGTAGATCACCGAGGATTTTCCATCAATTGTGCAAAAATACACTCCTATGAAACGTTTACAGGAATTTAGTACCTCAATACTTTAAACTTAGCACAGTATTCAACTTTTTAAATTATATTGAAAATTATTTTCAAATCATGTTTTTGCTAAGCATTTACTCTGTTACTAAATATCTAAGAGTATAATCAAGAAGGTATACCAGTTTTATGTTTTCGGTATCCACTGCAACGTCGTCCTCCGTGGTGCAGTGCTTACCATGCTAGCTTCTAGTTCCCGAGGTCGCGGGTTGAAGTGATAAGATCCGCCCGAATAATATGAATAATAAATAATAACGAATAATAAGAATAATTAATATGCATATAATCAAAATAATAAGAAGGAATATCAGTATGAGGGAAGCATGAAGGAGAACATTAAGAATTAGAGAAAGGGGGGAATAAAACCATGAAGACAGAATTAAGGTAAACTGTAGACATTAATTAATAATAAGAACATGAAGTAAAATGTGGAAAACGTATATTTGAGAACCAAGAAATGTGGCGAAAATCACAGAAAGGTTGCAGACGTATGTAAGGACAGGAAAAGCAACATTAGGAATCGCTTTAGTGACAATACGAACGGAGTATTATACACAGGAGAACAAGACAATGGGCAGGAAACCGAAGTCAGTCAGGCGCACAGAAAATTCAGTAAAGCGAACATAATTTGTTAATGTGAGACGCGAGCCACGCTCGGACGATGAAATTAAGAGCCAATGGTAGATGGAGGAAAAATTCAGAGTTGTAACCAATCAGAATTAATAAAAGTCACGTGAGAAGAGAGAGAAGCTAGAAAAGTAGGCGTGAAATAGAAAATTATCTATGAAGGAGAGCGACGTTCAAACGTGCGTAAGATGCTACACTCTGTGTCGAAACGTCGGGGAGAGAAGAAGTATCTGTGTAGAAATGTGGGGGAGAGAAGATGAGCTGGGGGAAAGAAGTAGATATTGTGTCGAAACGTGAGGGAAAATATAGAAATTCAAAATATGTTATATTAAAGAGGGAAACAGTGCAAATGTCTTCGAGTTATTATTTATGTATCGAAAACTAGTTTAAAGTAAACAGAGTAACAGGGTAGCTAGGAAATGACAAAGAAAGGTAAAGTTATTAACGTAACACGGTAACATACTTCAACTTCTTAAAGTAATTAAGAAAAGGGTAAGAGCACGGAAACAGTAGCAGGGGTGACAGGAAAAATCGCGTCTTATGTGGAAAGGAAATTCGGACGAGGACCACTGTGTGGATCATCAATAAACGGGTCATCTGAGAGGAGAAAGTGAACTTCATTTATCTCCCATCCACACTCCCTGAGGTAAGAGACTCCAGAACTCAAATTCTTCTACCTGAGTCGCCGGCAGCAACAAAGATCCTCCCGAATTAACAACCCAACCACCAAGAACCGAACCCATTACAACAAATCCTTTCCCAAAACCTGCTACAGGGTTCAAATCCGGCGGAGGGCGATGGAATTTTTTCGGGCGTCAAAATCCTTAGCATAGCTTCCTTCTGAAGGGAAGTAAAGCTGGTGGTCCCGTGTCGTAGATTTACGGCACGTAAAAGAACCTTAAGCCTGATAAAGAGGCCTTGGAGCAAAATTACCGGTCTTTCACGTCCAATATAGAATGGGACGCTGAAGACCGTAGCAGTTAAAGAGCGTCCATAAATAAAACTTAAATTAACTTTTAATGGCAACCAGAGTAATTCATGCCATGGTTCTTGCAACTCTCTGCCCCTTTATACAAGTAAAAAAAATATTAAAATAAGAACAGAAGATGGACGGAGGTTAGTGAAGTGGCTCAGACACAATAAATCATGCACATTATCGTTAGCAAGTTTGGCGAGCACGTCGCCGCCAATATTATACACTGGGGCCAACAGAAACAAAATATTAGTCGCTAAACTCCGTGATGATAACGGCTGCACGCTATGAAGCCCCTCTCGAGAAATTCCACACATAGCACACAATTTAAAGACCATTATATAAGCGCTTCCTTCTTCCGTGCTGCTCCTAAGAGAAACAAAATAATATATGAGTGCAGTGGGATGGGTTATTGTTGTTAGTATTATTATTCTCGTCGTGGTTTTAAAGAGCTACTTGTTAAAAGTTGCAGTCCCGAGCGCTAGTAGCAGTAGTTGGGGAAAGTTCACATTTTATGATGGCATTAGTTGCTACAAGATGGCTCTAGTAGAAAGTGCCCTGATATCACCTCCTTAATCTACCGTCCTGATTCTTTCAAGTGAAGATAGGATAATGATGGTGATTACAGCGATGGAGGACCTTTAGGAAAGAACAGATTTATAAATCTAAAAGGATATGTCGTATATGTCTTTTTTTAATTTCATCATTTGTTGCTTTACTAGACCTGCATAAAGTATACTAAACCTTAAGGACTACGCCTAAGACATCTGCTTACATTGAACCACTTATCCTTTAAAACAGATATTCAAATAGAGGGGCTAAACGAACTTCAGTATATGCCATGGTCTCTTCATTCATTTAAGTCCATTAGGGAAGGAAATCACAAAAATTCCTGAAGAAAAGAAACCTTGTTTAAGATAGTTTTTAAAATAAGTGAGGACAATTTTAACACATTTTCACTAAACTGTGGTCTACGGTTAGCATTCTAGAAGTGCTGGGGTTTATTTCTCTGCGTCTTAAATTCTGAAAGGTATCCGTGGGAGCATGACTATAAGTTTCATCGCAATAAAATATTACGTAAACCCAAACAAGAGCAGGCAATGTTTATAAAGCACGAGTCGCTCTTATGAGCTGTAAGTTAAAGGCCATTACTCGTGTAAATGAAACAAAAAGGGAATAAGAAAAGAAAGAACAAAAATATATTTGCGGCCGTTGAGGGATAGGCTACGGATTGATCAGCGAAGTGCTTTGTGTGGAGCATGACATTGATTTTGCGACGAAGTGAGGAAAACGCTCGGAAGCGTTTGAAATAGAGACAAGATGAAGAATGCAGCTTGAGAAATGCACAAACAAAGTGTAAAGAATGGCCGAATCAAGAACGATTGTGTAACTGGTTAGGAAGAAGAGATGCAGTGGAAGGAATGATGGATTTCGAGATAAAGGTCCCAGATGATTATTACGATAAAGGATTTATGTGCAGAGAGTAAGAAGAAAGATAAAGTGCATAGGTGGTGGAGTACGAATTTATGGAGAAGGATCTACCTTTGGGTAGAAAACCATTAGCTATGATACTAAATTTGTATACATTACATTTTGCGTCTTTTCAGTAAATGTTAAAATGCCCGAATATTATTCAGTATTCCTCAAGTACACATTTAGGTGTGCTTATTACAATGATAGTTTTTTCATTGAGTAGCTTTTAATGTTGTTTTAGATAGAACTGGGAACTTCTTTTTACATGTTATTATGTAGTTATTTTTAAAATGTTTAGATATGATTTAGAATCCAAATATACATTTCTATCAGATATTCTGTTTCGAACCAATATTAGGCTTTCTGTGAATAGAAGAGCCTTAGCAGGTACATCTGGGGTTATTCATATTTTGGGATTTGCTAGAGTTTCCGTTTATTTAAAATGTCGTCTTTATAAATATTAAAAAAGTGGATGTTAAAGAATCTATTGTCTTTACCGTTGTCTATTTGTTAAATAACTTGTTCTTACGTCCTACATGTCTATCTGTCATAAGTCTAATGATTTGGTTGTACATAATCGATAAAATTATTTTTGATAATTTGTAAAAATGCTGTGTATCTCTCATTCATTTTCTTCTTTACCTATGCTTTTGTCTGTCGTTTCATTATACATCTACTAGCTGTACAACTACGTGCAAAAAAATCTTGCCCATGAAAGAGCGTAACTTTACAGTTGATAGTGAGATGACAAATACAGCTTCTCTCTTCTACTGCCAAATTTCTCCCCCTCCCATAATCTCAACTATTGCTGTAGCCAGTTTAACCGAGCAAATATATTTAGCTTTCACCCCAACAGCATTAGACTGAGAATGGTGAAACTGGAGCATCATTGCTCAGGAACATCACTGGGCCATCACATCCAATTGCAATAAACTTCTTAATCTCCTCTTGTCAACTTTTATTTCCCGAGATTTGCCTCACGTCAGTCAGCCAAAGAAGCAAATGAATTTTCAGATTCAGATGTTAGTCAATTGTTCAATTGCAGCAAGTTTACGCAGGAAATACACTTATGATCTAGAAGGACCAGAAAGATTTTCTGCACATACCTGTACATAATCCCTCCACATTGGAAATGATATCAGATAGAATAACGAGGAGAAAGGAAAAGGTAAATAAGTAAACAAGAATGGTTGCATATCACAATATAAACCGAGAAAACTGAACCATTGCGGCTTTTCCAAGAAGGGTGTATAACATTGTCTTACTTTTTGGTGCACAAAGAAGAAAAGTGGCATTATGCTCCATTGTTCACATTGTACTCAAAACTGAAGCCTCTTCTTTGCTGCCATGACGATGTAAGGCAATGGGGCAACAATAACTCAAGATAAGCACTCTCAAGAGCCGCATAGAAGTTCCCTAATATTACTGTAGAGTACACTACTGTGGGTACAGATAATGATCGTCATATCATAAAGACTAAATTGCGTTCGCGGGACCTCCTTCATTGTAATTTTATGTTATTTTCAGTTGGAAAGGTCATCCGGAGCCAAACTTTCAGCACGCCATCTTGTCTTTATACGACATAGGATATTAAAGACTGTCTCCGCACCTCTTATTAATTCTATTGCTCATTTACTCGTAGCTAGCAATATGGCAACGGAGCGATTCCGTGCTGTTTTATGGCGCCGGGAACCGCGATAAGGTCGTTTCCAAACTCGAGAAAAGCCTTTATTGGAAACGCGAGGGAGGGGTGATGCTTTCGATTAAGAGTCAACATCCGTTCATTGCCATCCCAGAGTATTTCCGAACTCTTTCATTTCAATCTTCATCTACGCCCTGTTTTTTTATGACTCCGCAATATCTTGGTTTATACTTCTGAATTCATGGAAATACCTACTTCTATCAACAAAACTATAGATTGATTATTCTTTTGGACAGCAGAGTCTTGATGTGTTCTCTTAGACAAACTTCAGTTTCACTTCATAATGCGGACTTTTCGTATGAATGTGCTTAACTGAAACATGGCAATAACCACGATATAGCACGTATACGTAGTGAGCGATCTTAATTTGATTTAATCTTAAACCAGCTTCTTAATTTTTTACTTTTGGGAACAATATTGTGAAAGAAGCACTTCAAGACAGAGGAAGGGAATGAAGGAGAAACAGTATTACGTAAAAGTGGAAACAGCCAACGCGGTTTATCTCAAAGTTTCCTGTCAGTCTGTGGTAAGCGGAATGAGGTAAAGGTAAAGGCAAGGTATTCTACTGGTGAAATGGGCGGTAAGCCAGACGTCACCGAGCAGGATTACTCAGGCGGTAACGTCTGTGGCCTGAATTTGGGAGGTTCCGGTTTCAATCCCCGGCGACCACCCACCTGACCCATGGATTTCTTCGGGGTTTTCCCGCGTCGTCAGCCGAATGCTGGAATGGTTTCTTTCATCCCCCGAATTTCCGGTCCCTCCATTTCGTTCCAATCATCATTTGTTTCATCATTCACCTCGTTTGGTCTGTTTCAGGGTAGGAAGTGTCGGCGTTGGTGTTTCGGTGCAGTGTGGCAGGGAAAAAGGATGCTCTCTGTGAACTTTCTCGTCCCTCGGGTTTCGGCTGGTAGCCAAGGTATAAAGACCGCCCCCGGGAGTGCGTTGGATTCTATGTGGGACGGGGCCCTAGGTTTTTTATGTCCGGATTCCGGAGCGTTTATATTTGGAAACGGTAGGGACTCTGTCATTGCTGTGCCGTCACTCCGGCCGCCCGGAATCCCATCACCTCATTCCTTCCTCTGGAGAGTACTCCTTCGTGGGCCGTCGCTACAATGTCCTCATTCCAGGATCGGTGCTGAATCCCCTCCGCTTTACAACCCATCCAAGCCAGAAGTTATACTACGTTTTATTTCAGAATTCAAATGGATTAATGAAATGGTTTTCCTAAATAAGTAGGTAAAAGAGCACATTTAGGCCGAAAAATGCAGCAGTGTTGCCTCATAATACTATGAGTAGCGTTCCGTTTCTATTACTCCAAAACCTTGTAACTCCAAGTTCCTGAAATATCGCATACTTAGTATCTGCGAATCCAATACAGACGAGAGCACCATCATGTGCAAGTACATATCTGTTATTTGCTGCTGTTTTGTTTTAACACATACGGAAGATATTTTTTCTTAATTAAGATACCTACGCCCTTGAGTTACTAAGCAAACGATGGCTACATACCTACACATGGAGCTAGTAAAGTATGGCAGGAGTGAAACCATGCGTATGTTAAAAATACTTTCTATAATATAAAACCTAATAAATTCATGCTTTTATGGAAAGTCGAACCAAACTTGAAAAATTCTGTGACTCGCAGCATGGATCATCAAAAGGTTTAATGCGCTTATGGACTTCTCGCCGCAATACCTCAGGGATAAAAACTTCGGTACGAACAGTTGAAAATTACGGTGTTCCAGTCCCAGTAATGACATTTAAATGTTCGGTTCTCATTTAATCTTCTAGCTTAGTGTGTATACACGATTAGTGTAACAGAGCAATTATTTGATGCTACATTATTAGAATTGGGCAAAAGGTAGATAATTCATAAAACCTGAATGATATCAAAGAATCGGACAATGAATTGTGCCCAAAGCTACCATATCCGTTTTCTATTAAGTCAATAACCATTTTCAATTGTTTGCCGCAACATAAGTTTTCATTAATTAGTGACATAGGATTACTCATATTATGCTATTTTTCTTATGAAAAATTATGTTCTAGCAATATTTTTGTTCCTCATCAAAAGCTTAGATGTTTTGAAGTAGTAGAGTAACCGTAATAATTTTCTAAGACAATTTATTGAATAGAATTGTATAAGTAATAGGTTATCGTAGTCTCAAGTGTACTTGTAATGCTGCATTGCTTTTAATTTGTAAAAACAACATTGCCACGTTGTTCCCAAATTGGCTACATAATGGATAAGAACTGCACGGCGCATTATTATATGTATTTCATGCTTATTTTTCAAGTTTATATTTTTTATTCAATGTACCTTGATGCAATTTCAATTTCTTTTATGTCTAGCAAGCAAGTGACAATGTGCAACAGTATAAGTTCCCAAAACACAGGAATAAATGAGTATTTCCTAATATTAGGTGATTAAATGAAACTTAAATGACAAGATATACTTTAAAATTTAATCTATAGAATTACGTAAGTTTTAATGTTATAAATGGACACTTAGGTAATAAAACTGTTGTGTATTTGCTATAAATTATTATCACAAGCTTTCAATAAAATATCCATTATTTCGTAAAGAAAGAGCAAAACCAGAATCACTAAGCAGCGTCTGAGGTTAAGTTAATGTTTGCTACCAAGACACATGTATAATAATATAAACTATATTACATTTACTTATTGTGCTCCACTGCTTTCACTTGCATTATTTTCGTTGAGTAAAATGGTCCTTATTTGAGGTTCCCAGTATAACATATTTCTTAAGTTGTAACGCAACGCCAGGTGCAAGTATCTTAAATATTACTTTCAATAAGAAGATCCAGTTATTATTATTATTATTATTATTATTGTTGTTGTTGTTGTTGCTGTCGTCACAGTCCGTTCAATAGAATCCTAATGCATCGAAAGAAGGAGAAAATATTTGAAATTTATCACCTGCCAGAAGCAATCCAGTGCCCAACATTGCCTTGCTGCCTTTGAAATTTCACACGATCAATGTTGAATAGTGAGAGAAGTAAGGTGGGATTTTCTTAGAACAATCGCCTTCCTGACAGGCAGGGGAGGAAGAAGGGGGAGGATATGACGTGACATGACATGAAGTGGGATGGGGGAATACGTTCTTATACATGAACTTGGAATACGACGACGACAAGAGCGTTAGGTACGAGTGACTGAAGAAACATGAAGTTTTGAGAGAGAGAGAAGTTTGCTATGTGCTGTTCCTCGCAGTGGCTGTAGCAAAAAGGAAGAGAGGAATGGTTGTAAGATCACAGGGGTTGAACTCTCACAGCATCACGAGCAAGAACGAATGTTTAATTGCCATATTTTTGTCCGAAACGGAACAAACTGGAACTAAGGGACAGAACAAAAGAGGAATAGTTATTAGAGGCAGTCGCCAACTTACGCTTTTAAGCCTCTAAGCCATCCAGTTTAAAGCTGTGGTTAGACAGCGTAAGTAGGTAAGTAATGAATACTAAACTTTACTAAAAGAGTGAACGAGAAGAAATTATACCACGTGGAAGGGGTATAGATGTCATCCTTTAAAACAGAAATCGATCTTGATGAGTATATTGTAGTTATGAAAAAAGCTATATTTCATAGATTGCTAGAAATGCTCTTTAAGACGTTTTGCATTTGACCTTATGACGCGTCGTCATAGCGGCTAAGTTTAGCTCCACCTTACAGTAGAATGCACGCTTTGTCTCCAATGCCATCGCGAAGTGGTTACTACATAACCGAAACAATATTAACTTTGCTTGTCGTGGTCATTTATCGTTATACGTATTTCCTATATTTTTAGTGAAATTTTTAGCACTTGATATGCAACCACTGTATCATTCCACCAATTCTGGGTTAATTTCTGTATTGAAGCTCTAAAAACGCCAGAACATCTGCTGTGCCATTATGACAAGAGTTCATGAATTTTTTCTTTTTGAAACGTACATCATGATACAAAAAGTTCCTTGCGTGATCCACTGGGTATAATTAAATTTTAATAGATAAAAATTTAATTAGCTTTTGATAAGTTACTTGTTTTTCTCAGCTTATAAACCTACTAAATCTGACGTATGCATATTTGCTTAGCTGGTAACCCAATAAGTAATACGGTTTTAGGTGTAGAGTTTTGCCAACTTAAGGATGAGAGTTAAAAGAAGGTATAAGAAAGCAGATTTCGGGAAAACTGACCTATCCGAATATGTCGTGAAGCACCACAAGTGATATTAAGGAATATGGAAATAATCTCGAAGTTTTCTCAGACAAAAGTTGAAAATGGCGCGAGTGCAAAAATAAAAATAAATAAAGTGGTTAAACAGGCCACCGCATTTTCTTTTTAATCGTTTCGTTTATACAACCCCCTTTTAACATCTATGGTCACATTGGGAGCTTTGGCTTGAGAAACAACTAATGGTGTTTATATTCTCTTTCTTAACGTTGGTGTTAGTCGCCTGTTGAACACATTCGCAACCCTCGCATCCATACTTCCGCACTCTGTGGAGGATAGTGAATAATTCTAGTTGGAGAAACAATCCCCATCCCTGCTGCGAATCGTACCCAGGACCCTGACCACTAGACTTTAAAGGAAATCACTCCTTCTTGCCTTCAGCTTGTATGGACAATACTGTTTGTTGAGGGGTCAGACTGGCTTTTTTCAAACATTCATACTGATCTACGTGCAGCCACTCATAAATTAGCACAAGCAGTGACTCATCACAGCCTTGTGACTTCCACTCAGAAAATTGAGCTATTAAAAGTATATATATATACATATACTAATGGACAGAATAGGATATATACTTCAATTATTTAGATTTTATACTTCTTATAATACAACTGGGAATATAAAGTTAAAATTGAATGAATAAGTGCAGGAAAACAGAAACAGTAAACATGAAATCTTTAAGATCTCTAAGAAGATTTAACGTGTGTATAATTTTACAAAAATTACAGCAAAACTACTGCGTGTGTTGGCACAAAATGTGCATGAAATTACACAATTGCTTTCCAAGATAGTAGTGTATGGAAAGTCAGAGATAAACATGATAAGAAATTACCTTCTGAATGTAATACTTCTGTGTTATATCTCTAATAAATTAACAAATGAGAAGGAGCAAATGTCACCACTCACCATTGGCACTCTTCTGCCGTATGCAAGGTTAACTTCTCGCTCTTTATTTCCTGCGTTGAATACCTCTGACTAGCAAACTCAAAAAAGTTGTCAAGTTTGTCTTCAATCTAGGTGTAAACGCGGTTGCATTAGAACCTTCTGAGTTTTTAAAATTTTTACAGCTATAGCTTGAAGATAAATCCTTTACATTTTTTAATTTTTGTTTCTTTCCTAGAAAGTTAGTGCCAGGATTTACGGACATTCTATACAGCATGAAACGGGTTGAGGGGGGAGAAGGGAAATAAATCATCAGCGAATCACACATTAAGAATTCTTCTGGAACTCGTAACAATGGAAGAAGTTACTCGAAGGGGCAGAAAAGTAGATGAACAAGTAAGAGGTTGCCAGTAGAATGCTAGATTTCCACTGAAAGCATGATAGTACAACCCAAAAGGACTGAGACTATTTGGAATAAGACAATAAAAAGAATATTTTTGATAGATGGAAACAGATCAAACAATCTAAACCTTAAGTTTATGATAATAATGACAAACTGAAAACAGAAGGCTAGAGATTCTCAGCAGTAGTTTTTAACATAAACCCTTAGAATATAACATTATAGATAAGTAAAATTTCCTGAAGACATGGCTCCGGTCACAATGCCAAAACTAGTAGGATGATGGCATTCATGATATTGTGATGACGATGAAAACTCTGGTTATGACGACAACGATGATAACGATGATGTAGTAGTAGTAAAAAGACTTTCAAGGAATATGTTTCAGGCAGATAGATTTCGAAGTATTACAATTTCACAACTGAAAATGTTTGAAAGTGATTATGAAATTAACTGTCCAAAATATTTTCAATCTATGGTTTCACAATCCAGTTCCATTTCTGATGTTGCAGACATTTAAAATGCTGTACCTTTATACACATCAGCTTACACTGCAAAAAACTGTATTTATATTGATTATTTGGCTAGTTTTCTTCAGGTTTAGTGCTCATTATGAACCGGATTCTATTGATGCTCTGATTGGGGGTTCGTATCAACATAGCAAAACTTATTCACAAGAGGTATGCCCATTGGCTTTATAAAATATCTGTACATTTTAAATGGAATAATCGGTGAAATCGAAGGTCAAATTCTTCAGAAAAGATGAAATATAACTTGAAATATATACTGTTAAAACAAAATGGTAATAATAGCAAAGATAAAATGTAATTTGAAATACAAACTGTTACAACAAAATAATAATAGTTTCTCAAGTACGAGACTGTTTTTAAAGTACCGATAATTCTTTTTTAAAAAATAACACAACATCGTTTTCCAAATACCTTATTATCATTCATTATCTTACACCTTACACTACTTCTACACATGTCACCGCCGTTATTCAGGCACTTGTCATAACGGGAAACAAGTTTCTTTATGCCTTCGTCAAAGAATGATGTCGCCTGTGATGAAATACAAGTCAGCACTTCTTGCTTCACAACATCATCGTCGTTGAAATGTTTTCCACAAAGGAATTTCTTTCTTCAGATGAAGAAACAGATGAAGTCCGCTTGGTGCCAAATCCGGATGTAGGGAGGGTGGCCGAATCCTGAGTTTGTTTGGCTGTGCGTGATCGACCATTGTCACTCATTATTGTTTCTCCAAACAATTGGCGATGAACTTTTACTGGCGTGACATTCAAAAAAAGCGAATCACCGACTTTACAGTCGTCGGGTCAATCGATTGTTTTGACAATTTCGAAATGCTCTAATAACAGGAAAACACAAAGTGACGATCGCTCACAGCTGCGTTTCGATTCCTAATGAATGGAGGAACTGATCGTGTATGCTCAAAATCGCGATTGCAGCGCTGCAGCGACAAAATATTAAAACGGTACTTACTTTTAAAACACGCCTCGTAATTTCTCATGAACGTGGAACAGAGCTTTAGATTTCGACCCGTGTATCTTGTCTTCAAGTTCTTCTGCAAGCATGCATGGTGGAAAAGAAAGAAATTACCCAGAGGTGACACCATTATCATTGTTACTTGGAGCGATTACGTAAATTCTGCGTATATTAATCTCAAAGAAACGGTGAGGCTTTATGGATAAAGATAAAGGCTGGTACTTCACCTCACAGTGAAGCAATGTTTGTACACTCCTGCGAGGGAGGAACGGGTTGAGTGGCATGAGGAACAAGCGGAACAGGCGTCATGGCTCCTGCAGATGTCATCCTGCTAACTGGTAGACAGCGTGAACACATAGCACGGTTTTTGCTAACCCTTTCGCACAGCATTTCTGCTGTTCTCGCGCTTGCAGATGACCAACAAATGAACAGCACCTTTGTAAAAATTCCAAACATATATCTGTTCAACTATACTCTCTTTCATAAAAATGACATTTTTTGCAAACGTATGAAGCAATAAGCCTTGGAACAAACTTGCGCAGACATGGGCTTCTTTTGAGCTTGATTGAGATATTTTTGCTCTTATATTAGTTGTAATATTAACCAGATAAGATTTAACCTCATTTAAAAATAGTCATCATATAAATGCAGCTAATTCAGTGATACATGCCTTCATGCCTTTCCATTGATTTTTATTTCCTCTACTGCTTAAGAAGAGCAAGTATTGTTTTTGACCCAAAAATTCAATAGCGAGATTTGAGCGGAAATGCACAGTTTGAGACTCCCGAATACAAAAAAGAAAAGCATCTTTAGTAAAAGGTCCACGTGTGTTTCAGTGTATCTGTGAGCAGCATAACTTTAAAAAAATAAAAAGTTGGTTAAATACCAAAATTAAAATTTAAGTACAGCATATTCCAAGAACTCAATGCAAAGATGTTTAAGAAAATGCCCCATGCCAAACTACCCTATACATGGAACATTTTTCGAAAACTTTGATTTCCTCAAAAATGACTATAACAAGTTGTATTTAAAATAGTGCATGTTTAAGATATTTTCATGATAAATGAAATATCTTGAATTTTCTGGGAATAACCTCTGAAGACTTTTCATTCTAAATGACTTTTGCATAACTGGTAAACCGTAAGAGATAGACAAAATCTTACTACACAAAAAGTGTGGATCTCATTAAGGCATACAACTTATAAAAGATACCTTTTTTTCTTTCTTCCTTTTTTGAGTTAAACACTTCTAAGATATTCCTTGTTATTGGTTTGAATTTTCAAATAATTATGTGTATTTTTCCCAAATGAGAAGTCTTATTTTTTTTCTCGTGGTCAAACAGGGTATAGAATTTCAAATCGATCACATAGCGACACGCTCTTTAAAAATCTATCGCTTTACCTAATGTACCGTACAACGAAATTTGTAAATTCAAATGTTATCTGGATTAACAAGAAATAAAAGTAAGTTTTTGACAGACTAGTTTGTTGAAGAGCTAGTAGAGTAACTCATGTCAGTCCAACACATCAGATTTTTATTATAAAAATTCCAGTGCAACTAATTACTTCCTCTACCCAGTTTCGTTTAGTTCTGCATTTACTCGACAAAATGTTCCTGAAAAATCTTTTATTTGTATCCATTTTTTTATTAATCATGATAAATGTTAGTAATGGTTTCAACTAAGTAATTCTTCGGAAATACATATTTTGTGAGCTAGGATAAAAGCCAACTGTTTAAGAAGCAAAGATAATTATATGTGAGCCATGACGTTAATATCTGTATGAGCGTAACAGCACTTAACATTTCCAACAGAAATTGCTTGGAATTTAGAAGAATTCAAAGAATGACACTGTATATTTTGGAAATGATTAATAGCATAACAAATTGTATATCTTGATGAGACCTACGTTTTTCCATAGTAAACAATGTTCTATCCCTTAAGGTTTCACATATAAAGGTCCGAAACAACTAAGAATATTTCCAAACTTATTTGATTCAAACGTATTTGACTCATTCCAAAGCTATGTCACATTTTAATGAAGTTTCTTATGAGTATTTCTGAATATATATTGGAAAAATTATTTCCTTTTATTTTATCCATTTCACCAGAAAACACATCAAAATCCTTATCCATTTTGCGGTTCGACGTGATTAAAACTGAAATAAGTTAAGTATATGTAGAACTAAATCAAGTTTTACTTATATGATCAAATATGCAGCCTTTAAATCACTATGAGTTTCACCCCTCCAAAAGTTAGACATTAAAATAATTAGAGTTATGTAAATAAAACTGTACGGCTTATTTTGGCTGAAATCACAAAGGAAGCGGAAGTAGGTATTACTATTATTGATTGTTCTTTCACACAAGCTGTGTGTATGAGAAGGTTGGAAAGGTAAAATCAGACTGAAAAATTTACTGCTATAGTCGGGATTTTAACCACGAATCTTCCGTTTTCCGCGCGGTTGCTCTAAACAACTTATCTACAATGGCAACATGCCGACACGGCATTAAACTCCTCTACTAACTCGCTTTTCCCCGAGGAACTACAAGGAGATCTCAAATCATTTTAGAAATGACATGCCCCAATGGTGATTTACAATGTCCTAAGCACTTTAAGTCCGGGACTTTAAAGTTAACCTCTATTAAGTCAATTGTTAATTATTCTTTCATACCAGGCCGTGTGCAGGACAAGGGTTGGAAATGTAGAATCAAGCTGAAAAATTCAATGCCATATCCGAGATTTGAACCATGGATCTTTCGCTTTACTTGCGGTTGCTTTAACCAGGAGTTACTATGCTATATTTACTGCGCAAATACTTAATGTTCTAAACGTTTCATATGCGACCGAAAGGCAGAGTCTAAGAGAAATGACAATTAGAAATACGAAAGGATGCGACCTCTATCTCTTGCTAACCCCAGTAGGTACGCTGTTGTTTTATTGTTCGGAGCAATGCTGAACTGACAATTACACGTGCCACCAGCGCTGAAATAAAACGATAACAATATCCCTAGATGTTTGCTTTCCATCGTTACTGGTAGAGAACTGTTCGTTTTTTGACCCTCGCTGCTTGTATTTAACGATCGCCCAAGTTGAATGTAAACCAAATAACATTTATGTTTTAAGTCCATGATACCAGGGTCATTCACAGTAAGTTTCGCTAATAATATTTTCATCTGTATTTACATTTTTTCAGGTTGAATAACAGACCGACATAAACCGTTCCGCGAGTAGCAGTTGTCTTCGGCTTGTTACGCTGAATTATTTAATGATGTAAGCGCAAACCGTATAGTCGCTTTTATAACGAGCTTTTTACATCAGGTTGAACGTTTCCGAAGTCAGGTCCTGCTTACTTTGTTTATGTGATCACTTAAATCCGGGCAAACGAGCGGGGTGGCTCAGGCGGTAACGGTCTGTGGTCCACATTCGAGGGGTCTGGTTCGATTTCCGCTGCCGACCTTCCTGACCCATGGCTCTTTTTCGGGGATTTCCCCGGGTCGCTAAGCGAATGTTGGGAAGGTTCATTACATCCTAAAAATTTCCTGTCCCTCCATTTCACCTCCATTCTCTTTTCACTTCACCTTTCATCTGCTTGGTATATTTCAGGATTGAAAGTGTTGGCGGGAGTCTCGGCGTTGCATGGCAGGGGATATGGATGCTCTATGTAACCCTTCGTCCTCCGGAATCGGGATGTACAAGCCTGCAGGGGTGAGGGGAGCCGGTTGCGCCAGCTGGCATTCGGAAACCTTTAATTTGTATACGGTAGGGCCCCTGTCCTCTGCCCTATCACGCCTCCAGATTCGGTCGCCCTCTGTTTCCTCTCATCTTACCCCTGCCTTCCGGGGGCGCTCCGTCAGAGACTTAGGCACGAAAGATCTTGTAGGTATGTGCTAAGCCCCCGACGCACCTAGTCCTGTTACTACTAACTCCGGGTAACAAAGCAATTTTGTCAGCCCATTTATTATTTAAACCGAAAACATGGATTTTATTACTGTAGTAATGCATTTAAAGACAGACAAGATTATTCTTAAATAAACTTACTCATGATGGTGCCCAGGATATGGAGTTAAAAGATGGACCTTATTTCAGTTGTATCCTGACAGACTTAACCTTGAAGTGCTGCGGATATTCATCGATGTCCTTCCTCTACAAACATGTACAGCAAATTCCTCTTAGTAAGCCCTTAGCCGCGAATAATACTATTCTATTCATCACAAACTTCGTATATAATTCTGCATGATTGTGTCCGGTTATAAATGCTTTAGATCCCAATGCAATACTTCCTCGGATAGAAAATGATTAAAATGTCGTACACATTTCTGAAACTGTAATGCTATAAACGCATTGTAAAGTATGCAAGTACATTGGGAGAAAACTATGGAAATCTTGTTAAAATTGGTGCGGAGCCAGTTAAGCAATAAGAGAACCACCTGCGCTGGGTAGGATGAATGAAGTTTAGCTTTAGCCTTTTCACAATAGCGTAGTATACAATTTTCAGAATGGTTAGTACTTAAAAACACCTATCGCCCATATGTTTCTCTGGATATATGAGGATACAATTATTATCTTTAATAAAGAACTAATTAACATAGCAGTAGACAGTTCTGCACTCAGCAGCCACTGAAATATAAATGAGAATATACGGTGATGTTAATACTCGTACAAGGGGAAAGGGGAAAAATGGGATTAGATAAATGTTTGTTGTTTTAAGAATGTAAATTACATTTTTATTCATGAAACATGTGGTAGCCTTGTTTAAAAATACTCCAGAAAAATATTTTTGTATTGATTAATGATCTGCGTTACGTACAAATAGCACTAAAGAAAATCTTCGGCGGATTTTGTATCGTTTTCTGGGGTCTTTGAGGCGTGTCCTTCACCTTACCTATCACAGAGCGTGGTGACTTGATAACACAGCAATAAGGGTGAAAAGAGGGTAGGTTTTTACCTTTGCTTTTTCTGGTGTAATTGAAACCAAAACAAGTTTATTGTTTTAGAACAGTCATGCCGTGTACTAGCGAAATTACTCGTGGACGTAACGTGGGAATGTGGGAGGCTGGTCGCACTGTTGCAGCAATTGCAACGGCAGTGCATAAAAGTGTTTTTATAGTAAATTACTGGATAAAAATATTCCAGGAAAGTGGGGAAGACGGTATACATGCTCGTCAGAAAGTGGATACTCCGCGTAAAACATCCGGAAATTATGATATTCACTTACTATATGTAAATTACTCTGTTGTTATAATTGACTGATCATGTTTAGAAACTAGAGATAAATGTGTATATGTATGTGTTTTACTGAATATGACATACATAATATGGTAATAAAAATGGGTTATATTTTTGTCTATAATCCTGTTGTATTCCTATGATCAGCAATATGTTAATAAAGCATATTAACCAATTATAGTTTGAATTAGAGGGAAAACATGCTGCTTTATTTATTTATTATTTAATTATGTTTCCTTCTATACAGCAACAAGCATAGTTCTGCTTATTTTTTGTTATAAAGTGTTGCCTTGCTATGTATTTATTAAATAACATTTAAGCTTTAATTTGAAAATCTTATCACACCCACATTCTACGTTTCGCTAACCTGGGCGCTCATCAAGTTTTCCACTTAGCTTTTAACCCTTTCAAAGGTGTGTTCTGCATTAGCCGATAAGGTATGGGCTACCAATCACGATAAGAGGTTTGTATGACAAACTGAATGCACTCACTCTACCTCTTTCTGTTTTAGCCAATACAATCAAGGGCATAAACATATATTTCGTTTCTACGCCATTTTGTAACCTTTGTTGTGCTATTGGTGCAACTATTTAGCAGAAGGACTGGCGCATCCTTGCACCGTGGCCTAAATCAAACAATGAATTGGCCATGGCTTCACAAGGCCACGTACAACGATAAATAATGTGACGTAGACGCGAGGTGCAGTGAGATTTTCTTTGGCGCTCTTTGTACAAGTAGACCGTCGAGAATACGAGGGTATTTCATTTTGTGTCTCTAAACTATGAATCGAATGGGGTTTAAGAAACATGTGTCACTTGTCAGGGCTGTAGTAGTGGGAAGGAATGGCTTCTTCTTTACATCATTACTCCCACATGCAATGTTTGGATGTGACAGGCGAAACCCGTCCGAGACTGGCGTGGCTGCAAATTCATGGTTCTGCTCCTCCAATATTACCTACTTCATCTTCAGCCTGTCATAGTCACTTCATTGTTGTCATGCTATTTAATTGGCAGCTCTTTAACGTGCCAATCGTTGTATTGGAAGATTAGATGTGATAATTATAAGGCCATAACATTTGCTTTGTCCCATCAAACATACAGGATGGAATTCTGTACATTGAGAAACTCTACAAATAACTAACGCTAAGGGCACTAGTTACTGTACTTTCTAATTTCTACAAACTGAATTGAGTTTTCTTATCACAGATCTGTTTAACCTAATTATAATAGAATTTGAATTTTCATTATCCAGTGTACTAACTTTTTAAGAAATAATCTTTAGAAAATTGAAGTGGCACACCTGATAAAAATTTGAATTTTTTTTTATCTCAAATGTAGCTATTTACAACAAAAACATTAGATGACATTAGGACTAGGAGCGGAGAGGGACTTAGCACCTTGACCAATGAAGATCTTTTGTGTCTAAGCACTCCAGGAGAGAGGAGTGGGATGAAAGGAGACAGAAGGCGGCCGGACCAGGAGACAGGACAGGCAGAGGGCAGGGTCCCTACCATTTTCCAGATCTAAACTCCCCACCCCCTGCAAGCTTGCACATCACACTGGGGACCTGGGACTCGGAGGCCGCCCCCGTTCTGCAAACGAAGTGTTGCATAGAGCATCCTTTTCCCGTGCCATGCAACGCCGGGACTCCCAGCGACACTTGCAACTCCAAAACAGCCAAGCGGATGAAAGATGACGTGAAATGGGAATGTAGATGAAATGGAGGGACAGGAAATTCAGGGGAAATCATGAACCTTCCCAGCATTCGCCCAGCGATCCGGAGAAACTTTCGATAAAAGCCAATGGGTCAGGAAATTCAGCCGCGGGAATTGATCCCACGACCTCCTGAATGCGTTGCCGCCGGAGCCATCCCCTCGGTTTCTGTAACAGTAATGTTTTTCTGCAAAAAAAATAGAATGTGTAACACTTTAAGTTTTGTAAACATCAACCATAGGTACATGTCAAATTTTTAAAATACTAAACTCAAAATATTCATTATGTCAAATAAGGACACCCAAGATTTTTCATTCAATTTAAAAAAAATCTAATCTGATAATCTGAAAGAAACCGAACAATAATTGCATCCTGAAAAATATTTTGTAACAAAAATGTAACGAAACAAGAATATGGAAAAATCGCGTTTAAAACTGTCACGGGCTATTTGCACACATTATGCTCGTCCATTTAAACGTCGCGTTTAAGATTTAAATGGTCAGAAGAGCAAAACTTCTATTGCATCCTGATTCTAATGTATTTGAGGATAAATGATTTTTTTCGAAAAATGTATTGATGATTTATTATCAATTACCTTTAGCTGCATAGTGGGTTGACCTGAAGCCATTATTGCTTTTTCAGAACTGGTTTTAGTTAATAACTATATGCGTTACCTTGTTATTAAAAATGACTAAACCGGTTATTATGAAACTTTTTGTAGGTTTTAGGTTATTGACGGAGGAGGATTTCAGTACTGCGACTAAGTCTAGAACTATTGTACCTACCAGACGTCCGAGTGGAAATGATGAGGTGAGGAATTACCAAAGATGGCCAGGTTCGATGGCGATAGGCACACCGCAGCCGAGTCGTGTACATTTCCATAATGTGAATCCTGGTAGAGTATACCACCAATACCACCCCTAGTCGTGAGAATAGGTACCGATAACAGAGTAAACACACTTATCTCCTCTCCACTGCATACACAACACTCTATCGTCCACCGCGCTTAGCTCTGCAACCACGAAAGTTACATATAGAAATGAAATAAGGAATGAGTGATTGGAAAATTCATGATACGTAAGAATTCATCCCAGTATTTGCCTAGAAACCAGGAAAAAACAGGAAAATTCCTCAGTCAGGACTGGTCGCCGGTTGAACACAGGGCCTTCCGAATGCCAGCATCAAACGTCACCTGCTATGAAACATAGAACATAGGATACCTTATCCCTTACTTACAGATTAGCTAGATGACATTTTAGTTACTTTAGGGAAGACGAAGTAATAGGATAGGATAGGAGTAGAAGCGGAGGAGACGTAGCACCTCGACCTACGCAGATATTTTGTACCTAGGGCCCTGACGGGGCGCTCCCGGGAGGGAGGGATGAAGTGACAGGAGACAGAAGCATGACAGGCAGTGGGTAGGGTCCCTACCATTTACAAATTTCAACTCCTCGGATGGCAGCTGGTGTAGCCGGCTCCCCTCTTCCCTGTGGGCTTGCACATTCCCTAGGGAGCCCGGGACTCGGAGACTGCTCGCAGTCCGGGGAGATGAAGGCTTATAGAGAGCATCCTTTTCCCCTGCCATGCACACGCCGAGATATCCCGCCGACCCTTGCAACCCTGAAAGACCAGGCAGAAAATGTGAAGTGAAATGAGAATGGAGATGAAATGGAGGGACAGTAAATTTGGGGATGTAAGGATTCTTCGCCTGAAGACACGGGGAATCCCGAAAAAGCCCATAGGTCAGGAAGATCGGCCATGGGAATCGATCCCACGACCTCCCAAATTCGGGCTACAGTTGCACGGCCTGAATCATCCCGCTCGGTAAGAGGAGGTAATAAGATGGCATTAAAAAAAAATCTGAAGGGTTGCATTCACATGACGTTCTATACTCACGCTTCTACAAACTATCCGTTATTCTTCTATCTGCTTCTTAATAATCGAAATTTGCATATACTACCTTTTAAAGAATAAGAAAGATGCATTAGGCCAAGCGTTAGTCAGATTTTTAAGAAACGGATCATTACGTGATACCTTTGAAATTCCAAGATATTTGCCTGACCACGAGAAAAAAACAAGAAAGCTTACTACTTCAATAAAATTGAAAATTCAAACCATTAACAAAGAATATCTCGGAATTAGTAATACCATAAAAAATGTTACTTGACATAAATTGTGTAATTTAACGAGATTTAAATTGTTTGTGTGGTGAGATTTTATCTGTCTCTTACGGTCTATCAATTATGCAAAAGTCTTTCAAAATGAAGAGATCTTCATAGGTTATTCAAAGAAATTCAGGATATACATTTTATTTGTCATTGAAATATCTTAAACATACGTATTTTAATCAAAATTGTTAGAGCCATTTTTGAGAAAATAAAGAAATCTGAGATTTTTCCATGTTTAGGGTGGTTTGGTTTCGGGTATTTTCTTAGAAATCCTCGTGCCGCATCCTTGGAACACCCTCATCTTAAACACCGAGTTTGATATTTATCCAAGATTTCGTTTTTCAGTTATGCTGTTCACACACACACACACGCACACACGCACACACGCACACACACACGCACACACACACACACACACCTCGCGCGAGCGGAACGTTTTATAAACATTCCTTTTATTTTATTTATTTGTTTATTCACAAAGCCTCAAAGGTGTGTATTTTCGGTGAAATCTCGGTATCGGATTCTTGGGTGGAATACAATACTTCATCTACTTATTAAGTATAGCTAAGCAATAGAGACAGTAAAAATTGAAATATATAATTTATTACTGAGTTTTTAAAACCTGTTACACATTTTTTTTTCTTTATAGAATTGCTGTAAAATGAATATTTAGGGTGTTACCAGTTATTCGCTGTTCTTCGTTATATAATCATTTAGGGTCACATTTTTATCATTGCTGCTTACCATATATTTCCCAAAGCGTGAAATCCAAAATGTTCTTGCCGCTCATGTTGTAGATACCTGGTTGACGTTTCTATTTCGGTTAACCTCAGCCTTTGGTGTGCATAACGAACACGCACAAATTAGACAAGTGTAGTATCAAAGCTTTGGAATGTTTTTGATTTGAAATACAAATAGCTTTTATTTGTTGTATTATCGCTGTAGTTTATACCATGCTTTATCTTTCTGTGTTATATTGTAAACTAGACCTGTATTTTTACTTTCTCTACTACGTATAGTAAGTAGGAGAAGTATTGCATTCCACCCAAAAATTTGATACCGAGATTTCACCGGAAACACATGTTTTGAGGCCTCCTGAATCCAAAAATATATTTTTGGAAACATGTCCGTGTGTGTGTCTGTGAACAGCATAACTCAGAAACGAACAGTCGGATAAACACCAAACTTGGAGTTTAGGTTCAGTATCTTCCAGAGATGCCACACAAAGGTTTTCAAGAAAATCCCCCACCCCAGATTACCCTTTACATGGAACATTTTTGGAAATTTTTAATTTTCTCAAAAATGGCTCTAACGATTTTATTAAAATATCATATGTCTAAGATACTGTCATGACAAATAAAATGTATATTTCGAATTTTCTGGAATGTCTCCAAAAGTGTTCTTCATTGTGAACGACGTTTGCATAACTGGTAAACCATAAGAGATAGACAAAATTTTACTACACAAAAAATGAAATGTAGATCGCGTTAAAATACACAATTTATGTCATACATATTATTTTTTGTTGAGTGAACCATTTTCGAGATATTGCTTGTTATTCCCTTAAATTTTCCAATGCTTATACTTGTTTCACATGGGAATTCGTTATTCATTTTTTTGTCCTGGTAATGCAAAGAGAATGGAATACTCCACATAGCAACCAGCTCTAAAATATTTGACTATCGCTTAAAACCTACCAATTCCCCTTGCATCTACAATAAGATTAGCAATAAGGTTAACATCTCGATATCTCGATTAACATGAAGCATATGAAGAATAAGCGTTTGTAAAAATAGTTTGTACAAGAGTAGAGAAAGTCATGTGAGTGTAACACATCAGATTTTTTTATTTATTTATTGCCGATTAACTACAAGCAGCTATATTGTGACACAAATTAGAAGAAATTGCAAACATTTCAATACAATACAATACATTATAACAAATTAATTCAACTTAATACTACATTTTAGTTCTATAAGTTTGTTTTACAGTCAAAGTTTGTTGTACAGTGATGAAGGGTGAAAAAGTTTAAGAATAGTTGGAATTATTTTTCTGTTATTGAGTACTTTGGAAGAGAGTTGTTGTATTGTACTGTTTTATTTTTTCCTCGTATACTAGACATTCTGTGAAGATGTGGTTGATAGTTTTTTTTGATAATGTTGACATTCATATGGCGGTTCCTTGAGTAAAATGGCAGCATGTGTGAGATTTGATTTTCAAGAAACATGGATTGAATTAACGTAGGCTAAAGAATAACACAAACATTGATGCAGGTTCGACTGGCTGTATAAAAGAAGGCGGTTGTCGTAATTAACTCCGTATATCCGTCAGTTAAAGTAGGGGAAGTATTATATTCAATCCAAAAAGGACAATTTCTCCATAAGTACATGTTTTTCTACTATGAATTCCAAAAAAAAAATCTAAAGTCCAAATCAGAGACCATCACTCACGCTCTTAAGGGGTAAAGGGATTAATCTGTATCGCAATCAATTGGAAAGACGTCATAACCCGGACACCACGCTGGGGTCAAAGACCGAACATCGGTGAGAGGGTGATCTTATCGTTAGTCGCAAATGTACACACAGAATCGACAAAACTTTTATCTGTTTATGGATATTGAATAAAGTGAAAATATTGATGTTCGTTAGACAAGAAGTTTATATTTTAAAATGAATTTAATTTTATAAATAGTAATAATAGTAATCGGGTGTGCAAATAATAATGCTTCAGGTAGATACTGGAACGAAATTATGAACACTGAAAGCCTGATATAGTAACAGTATTATAGGGAAAACATACAAAACCTGGACATCTTTATTTTGACTTGGTTCTAGCGAGCGAGAGAGTAAGTGAGTGAGTGAGTGAGTGAGTGAGTGAGTGAGTGAGTGAGTGAGTGATAGAGTGAGTGAGTGAGTGAGTGAGTGAGTGAGTGAGTGAGTGAGTGAGTGAGTGAGTGAGTGAGTGAGTGATACAAGAAATATTGATTTTTCGTTGAAATGTTAGGTAAGAACGTGCAGTGGATTTTTAATAATAAACATTAATCAAGAGTTATCGCCTTACATTAATTTGTTATTCTTATCATTCTTTTTTGGACTAAGCACACCATTACACTAAACACGACAATACATTTATAGCTTTCGTGTGTAACAGTCACATGATTTTCTCAATCCATCTTCATTTATTTGCACAGGTACTCTAACAATTATTCAAACAAACCTTATTTTCTGTCCTTTCTGTGTCAAGTTGTTTCATTCAAGAATGCTTATCATGGTGTAAACATTTTTAGGCTAGATTAAAATTCAACAATTTACAAAGCAAAAAGCGATCAATTAACGTTCTCTGTTGGAGAATTGAAATGAATGGTAAATAGTTCGAAAATGATTAAAATACGTTTTATTGTCTTAAAACATTTAAATTTTCCTTAATAGGTTTTTGTCTACCTTTCGTGCATTCCGAACTGTGTGTATAATGTTGAATGAAATGATCAGTTGCTTACTATATTTCGAGACATGGTTAATTTTATTTTTATCACGGTAACTGCACAAAATTATAGTATTTTATCAAAAACCTTGAATCAACGTTTGAAAAAACAAAATATCACAAATATTATTTCATGTATAAAATTATTTGACGTTGAAAGATTTTCTGAAGATCTTCTCTTGCACTCTTAAAGAAGCTTCAATTCAATTTTAAAGTTGGTATTTATCCAAAACTTTCATTTTGAATACACATACTGACCAACATGTTCCCACTAACATTCTAGTAAATGAATAAGAATATACACTTCCGTATAACTCGTGTTATCAAATCTTGGTGCCCAACAAATGCTTCCTTTACTTTCGGTAAGCGTAGAAAGTAAAACAAATGCTTCAGCCATGATTATCACATTATTTATGCGGTAACTTCTTTGGCTTTGTGGCAAAACTCTCTAATTCATTAATGCTGATCCACATAGAAACAAAAGAGAAACGCTTCGTAGCAAACCAATGTAATTCCTTTCTCCGTGTTGCATCCAAAGGGCCTGTTGTTTCATATATTTCTAACAAAAAGATCGTTTCACTGTTGTATGTCTTGGCTTCACAGGATCTAGCAGTAACGGTAAGTACATTTGCCGTAAAATGAAACAGTGCCTCGCACCTTAACGTTTTAATCGTAATTTGACGATTACTTATCTTATTTAGAGGTCAGAATGATCATTGGTGCAACGAAATGATGATGAATGCAGCAGTTTCGACATCTTAATATGTAGATATTGTAACAAAAAATGTGTAAATACAAACAAAATTATTACGTTATAGAAAGGTGGAAATTCAGTTAATACGAAATACTCGAACAGCCCTTCTTGTCATCAGAAATATGTAGCTGCTGCATTACTGCATTTAATCTCTTTTAAGAAACTATTGTTTGCTAAGAAGTGATTATATGACAAGTATGATGGATGAAAAGGTTAATAAGCTTTGGTCTATAAATTGAATTGTAATTACTTGTGAAAAAAATTCGAGAAGATGTAGTACCTAATCTAGAGATACTATTGAGCTGAATAAGCCAAATAAAAAAAAATTATTCAATGTTTGTGGATATTATACTACTATCACCATGCATATACAATTTTCAGAACATTCTTCGTAGCAATAGGTCACATATACTTATTGTGACCCCGCGTGCGAAACTACCTGTGGGCAGCTGGTAAGCGCCTTCCATCCCGCACCTGGCTGGGACCTTCGAGTGACCGTCGGAACAATAGTCAGTGCGGAACATAGCCATTATGTGCCCCTTCCTTGTTCCAGAACATTCCGTTCGACAATTTCTAGTAGCCTTCCTTTCTAGAACCTTTCGTTTTGTTTGCGAGGCCTATATAAGGAGCTGCTCTTGCCCGAACGGTTTTGTTCTGTTAGTTAAGAAGTTACGAAGTGAAAAGTGGACAGTGGCAGTGAAAGTGAACAGTGCCAGTGCATTCAATTGTGAGCTGTGATTTGACGGATCAGTTGTACTGTATTCGAGCGTATGCCAAAAGTGACTCAAATATAACATTTTGCTACGCTGATGACTAAGCGATAAAGTGTGTTTCGCAACAACTGGTGTCCTCATTTGTTATATTATATTGGTTTACGCGTTCAGTGTTTTCATTTAAACTATTAAAAGTTTAAGTGTTTGTAAAAAGTATGTAATAAAACATTTAAACATCAAAATACAAAATAATACGACAGTAATCCAGGAAGGAACGACCGTTTGCACATTCCCTCTGTCCAGATCTCCATTGGGCTACTACCCAAGGCCGAATGGCGTCCTCGATATCTTTTCTGAGCGTTGTATGAATGACAGTAGAATCAAATTGTTATTGTGCATTCTGTGATTGTTCAAACTGTGCTGTGTGATACAAAGTCCCACCGACTGAGAGGTGAGAAGTGTTATTCAATTTTTGAGTGCTCGAAACTTGAAATCTGCACAAATTTACCGTCATCTAAAGGAAGAATTTGGTGATACAGTAATGAACGAAAGGAATGAGAGGAAGCTGTGTGAAATGTTCAACAATGGATGAACAAATGCATTTGTGAAACTCGACCAGAACATACGTCACCTATCGTAGATTATTTGAAGAATCCTCTTCTTCTTTTTCTGTTTACCCTCCTCGTATGCAGGACTTACACCCCTCAGGACTTACAAGCGGGTGCCTGTGATCAGAGAGGCCTATCGAGTCGCAGACACTTTGGATCGGATAGATTATCCAGGATGTGTGATCAGCCCGATGCCTGGCATGATAGCGAGGAAGTAGATTATATGAAATGATGTTGAAATGGATAAACGGAAAGGTGAAGATGGAGCAGTTGTGGAATGAATGGCGGGGAAAACCGGAGAACCGGAGAAAACCGGCCCAGACGCCGCTTTGTCTACCACAAATCCCACATGCGGCTCCCTGAGATCGAACCCGGGTGTCCTTGGTGAGAGGCGAGCGGTCACCACTCAGCCACGACGCCGCCACTGATTTGAAGAATCAAATGAACAGAAAGGTCGTGCAAGACAGATGCTTACTATGGTCAGATTTCTTTCCTCGTTCTTTGCTTGATGAAATTGTTTCCAAATCAAGCTTAATGGATTGGCGGCAAACGAGTACAACATGTGAATTCTAAAGCTCGTGGTTAGATATGACAAATGTTTGAATAACGGAGTGGTTATGTGGAGTAAGCTTCAATTTTAAGTGAAATGTTTTCTTAATAAAATATTTACTTTGAGTTTATTAAAACCGTTACTTCCTGGGTTATCCTCGTATATACTTTTGAATTAAATCCATTCTCTTCCAATTGGGCTTGATGGGTTTTTAAAGTGTAAGTAACGCTTTTTCTTCTCCAACCCTTTAATTTGGGCTGTTCAAATTTACCTTATTTGCATCCAACTGCAGCAAACTTACTAAGCTCACTCCCTATATGTACCTACGTCAGTTATTTCGGATAAGAATGAAAGATAACAGTTATGAGAAACATATATAGGAAAAAGACCACTATTATAACGTTTATACGTATAATTGTACTAAAAAAAACTAACTACGTAATAGATATGAAGTAAATCACCACTGAAGAGATGGTTCTGAGACATTAGAGATAAGACCGAGGCGCACATTTAGTAGGAATTAAAGCTAAAACTCCGATTCCGACCAACTTGATTAAGCTTCAGCATCGCAAAGTGTATGTTTAAAATAAGCTAACTTCCTAAGAAGCCAAGGTAACAATAATTAAGTTAAAAAGAGAGCAGCTTAATATGTGGCTACTAAACGAAAATCACCCATAAACGCTATTAAATGATCTACCCAACACTGAAAGAGATCATAGATGATGGATGAAACTCCACAAGGAACAAAAATAACTAAATAACCAAGGAAAAGAAGGAAGCTGAAACGCACTAGCCAAATTGCATGCCGGTACATACAAATTACATGACCCAGGAATGAAAGAGAAGAGTATATCAGAAATATATACCAGTTTTACCAGAACAGTCATAAAACATAGGTTTTGAGGGAAGCAGGATAATTTCGAGTCCTCTAGCAGAAAGGGTCAGGCAAGAAAACAAAATCGGATGTTACATTCACATGATTTTCTCTACCCGATTTCGTTTATTTGTATGTACCGGCTTGTGCAAATTATTTTTACGAAAGCTTATTGCTTTCTCTACTACGTATAGTAAATAGAAGTATTGTATTCTACCCAAAAATTCGATGTCGAGATTTCACCGAAAATATATGCTTTGAGGTACCCTGAATAGAAAAAAAATTTTTTAGAAAAAGCTCGTATGTGTGTGTGTGTTTGTGAACAGCATAACTCAAAAACGAAAAGTCGAATGGATACCAAACATCGTATTTTGGTTTAATACCTCCCAAAGACGCGACGTGAAGATTTTCAAGAAAATCACCCACTGCAAACTACCCTTTACATAGAACTTTTTTATTTACTTTTTTTTTAATTTTCTAAAAATGGCTCTAACGATTTTGATTAAAATACTACATATTAAAGATATTTGTTTACAAATAAAATGTATATCTTGAATTTTCTGGGAATACCCTGTGAATTTTGTATAATCTTGCATAACTGGTAAACGTTAAGTGATAGACGAAAACGTATTTAACAAAAAGTAAAGATCTCTTTAAACCACACAATTTATTTTAAATAACTTTTTTGTGGCATCAGCCGTTTCCGAGATATCCATTATTAATGGTTCGATTTGTTCAGTACTGTCATTTTTTTCAAGTTTCATCGATTTTCAGTTATTCCTCGCAATTGCATGAAAATAGTATGGAATTTTAAGGCCAGCGCATAGCGTAATTCTTAACTAATACTATCGCTATTCCCGTTTTACTGAAACGAAATGAGAACATAGCTATTTCTGCAGACGTTTATTTCGATTAAAACGAAGTACATAAAAAATTAACTTTCGTAAGAATATTTATTTGTATACGCACTAATAAACGATAAGGGATGGAGCAAGTTATGTAAATGTAACAATCAGAAATTTTTTTCTATGTACTTTATTTTATACACGGTAAACGTTTTCAGAAATAGCTACATTACACAATACGTTAAAGATACAAAGGGCATTCGCGAGCGTGAAATGTTTAAGAATTGGTCTTTAATTGCCAAGTTTAAAATTCCACACTCTTTCCATATAATCGAGAAACAACTGAATATTGATAGGAATTGGAAAGAATGACAAAGTATTACACAATTCGAATCATTAACAACGGATAAATCGGAATTGATCATGCCACAAAAAAGATACTTAAATAAAGTGTGTACTTTAAAGAGATCTTCTCTTTTCTTGTGTGTAATATTTTTCGTCCATCGCTTAACGCTTATCAGTTATATAAGACTATACATCATTCCTTCCAAATGAAGAGGACATCACAGGATTTTCATAGAAAATTCAAGATATGCATTTTAGTGATTATGTAAATATCTGTAATGTATGGTGTTTTAATCAAAATCGTTATTGCCAAGTTTGAGAAAATAGAAAATTTCGAAAATTTTCCATGTGAAGGGTAGCTTGAAGTGAGGAAAATTTCTTGAAATCTTCGTGTCGCATCTTTGGAGGATACTGAATTTAAACATGAAGTTTGGTTTTTGTCGGATTCTTCGATTTTGAGTTATGTTGTTTACAGACACACACACACACACGGACCTTTTTCTAAAAATACTTTTTCTGGTCTCAGAGCCTCAAAACATGTATTTGCGTTGAAATCTCGGTATCGATGTTTGAGTGGAATACAATACTTTCTCTACTTACTGTAAGTAGTAGTGTAGAAAGTAATGTTTATATTTAAATTTATTTTATTTTAAAATTAGATAGAGATTATGCAACGATTTTGTTTGGCGATGTGTTTTTATTACATTTATGGCGCCATTAGGTGAAAAGCTGGTTATCAGTATCTAACCTTCAACTAAATAGACGTATTGTGTTCACTTCTTTTGGCATATTCAGTATGTCGAGACTTCTACCACAAAATTTTCTTCTCTACCACGGGTTAGTTCGTATCACCCTATCAAAATGATTTCACTTGCTGAAATCATAACTTAAAGTATCATCTACTACCACAGCTGTCTGTGTGGAATTCGTTTACGTTTGTATCACAATCGCAATCGTCATCATCATCCGCAGTAATTCATCAATATCGTCCGTCTACTCCAATAGGTTATGAGCAGTGTGTCTGACTGACCCGAAAGGCCCGAGTTAGCTCCCAGCTCTTTGGGCCCAGGGCTCGTTCAACGTTAATTAATCATTATCACCTTACTGTCTTGACTTCAGAAATTGTAGGAAGTATTAACTTATCAACAAAAGTATCAACGCGTCACTAGCGTCACATCATTGTCATCGAAGTCAAATGGGTTTATGTTGTCAGAACAAGCGTGTTTGCTGAAATGTCTCTTTGATCTCAAAACAAAAAATATAGGACTCTCATATTTGGTAAATTTATTCAGTATTTCTAATTTAACCATGAACAAGATGTACTTTGAACCAGTGAAACTAGAGAACATCTGTACGGTTTGTTAATCACATTTTCTCTATGTTTAAGGATAATGTTACATGAAAAACATAGCATGTATTAAAATGATAGAATAAGACAAATCGGCTGTTCCACAATCAGCAATATCCTTAGCTTGCTACCTTGACTTGGTTTTTCGCCCTCTGACAAAGGGAAAATGATTACGCGTCACTCCTACCTAAGCGTCCCACTGTGAGCTGGAGAGGCGGCTAGCGACGTCAGAAAAGAGATAAGACAGTAAATGGTAAGCTTGTGCAAAGGTGCATTATGAGGGGTGAAAAATTTTGTCTCAGCACGTGTCCTAACACTGGCAATTTCTTCAACTCTCAGCTGTAGTTTGAATCTATCCTGTTCGGATTCGGATGAACAGAAGAAATACTAAATACTCATGTTTATTAAAGGCACTGAAAATTGGTTGAAGTCAAACTAAGATTATTATATTTAAATGTAATGCTATTGCCAGTGAAAAGAAGAGGTACTGTTTAGGAATATATATTTTTTTCAAATACAGTCTATAGTTTAGGTGGTTCGAACAACTGCAAATCCGGCATCAACTATCCATTGCATACATCACCTTTAGGGTCTTACAAAACCATAGCGGGTATTAAGGGCATCACCGCCATTAGTATCAATAGAAACAAAAACAAAAGCAATACTCAACAAAAAACGTATCGTCACATAAAAGGTTTAAGTGCCCAATCATATTGTACTAGGACTGGTGCAGTATTCTCTATCCAAAGGAAAGGTCCAAGAGGAATGAAATCTTGCTGTACTGTTCTTAACGCTCCACCTGGAGAAGAGCTTGCCCGTATTGCGTCGTCTGCAGAAATCTTGAGGTCGCGGGAGAGAAGCTTTGGGAGGAGCTGAGGGGGGAACATTTCATTTGGTCTCCATTAACGTCACACGACGAGAAACTTGGCCTTATTGCCCTCTCACCCCCACCGCTCGTCTCCACGGAGAGCATGTCCTGGATGTGTGTGTGTGTGTGTGTGTGTGTGTGTGTGTGTGTGTGTGTGTGTGTGTGTGTGTGTGTGTGTGTTGACTCAAGAATTGGATAAGACCACCAGCGTCGGTCGACTTCTCAATGGCCTGTATAATGTTACCTTCAGATAGGCGTTAGGAGCAAGAGAGACGAATATCGCACAGCTGTGACAAGCTTTTTTGCTCGAGAGCGAGATAGAGCAGGAGAAAGATGTTGAGGAATAATGATGTGCAAATGCGAAATGTTTTCATAAGCCATCCCTTTGAGGCTGATGATGATAATGTTCCGCTTCTCTTAAAGAATCCTTAAGGTACTGTTAAATTTTCCTTCATAACTTACACTTGGATAAGGAATTATTGATATTCACCACTCTAGTAATGTGATAATATTTGCATTTTTTGTACTTAATAGGCAACATTTCTATTTTTCCAAGGTGGTAAAACATAAGACGGATACTAAAAATATGTTTACATTTCACGTATGACAAAGAGAAAATCGTTGATGTATGCTTTGATCCTTTCACCCTCCTTAGCATTCGTTCGATGGTGCTATGGTTCGAGCAACACGTGTAATATGGAGAACCCTGCCATAGGTTTGATGCATTATCGATTACTGCAAATCGACGAATAACAATAGCATAGGAGGAAAATATTCTCTAGAGCTAAACATAAGGGTTTAAGGATGAATAATATGTGACGGCATATCTTCATAAAACTTGATTTTACTTAAACTTATTGTTGTTTTGTTTATTATATAAAATATAGTTTGCAACTCTACCTCCTTTGAGAACACCTCCTTAGTTTCTCGCAAAGCTTATCACAAGAAAATTATGTGAAACATCGTTCCATTCATAGGGACACTGTCTCTCTGACGTTTAATTCAAACTTGTGGTCATTCAGGCAGGAAATGGCCATCGTTTAGTCTAGCATTAAATCGCATATAAACAAGAAATCGAAGCACCTGTGCTGTGCTCACATTTGAGGGAGTGGTACGTATGAAGATACAAACACAAGTAGGTTTCATAGTTTAAGAAAGGGAAATCAAGCTATCTTCCAGATCAGTGGCAGGTATCATACCAATTACGTTCCTTAATTTCTTCGAGAAATAAGGCTTTTCACCACATGCAGAATGCGTACAAATAAAACATAATATAGAAGAACAGGTGGATGTAGCATCAAACGTTCAAAGTAAAAGTAATACACACAGTTCAGATAGTATTGATTCGTTTACTAATGGTAACCTCTCTCTCTATCTCTGCTATGTAGATATTTATGTGGTGTCTCCAAAATGTATAATGAAACTGCGTTTTGAGGCAGTATTTTATATCACAACACTGTGAATGCCAGAGTGATTGTAGTGTAAATTAATATTATTGTATGACAATGATTTTAGATGTTTGTTAGCTATAAGCATTGTTAGGAAATAAGTTTACACGACCTCACTGAAACTGACAATAGGAGTGGGTAACAATGAAGCGATGGGGTGAGAGACAAACAAATGACGTCAGAGTAGCGCGCCTTTCCTTAGAAATGGAGGAAATATCTTCCCTAGAGCATATGTATTAGTAATTATGATTGGCTTATAAAATAGACGCTAATGTTGGCGCGATTTATTAACCAATAGCAGCTCTATTATAATGTTTAGGCATATCGGGGTGAGGGAGTATAAATTCTTGAGCCAAAGGAAGGTATCGCGCAGTTCTACAGAATCATTCACAAGGTAAACGTCGCGCAGTTCTAAGAAATCTCTCTCGCGAGTTACACGTCAGGCAGTTCTAAGGAAGCATTCATGAGGTACATGTTACGCAATTCTACAGAATCTCTCGCGTCGTAAAGTTAGTTACAAAATATGAAATTCGCGAGTTAATAGTGCGCGGTAAATAGTGATTGTAGTTACATTCGAAAATATAACAGTTTCAGTCAGGCGTGTATCGATATTAAATATGTGAAATTAATTAAGTGTGACGGCAATAAAAGTGTAAAAACAAATTCTTTTATCTTCTAGTAACAACTCCTTTCCGTTTACACGCCCTGCTCAAGAGATATTTGCTTGACTGAGTAATAATAGCTAGCCGGAGGACAAAGAACCCAAAATTCAAAATAGTAAAACAATAACAGGCGCTCAGCAAATAAGATAACACGAACAGATTACTGCGACAGTTTTCAGAAGGATAATAGTACAATATAATCTAAAAGGTACAAAAACAAAGACATCGTCCGGTACAATAACTACTTACAGCTGTATTATACAACTGGATACTGGATACAATGTATCCAGGAATGTTAACTCTTAACTCCTCGGGGCTGAATCCTACAGACGAACTGTGCTATAGCCATGAAAACCCCCACAGGAAGACAGACCTATAGCACATTCTTGAAAGCTTTTAGTACAGAAAGTATATTTGTGTTAATACTTGCTGGCAAGGTCCAAAATTTAGCTAAAACTAACGCTTGCAAATTAGCGAGCTACGCGAAGCTTTTCCTAAACTCAGAGAAAATGCGTTCTATGTCCACACATGACTAAAATGGCATACTTAAGGTGAGATGAAAAGATGTATCCTCTGTCTTCAAGACCCATTATATCAGAAACGATTTAAGATGCCAAGCTGAAATGCGTACTGGATGTAGGTAGACGCATTCCTTCTAAGTTAACAGATCTAGCTTTTTACAATAATGTCAATTATTAAGGATGATAGGAATTAGTCTTAATCATACCACTTTCTGATTATCATTTTTATCAGAAATGAATGTTTTTAAAAACAATCAACCATCTTTTTAACCCCAAAGTATATCCACAAAAGCATTTAGGTGGTGTTTTATCATATTAAAACTTAATTTAGCTCTCTTCGATAGTTTCTCTGAAAACTGGTCATTGGTATCAGAAAATTTCATTTACAAAGAAGGAAAAAAAGAAGCTGTTCAGAAAAAGTAGAAAAAAATGCACACAATTTCAAAGAAAGAAACCACATGGCTGGGAAATTCGGAATCTGTCATATTTAAAAACAATACCAGTACCTTAAATCTACCTTTCCATCCCAAAGTGTATAGCAGTTGAGTTTCTCTGTGAAGTAGTGCAGAATTAAGGGTATAAAGTGACAGATACATTACCCTTTTTAAACATGTAGTATTGAAACCGAAATTATAATTAAAGAGGAAATGAAAATACACGGAATGTTTCAGGCTTGCATTCCCCATATGTAGACAATAAAAAAGTCCATTACAACATTTCCGGAAATGTTTGGTTTCTGAGTTATGGCCTTCAAAACAGTGATATTCACCGGAACGTATTTCTTACTGCAGGTAGTTTTCTTTACAAAATATGTTCAAAGTGTCCACCTCTTGCTTGAATACAGGCCTCACATCGACATCTCATGGCCGTGTGAACACGACCCCAAATTCCAGGAGTATTGCATATTTCCTCACAACCTGCCACAGTCCACAGTTCGATTCTGAAGGGATTCTGGGTCAGGCACCGGAGACGAATACACAAACGGTTTTAAATGGCCCTACAAGTAGAAATAGACAGAGTTCAAATCAGGTGAGCGTGGTGCCAAGCAATTGGGCCACTTCTACCTATCCATCGATCAGAAACCTTCGATCCAAGTAGCGGTAAGACTGAAGTGTACAGGAGTGCCATCATGCAAGAAGTGAGCTTTTTGATGAATGCTCAGTGGAGTGTCTGCATACACATAACGTATGGTGTATTCTAGGATGTTTGTGTATGCCTGCCCCGTAAGTCTGTTTACAAGTACATGGGGTGCAACTAATCGATCACCAATGTTACCGACCCAACTGTTGAGAGTGAACCGCCCTTGGTGATGACATGGAACAATTGCCCAAACCTAAACAATTGGATTTTCATATGCCCTTACATGCTGTTTTTGGAAATTTGTAATGCCATTTGGTGTGAACAGTGCTTCATCTGCAAACAATGTTAAAGCAGGCAGTTCGGATTTGTAGCACCACTGGCAGAATATAATCGAGCAGGATAATCTGCTGATGACAGGGCCTGTACATGTAAATAATAAGGGCTTAACCGTTGCTGTCGCAATAGTCTCCAGACTCGTATGAGGAATATTCGCTTGCAACGCTAACCTTCGTGTACTGATAGACGCAGTCATGTGCACGGAATCCAGAATCTCCTCCTCTATATCTGGATTTGTAGATTTTGGCCTCCCCTACCCAAACCAGGAGATGTAAACCTCCTATGAGCTCACAGACGGCGATGGAGACGTACAAATGTCTTCCGATCTGGACACCTTCGTTGTGGATACCTCTCTTGGTACAAACGACGAGCCAGCGCAGCATTGCCGTCCGCCTTACCGTACATGAAGTGCATTTCTGCCAGTTTCTGACTTGAGTACATGTCGCTCAGTCGAATGCCAAACACAACACTCAATGTACCCTTCGCCTCGGAATGAACTGTCAGAGTTTCCTGTTAATATCTTCTGTCACGGCAACTACCTGTGGGAAGAAGAATGTTCCGGTGGATATCACTGTTTTTGGGAGCCGTAACTCAGAAATCAAGCATTTCCGAACACATGTTATAATGGGCGTTTTTACTATCCATATGTGGGGAATGCACACCTGAATTTATGCCGTCTATTTTTGAAACATCCTATATAAGACTACATAAAAACAAGAACATCACCTTTTTGGCAATTGTGACAATTACTCTCCACTTAGTCAATGTCAAAATGGTGTTATCTCTCCTCTAAAACAATTTCTTATGCTGGTTGTATTATACACACACACACGGAAGGGTTTATTCTTTAACATATCTTTTCTTGGATTATGAAGCATTTAGGATATATGATTTTATATATGTTTAGGTAGGTATCTGGTTTAATGCAGTTAACACCAACACCTATTTTTATAAAATTTTAAACGAAAAACCTCTTGAAACAAGATACAGATGGGGAAAACGTTTCAGTGTCGTAGGATGATATAAGGCATTATTTATCCATACTCTTGTAGAATCCTATGAGTCATTCCTTTATAGATAGTAAAACATTCCGAACGTCTTCTCTTATACATATCTACCAACTCTTGCACTGATCAACTTGCATGAAAGTTGCTTACCACTATACGTGCACCTACCTGACCTCTCCTGAACCTCGAGTTCTCTTCGTAGTTTTCTCCTTACAGGTATAGTCTGTGCTTTATGCACCAACACTTTATTAATTTTTGGCTAAACTTGAAGTCCTTGTTTATTAATTTATAAAAAATTCCACAGTAAATAATACCATTTATGAACATTTCGGTGCCAAGTATATTTTTTTATTCTGGAATACCATTATAGCAAAAGCAAATAATGATGTAGGAATATGTCATCATACTTTGAACCTATAGTTAATTTTTTGGTTTAACCTTGCAATAGACATTTGGGGTTCATATAATATTGCTTCTACTTTATGGAAGTTATCATTTAAGATCACACAAAAATGCAATGCGGTTAGGCTTAGACAGCGGTCTGAATAAATAATAAAATTTAATAAGCGCTAAGTAACATTGAGAAGGAAAGAGCAAGAAGGAAGTTAAAGACAAAGTTTTGGTGGGCTAGAGATGAGAATGTGATTGCAGAATCAAACGCAGGGCACAAGTGTGGCCATGCCAGTGCAGGCAGACGGTAGATGAAATTAATTTTGACAAGGGGAGGGAGGGCGTGGCTGGCTGCTGTAGGAAACAATAAAGGCCATGGTTCCACTTGCTCTGGTTGCGACGGCAACGGGGTCCCATCCAGACCTCGTGCACCACCCGTACTGCCTATGAACATTGGCATCCTTTGGCAAGCAGAATACAAAGGAAGTTGCTGCATATTTTGCGAATTATAAGTAATAGATTTCTCAACGATTTTGTGTATTCCTTACAAAATCATATATTTTCCTTATATATCTATCATAATATTCATGTAAGAAGTGACTATTCTATGCATGTTACGTTAATGCCAAAGAATGTTTGAGAAATGATTTCAAATTAAGCAACATGGACAGCATACAATGTTTATTCAGAAGTCCATTTAGTTTTCGGTTTCTTTCATTTTTAATGAATTTACGTGAAGGAGGAGAAAAAGGAAGAGCTGTGAATTGTTGCGTTTCTACAAGAGTAAAATAGAAAACAAATATCCCTTTTTAGTGCTCTAAATCCAAATAATATGTATATTATCTATTAGACTACAATTCCACCAATAAATTACGGATAATAGATGGTTTCTCTTTTAATCCAAGCTCCTCTTTTGGGAGAAACAACAAGATTTCCGGGTTGATTTCGTGGCTCGTGTTATAATTGTGAATGAAAATGCTTATCAAGCGAAATTTAACACGACTTAAGCAAAGTCCTTATTAACCATACAGTGTCGTTGAACTTTGGAAAATTGAAGACCGGGGCAGACGATTTGCCTCTGTCAACGGCAAGACAGGATTAAAATATTTGATATAAAAATCATTACATTTTTAGCAATAAACTCAATTGTAGTTGGAAAAAATCCTAGAAATGGAAAAGATGAAACAATGAAATGGTCAGATGGCAGAACTTCACGCTCTATCGTCAACAATCACGGAGTATGGCATCTGCCCGAATGCAGTTTGATAATGTCGAACAATAAAATAATGGAGCAGCAATACTACTGTCTTGTTTAGTTTGATGCATCCTTGCCTGTTCACCTATAAAAACTTAGGAAAAATCATTTTTGACTTACTCTCGTACATGGCTAAGTGTAAGCAAGCACAGAAGGATTACTTCGGAAACGCCTAATGATGATAAAATGTGTTTTGTACAAATTGTGTATTTTGATGAGATTTACACTTTACCTCTAAGTGTGTGTTTTTCTCTTAAGGTTCCCATGCGATACAAAATTAAATAAAGAGGATTGCACAGGCAGACAAGATATATGCATTTTATTAATATTCTCAAGACTTCAGACATATAAGGTTCTAGATCACAGGAATTAAGAAACGTTTTCTATGTTAACAGTTATTTGGCTTGGAGATTTTCTTATAAAGCTTCGGCTAGCGTCCTTAAACATTGGCCGATTAAGTATGAATTTTTATGTATATCCTTGGGGTCTTTAGTTTCTGAATTATACAATTAACACACACACACACATTCATGCTTGTATAGGAGGAATTATTTTATAGGTTAAGCAAAGCTTTTTTGGCTCCTTTTATTCTAAGTTTGCACTTTTACACAAAATTAAGAAGAGTTAAGTATAGAAAAGGTAGAAAATCACTGGATTCAAATATTAAGCTGAACATGAGGTCGTAGGTGCATTCGTGAAATACTTTACACACATCGTCAAGAAACTTATACAATCACATATTTACATTTTATAACTTTTACAGAAAAGTATTTAGTTTCTCTGTTCGTGTAATAACAATGTTTAGAATTTCCAATTAAATAAAGTGCACTTTATAAAAGAAACATGTTATTACATATTATAATAAATGGGAACACCAGTTGTTACTAAATATACTTTATTTGTCACTTAGTTGCTCAGATAGCATAAAATTTACACTTGAGACACTTTTGACACACGCTCTGAACAAAACACAACTGATCCGTCGAATTGAATCACAGTTGAACTGTTGCGACACAACTAACAACTGAACTGTGGAGTTGCAACTCACGAATGAACTGCACTAGGTACGGTCCACTTTTAAGTGTCTAAACCCCAACTTCTTGACTATACTTAACTGCATTAACTAACGAGGAGCACCTCATACAAAACGGAAAGTTATAGAAAGGGAGACTACTAGAACATGCCGAAAATAATGTTTGGAAACACTAAAGCGGCACATAATGGGTTCGTTGCGCGGCTATTCTTCTGATTTGTGCGGCTATTGCGACCGATATATATATATATATATATATATATATATACAAATACATGCCTACATATATATATGTAGGCATGTATTTGTATGTGTACACATATGCACATATTGGTATGTATAGATACAATTTCTCTCTCTCTCTCTCCTGTAAAACTTTTAAGATACGAGTATTAGATAGTAACTGTAGGTGCTCAAAGTACAGTAGCTTTGCTTCTAGTAGTATCCTATGCATTGCTTTGGAAAACTATAATTTATAATTTTTGGAATTAGCATAGTTTATAATACTGTTAGTGGAACCAATTATGAACGTACGCACTTACATTTATTCAACTGGTGGTTTCAAAGCAGGAAACGCAACGCTATCGCTAAACGCAGCGTAATCTTCGATAATATGGGCTTTCCTTATGAGAACTCGTAAGATTAGGCACGCTTATGGATCATTACCACCAAAAGGAAGCCACATCTGGAGGTATCGTATAGAAGGAGCTGCATTGTGGTATTCTTGCTATCGACTCGAGGCTTTGCTCTATGCGAGAACCTACAACACCCTCTCAGCATAAAACTTCAATTCGTAATTCAGCATTCATCTACGCCTAAGTGTTCGCATAATCAATAGTATATACTGGCTTCGAGAGGGGTAAGTAATTGATTGATCTTTAAACCTCTTACACCAAATATGCTTCTGTTTCTTATTCTACTCATCGCTTAGAGCCTATCCTATCCTATTTTATCCTAGCGTTAGAGTTATTATGACCTTCAACTTATTCTAGTTGCAGTTCTTTTCGCACAATCTTAGGACTGGAGATTGGACATACATCTCATAGTTTTTTATACTTAAAACCTGAAGCAATTAAAATTCATTATATGTGGTTTCGTTGTAATTGATATTTTCATTATCATTTTTCAATATCCACTGTATTATATGGTGGTTTTAATTATCTAACAGGTTCTAGACTTACATCGGAAAATCTAACTTTCTGTAACTCTGGTTTTATTCAAATACATTAATTGGGCAAGGATACCTCAATAGTCCTTCAATAATGATTTACTTGAACTTGCTAGAAAACTTTTCTTTTCTTGGCAATATTTTACACTTATTAGTTTTAATATGTTGTATTTATTCAGATTTAGTAAATATCTGTTATTTTAAGATGCTGTAATTAAGGTATTCCGTTATGTCATAATGGTAATCTGTCTCCTGATGGCGTAAAAATCCTTAACGTGATTCCTTCAGAAGGGAAGTAAAACCGGTGGTCCCGTGTCGTAGATTTACGGTACGTAAAAGAACCTCAAACCTGATAAAGAGGCCTCTGAGCAAAATTACCGTTCTTTCACGCCCAATATGGTATGGGACGCTAAGGACTACAGCAGTGAAAAAGCGTTTTAATTTGTTTTGTTTTTAATTTTAATTTAATTTAATATGCATTAGAGCGGACGATCCTTCGCCGTGGTGTGTAGCTCTGGTTTCCGGCCACGAATGGTCCCGGGTTTCATCCCACCCATGGGGTGCGGATTTTAAGTCCTGGGTGTAGGACCTATGCCCATTCAGCGTCTCACGAGGAGCTGTGATACGCACAAAAGCTAACATTCCGGCTGAGGGATGCACGTGCTGGTCACCTCTCCCGGTATCGGGAGAGGTGACCCATCTCTGCCGTGCGCAAGTGGGCGTGAGGTCGGCATTTGGGTTGATAGGTCCCATATGGGCTGTAACCATGGGAAAGAGAACATAATTAGAGTAGGGACGATGAAAGTACGTGTATTCACCGAATCAATTGGTACGTATTCAAAAGACATAACGCATACGTATGCAACCATCAGAGCGGGAGAGATACTAAGAAGCCAAATGTAATTGCGAATCCCTGCATTACAGTACACAAAGAGGAAAACATTTTGCAGCCATTTGCCACTAATGTAAACATTGTTTGCAATTTATCTGCTGTGGCTTATAATTTGGTAGGAAAAAATCCGATATGTTATATTCACATGGCATTTTATACCCCCTATCGCTTATTAGGGTATACAAATTACTCTTACAAAGTTTATTTTCCTATCCACTTACTTCAATGGAGATAAAGCTTTCCGTAAGTAACTGCATTACACATTTCGTTATAAATGCAGAGGGAATACTCATTGTCAAACGTTTTAGAACTGAACACCCTATACTGGCCTTGAAATTTAATGGGTGATAATTTGTAAAGAGAGGTTTAGTGCATTCAGATACAATAGGTACATATCCAAAAGGTTATTATGGATGACAACAACCAGGAATGTATCGTGTAGGGCAGATGAAAGAACAGTAATGAATGTAAAAAGGAAGGAACACATTCTAAGGTGCTGATGAATAAGTAGTTGAGTTTCGGGGTATGTTAATGTTAACGTCCTTGTTTATCGAACGTTCACCTTGTATTGTTAAACCTGATACTTATTCTGTTAGGAGCTGAAGAATATAATACCTTCTTTTCCACTTTATACAACTGCAGTAAAACAAAACACAAACTTATTCATTGACCCTAAATGCAATATTATTATAGATTTCGACTATAACACTAAATGCAAGAATTTAAGTTATTAATGAGAAAAAATGCAACATAAAAAATGTAATATATAACAACCATACGATCTTCTTTAACCATTACCAATTAACAGGTATCCCTTATACATCAAATATTCGTATCAAAATTTATTTTGTTATCCATTTTGTACTAATCACGTTAAATTTTCACTAGGAATTATTTCAAATAAAGTAGTACGAGCTTGGTAACATGCAAGGTTCAGAAACGGATACAATACTCGCCTGTTTGTACCACAAGATAAGTTGGTGCGAAAAAGAAGGAAGAGTTGGGAGTTTCCATACAAATTATGTGGATGTACACAATGTGATCAAAAGTAGCTGGACACCCCACAAACATACGTTTTTCATCTTAGGTGCATTGTGATGCCACCTACTGCCTGGTAATCATTATCCGCGACATCAGTAGTCATTAGACATCGTGAAACAGCAGAATGGGACGCTCCATGGAACTCACGGACTTCGAACGTGGTCAGGTGATTGGGTGATTGGGTGATTTCCACACTCCTAAACATCCCTAGGTTCACTATGTGATAGTGAAGTGGAAACGTGAAGGGACATGTACAGCACAAAAGCGTACAGGCCGACCTCGTCTGTTGACTGACAGAGACCGCCGACATTTGAAGAGGGTCGTAAAGAGAAGTAGGCAGACATCTATCCAGACCATCACACAGGAATTCCAAACTGCATCAGGATCCACTCCAAGTACTATGACAGTTATGGGTGAGGTGAGAAACCTTGGATTCCATGGTCGAGCGGCTGCTCATAAGCCACACACCACGCAGGAAAATGTCAAACGACGACTCACTTGGTGTAAGGAGCGTCAACATTACACAATTGAGCAGTGGCAAAACATTGTGTGGAGTGACGAATCACGGTACACAATGTGGCGATCCGATGGCAGGGTGTGGCTATGGCGAATGCCCCTTGAATGTCATCTGCCAGCGTGTGTAGTGCCAACAGTGAAATTCGGAGGTGGTGTTATGGTGGGGTCGTGTTTTTCCTGGAGGGGACTTGCACCCCTTGTTGTTTTGCGTGGCACGATCACAGCGCAGACCTACCCTACATTGATATTTTAAGCACATTCTTGCTTCCCACTGTTGAAGAGCAATTCGCGGATAGCGATTGCATCTTTCAGCACGATCGAGCACCTGTTCATGCTGCACGGGCTGTGGCGGAGTCGTTACACGACAATAACCTCCCTGTAATGAACTGGCCTGCACAGAGCCCTGACTTGAATCCTATAGAACACCTTTGGGATGTTTTGGAACTCCGACTTCGTGCCAGGCCTCACCGACCTATATCGATACCTCTCCTCAGTTCCGCACTCCGTGAAGAATGGGCTGCCATTCCCCAAGAAACCTTCCAGCACCTGATTGAAAGTATGCCTGCGAGACCGAACGCTGTCATCAAGGCTAAGGGTGAGCCAACACCATATTGACTTCCAGTATTACCGATGGAGGGCGCCACGAACTTGTACGTCATTTTCAGCCAGGTGTGCGGATACTTTTGATCACGTAGTGTATTTGATAATTGTTCTTTCACATCAAACAGAAGTTCTTTCACCGGTGTAGAAAGTTTAACTAGACTTGAATAAACTAATAACATAGCCAGGACTCGATCCACGGAATATCTGAGTACGGTTATCTTTTTGAAGGTTATGAGCTAACCTATAATTTTGCCGAGACCTATAGTCCAAGTGCAAATTCAAGCGTGATCCGAGTTTTGTGTATACTAAACTAAGCTCTGTGGCACAACAGCCCATTGCCGGGCCAAGGCCGTCCGCCCGCCCACCCTGGCGCTGCGTCCCCCACCTCTGCCCACAACAGGCGTCATGAGTGTGGTGCAGTGCTGCAGGGTGGGACGTAGTAGGCGCCCCGGGTCTCTCCCGGCCGGTATATGCGACCTCCTTAACCTGGAGCCGCTACTTTTCAATCAAGTAACTCCTCAGTTGATCCCTCAGAGACCTAACGAGGCTGAGTGCACCCCGGCCAAGTCTCCCAGCGGGAGAAAATCCCCACGTTGGTACTGGGAATGAACTCGGCTTTTGGTAAATAGCTGCGCTAACAATAACTTTTAATGCTTTTTAAAAGAAGCACATTTTAATGTGTTATTTTGTGCTCAATCGAATCATCAGTATAATTATAATTAACCTAATAAGTCGTATTGGCCTTTATCAAAGTGTTTATTTTAGGATTTTACGAAATTTCAATTTCCTAAACCCCTAAAAACATGTTAACTTTCAAGTTTTTAGCGTTTATGGCGTAGTCTACATTTCGAACATCTCAATATATCAACGAACAACACACCTAATGTCTATTTCAGTAAAAATGAAGAGGATTTAGGTGTTCAAAGAAAATTCAGAATGCACATTGTACTCACCATAATATGATATTTTGCTTTTTGTTAGGAGTTTCATGCAAATATTCGCCTTGCATCCTATGCCTGCTTTAAGCACCATGTGTGGTGCCCATCCAACTTTTCGTTTCCGAATTATGCTTTTCGCAAACGTCAGACACGTTCAAGTCGTGCATTTTCAGTGAAATATAGATATCATGTTTTTGGACGGATGCCGTTACTTGTTTTTCTTAGATAAGCGATAGAGAAAGTATAGGTACATTGTTTCTCAACAAAATATATTGTTATGTATAGAAATGGATATGATAAATGTTGGTAGCAAAATATTCTAAGAAAAATGTCCTAAAGGTTACGACTATGACAAGGTAACGGGAGAGACACCTTGTTTACCTCGACCCAAGGCGGGTCTTTTGTGGCCACCACCTTCCAGGAGGAAGGGATGAATTGAAGAACCACAGGAGGCTACAAGCCACAGGCTGACAGGTCACAGTGTGGCAGTAATTTGTATCACAATAATGTAAATGCCAGAGTGATTGTAGTGTAAATTAACATTATTGTATGACAATGATTTGAGATGTTTGTTAATTATATGCATTGTTAGGAAATAAGTTTACACGGCCTCACTGAAACTGACAATAGGAGCGGATAACACTGTGCGAGGGGGTGAGTTGAATATTAATTAGAAGAGACAAACAAATGACGACAGATTGGCGCGCTTTTCTTAGAAATAGCGGGAATATTTTCCCTAGAGCATATGTTTTCGTAATTTTTGATTGGATATAAAAATATACGCTAATGTTGGCGCGTTTTATTAACCAATAGCAGCTCGGTTATAATCTTTAGGCATATCGGGATGTGGGAGTATAAAAAGCTAAAGTCAGAGGCAGATTTCGTCAGTCCAACAGAAGCATTCGCGTGTAATACGTCGTTCAGTTCAACATAAGTATTCGTGAGTTATACGTCGCGTAGTTCAACGGAAGCATACATAAAGTACACGTTACGCAATTCTACAGAATCTCTCGCGTCTTAAAGTTTGTTATAAACGTGAAACACGCGAATTAATAATGTGCAGTAAATAAGTGATTATAGTGATATTAGAAAATATAACAGTTTCAGTTTGGCGTGTATCACGAGTCAATATGAGAACTTAATTAATTGTGACGGTAATAAAAGTGTAAAAACAAATTCTTTTATCAGTGTTATCTGTGAGTAACAAATCCTTTCCGTTTACACACCCTGTTCAAGAGATTTGCTTGACCGAGAAATAATAGTTAGCCGGAGGACAATGAACCCAACATTCAAAGTAGTAATACAATAACAGGCGCCCAGAAATAAGATAACACGAATTGACCGCGAAAAATTGGTTCCCATACGTGGTGCAGATAAACATGAATCATCTTCCAACTACTAACAAATATTCCACTTCAACAGAGACGTTCAGAAGTCCCTAACGATTCCAAGCTAGAAGTCCGAGTACATTGTGGGCTGCTCCGAGAAAGTTTCCCTCTGGCGTAGTGGAGGAGAATTCGTCCCACCTTAGGCGGCTCAAAGACGGTTAGTTACTATCTGTCAGGGCCAACAAGCAGGCATCTACGCCATTTGTCCGATACGAACTGACACTGCTTAGCCCCGAAACATGTCTGAAGCATGAAAGGGGAAAGGAAATGAAAGGACAGGAAATTCGTGATATAAATCCTGGGAAACCATGAAAACAACTATGGTTAGATAGGTTGACCCGACGGGAATCGAAGCCGGGACCTATCGAATACGCGCCTCATACGTTGCTGTGAAGCCATCCCGCTCAGTTCCCAAGGCTAAGGCAGTGACAAGTATCACTATTGTGAATAGGATTTCCTTGTTGCAAGAAGAATGGTGATGCTGTTGAAGGGTGTAACAGGTATAACTGAGTTGGGGGTTGGGACAAGGTTGTTAGGGCCGCAACTCGCAGGACCGGTCAGTCAAGACACCTGCTTCAATGACGTGTAGTGCTCGCTGACCTTTGTGACGCAAAGCTTTTATAGCCATTTGTCGAACACAAACCTTTATGGACACCGACTTGCTTAAACGACATCAGTTATTTATTGACTATTTAGCCAAACGTTTACAAGATAGCAAACTTCTTAGCGTTGACGGTACATAAAGTAACTGCTTTGCGTATCAGAAGCTGCCCGTTTGTTTCGTTACTGGCGAGTTTATCCTTATACTTGTATATAGGGATTCCCTTGTAAAGCCAAAAGGCAGTTTTTATCAATAAACCTCACAACCAAAGGGCATTTCTTGTTTGTTTGTTTCTCCCTACAGTTATACAAGGTTCTTAACGATATATCCATTTATTAGGCGATGAATTAATGTACAAAATGAATGCACAAATTAGCCCTAAGGACTGAGAGAAACTTCAATAAATCCAACAATAGAGGTCGAATTCTGATTAGCAGCATGTTAGAAAACAACCTTATGTCTATTAGGAATAATCTGAAACTGCGTTGAAACAACAGCATTTGACAAACGGCTGCTACTGATTAACCAATAATTACAGCAAAAAATATGTAATTCCAATATTCACCGTATAGATAACAAAACCTGAAAGCTCAGTATGGTTTTAAAGTTTTGTTATGAAGCATTGGTTTCACAAAGTTCAATAATAAGCAAGATATTTATGCGTTGACTTGGAACTACACGTGCGGAAGTAGGTAATTAAAATAAATCCGTAATGGCGTAGTGTTCTATTCTGTTATAAGACTCATCTTATATGTATAAACAATACTTTATTTTATTATGTTCTGTTCCAGTTTTAAATGTAAAACAGCCTATACAGTCACAGTATTGCAATGCCTAATGACGACTAAATAAAGCTCCCTCTCCTCAAACTTCACTTATAATTACCAACCTGACCTGGAAGCTGATCACTTCATCAGTCTTACGCATATGCGCACATCGTTTGTTTTGAAGGAGGCATAATGCAAACTTTACTGCTGACAAAACTAGTCTGGCCTCTTGTGTCTGAACTTCTTGGTTAATTTCCAAAAACTCGGAGGTGGTCACCTTGTCTACAGGGTAGAAAATACCCTCACATCGCCAGTCTCATGCGGATAAGATCGGAACCTAGTGCAGCAAAATAATATGTTATCCTTAACTGTAAATGGTAGACTTTATTGCCTTCTAATCAGGCTTTCTCCTTAAGGTTTCAGCCCTAAACATAAATAAATAAATAAATAAATAAATAAATAAATAAATAAAATACTTTAACTAAATACACGCATTTAAGTAAACACAAAGCTAATTTTGATTGAAGATCTGTGAATATTCTAAAGCGATTAGGCGCGCACGCGCGCTTGTGTGTGACAAGCGAACGATTCTTCAGTCTTTCCACATTAACCATTGAAAAATTTAGCATAATGTCTTCTAGACTAGAATTCTTATTGAGGATCATTGATGTGTTTGTTGGCTAGGTAAATGGTCTAGAAGTAATTTATAACGTAGGTAGATTGAAACTGTTATCCTTAAGGGAAGAGGTTACTCAGCATTTTGCATTTTTTAATCTCTGGATTAAACAAAGTTATCAGGGAAAAGTAATTTATGAATTTTCACTTGAAACACTCTTAGGGGAACAATTCTGTAGAGCACATGACTCCAAGTGTAGGATTTTGAACACATGCATATAACCAGGTGGCCCACACAAACCGTTCTTTGCTGAAGTTAGTTTATCCTGGATAGCGCGATGCCAAAGATTTGCCTAAGCAGAACTGTAAAGGGGACTCCATACCGACAGAGAGGAGACCTTGCTAAATGAAACACCAATGCTTCTAAACGAACACTAACTACTATGACTGGTCCCATAGTATTTTCCTGCTGTGTGAGTGGTCCCGCTTTCGATTCGGGCTGGGCTGTAGAAAGGTTTCTTTAATCAAGAACTTTCACGATATACCCAGGATCTGTCTAAATTAAATTGAGTTTTATTTATGGACGCTTTTTAACTGCTATGGGTCTTAGCGTCCCATTCTATATTGGGCGTGAAAGACCGGAAATTTTGCTCAGAGATCTCTTTATCAGGCTTGAGGTTCTTTTATATACCGACACGGGACCATTGCTTCCCTTCCGAAGGATGCAAAGCTTAGGATTTTTATGCCCGAAAAAAATCCATCGTCCTCCGCCGAGTTTTAACCCGCGACCTCGGGAACCAGACCAGAATCTGTCTGTCTGTTTGAATGTGAGGCGTGTGCGTTTGTGTCTGTGTGTATGTGTGTGTTTTATCGGTTATTTAACAGACAATTCGTCTTTAAAATTAAGTATTTAAGATTGCTGCTGGGCTAAAAACCTGAGCACACGTGTTAAATCATATAAATAAATTGCAGTTAATCTGCTATCAGTAGACTATATGGCGCCAATTGGTGCCGCAAGGTTGACAAGATTAAACAAAACGCTATTTTTATATATTTATATTCCTTTAATACTACACTAGAATTAAATTATAGTCCATTAGTGCATCATTCATAATAAATATTTTCAAATACATGTCAACCTTGGTGGATGCATTGATGTGCCTCTCACTATCAGCATAGAAGCGTCTTAACATTTTTCTGATATTGAAGAACAGAATGACTTATCATTTCTTTTAAAATTTGTGGGTTTTCTGAGTCGTTTCGCAAACCTTGGCTTTGATATAACCTCATAATAAATAAGTAAATAAATAAAGAAGGAAAGAAAGAAAAAAAATCCAGGGGACAATATCTCGCTGCCCACCAAATTCGACCACCGTCTGGGGTACACATTGCTGAGATTGCTGAGATTACCATTGTACCAAAACCGTAATTTAAAGGTAACTAAAATAGGACGTCTTCTAGAAGGTTCTCAATATTCAGGCATTCTGGAGAAATTATAAATAAAGCTACCCATAATGCCTAGGAGCAAAATAAAATGGCTAAATGATGTCTCCCTGGATGCCGTACCACACGTTAACACCCCACTGAGCTGCGGTGTGGTCGTAACCAGTGTGGATTCTCAGGAGCCCAGTAATGGAAATTTATTTGTATGCATTCGAGTCATTGACGAAATAATACTTATCTCCCCATAAAGACCTGGTGAAATCCAGATTTTCTATGAAATAGGTACGCGATTCTGGAAACGTTCTCAAAAAGCTCTTGGTGTTGCAGTTTATAGGGATGCTATTATGGCCCCTTCAAAATCCGTTGTGTCGAAGTTCTGAACTCCCAGGACAGCTGCAGCTCTTCTTTGCTCTAATTATGATGAGAAAAGCTAATGGATAAGAAATAATAATACCTGGGATGATCTAACAGTTCTTAATTGCACATCTGTGCGTCGAATAATGTGCGAAGAGGTCAGACGAATACAGCCTTCGAGCCTCAGCTGCATTTCGACGCGTCTTCTCACAGATCATAATCGTATCAGTGAACTCGTTGCTGATGAACATACTATTGTTTGTTCAGAGTCTTTTGAGACAGTGAAAGGGGAAGATAAGGAATCCTCAAGACCGATGCGGTAGCTATAACAAAGAGCCGCCACACGAAGCCGACATGTGCGAGCAATCGGTTTACTACTTGCCCCTATACTGAATAGGCGTAATAGCTCGAGTGACACCTCCTCGCTCCATAGGCATCTACAAATGGCGTGATTTAAAAGGTCAAGTCATTATCTTGGTCATAAACGCTTAATATTTGATTGTGTATACCTTAAAATTAAAAATGAAAAGTGCAATTGTTTAGATATTTTATGAATTTGGAGTATCCTATTCTCCTAAAATTTATACATTAGTTGTGTAATGTTACCATCAATTCTATACAGTGGTGAAAACATACCTTCTTCAGATTACATAAGAAACTTTAATGAATAGTACCTAGGTATTTTATAATGCTTCACATACAAACACACATACACAGATATACAAACATTTCAAGTAGGATTTTGATTTCACGGTCCACTATACACTTGAATACTGGTTATCTAGCTAAAATTAAAAAAAATGCCAAAAATGTTGGTTACATATGAATTAGCCTAAATGAGGTAAGGTACACATTCCTATTAAAGCATCAAAATAGTTGTTACGCTGCCATTGAGAGATTTACCTCGCAAAGCTCTAATTTTCTCCCAAATGCTTTCTGTAAAACGTCTGATGTTTGAAACGGACAAGATCGAGCTGTTTACAGGAATTACGTATTTGTCTGCGAAACAGAGAAAATTGCAGTTTACAGTAATTATAGAAAACAACCATCTTTCTGCCAAAAACTACCTTATTGTTCAACGCCACGAAGAGACTAGCTACAATTTTTCTTTATTTTTTCCACCCTTTCTCCGCGTTTAGAAAACCACCCTTTTCCCACTTTTTTCTTTCTTTCTGTGACAATAGAGCGTAAAGAAATGAAAGACAGAGAAGGAGAGTATGAGAGTGAGAGGATTCAACTCATACGACGAGAAAAACCTTCTTTAAACCTCCGACACGGCGGAAATGTCGTCACAGAAGCAGACGTCGGAACGACAGAAGAAAAGCGAGAGACTTTTTTTCAACCCCTCTCTCACTTCTTTTTTTCACACCCTCACATCCCTGGACCTGTCTCCCTTTTACTGACATGTATCTAACTTTCTCTTTTTCACTCATTTCTTCTATCCCTTTAAGATGGAGAGTAAAGAAGAATGCAGAGAAAGAATGGGCGGAGGACATCAGCAGTTCTGGACAAAACTAGAGGCCTACTTTCTTTGGTTGTCTAAAACTCTTCTACGAAGTAGCAACTCTTTTTATTCATAATTGTTTCCATACCAAGGATGCTCTCCTCCAACAATAGCCACTAAGTTTGTTTATCTACCGAGCGAGATGGTTCCGAGGTAACTATGTGGCTCGCATTCAGGAGGTCCCGGATTTGATTCCCGTCGGCTGGCCACTCTAACCGTGGGTTTTGGTCGTTTTCCCTGGTCCACACTGGGGTGGATTCTTCTCTACCATGTTTTCCTCTCCCTCATTTCGCTTTCATTCCGTTTCTTCTCATTCTTTAGATGTGTAAGGCGGTACCGGACAGATGGCGCTCCAAGGAAGAGTATTCCGTATAGACACCAGAGGGTTGCCTGGTTGCACGAGTCATTCATTTCCCTCTCCGAGCATCTCCAGTAGTGGGTCGGGTTTTCGAGCTAGGAAATGTTAGGGACTTACGTGCGTCTTTGTGGCTTGTCTGCCTTCCTTCTGTAGCCTCCTGTGGTTCCATTACTTTAAACCTTCCTCTTGGGGAATGGTAGCCACAATGGGTTTCTCTGCTCGAGATATCCTCCCCCCGTTGTTTACCCTATTCCCCAAGTGTCTTTATCTACAATTTAATAGCTTCCACTTATATATTTTAAGGAAAATGTGGCAAGTTGGCAACAGGAATAAATTGGCACACCACTGTTGTCTCTACTGTATTTGAACTCGTATTATAGGTACCTGTATTTAATACGGCGTATCGGATTGCTTTTCAGTTACATTTTACAGAAAAGAAAGTCTGTAGTTAACATCAGAGAAGCCAAATTGCTTTTAGAGCAATCTGAGAAAATGTTTCTTCAAGTCAATCTCAGCTTTCTGCCCAAGGAATGGTCCTGCATTCTTACCTCTTCCCGAATCCTTCAATTAGTTCCTTCTTCAAGGGTCCAAGAAGATAACTCTTTTTACTTTCTCTACTATGTATAGTAAGTAAGGGAAGTATTGTATTCCAGCCAAAAATTCGATACCAAGATTTCACCGAAAATATATATTTTGAGGCCCCCTGAATCCAAAAGGAAAAGTATTTTTGGAAACATGCCCATGTGTGTGTCTGTGAGTGTGTCTGCCTGTGAACAGCATAACTCAGAAACGAACAGTCGGATAAACACCAAACTTGGTATTTAGGTTCAGTATCTTCCAGAGATGCGACACGAAGGTTTTCAAGAAAATTCACCCACCCCAGATTACCCTTTACATGGAACTTTTTTCGAAAATTTTAATTTTCTAAAAAAATGGCTCTAACGATTTTGATTAAAATATCATATATTTAAGATACTTTCATGACAAATAAAATGTATATCTTGAATTTTGTCGGAATGTTTCCAAAAGTATTCTTCATTGTAAACGACTTTTGCATAACTGGTAAACCATAAGAGATAGACAAAATTTTACTACACAAAAAATGTAGATCGCGTTAAAATACACAATTTATGTCATATACATTTTTTTATTGCGTGAACCATTTTCGGGATATTGCTTGTATTCCCTTAAATTTTCCAATACTTATACTTTTTCTCAAATAGGAATTCGTTATTCATTTTTTTATGTCCTGAACATGCAAAGAGAATGGAAAGTGCCACATAGCAACCAGTTCTTAAAAGATTTGACTATCGCTTAAAGCCTACCATATTCCCCTTGCATCTACAAGAAAATTAGCAATAAGATTAACATGAAGCATATGGAGAATAAGCGTTTGTAAAAATAGTTTGTACAAGAGTAGAGAAAGTCATGTGAGTGTAACACAACAGACTTTTATTTTCTCGATGGTATGTCTATTATTGTTAGAGAAATATTGTATCCCACACAAAAGTTGATATCGCGATTTCAACAGAAATACGTGTTTTGAGAACTGCTGAAGCAAAAAGAAAGCAATTTTAGAACATTTTTGTCTATATATACAAACATCAAACATCAAAAAGGAAATGCCGATAAATACCAAATTTGGTATTTAAGTTCACAATCTTCCAAGGACGCGACACGAAGGTTTCCATGAAAATATCCCCAACCAAACTATCCTTACATGGAAACCTTACTTCTTATTTTCTCCAAAAATAGCTCTATATAGCTTTGATTAAAACACATGTATAAGATATTTGTATGACAATGAAAATCTATATCTTGAGTTTTCTGCGAATTCTGAAAGATTTTTGCATAATTTTGTATAACTGGTAATAAACCACCAGAGATAGAAGAAGCCCTTACTACATAAAAATGCAGCAAGCATACTCCAGTAAGCATTCACTTTGTATTTTCTGTATTAATATTCCATCTCTAATCATCAAGTTATCAAATTTCTCCATTAGGATTTTCCTTGATACTGTTTATTCTGCTGAAAACAGTGCCGTATCATCAACAACTCTTACGTGCTTTATTCTTGCTTCTATTTTTGCACTCCTGCTTTGTTTTAGAAACAGTCCTTCATCAAATTCTCCAAGTAAATTATGAACAGGTGTCTCTCCTCTCTGCTTTCCTGTATTTCTTGCCTCGCTTTGATTAAATGGGGATTACTTAGGAATCTTCTTTCTGTCACAGTTTTCTTCTGATCCATTTGGTTAAATTCCCTTTATTGAACCGCAAATGTCACTTACAGTTCCATAATTTGCTTTCTTAATTTTGTTTTGAGCACATAGACAACGTGAAGTGACCTCTAAACATTTTCTTGGAACGCTCATTTAAGTAATTTTATTTTACATTCATATATACAGGAATATTATTTTTGTGGTACACATTTGAAATTAAATGAAAAAGACGTGAAACACATAGGTAGTACGGTAGACATGGTTAATTCATTTTTATGCTTCCCCTTCAGACAACAAACGATCCGTTGATGCCCAGAAGAATTCCGTTGCAATGTTAAGTGTTGTTGGCCGCTATTCAGTGTATCTCGAGTTCGGTTTCTGTTGGAATGTATGAATTTGGATGAGTATGTGACACTTAACTCTTGTTACATCTGGCTCATTAAGGAAATAAATGTTAGTTTTGGGTGTAGATTGGGGCAAACTGAGTGATTACCAATACGAATAACTGACTTACTTTGATAGTACTGTTTATATACCGAAGTAATTAAACAGGGAAAAGTGTTTAAGTATTTGCTCAAATAAATATAACAAACGAAAATACTAAAATTTGTGGGGGAACCATCCACCTCCCATTTTAATATAAGCCCAAGAGGTCAGTTAACTCAAACGGATTCCTTGCTTCCTTTATCTTTCAAATTTCAAGAATCAGTGTATCCTTCTTCGGATTTCATAGGATACAATGAAAACAACGAAAGAAAAAAAATTGCAAATAAAAAAACACTATTATGATGGCATTGTATCTGATAAACATTCTTGTTTTTTAGCGAGAGGTGCAGGGCGTGGTTAATGTGTTGTTTTATATTTTATATTTCTATTGTGAACATTTATTTGTGAATCATAATTCAACGAAAAATGTTTGTGATGGATTACTAGTATTACTGAGCTAATATTCTCGATGTAATATTGCTTATGCGTTTAACGCATCACTAATAATATTTACATTTATAATTCCTGTCACATTAAAAAACGTTTGCAGTGACGCTATCGTCTGCTTCCTCACGTGTTAACTTGAGTAACACAAATGTAACGAATCCACAAGATGTCTACTGCACCAATGATTTTAACAATAGTTAGACTCGTTGGTTTCTAAGGAATATCTTTTGTCTTTCTCCTGCAATGGAGAATACGCAATGGCCCAGCAATTTTGTCGAATGCAAATTTACAGGATTTCGAAAGCCTGTTTCGTGATGTGTACGTTAGCTTATATCGAACACCGTAGCTGTCCTCTAGCCAGACTGTCGAAACCTGATTGTTGACATTAATTTTGGGTTATTTGTCGTATACCTCACATTTATTTATTATTTAACTTCAGAGGAGAGCAACTCGCTTATGAGAGGGATCGTTGAACAGACAAAGAACTTTAAACTCGAGGCATCGACAAGGGACGCAGCTAAAGTTAGATTCACAAAATAATTACACCAACATAATTTCTGGTTTAAGGGAGAGGCAAGGAACTCTATTTTACCATAATTAAAAGCTGCAAAAGAGTGGATAACTAGTAGATTTATTATAACAATTTCTTACCCCATGTGTCTGCCGGGTGAGGACGCCATATCTCAGGCAGTTATCCGTCCAACTCACGCACAGCCTAGTCACAGAATGCTAAGAAGCCCACGCTAAGGCTTAGCGTCAGTAACGCCATATCCCCACCAAATGACACACTGCTTCCCCTGAATCGCCCCTACTCTCAGATAAACTGCCACCTCCGACCCGGTAACCAGAGGGCGTATTACCATTAATATAATCTGTGCACATGCCACATCTCCCCCTGGCCACCGAAGTCGACGTCCTCGGCGACATAAGGAAAATAAATACAATAAACATGAAAAAACAAAACAAAGACATACCAAAAATGACATACAAATGTCTGATGAACTAAAATATAACAACAATAGACATGTGTGTGGTAAGCACCCAGCCGACGATACAATGGTGCTGGGCGATGTGGAGAGACGAGAGACGTAAGTGCCTTTGACTAGTATTGTTAATGCACTTATCTTTAGCATCCCGCACACGCACACACCACGCTGCCTCAGTTCACAGGCACACTACACTGCACAAAATGGTGATGGTCTGCCGTAACTGTTTGTGGGTGAGTTTAGACAGTGCCCACAACGACGATTTGTCCTGGTGTAGAATTATCACCGCAGGTCTCAGGTGATGACAACAGGGTGGGCAGTCGCTGGCTTGGACTGCCCCCCGACATGGTGGCTCCTTATGCCACGGCAGTGTAGTGGCTGCCCGACAGCTTCCCTGTGGTGTTTCTTGACTTCTGGTGTGCCCTGGGGATGCTCTTGAATTTTCTCGCTCTCCGCCACAGCGAAATACTAAAACAAAACCACCACAAAATAAACAGGGTGCTCCCAGAAACAATCACACATAAAAGAATGGTATGTCATGTACAATGAAAGATTTTAAAGTTTGAAAAGTTTACACTAAAAATTCTTATGACATGGAGCAAAGAAAGAGAAAAAAAATTAGTACAAATTGGCATAAGAACTAAATTTTACAGAGTTGCCATCCAAAGTGTAACTTACAATGCTTCACAATCCAAATAACAGTAAAACAGACTCAAAATACATGAACATGACAGAAATGAAACATAACCTTATTTTGGGATCCCAATATTACATCTTAATAACGAGCTGGTATCACTAACAAAAGAAAGTAAGTGCACTTACAAGACAATCACACATGACAATGAAATGAACTCATTCACACTGACCATGGCCCAAATTACACACAACACTGACTTAACTATCTACTCAAACTAGTGTATGCATCACTACAAACTACATCCACAATACATCTCCAAACTACGCCACGTGACATGCTTTCAACTACCATTGTCCTACTCTTGTCACCAATACAACTTCTTGTCCACATCACTATCGTTCTCATCTCATTATGATCATCATCTCAATCATCAGCAGTAATAGTGCAATCTCGATCATTACTTCAAGCATCATCATCTTTCAATTTGCTCTTCAAAACAAAACATCTGCACTTACGTGTCCATTTAGCATGCTGCAAATTCAAAACATCTAACATAGGCATAACCTTCAAGAAATCACATTAACAATTCAGGAATGACACAAATAACATGATACTATACTGTTGCATCGACATCCTCCAAATGAAAATTAAGCTGGAAAAAAGGTGGTAATAAAATTTTGCTATCTAAGATGGTAATAAACTTGTTGCATAAACAGAGAAAAAAAATTATTTTCATTACATTCACTTCCATCCCTTTAATCTCTCGTGTGAATTCATCACACACGCTATACTGGGCACGTTACAGCAACACCAATAAGCAAAATCTCTGAAATCAGACAACTGTCGGGGTTACACTGTGGCACTTCCACCGAAGCTGACATCATCTCATCTCTTCTCATCTCTCCTCATCTCATTAACACCGTCGGGGTTACTCTTTGGCACTTCCACCGAGGCAAATCTCAACTCTTATTTCTCACATAACCTCACACTACGCCATCGGGGTTACACTGTAATTACGTTCACATTTAGATAGTCACAGAATGCTAAGAAGCCCACGCTAAGTCTTAGCGTCAGTAACGCCATATCCCCACCAAATGACACACTGCTTCCCCTGAATCGCCCCTACTCTCAGATAAACTGCCACCTCCGAGCCGGTAACCAGAGGGCGTATTACCATTAATATAATCTGTGCACATGCCACAATATTGCTCCTTTCTAGGCGAGGTGTATTATAACCCAAGGTTTTAGGTGACTTTGAAATTTCCATATAAATGGATGTTACACAATAACGCATGAACATAAAACAGAAATATATATTAAATTAAATAAAATTAAAACAAAGAATGAGCTTAAAAGGATGTTATCACTCTGAAATCAACTATGCTGCCCAGTATCAGCTAATTAATCAATTAATTAACTCAAAAACTTATTTAATAATTATAAATCAGAAATATAATTTTATACGGCTTCATGATTTAAATGACAAACAACGTCTCACGGAATAGTTTGACTTTTGGTTCATTCGTATTAACGTTTTTAACACAGTATGTCTCAGTGAAGGCTGGAAGTGAACGTGTCGATGGATTCCTTCCCACCATAAAATTGTTGCAACAATTATAAGATTTAAACACCACATGGCCTTCTTTCTATTAAAATTTGGTAGTATACCACCAGCTTCAACCCATAAACCAGGGCCTTAATTCTCAAGGTGCAACTCTGGGATACAAAGGAAAAAGTGATAGATGTTCTAGTTTAAAATGCCAACCATTACCGACGTTTTATAATTATGATTATTCCATGAAGCATGTACATTTTTAATAGCCGTTATTAAATTCAGTTTTGTTTAAAATGCCGTACAGATATGGAGATGGTAGAACTCCGTTTAGTATCTACTAAAAATCAATCAATGTCTCATTGTTTCCACAAAGTGAACAAATCGTGTTCCAGCTCTGGACTCTGAGTAATCCAGCTTTTTTTAAAGTTCAGGTCTTAAAAGTTCAAGTCTGAAGGTCTTAAAACAAATGGTGGCTGGATGAACATCAATTTGATAGTATAACAACTGGGAGCGTTCTCTAAAAAGCGAGGTCATTAATTGAATATAAACGTTCGCATTTTGCTTTTCTTGAAAAGCGAACCTGTACAAAATGTCTTAATAATTATAGTTATACTTATTTATAAAAATAACATTCCTGATGGGGAAGCTTTAAACACACTTACAATAAAATGTTCATAAAAATATGTTTTACAAAACACAGTTGTAAACAATTATAGGATTCGTCTTATGGATGTTCATCATAAGTTTACTCTTCTATACACCAAGCAGTATTTATCAACACATAAACGTTTCTTAACATTAGTACATGTATGATGAATCTCAAATTGAATTTAATATAGTATCCGTCAAAATTCACGTTAAAACCTTTATAAGTTTTATATTATTTGCAGTAGGAAAGAAAACAAAATTACTTTCTTGACCAAAAAGTGAGATTTAGTTTCACAAACTTTGTGACCTTGGGCAATTTTCAACTAAAGTCCTCGAATTTCAGCAATTTATTGCTGGAGTAAATATTCGGTTACATTATGAATGTTTGACAATTCATCCTTTAATCTAACCAGACAACCGAAATCCGGATAGGTTTAAATCTGTTGGCTGTAATCGTCAGGTTGGTGTGATACGCTTTCCGATGACGCGATTGCCACTTCTTTTCCAAACTCAGCAAGCATAAGAATATGTATGCTCATATTCCTTATGTATTCTCTTAATGTTTAGGTATTGTGAATTTTCCTCTTGTGTATTATTCTCTTATGTGTTTAGATATTGTGAATTTTCTTATACGTCTATAAAGACTCCTTTTACTTCATAATAACATTATAGCATTGCATCTAAAATATTCTAACATTTAGTGCTAGAACCTTGGCCTGCGGCTAAATTACTGTTGTGGAATTAAATTGCCTTAATTAAAAGGAGGATTACTCTGTGCCATGTAAAAGAAACATAAAATGACTATTAATTGTGTAATAAAATGCGATTTTTATATTTGTTCTATAACTAATACTACTAAATTTATTGTTTTTAAATTTTGAAGTGACTTTCACTTCAAATGTGACCTTTTAAGAACCTTCGTATTAGACTTGGCTTAATTTTGACACTCATATGTACCTTTGTACAGAGTTTAGAGGAAGGAAAAGAACATCAAACTAATCTTTGTTTTAATGAAGTCAAGTATCAAATTAATATTATTCTTCAATGTTAGTATATAGGGAAAAATAAACTGTTATCTTTTGTGGATGATACTTGTTAAACACCTTTCACTATAGTAAAATATGTATAGTTTTAAATGTCCTTCGGAAGGTCTTACAATTGGCGTATATTTTCTTTCTAGAAAGTAAGAAAAGTAGGCTGGAAATGGGAAAGCGAGGGACTAGGAGGAAAGAGAGATACATGCAGAGGGAGAGGAAAGACACGTTCATCTCTACTTTGTAAATGTACTCAAACAACAGACGGTATGACAACAAAGCCCAATGCTACGTGTGTGAATACATATGTATGTATATACATATATATGTACGTATGTGGGGGAGAGTGTGGGGGTGTGTAGTGAGCAGAAATTATTTTCAAACTGTTTTCTCAACGGTAAGTGATGTGTAAAGGGTGGAAAGCAGAGGTAAGGCGTACGGGGAAAGGGGAAAAAACGCGAGATAGCGAAGGAAAAAAAAAAAGGCAGGCAGCAGCTATGGGAGACGAGGACTTTTAAGTACGGTTGGATGAGTTAGGTTAGGTATGTAATGTGCTGGCAGATACGCTCCTTAGATTAGCTGGACTGGAAAGGGAAATGTTTTGCTTATGTCGCTGCTACGTCACTCACATCAGGGATATATGTGCTGTTTTAATTTTTTCTTGCCCATGTTTTCGTTTGTTCCTTCTCCGTCTGAAATATGCACTTATTCTCTTTTTACTGATTGCTTCCACTTTAGTACTACCCACTGTTTGTCTTCAGTTTTCCTTTGTCGCTATTCCTGGATTTTTCCATATATCTACGGTTAATAAAATAGGAAACGCATAAAAGAAATTCAAAATACGTCGTCTGCATCTCCCTCGGTATAGGCTCCGTGAGTGTAGTACTGTGTTGCTTCGAGCGGGCGTTGCGAACCCAACTTGTGTTACTCTTTACCAGGTGTTAAATTCGAAGTCCACATTAAAGTTATAATTTCAGCTGAATTTTTCAATCACCGCTGTAGTATTGAAATCCTCGCAGCGAATCTTACACCTTGATTGTACAGTTGTTATGACGTGACGGTTAGTATAGCTTAAACCAATGCCATGCACCTACTAGTGAGCAATGAACTATGATTTGTCTAAGGGAGACACAAATGTATGTTAAATATTTTATAGATTGAACAAAAAAACAGAAGGAAAACTTTTGCATGTACTAAAGTTTACCACAATTTTTGAGGGCACAAGCTACGAAGGTTTGTTCTCGTCCGTATACTTTTTGTATACTTAAAATGTTAAAAAACGTATGGTAATAGTTGCCTTAGACACTTTTTAGTGTAAATGTATAATTTTATTATTTATTTAGGTTTTTATTCTCATTTTCTAAACAGTAAATACTTTTCATTGTACGGTTTAATTGTCTATGTAAATATATCGCTTAATGTACTGAAATAACACCATACAGTCGTGACTGATCAGAGAATTAAAGCGAGTATAATATTAAATAAATTACAATTTTGTTGTATATGCTTGCTTATGTATAACATTTATTTTAAACTTGTAATTTTTAGTGTTTATTTTTATAAATGATATAAAGATTAATATTACTTATATTATTTATTTTCACTATATAAGAAGTACAGGCTCTAATTATATTTTCTTACCTTCAATATTCATTTTCCCTTATAATCATAACAAAATTCTAAGCACCCAGTATCTATTTATACTATATGTTAAGGCAAACAGTTATACAAATACCTAAACAAATTTTATTATATTTTGTGGCATAATACTATTCTTTATTTCTCTTTCCCTCTGTAATCTTTCCTGTTACTCTGAAGCAATGGACTTCGAGTAACAGTGTTGATACCTCAAAACAGACTGAGCAGGCAGAGAGAGTGGGATTTGCACTGTTGCAGAAAATCTGCTGACACAGTGGTTGCTCGAACTGATGATTGAATAGGGGGTTTTGTTCATCAGTTGTGAAATTATGACAAACCATGACAATGTCAACAGCAGGTGTATTCAACCATAACCTCACAATTAACGCATACTGAAAAAAACTATTAGTTTTAGTTGACAGTCGTTCTCTTATATTGTCTTTGTCTAGTTTTTCAGCTTCACTTCGCTCTGTTCTCGCTGTCACTGTTTTGTTTTTATGTAGTTCACCTTCACTGGGAGTTCAGTTCGTTCACACTGTCACTTCACTAATCAATTTCCCACTCACTTCACTTCGTGACGTGGTCTCTTCTTCCGGACGGTTCACTCGCTGGGGAGTCGAACACAAGACTTCTTCAATCTCTCCTGCACCAACACTCACTACACGCCACAGCATCGTCACAAATTGTCGAAGAATCGCACTTGGTGTCGCACCAGAAACACACTCGCTAACTCGCTCATTAACTGACTCAACTCTCTCTCGCTCCTCGCGAGAACGCTCGCTTATATAGGCAGTGGAATCTTCCATAGAATATTTTAGAACTATTTCGACACTTTATGGAGGAGGGGAGAGGAAACTGCGGATAGCACCCCGATGATTACGCCGGCGAGCGGTACTTAACGCTGTTTATTCCGACTGCCTGGCGCCGTTCTCCCCATAACCTTGGTCCATAACCGCTGCATCACAATATATGTATCGCATATTTTGCAATATTACGTTTACTATATATGTAGATTTTTATAAACCTGTTGCATATACATGGCATCTGAGAGAAGTTTAGACGGAAATTTAAGTAGGTAATATAATATAAACCTTACACATTGTTTAGTATTTAAAATATTTAGTTTGCAATCCCGACTTTTTTTACCCGTTACTATAGAGGAGAGGGCACACGTTCAAGTTTGAAAATTGTATGTTTTAATCTCCGTCTGATAATAATACGTTGCTTTAATGTGAACGTACATACGGTGTTGATGTTTCCTCACTCATTGTATTTCACATTTTAACAACACAAAGGAAAGTTAAAAGAACCGTTTTTGCACATCTCTTATATTTCCTCATAACCATGTAACCATGCTTCCTCTAGGAAAACTTGCATTTCAAGAACCTTATTCACCGAATCAACGATAAAACTAACAATGAGGTTTGATTCATGTGATTTAAAATAAATTTCTATAAGTTTAATTTTGATTTTCTTCAACTTCCATAATTTTATACCTGTGTTTTCTCAGACATTATTCAATAAAGAATGCTAAAACGTGATAGCAGCTTTGTGCTGAGCCTAATGTTGATGCATTAGAAAGTACGGAGTTAAATTCTGGAAACTCTCATAAAAGGTTCAGCAATCGGTACAATATTTTAAAACAGCAAGCAGATGCATGGTACCAAACACGTATAAACCGAATGAACAACATTAATTGAAAGATACTACTGTGTAGTCCACATCGTTTTTTCGATAAATGAATTCAACATATAAAAATTCGATATCGCAAACTTAGACTGTGCAACTTGGTCTTAAGAATATCTAGCTTATAAAATTAAACGCTAATGTTTGCAGAAATTAAACAAATAGACTTTGAAGAAGCAATTGGTATTAAAACTCTTTGTTTTTCCATGTAGGTCTTTCTTTCTTTATTTACTTTTCCGTGCCGTTTATATAACCTCCTGTAATTTCTGTGGTCATCTCAGGGACCTTGACTTGAGAATCAATGATGCTATAACTCACTAACTTTAGTTTTTTTTAACATTTCTTTTATCAACTTATACTATGAAAAACAACCAAGCCAAAAAAAACTGTTGTCCCAAATGAGAATCGAAACCGACTCATAAGATGCCTCTGGGTTTAGAAGCTAGATCGCTGATCACTCGACCTTTTTATTGCAGTTCATCTGGATTAGGTATACATGCAACGTTTCATAATAAACTAAATAAAATATTACACTATTGCATCATTTCATAATAATCGCATGGAAATAATATTGCTATTAAATTGTCAAAAGCTTATATCTTAGTTGTCTCTCTGGAAGTTTAGTGTAAAACAAAGAGGATATAAGGTTTTTAGTATCTTACTGCTTAAGAACGTCCTTTGAAGCTCTGCCACGTGTTTCCCAGCGATCTGCTGAAGTCAATCAAAATATATTAAACGTGTCTACTAATTATAAAGTAAGAAGAAGAATAAAAGGTTTGCGTCGACGCTCTAGTATTGTGATTTTAAACCACTACCAAAGTCTACATCTTGTGTTAAGCATGTATAACACAGGCTCTTCTTAGGAAACTTACTAAACTCAAGAACTTTTTCCTGTTCACACTAAAGTGTGGAACACTTGCCAGGAAACAGGCTGTTTCTGCACAAAGATTTCATCCTCACCATAGGCTATGTGGGTAGAAGGCCTTTGGGCTCAAAAATAAATTTCTGCGCCCCCTTGCTCGTCTTTTCTCCTTATTCTCTTTTCTTCTTGTCCGTTATATAAAAATGTGTATGCCGACAACGCTGGGAGCAAAAACCCTTGTGCTTCTGGGGAAAGAGAAGAGAAACATTCTTTCTTGCGACGCATACACACACTTCTTGTCGATGCAGAAGAGAAAAAGCAAAGTGTTTTGTCCAAAGCGGCATGAGATACATGGTGTGTGTGCGTGCATGCCACGCCCTGCCCCTGGCCAGTGCTGCTTCCAGCTTCGATCGGTTTTGCTCTTCTTGAGGGGGAAGAACCTGAGCAGACGCGGGGGTGTGTACCGAGAATGAGAGGGAAAGACCCGGATGTTGTGAGGAGAGGGTGGCAGCAGAGCAGCACGTGTGTCGGGGTCTCTTTCCCTCGTGCTGCTGACAGTTTTCTCCTCTCGCCTAGGAGGAACATCTGGAGTGGCAGTTGCCTCTACCTTTCTGAATTTCACAACGATTTCCACCACCAAGAAGCAAGGCATTATCATCCTCGTAATCATCGCTTTCTTCTTCATCGACCAGTCTTATCATTGCGTTCTTTTGTTCACCATCGTCGTCATTGTAATAATCATCATAATCACATCATAACTAGTGCTGGATTCGTAAGCACTAACAACATTTAAAATGGCATGAACTTATGCTGTTAAAATCTTTTAAGATATTCTCTATAATTTCAAAAATATCGATAATCATGCACTCAAATTGTTAACTTCAATATTTTTTGGAGGAAGGTACTCGCAATGCATATTCTTCCTTAGATATCATTTCTGTCGTTGTAATTTAATTTATAGTATACAATGATTGTTTTCTCCAAATGCCCAGGGTGAGTTTATGACGTGTATGTGAATGCAAGTTTGTATGCTGAGGAGAATCTTTCCCCATCTACAAATGTTATTGAGCAAAATTTGAAAGCACTTATTAACACTGGGATTTTTTTTTTCAAGAAGCGTTACGTTGTCACCTTGAAGATATTAACCACAGAACACAAAACTTTAATATCAGGATGTCTTTCTAAACAGTGTACAACTTACTCTTTAATTATCCTGCACACTTTAAAGAGAACCCTCAAGTTTACCCTGAACCTCACTGTGAAATGACATGGTGTCTCCATACTATGGGCTTTATTATTTTGTCACCAATGTGTTTAAATAGCAATTTTGAAACTAAAATAAGCGTTATTATATGCTCGATGCACTGGAAAATGATTAAATATGTAGTAACATCGAAGTATGCAATTATGTGCAATATAAAACTCTTTATATTACAAGTAAAAACAAACTAAATAGGATTTGCATACAACTCCGACGTCTAGTCATGGCCATTATAATATTCGTTATCATCCAAATTATTTTTCTTGTACAGGTGCAAAATATAAGTTCTCTGATTTCTGAGGTACTTTCACCTTCACAACTTTCTGTGTTTCACTCGCATTTGATCTATCTTTTGTGTTCAACAATTGTTTTTAATCCGAGTTGCTAGAAAATGTTGCGAAGTTCCTTTCTTCATGCAGGTACACCACTCTTCTTTTAGTCTTCCCTGAGACACTTCGTTTTCACTAAACCTATAATGTAAGCCCTTTTTTCTCCGAGATGGAAATTTCCTATTTCCTATTTCCTATTTCTGTCCTGCCTTTCCTCCTCCTCCTCCTCCTCCTCCTCCTCATCATCATCACAAACACGAATAAATCATCTTGATCATAAGTACTAAAGTGAAAATGTATTTCCAAAATAGACTATAGATTTGTTTGTCCTCGTAACTCTTCTGTAATAAATAAATAAATAAATAATAAGATTATAACAGAGATATACTGTCGGTCCGACAAAGTCAGTGTTGCGCCCAGTGTAGTGAGTGCAGAGCTCTCAAACAAGGTGGAAACAATATTTATTTGCCAGCATGCCTCGTCGCCGTCAAAGGGAGCCATATCGGTATGTGAGTGTGACTTCGAACGGGGCAGAATGATCGGTCACCGGGAAGCGGGTTTGTTATACCGTGACATTTCGGCTCGTACAGGGCATGCTGCTACGACAGTGATGCGTGTGTGGAAGCACTGGATAGATGAAGGTCGTACTCAGCGAAGAGTGGGTACTGGACCACGGAATATGACCACAACACGGGATGATCGTCATCTTGTCCGCATGGCCATAACGGACCGTACAGCTTCATCCACAGTGTTGGCTCGACGCTGGAGCACCGCAACAAGTGTGAACTTCTTTGCATCAACGGTTCGTCGCCGTCTGCTGTAGGTTGGACTGGTTGCATGCATGCCATTACGTCGGCATTCCATTATCCAAAAACCACAAACTCCTCCCACTGCAATTGGCACGTGATCACCGTCACTAAGGTGCTAAGTGGCAAAATGTAGTCTTTTCGGACGAGTCCCACTTCAACGTGTCCTACAGTGATGGCCAAATACGTATCCGGTGGTACCGTGGTGAGTGCAACCTGGAGAGCTGTATTGTTGAGCAGCATAGCGGACAAACATCAGTTGTGATGCTTTGGGTTAATTACAACAACCGATCTCGCCTCCTACAAATTGAGAGCGCTTTGAACAGCAACCGGTACCTAATGATGGTCATAAAGCCTGAGGTACTCCCCCTGTTTCAGGCATCTCCACAGGCCGCATTTCAACAAGACATTGCTCGGCCACTTATTGCGAGGAATGTACAAGTCTTCTTCGAAGAGCGACGGGTACCATTGCTTCCCTGACCTGCACGTTCGCCTGACATGTCGCCCATCGAACATGTCTAGGATATGTTTGGTCGGCACCTGGTGCGTCACGGTCCTCCAGTAACCAGTGTCACGGATTTGTGAGCTGGAATATAAACTGCGTGGAGGGAAATCTCTCAGGAACTTATTCAGAACCCTTTTGATTCAATACCACGGCGTATAGCTGCTCTAATGGAAGCGCATAGGGGCCACACCAAATACTGAATATTAGGGCTCAAAGATCATGTATAGATTTGAAAATTTTATCATTTGTTACTTGTAATGTACCTAACCCGTGGTATTAATTTCATTGAATCCATGCGTTTCCATCTTGGTATTGAAATTTTCACAAACGGCAGTGTAGTTTCTATGATAATAATACAAATTTTAAAGTGTGAAACACATGAACAACATGTATGGAGTTTATTTATGCAAATTTCTTCGCAATTATACAATGACTCCTATCTTTAAGAATTTACATGAAAAACTACTAACATTATACTATCCCCGAAGACACGTACGTAAATTGTACCATATTTGAAAGTTATACAGAGCAAGAAGTGTAAATTACTGAGAAGTCCCCTACTATGTGCTGCGCACAAACTCTAGATGCAAATAAAATGCAAATTGTTAGAAAATAGTGGAAATATTGTTGTTAGATAGACAGATTTAGGACAGGACGCAGCTGTGCGTGAATATCTTCTCCCTTAAACTAATAGCAGAAAAGCGTAGATGGTGTAACACAGACACACAATGTCTTCATTGATTATCATAAAGCATTTGATAAGGCGTCCAGAGGAAAAAAGTATAGAACATCTCAGAAAATAAAAACACATCCGGGAAAATCAGGTGTAACAGCAAATATTAAAACTTGATATAAATAAAATATAGATAGGTCACTATTTCAGTCCTTACTACAAGAGAGGTAAGACAAGTTTATCCTCTATCAACCATACTTAGGTATATCTACATATTGATGAAATAAAAACATCATGGAAAGCACATAGATTTGGGAAAATTAATTTAGAAACACTTTCGAAAAACAACGAATAATAGCAAAAAGCACAACTGAAGTTAAAAAAATGCATGGGATACGTAACGCCAAGCGAAAGGTTTAGCTTACAGAGCATGAAACTGTCACTCTCTGGCTCAGACTCTGATGTGACCATCTTGACTAGAAGAATTTTCGATAATTTTCACCAAATTCTTACATACCTCGAATTTTCCAGTCTCACATTCCCTCTATTTATCTGTCACCTTAAACCAGGCAAAGCACAGTGGACGTGATGTACAACGTAAGCGGAGGACGTTAGAAGAAGAGGATATTTCTACCCTGGCATCGGAAACTTCTCCATGAATCGGTCCAAAAGAATAGGGGTGATCATCGTAGGAAGGTGCAGCTGAGAGCAGCTATTTTAAGACTTTAGGGACCACGTTGCGTTGTGTGTGCTGCCGACAGATTTGGCCGCCCTTGGTAACTCCTCACCTCATCACTACCTCTCTGAGGTGAAGGAGCTACACTTAGCCAAGTATCTACTGGCCGCAGTGAAATCGTTCACCCTCACCAGCCTATGCCTATATCTAACAAGCCCTTTAGGCTATGGCACGAATGGCAAAAAAAAAAAAAATAAAATAGATAGCATTCCATTGGCATATTGGGCTGCTGACACTTTTGATTGTCACCTTGTATAAGGTACATGTTTGGTCGTTTGAAGATGTCTTCTCATCCATTATCCATCCAAAAGAAGGAAAATCAAAAGGACTTTTATTAAAGAACGGGAGCTTTCTAGATTATTGTTGATGATAGTTTAGTGGGCAATCAGCAGAGTAACTTCTTTGCAAACTATCACTTTAATCATAATGGCTTTTTAACCTGATTCAGGATGAAAAGGAAACTTTCTAGGCTATTGTTGATAATAAATTCATGGGTGATCAGCAGGTTAATTTCTTTAGAAACCACCCCTTTAACCACAATGACACTTCAATCTTATTCAGGATGAACCTCTGTGCTAAAATAAAGCTACTGTATTGAAATTTAAACTGGAAAAAATATTGCTTTTACAAACACATGAAGTTCTGTCGGCGAAGTAGTCTCATGGCAGCAGAAAGACAGTTACTTACCAAGGACAACTACAGAGTAGAAAACACAAGCAACGAGACTGACTTCCACTGCAATCAAATGGTCAGTATGCTGGCTTCTAAACACAGAGGTTTCACGTTCGGTTCTCTGCTGAGGAGTGGGAGATTTATTAGTTAGAATTACTGTAATTAATCTGGAAATCGGAATACGCGAGTAATTATAGTAATCATACCCCTAAAAACAACGTGAGTTAAAATCAAATTATTATTTCAGAATTCTAAGCCATAGATATTACCAGCTTACTCAAAAGCTGCTCTACCTAGCGGAATGGCTCAGGCGGTTACGTCTGCGGCCCGCAACCGGGAGGTCGTGGGTTCGATTTCCGTGGTCGGCCTTTCTGACCCATGGGATTTCTTGGAGCTCTCCCCGCGCCGCCAGGCGAATGCTGGGAAGGATCATTACATCCACAGAATTTCCTGTCCCTCCATTTAATCTCCAATCTCATTTTACTTCACCTTTCCTCTGCTTGGTCTTTCAGGGTTGCAAGTGTCGGCGGGAGGTCTCGGCGTTTGCATGGTAGGGGAAAAGGTTGCTCTAAGGAAACCTTCGTTCCCCTGACTGCGAGCGGTCTCCGGGTCCCGGTCCAGGGGATGTATAAGCCCACAGGGGGAGGTGCGCCGTCTGACCAACCGGGGAGTTTAAATCTGTAAATGGTAGGGACCCTGCCCTCTGCCTTTCCTGCCTCTTGTTCCGGCCGCCTTCTGTCTTCTCTCACCTCATCCCTCCCTCCCGGGGGCACCCCGTCTGGAACCTAAGCACAAAAGATTTGCGTAAGTTCCCCTTCGCTTCTACTCCTATCCTATCTTATCCTACGCTAAAAGCTGCTCTATGAAGCAGGCCCTTCAGAGTGAGAAAGAGAGTAAGACTCCGATAAGAATAAGTGTGTACAATCTAATGTGATAGTAATACCAGTTAGGATATCATAGAAACCTTTTTCTATTTTATATCTTGAACTTGTGGTAGCAATGAAGCACGAATCTCTCAAATTTTAGGAAATCGTAGTTTAAATGCAACATCTACATCACCCTGATAAAGTGGAAACCTTTGTTTATTTAGCTTTTCGAGTGCATTATTACCACCATAAGATTTTGTTCATTGTGATGTAGTATATTAATTATATTGCATGGTGGTTCTCCTGAGACTTAATGAAAATACTGTACATGTGTGCAAACCAATGCATTGAATGTACTGAGGAAAGATATAAAAATACAAATTGTTAATCGAGTTGGGAATCGAACCTGGGTTTCCGAAAGAATAACCAAGCACCATGACAGCTATAACATTCAGCTTCATCGATGTAGAAAAAGCATAAATCAGTTTTGATATTGTCACATACCAGAATTCTGATCTGTCATTTTTGGGATTACGCTTAGAAAACCAAGTGCAATGCTGGCTTCATAATCTCATTAGATATTATTATTGTTATATTATAATTATTATTATTATTATTATTATTAACCTCACGCATACACTATATTACTACCTTCAGAAGAGATGGTGCAGATCCGCGCGTAGAATCCCTTTTCCTCTGCTTCCCCAAATCCAAGATACACACAAAGGCAAGGGTTCCGAAGTTTTTATACTCGAAAGTAATTCATATTTACCTAATTAGCCATTACTCTGTTGGGTATCACAGATGTCACGCTGAAGTATTCTTATTAAGGTCAACAACCACATTTAGCAAAGCTGATTTATCCATCCGCGCACGTATAGGTACGGGATGACGCAATATTTCTATACTAGTTGTTAATGTTATAACGATAGAGGAAACAGGACCCACTGTTAAAATTACATTTTCTAAGAAAGTTTTAACTTTTATGACAAATTATGCCAAGCCCCACTGTCAGCAATTTCACATTACCTTCTTGAATAATCTAATACTGGCACGCTACAATATTTGGATGTATTATTGCCTTTCTTTAATCGATTGATGAGCCATAGGAAATTTCAACTTGTGATCACCCAGTTCAACGTTTTCTTCATATAAACAGCAGTTGCCGCTATGATGACGTTCTAATTAGTACATCCTACATAGTGTTCTAGAAAAACGTGGCGTTAAGCAAACTAACGTCAGGAAAACGTTACATTTAGGTTAATAAACCGTTCAGGAATGCGTTAGCTGTTAAAAAGTCTGGTGAAACACAAAATATGACTAATGAGGCACTACAGCAATAATGATAGCTGATTAAATTGGCCAATCAGGTATCTCTAATTAATGCTTATGATAATTGTTTTAACGTTTTCTACTTGCTTTTAAATTTTTCTCATGATTTCCTTTTGGATGCTACATTTTGTGAACGGAAATAAAACATCAGCTCTAAACGATATGGTAATCAGTAGTCATTTTTACATTCTCTATCGCGTGTATATTAGGTAGCGAAGGCATTGCATTCCACCCAAAAATTCAACATCGAGATTTCATCAAAAATACAGGTTTTGAGGTCAGTGTGTGTGTGTGTCTAAGCAACATAACTCAAAAAGTCGAATCACTACCAAACTTCGTAGGTGCCTATTTAAGTTCAGTGTCGTTCAGTGTCTCCCAAAGATGCGAGACGAGCATTTTCAAGAAAATCCCCCTACCTCCAACTATCCTTTATGTGGAACATTTTTCGAAAATTTTGATTTTCTAAAAACTGTCTCTAACGATTTGGATTAAAATATCATATATTAAGGAAATTTACATGACAAATAATATGTATATTTTGAATTTTCTGGGAATAGCATATGAAGTTCTCTTCATTCGGAAGAAACTTTGTGTAATGCTGTATTAATTGGTAATCGTTAAGCGATAGAAGAAACGTACTACATAAACATGTAGATCTCTTTAAAGCAAACAATTTATTTCAATAACTTTTATGTGGCATAAGCCATTTCTGAGTTATCCATTATTAGTGGTTCACATTGTTCAACACTTTTTCATTCTGTCAACATTCAGTTATTTCTCGCGATTGAAAGGAAACAGCATGGAATTTTAAGGCAACATATAGTGTCCAGTCCTTAAACATTTGACTATCACTGTTCCCTTTGTATCTACCTATATAACGAAATGCGCAATTTAGCTATTTCTGCAAAGATTGCCGGTTCTCGTAGCCGTGGTCGCTGGAGCGCTCCGTCCTGCCATGGGAATGGGTGTTTGTGTGTGTGTGTGTGTGTGTGTGTGTGTGTTTTGTATATGTAAAGTAAACACTAAAACATAAACTGAGCAAACAGGGGAATTAAAAGAAGTTTATATTGATTAAAAGCAAGTAGACAGAAAGCTAAGCTCTTGTAAGAATAATTAAGTACACCCACTAATAAACTATAAAGGGTAGAGAAAGTCATGTGAATGGAACACAGCAGACTTTTTCTTATACTTTCCTTTAAAATGAACTTTATGAATATATGGAAAACATCAGTTCTCAATGACGTGGTAACCAGCAGCAATTTTTAGTAGTATTTAACGCCCGTTCTTCTTGCATACGGCACCACACGTGGAGGATAGGGTTGCCAAAAGGTATGATAATTATGAGGACATATAAGTTTAACGCTGGTAGGACTACCTTCTGGGAAAATGTATGGATGCGATTAAAGTTCTTAATATAATGACCATAAAATAGTTCTAGCTTTACAACTAATTACATTGCACAATATTCTAAGTCTATTAATATATGTAAGTTAATAATAGATCATCATTATTATTTCGATGTTGGCAGTAGGTTTAAATAAGCACGATTCTTAGGTTTGATGGTATTGTTATGGGATATCCACTTCTAAAGTCAGACTGTAGTTTCTGTATGAATACACCGCTGTGGAGGGCTGATATAAACATTTCTGTAGTGCATTTTGGTTGAGTCAGTTTTAGCGTTGCGGTTTTAAAAATCATTTGACAGACAGTAGGCCTTTCTTGTCAAAATGCGTGTGATTTTCACTGAAAGGCTTTAAATATACACGCAGAACCATCTGTAAAGACTGCATATCATAGTAGGGAGTAGTAAAATTATTTTTTAAAATGTAAGATAATTCGAATAAAAATACATAATTTTCAAGTGTTGGTACTACGCTTTCCTATTTTAAGGTTGGCAACCCTGGTGCATGCTGATGTTACATGGAATGAGATTATAGTTTGGAATGAAAATTCTGGAAAGAAACGTTTCCGAACTAAGTTTAGGGTACCTCCCCTGCATCTACCAGTTATGAGGACTGAGAAAAACCTGGAAAAAACCTTCCAAGGAGGACGGTTCTGCCGGGATTTGAACTCCAAACCTCCCATTCACGAGTCTATGCCTTAACACCTCGGCTACCCGTGTCGGTAACCAGTAACAAAGGGCATTCATTACATTTAGAATATACCTAGGTCGTTGTTCCTAAGAGCCCCTGGAAATTTAAGTAGTGGAATTTACAACACGTTAGCAGAAGCAGGTACTTCAAATAGATGCGCATGGATACTTAAAGAACAGAAAAGTTTGGCTCCTTGCTGAAATCAAAGAAAACAAGCTGGGGAAACCTAATAAAGAAGCAACGATCTTCAAGGAGTATTCAATATTTAGAAAACCCGCATGATATGCAATGTTGGTTGCCTTCCTTTCCCTTAATAAATTCACTTTCTTTTTTATGGTTTCCTCCCAAAGCAGGCACTAAGAGAGGAAGAATGTTTAATTCTTTGCCTCCCCTTTCTACTCATGAACTTCGTCCCCTCCTCCCATTCGCAATGTGCATGTTTTTTGGTTTCTTAAGTGCATTCGCCATCATTTCAGAGTACGGGATAGGCGGACCAACGTTATCTTCCTAGAGGAGGGAGAAGATGGATGGTATTGCCTCCCCCACGTCCACAGGGAGTCGTGGACCACAGTGCTATTCCAGAAAACTATTGCTGTTTCCCATCTCACACAAACCTTCATTGACATTTTCCTAGTCTCCCTCTTACGCAAAAGTGTCGTATATCTCGGACTGTTATCTTGATGTATCCACCTCCGAGCTATAATGAATTTGCCTAGTAATCCCGAGGGCCGATTTCGAATCTCGGTAGAGGTGATTTATCTGGATAAACTTTTATATTTTCTCTATCACTTAAATGCCAAGTTAGAGAAAATATTGCATTCATTCAAGAATCTATACCGACACTTCACCAAAAATGCGCGATATGAGGTTCCTGAATCCAGTTAGTAGAAAGGTCCCTTTTGTGTGTGTGTGTGTGCGTGTGTGTGTGTGTGTGTGCGCGAGATAGAGAACAGCAAAGCTCAAACGAGCAAAAAATTCTAAATACAAAATTTCAAACGTAAATTAAGCATCCTGTAAAACACCATTGCGAAGATCTTTACGAAATTCTCCCACTCCAGACAACCGTTTTATGGAGAGTTTTTCATATTTCCATTGTCTCAAAAACGATTGATTAAAAAATGTACATTCGAGATACTGCAATGGTAAATATCTGCAATGTGTGTGTTGAAATATTTTATCAACAATCCTTGAAGATGGGAACTCTTGAGAAGCAGGACAAAGTTCATTTTAGAAAAAAGTTAGATCTCGGTAAGATATACGTTTTGTATCAAATAATATTTTTGTAGAATGTACCATTTAACTGTGTTTGAATAAATTTTTCGCACATTAAACAGTAAACATGAAAATTTTAATGTTGGATTCTTTTGAAGTTACATAATATGATGGCTAGAGTATAATTGTTTACCTATTTTCTAAACCACTCCACTCCAAAAAAATCATATTGCCATAGTGTTAACCAAGCGAAGCCATTTCAGATATGAAAAGGGATCTTACGGGAATAATTTGTAGAATAGCTGAAGTTAAATAAATAAGGACAGTAGGACTCAACTTTCTAATTCCAAAAATTACTTTGACGCTTCTAAAGAAGTTTTGAATCTCTGTGCAGAAGCGAAGCAAGTATTGGATTTTATATTTAGCAAATGCAATGACACTGAGAATTTCGACTTAGTATGCTTCAGACATAGTGAATCTTTGGGATATCTGACTGAGTCGTATTCTGTCTGGGAGAGCAGTCTCGGGTGCTGATCTGTACATAAATGGTTCGGAATGAATTCAAAACCAATAAAGGAACTGGAGCAGGCATACAAAACTATAGCAAAACATTTCTCAAAGCCAATAATTGTGATTCTAGCTTAAGTATTTGCCTTTTGGCTGCATAAGTCCGGCTCATTACTATCATAAGTAAGATAATACATTTGCCCTTTGAGTTCTCACGGTATGTAAACTTAGCTCAAACCTCTTGAAACTCTTTACAGAATGGCTGAACACAACTGTGATGGATCGGTGGAAGCATCAGGATATATGGATATCTACGCCAAAAAAACAGCAAATAGTTTGGCTAAATAAGGATTGGTCACTGTTAATTGAACTAGAACCCAACTTTCTGCACAAGGATCCTAGCATGGCATGACAATTGAAGCACATACACACATTCAGAGATTAAGGACATTAACAAAGACTGAAGTTTAGAATAATTGCTTGCAATGGACAAAGTTAAACTTATTTAAACGTTTGGTGTTATAATAAGACTACTAACCGAAACGACACCTGAACAAGATCGAATTACTTAAGGATCCGAGATGTGGGAGAAGCCAGAAAGCAGAAGAATCTAATTGTCTGTTATGTTAACAAAACTCTTGCGATTGAGCAACCAAAAAAGTTTAGTCGATGCTTCATGCATTTGGAGTGGTCTCTATAGCATCTTTCAACAAAATGCGGGGCTTTCACAGATTATTTCTGAGGAGGAAGCGCAAGAAATGTAACTGGTTGTACTGTACAGGACTTCACTATCCACTCTTGTTCATACGGTCGTTTTGAAAAGTAGATCGAAATAAGGAGATGGAGGTGTGCATATTAATATTTTTAGTAAAAAGTAAAATTAATTGAGGTGTGAAGTAACATTATGGTTGTTTTGTTAGCCCCACGTTTGGGAGCCAATTTGCGATGGTAAATTTATAATGTTATTTGTGTATGTGTGTTTACTTTACGTTGTGAAGCCATTTTGTGACGTGATTCTTTGTTAAGTTTGTAGCTCCATCTGGTGTTAGCAATTTGCGGTAGTATTAGTGTTTGTTTGAAAGAATGCTACTGTTATTTTATTTAATTTTGGTTTACTGTCCTCCGGCTAGCTATTATCCTTTTGGGTCGAGCACTTCTCTTTATACAGGTTGTGTAAACGGAAAGGAATCTTTTATCCAAAGATAACACTGATGAAAGAATTTCTTTTATACTTTTATTGTCGAACACTTTCACTATCACATTTACACATTGATTTAGACACTCGCCAAACTGAAACTGTTATAACAACTTCTTACTGATCACTTTTAATTCACGTACTTCAACCTTTTGTATAATTAACTTTACCATACTTGAGATTTTTCATAACTCTTATACGCGTAACTTGCGAATCGATAGCCGACGTGTAATATTTCTGCTGGACTGAAGGCGACGTGTATCATACAAATATTTCCGACGAACTGACGGACTGGAGGCGACGTGTACTTTACAAATATTTTCGATGAACTGACGGGTCTACCTCTAACCTACCCTTTTATACTCATACACCCCGATATGCCTAAAGTTTATAACTGAGCTGCAATTGGCTAATAAAACGCGCCAACATTAGCGTCTATTTTTATATCCAATGAAAATTATGAATACATATGCTCAAGGGAAATGTTCCAGAAGATTCTAAAGGAAAACGCGCCAACATTACGTAACTTCCTCGTTTCCAATAATGATAAACAGCTCACCCCCTCGCTGCATTATTGCACGCTATTATTGCCAGTTTCAGTAAGGCAGTATAAACTTACTTCCCAACAATAATTACAATCAACAAACATCTCAAATCAATGTCACATAATAATGCATATTCATACTATAATCATTCTTTACATTTAAATAATTTGTGATACAAATTACTGCATCAGGTGCTAAAATTAGCAAGAGACGTATCATTTCAGGGGCACACGAGTTTTACTACAATTAACTTTACAAATTCCGGATTTCTTTATGCTAAAACGCAGAAATGAGGTTCAACAGCTTCAAGAGACGGAGAGGGCAGCATTGTAGTGGCATGCTGAGGCTTCCAAGCCAGGACACTAAACTTATTCTGATTTTGTCTTCCCATTTAACGTGTAGGTACTGTAACTCAACGAGGCATGTTTTATACATTACGAAAAGATCAGAGACTACATTTTATGAAAGCTGCACAAAAAATTCTATCTAAACAAATTTCGTCAGAAGAGTTATTTTTAGACAAAAGAAATGAAGCAGTGGTTTTTTTCTATGTATTTGTCATTATGTTTTTTAGGTTAGATTTAAAGATTCTGGGGCAGCATGAGCATGTGATTGTAAATAACAACATTCAAAATTATTTTGAATTTTTTTAAGATATTCCGTAAATATTACTCGTTGCCCTGTCTCATCAATGCTAGATCCTGCAACTTGGAGTACGTTTAGCTCAGCAACCAAGTGGCCTCATCTTTTTGAATAAGTTTCTTATGTCATAGCACTATTATGGCTGTGCATTAAACACTGCGTATTATAGTCTATTAGTGCAATTTGTTTTTGAAATTCATTAACGCTTTTTACAATAACTTTTCCACTATTTTTTAAAATGTATACTGTAACAAAAAATGAGAACACTAGTTGTTGCTAATATACTTTATTTGTCACTTAGGTGATCAGCGCAGCACAAAATTTACACTAGAGACACTTTTGACACACACTCAGAAGAGAGCGCAACAGATCGTTGAATCGATTCACAACTGAACTGCTGAGTCACAACTAACAACTAAACCGCAAGGTCAGAACTCACAGCTGAACTGCACTCGGCCATTTCTTGACAGCACTTAATTTCGTAACTTCTTAACTAACGAACTCCCTGTCCGGGCGAGGCAGCCCCTTATATAGGCCTCGAATACAAAGAGCATACAAAAGAAAGGGAGAATACTGGACATGCTGAAATATTGTTCTGGAACAGATAAGCGGCAAGTTCTGCAGTGGCTATTGATCCGAAGGCCAGTCGAAGGTCCCACGCAGGTGCGAGGTCGGGAGGTGTTCACAGGCAACCCGCAGGAGTTTCGCGCGCGCGGTCACAATATTATAAAAGCTATGACTGAAAAACGGTTTAATGTATAGAATTAAAATTTTTAAATTCCCCTATAAAGCGAAGTAGGTAACTTTTTTAGTAAGCGTAGTAGAACTAGGATAACATTAAAGTGAGGAAAACGGTTTAAAATGTGTGCAGTCTTCTAATATTCAACTTAGCACATTTAAAACTTTGGTATATGAAATAAAATAACATTACAGTATTGTAAAATGTTGGAATAGGTTATTCACTCTAAAAACGATTTTTTTTGTAATATAACCTCAAATGCTGTTGATAGTCGGCTTCATTTTTTTTAAAACTGAAAGTGAAAAGAAAGAAAGAAAGAAAGAAAGAAGAAAAAAAGAAAAAGAGGTTGAGAGAAAACCAAAAATAAGCATAAACGAGTAAGTAAACCATTGAAGGAAAATAGGGAACCATAAGAAAATGCAATAGCAAGGAGCTGTAAAGCTTGAAGAACCCCAGCCACATTGAAAGAGTATTGGCATTCGCGTGCGATAGTGAAAATAGTTTCTGGCAAACAAAAACACCGTAGGAATTCTTCTCCCCCAGTTGAGTTCATTCCTATCACACATGGCCACACATTCCCGCTAGCACCCAGCTCAGAACGAGATTATCGCGGCGAGCGAGGGTGAGTCAGGGAGGGAATTAAAGGGAGAGAGCTCAGGGAAAACGAGAAAAAAGGGGGAAAAGGATCTGAAGATGAATTTTTTTTTAACTCTCCCTCGCCCACCTTGGCCCTTCGCAGGCTCGTGTCCTGTCACATACACTCCATCCCCTCTCGAAATGGCGGCCCTGCATTACGGAATAAATCTCCCAAGAACTAAGGGAGTAATATAAAGGCCAGAACATTGCTACATTCCCCCCTCAACGCTGTGAAATTTACCTTGAAACTGACTTACTACATGTGAAAGGAAGCTCTGTGTTTGTAAACACTTCTACATTTGATTTGGAGTAGCCAGAAAAATAGTAGGCACACTGCAGAATTGTGTAATGCAAGTGTTAATTAACTTCCAAAAATTGCTTTTAAGGGAATTTACACAATTATTTGCCCAAAACAAATGCAAAACTTTCAATTTTAATAAAAACCCCAATTTCAAAAGTTAATTTCACTCTAGGATTCCAAAGATTTTTTTTTATAACAGGAAACCCATACAAGCTACTAGATTTAGTGAACTTTAAGGAAGGAATATGCACATGTAATTGATTCCTTTAATACATTTAAAAAACATTTTTGATCTTTGAAAAATTCTCTTAACATTAAATATTCAAATATTTCTAAATATGGATAATGAGAATACTTAATGCAAATTATTACATTTGTAACATAGTACATATAAATTGCGTTGAATATTTTGTTTCAAGTCAACTGACGTATTTTACAAATATTTCTGAGTGTTGGCAACATACATGTCTGTAACAATGCGCACCATATTACTTTGGTCCTTTTCTTTTTTTGCTTTTAGCTTCTATTATTAACACCTATTATTAACATTTCGGAGGGCTACCCCTCCAGAAGGTAAACACGAATAGCTATTTAAGTAGCTGCTAAAGAATGCGATGTATTTCCTCACGAGTGAGTTTGCAACCGAGCTGTAGGCGAAGCTGTAATATCAATAGTGTAAGGAAATGGTTCCTTCGTAGTACCTGCATAATAGATTTTATTTCACACTGTGTAAAAATTACCTTGTGATTATTATTATTATTATTATTATTATTGTAATCTGTTATTAATATGTAGATAGACTTATTATTCATTACTCAGGAACATAAATATCTGAAGGACTGCCTCTGTAGTCGAATGGTCAGCGTTCTAGCTTCTCAACCCAGAGGCTGTAGGTGCGATTCCCGGCTGTGGTGGGAAACTTTTCTTTAACTGGGATCACTTCCTACACTTCGCAGATTATGGATCTATGAATGTGGAGATGAATTTGAGCGTGTTTCAAAGTGAAATATAATAAAACAATGTTTAAAAAATAATTACAGTTAACGATTTATAGCGCCGTCAGTTCTTCCTAAGGTCTTAGCACCGGATATGGTCATGGTAGTTAAAGGGGACTATACAAATGTAACAATTACAAAAGGATATCCGAATGTCAATGTTCTTTTGTTTTCTGAGAAGTAAGTTTAGAAATCTTTGGTAATTATAGAAGTTACAATTTCTAAGTTTTATAATCAATTACACGTATAAAATAGTAGGATATGGTAGTATGAAACTAACATGCTCTATAATATTTATTCATATGCTATTGTTATATATCGTCTTGTATTAGTTTGAAATATTCTAAGGTTAGATTTCGCCTGATGTGTGCCTACTGGTAAACATATAGGGTGAGTTTGGAGTTCGCCGACAAACTTCAGGGGGTGATTTCTGACTGGAAATGGAGCACAAAAGTTCATATCACCTTGTGTCCGGAAATGCATAGTTTCCACAATAGATGGCATTGAAGAATAACATCAAACAAAGAGCGTTGGCACACAGTACATGGTCTGAATCGCATCCAAGTCACAACAAATGTTCAATTGGCCTCCATGGGATGCAATGCACGCGTTCACACGTTCCATCATAGATTGCCTCACTCGTTTAAATGTTTCGGGCTGTGTCGGAATATCATCACAGGCTATGTAGACACGCTGTTGAAGGGTCTGAACTTCAGGAACGGGATCACCGTATACAATGCTTTTCAGATAACTCCACAAGTAAAAATCCAGTGGGTTTAAGCCCGGTGATCGAGCAGGCCAAGCAAGGGCCTTCACGTCCTATCTAACGTCTGGGAAGAAGTTGAGGTGTCGACAAACATTAATGCGGAAGCGGGCTGGCACTCCATCGTGCTGCAACCACATTGCCTGGCGTACTCCCAAAGGCACATTCTCCAGCGATGGAGACAATGTTTTGCAGGAAGTCCAGAAACGTTTCTCCGTTCAGGCGTTGTGGAAGAAGAACTGGTCCAAGTAGGCGGTCGCCAATAAACCCTGCCCAAACATTGATGCTGAACCGCTGCTGATAAAAGGCTTCAATCATTCCGTGAGGATTTTTTGTAACCCACACATGACGATTATCCAAGTTAACGATGCCATCTCTTCATAAGGTGAAGAGGATTGACGATAGAAGTCCCATAATGGCGATGGTCTGTTGCACAAACCAGCGACAGAATCTTTTCTGTGAAGGTAAATCCGCCGGTGATAATCCCTGCACATGTTGGAGATGATAGGAATAATAGCGGTTGTCATGTAGGATACAGATAACCGTCCTGTGGCTTACACCATGTTGGCGGGCCAATTGCCTGGATCTTGTAGCAGAGTTGTTCTCAATATCATGGAAAACACGTTCCTCCACATCTGTGTACGCACAGTCCGCGGCTGCTCCCATCTATCTCAAAGAACCCATGCTCGCACAAACACCGAAAAATGGCTCTAAATGTTGTGTGATATGGTTGGTGCTGTCTGTCAGAGTACGTGCCTCTCGACCGTTTCCACCTGCTTGACCATACACGAATATTATCTCGGCATGTTCCTGGAATGATTACCGGACCATTGTGCTTCTACGTTGCTTAAATCACACCATTAGCAACTCACAAAATGCATACTGCAAGTGTTGAGAGGATGTCGTCAGTTCCATTTACCGTGGACACAAGGGGATATGAACTTTTGTGCCCCATTTCCAGACAGGAATCACCCCCAGAGGTTTGTCGGTGGACTTAAAACTCATCTGTATAGTAGTGGAAAATAGCTACCGAGTGCCATTTTTATGCACCATTTTCAGTTTGCAAACACCTAAATTTGGACTTGATATGAAATCCAATAACAAGACAGATTGGAAGAAAAAACATAACTGTAGGACTATAAATGAAGTCAGCTGCACCACAGTACAAAAATGGGGACAACCTATTTTGTTTGCCTTCGTGAAGATAAAATTAGGAATTAATATGTATTTTACACCCTAAGTTTATAATCTGTTATCTACACTGTTTGCGTTTTGGAAAATTAAGTCGTAACTATAAATCATTCCCCCTCAGAACAAAAAAGTATGTAGTTTAATGTTGCTCCTTCATATTTTTGTAATTGTTATTTTCCATCTTCAGGCTTTTCGGATAAGCTTTGGTTCCATTATGTTTCACTTTTTTCCAAAATCATGAGGACGTGTAGTTATATATCAGAACTTAAATAGTCTGTATTATATGTGTTTTTTCTTTTTATGGGGTTATGTTTCACTTTTAATTATTATAAATTTGTTTTAATTTGTACGATTGTCTTCTCAACTATGACCAAGTAGCATAGTTCACTATTAATTTCTATGGATAAATTATTATTTTGATTTAAATATTCCAATTTTAGGTAAATACATATATACTTTCTATATTTAAGTGAGGGGAAAAAGGCATTAAGTGTAAGGTAACTGTTCATAAGATAAACCACAGAACTTCAGTATAGTTCTATTTACCCTAATGGATAATAAAATGATTTCATAAGATCATATTTTGGAACAAATTTAATGATAGTGCACATAAATTATTACCAAAAAACTTAAGAGGGTAATGCATTTGAAACCACGTTGAAAAATAAAGGAAAAACATGTAAAGAAAATTCTTCTTTGAACAAACAAAAGAAGTACAGCTATTTTCTGTTGCAATTTTTTGTCAGAACGTTTCTTATCCTGAATGAGTGAACTTGAACTATAAGCCCTTATTAACTATTTGGGAAGTGACTTTCCAAACTAAACAAGTCCACCTCTGGTCAAAAGAAGGTTATACATTTTTTCTGCATGCATTCTTGAATTATGTTGATATCCTATAACTATTTTCAAACATATTCGAACAGTCATTAAATATGGCAAAGTTCAAAGTGGAAAAATTTGTTTTAATGTACCTTGGAATTTGACTGCGTGGAATATATAAATCAGTTAGAGGAACAAGGTATACATTTGGTGCATATTATTTAATTGTTAATTATTATCTTCCGAAATGCTAAGTTGCAACACCGTGTGCCATGGAAACTTACAGTGCGTTTATACGCTGCAAATACTCGGTTCTACCCGTTACTTTTATAATGTTGCCAAGAGCTTTCACATGCAGTAAACAAAAACTGCTCTTTTTACATTAACATCTGTGGTAGCAAGAAGAGCAGTGCTGCACTTTATTAGAAGAAATTTGTTACATCATCCTGGGTTAGAAGAGACATAACGGTCGCCTGGTTATTTGGGGATGTAATAGCAGAGCACAACTACCCACAGTAAATGGTGTTATCGCGAAGAGTGGTCTCCTGAAAGAAGCTCACTGTTACCTCTTCCACCCTATACATATACAGGACACAGGAGTTGTACCATTGGAATTCGTTTTGTGCTTACAAAGCTAGATGATTTATAATTATTTTATAGTTGCATATTTTTAATAATATATATTATAAAATATAAATAATATTTAAATAAAATATACATTTCAGATAATTAATAATTTCATATTTTTTAAAGTTAGATTACTTAAAGTCCATCATTTTCATACTGATTTATTTTTAAGTATTAACCATTATTGTTATCCAACTTTTGACTAATCTTAGATAGAAGTCGTTATTTAGTACTCGGGATTTACCTTTATATATAAGAAACTGTGAGAGACACAAATATATTCTGCATGTCACTGGATAGAGGAAAGTTTTAAGTTTAATTAGCGCTGAGGCTGTGTGCATTCAGTTAAACAAATATGCATTTAGCATGGGAATGTCAAAGTAGTAATCGATTTTTTGCATAAGCAAACCTGTTGGTCCCTAGTTAATAAACTTGTTATGCCATACATAAATTTGTTTATATTGATACAATTGTTTGTTGAATCCATTGCAGAAGTAACTTGTTGCATTTTATCAACATATTCTTGGGAAACTACAGTATTCATGTCCTCGGTGTTTTTCTGTAAATAACAGCAATGCTTTATGGAATTGAATGGAAGTTAAAGGAAGTTGTTGAACTTCCCTTTAGGTATAGATGTGTGGAGCGTGTTTCTGACTTCAACGGTTTGTTTGAAATAAAAATATAAAATATGCTCCTTCTTTCTAACTCTATAATTCGTCTGAAGAGGAAATGTTTAAACATGTTTGTGTAATAACCCAAATTGTCCTTCCATACCTGGAGTACGTTAGCTATATAAAATTCTAAAAGCCAAGCTAATTTAGGTGGTATGCAATAAAATCTGGACTTCTCCAAATTTACGAGCTGGGTTTTTACTATTTTGAATGACGACCTGAAATTCACACATTCATTTTATTCAAATTCTTACTATTTTGAAGGTAGTTGTACACATAACAGAACCCTTTAACTACCTTGCTAGATGAGGAACGAGAAGTGTAACTGAAAGTAACCCTCTGAAACGAATAATGTATTAAAGGTTCTTCAAACGTGTTAAATGAATTTTGGGATGAAGGGTACTACAGGTGCACGGCGGTTTTGCCTCAGCAGCAAGACTAAAATCGGACGAGAATTCTGTTGAAGCTCCGGTGTTCCCCCATCACTTGGATGTCCCCTCCACTTCTTGGCGACTGTCCCTAAGGCATGCAAATCCGGCCTCCACCCTATCTCTCTCCCCTCCGAGCCCCTAAATGAAGGCCCCCTCGCCGCCATCCCCTCTGGACCTTCCCAGCATCCCCCGACACAAGCAGAAGCCAACATGGCCGACCAGCAAACTGTCCCCTTAATCTACCTCGCAAAGTAACATTCGTGCAGATTCCTGTACCAGCTATAACATTCCCTTCTGTTGCTCGTAAAACTCCAGTCAGTGTTGGCAACTTCCGGATTGGCTTTCCGGCGTTTCTACACCATTTGCACATTCTGATACTACCTTCATGTACGAGGACTCATTTAATGGGCTTCTGTCACAACCCCCGGAATAGGCACAAATAAGAAATTACGTATAGAAACATTTTTGTGAAGATTGACCGGTGAAGCACCGTCCAAGCATAACACTTTCTGCTTGATTAATTCTGAAGAATTTTGGAATTAAGTGCTTCGAAATTTGTGTAGGTATATATACAAACGCACACAAAGCAACAATTAAGCTTTAAGCATGTTTAGTATTAAGCTGTGTCTTTTAAAAAATCATCGACACTGGGAAAGAATTTTGAAAAACCAGCTGGCACATTTAATCTTGCTAGAGAACGATATCAGGCTTCAGCCGGAGTTTTTTTTTCTCTTAATTTATTTGGTATCCATCTATTATTTATACTAGGTGTTACATTCCACGCGAAAATTCAGTATCGAGATTCTTTCGCAAATACAGGAAATGGTTTTGCGGTCCCCTGAATATAAAAGGAAATATAAGTTCCGCTCGCGCATGATGTGTGTGTCTCTGACTAGCGAACTCAAAAACGAAAACTTGGTCAAATACCGAAGATAAAAGAATCTCCTAACCATACTACCTTTTCTGCATGAAAAAGTTTTCGTTAGTTTTTATTTTTTTCCAAAAACGTTTCTAACGATTATGAAAAAAAAGTCATATATTAAATACATTGATATGAGAAATAGCACGTGTTTTATATGAGTCTTCTTCTTTTTCTTCTTCTGAGCTCTTTCTTTTATGTTGTTGAACTTTGTATAGATTTGCACAACATGGAAATCTTTACAAGTGGACAAAAGCTTACCACGATAAAATGCAGAGTTCATTAAAGCACAGATTAATCTTTTCATATGATTAGCCGTTTTCGAAGTATTCCATGTTGCAAGTTTAGACTTTTTCTAAGCACCAATTAACGGACAAGAATCGCTTTCCTCCCCTTTCTTTTATTTCCATTGTTACCACTAATAAACATCTTTCCTGTTACCGATGTGTAAACATTTTTGCTTAATTTGATGCAGTTCCTAGGTAAAAGCATTTCGTGAGTAATGTTGCGTAGATAGAAGAATCACTTTGTAATAAATACATGTCAATTTGTCTTAGTAGAGAAACTTGTGTGAATGTATCTCATCAGATTTTTTTTAAAATCTGAACATCGCACCAGCTTCCTGTATTCCCCATGTGCGTACAATAAAATATGTAATGAAACTATTTCTGCAAACGTTTATATCGATTAACATGAAGTAGATGGAAACACAAGCCTTTGAAAGAGTAGTTTGTAGAAACTATATAAAAATACAGTGGCTAGAGAAAGTCGTTTGAATGCAACACTTGAGGTTTCTAAATTAACATTTGGACATAGGGTTAATCTTAAATGCTGATGAAGATCACATTATTTATTCTTCATCGCATGAACAGTTTAGTAGAAAAGAACAATATCCTTCGGAAAGAGGTTTAAACAGATAACAGGTCTTCAAGTAATACTGGAAAATAATTAACATTCAGAACACTTGGATTAGCTGCTAACGGTGATACCACGCAGAAAACATCGGTTCTCGTCCGATCACTGAAGTTAAGCAGTTGTTGGACGCGGTGATACTTGGATAAGTGACTCTTCGGAACACTACGTGGATTTGGGATCAGCCCCTCTTTAACTCAATACATACAAACAAAAAGGATAAAATGATCCGAAAGTAATTAATGAAAATATCATCCAGTATGCTAATTAGGAAGCAGATTTGGGAATCACTTTGGATGCTAAATTGAAATGTAAGGTCTATCAAAATGAAGAAAAAATAACTGGAAAGGTATAAAAATGTACTGGTCACTTGGAAGATAGCTATAATAAATTATTCTTATATACGCAAGTGCGAAAACCCTTGTGGTGGTATGGGGCATATCTTTGTTGATGCACCTAGAGGTCCCATATAAAAACTACTCAAACCTTCCAAAATAAGGTATTAAGAGGAACTGTAGATGTACCCTTGGTATATTCGCAATGAAAACATTTAAACATTCATAGAGATCTCAAGGTGGCTACAGTGTATGAAGAAATAAGAAATATACCGGAGAAGCATGAACGGAGGTGTTGCTGTGCTACAACTGCTGGATGACAGTAACGTAGTGCGAGAGCTTAAGAGGCTGGAACTAAGAGACGTTTAGTGCAATAAATTAAAAATTGTGTAACCAATTTAATCAGTGGAGCAAATCTTCGAAAATGTGTGTTTATATCATTAAATGAGAGCTACTAGATAAGTGTATACTAGTTGTAAAAAGAAATTTTGTATTAGCTTAGCTTACAACTAAATGAACTGTAAACGGTATTATTATTGTTATGATAGGATTACTCTGATGGATGACAATGATTCTTTCTTTCTTTTTTTCTCGTTTCCGGTGATACCCTAGAAACTTTTCTGGAAACATTTCCTGTGTCGTTCCTTTTAATAGTGTCCTTTTCACCCCGTTTCTTTCTTGTAAGCAGTAAAGAACGTGTCGTGGAAAACTCGCCCTGAGAACACACCTGAGTGGGTCAGAAGGGTGCAATAGGAAAACCCTCACACCTGCATTTTAGCGCTCACTACATCCCATTCTTCTTGGTGAAAGACCTTGACAGGCATTAGACACACCCACACTTAAGAAAGATTGGATTTTTGGTTGCACAATGGTTCTAATTCGCAAATACGAATAATGTTATCTTAACGGGCAGTGTCGTAGCCCAGAAACTTTTTTCGTCATAATGTTACATAGGGTAGTCGAAATTCCAATATGTGTAAGGAAATGTTTTGTTCTTTTCTATGTCGAAACTACGCATTCTGGAATTCACGTAGAAGCTGAGGCAGACACACCATTCGTTACGTAATAATATATAAAGCGGAATTTGTGCTGTTATTTTATGGTAATGTTTAGAAGGTTTTTTATTAGATTGATTGCACTAATTAAAATTTCTGTCTCAAAGTTCTTCTTGCGTATGGTTCAGAAAACATAAAATACTCACATCTGATTAAACAAAAGTTATCATTATTGTTTTTCTTTTTATTTCAGTTAATTTTGCAATAGCATCTTAATGCCATGTAGTTATGCATGTTGTAAGGAATAACTGTGAAACATATATTCAGGTTGCTGCCCAGCGAGAGTCCTGTCTGTCTAACTGCGTATTAAATGCCCGTAACATACTTCACGCAAACAGGTTCACATTCGCCAGACTCTGTACACATCCAAGAAACTTCTTTATCAAAGAAAAACTTCTCTGGCCCAGTAAGAAATCGAACAACATGCTAGCTTTCTGCCAATAGAACCAAGAGGCCTTTCTGAGTATAATCTACAAACTAGGATGTAAACTGTCGCTGATTTGTCCCGCCTTTGTACCAAAGAAATGCTGATAGCTTCAGTTTTGGGAAATAAGAGCAGCTATATTTAGAGTATCATGCTGTTTCGTAATGTTACATAAATATTAAAGGAATGCAACGAGTTTCTTGCAATATTCATATTTCTTTATAATTATAATTTTCATTTAAAACACATTTTACTAAAATAATTCTTTGTTCAATGTATAATGTGTGCCACAAACTAATTTATGTATGTAGTGGACAAATGTACTAGGCTAAATTTGAAATAATTTAAAAGTACAGGGTTGATTTCGAATAAACTTTGTAAATATAAACTAAATTGCGTAACTTTAATTTTTAAAACTTTTGTGTTCACCGTGATTAAATTGATTATTATACACAGCTTTCGTTCTAACGTTCTAGGAATAACATCTAAAATGCGATGCGAAATAATTGGTTTTATAACGACAATTAAAATAATTCTTATTTAATAATAGCAGAATCCACATCCCTACTTTGTTATTGCGCTCACTCAGAAGTCTGTTGCTACCTCTTTCACCTTCTTATCGCCCCTCACTCTTTCTTTCTCTGCGTCTTCCCATCTCTCTCCCTCTCTTGAATTTGCTTTCTCTTTCTTTCTTTCCGTTTAGCTTCCATTCTGTTTCTTCACCCTCTGTCGCCTTCTCACCATCCCTCCCTCTCTCTGTGTAATGTAGATACATATTGCGAGAGGTTTTAAACTTTGGAAATTGAAACCCTTTTTGCTTGGGATGTTAATGCAAATCAAAATATAAGTAATAGGTTTAATGGTTAAACGTTTATGTTTCTCCCTTATGCTTTCAATGCGGTCAGAAGTATCAGTTTCTTGTTTAAACGGTTTACCTCAGCGAATAGTAGTAAAGAAAATGTTATATAACTTCATAACTACTCACCTTACGTAAGAAAACTTGACAGAAACATTATGCTTGTAGAATTTCGTTATGTCAGATTTCTCAGCAAGCCTAATAAGCAAAATATTTGCGTTTTTGGATTTTGTGCTCCATTAGAATATCCTCCCTTTGATGATGATGATGATGATGATGATGAGGAAGAAATGAGTGGCCTCTTTTGTTCGTTGGCACATACGGTCCTTTGTACCTCTTAATTTGGATTTCAATTAAAGCCTTATGGCCTTGATAAAATGGACCACGTCCTTGGTGTTGCCCATCTTATATCTTCAGGTTCCAAGAAACAGGAGCCTAAGGATAGATACCTATCTATCACAATCTTCGCACTCACATACTATATGTTGGGAGGTTTTATTCTTTCTTCCACATTTCCTACATAAAGGGAACCTGAAAGGAAGATTGTCCTTTTGGGACAAGTGCTATAACCCTATTTTATAAGTTAAGGTATATTAAATACCAACTTCCATAAAAATCGGTTTGGTTATTTTTGGTAACACACACATACACACAGAGAGAAAGAGAAAGGCAGAGACGATTTCTGCTTCAAGGCAGCCCATCATGCATTCGCATATATTACTCATTAAACAATCGAAAATTATCAGAAAATGTTCGGTTACAATTTTAATTATATGTAATTTCTACAAATACCAAACTAGGAAGTTACTAACGGCAGTAGAGTTTAAGACCGAAATAAGATCGGAGTTTTATCTACACATCACAGATTCCTTGAGTAGTATTCTTTTGTAACACAGTTTACCGTATTCTGCATCTCGGGGTACTAAGTCTCCTAGTTAATTTCCCAGTTTTTGGTAGGGCAGCAATAAACAGGATGTACCTTGTCTCCGTCTCAATGTAAATATTCTTTTGACACTTTATTCAGCTGCTGTGCAAATAGCAACAGGCATCGTTTGACACGCCAACTTTCTAATGAACTGTGTTTCTGTTTTCTTGGCTCGTATTTCACGACTCCTATGTAATGAAGTAGCAGAGACACGGCTTATTGGTGTTTCTCCTACAATATCTAATTTCCTTAACAATCCGCTGAGAAATTTCCTCGGATCGACGGCAAGGACTCGCCTTTTAGTTTCTTTTTCCGCCGCTTTCTTGGCGCTAATGATCACAACTCGGGCACAAGGAGCAATCGTCTTCTTTTCTGTGAACAAGTACGATGGTTGTAGGAGCGGGAAGGGGAAGGGGGTGAGGAGTTGGGGAGAAAAACAAAAGAAGACTTGCGTTTCTGAAATCCTCCAAAGTGCTTTACTACTTTGCCCTCAGAGGAAACGAAATTAACAACTTCCTGTTTTCAGCCGCGATGCTTCAACTAAGAAGTGTATAAAGCGTCAAGGAAAGGAAGGGGGAAAAATGTAAAATGAGTTAATCTGCCACTCCTTTGTAGTTAAAAGGAAACAGTTTCCAGGCAATATCCATATCTTAACTCCCGACACCGCATAATGCGTCTCAGATTTATTAATTTAGCATCTGTAGCTTTAACAGGCGGTGTTATTACGAATTTCCATAACTGAATTTGATAACGATGGAGCTCTCTGGTGATCATTTTCATAATAAATGTAAACCTTTATGATTATCTCGAGAGCTGAAGAGATTTCATAGAGTTCCATTTACTTGGGTTGGCATACAGCTGGGTGGAGGAAGAAGAACTATACTAACCACAATATGAATTGCAAAATTAATTTAACAGACAAGCACCTATAATTGGATCATGGAAAAAAACAGCAACCAAGAAGTCGTTTCCATTCCGACCAAGTATGAAATACCTATTGTTTATATATTCTTAGTGATACTCGCAATTGTTTCGCAAAGTTAAACGTGTTGAATGTTCATAGTCAGATATTATGAGGTCACTTAATTTTATAAACTCTAACATACTTTGATACTATTGTTAGGAAATAATTAAATACCTTTTTACTTCTCTACCACGTAAAGTCGGGTCCAAAATACGTGCGGATGCCTTTGATTACCTTTAGTGTTTTCCATTCTTGAATGCTGGCAGAATCTCCTCATCATTTGTGTTCCGCGCCTGCCTTAGGTGAGCTATCCTCTAATTGGTTTTAGTTGAAGTCCGATACGCTAGCATTACCCTATGGAGAAAGGTTAGGTTAGGTTTAGTTTTTTTTTATATAAGCTGAGCGATGAAATGTGTGGAGAATCGATATATGTCACCTGAATGATTGAAACAATATGCCTCCCAAAGACTGTCCATACTAGCCCCAATGATTCTGGTTCTTATTGGTTCGGCATTCAGGCATTAATCGCTGTATCCGAGTGAGGGATAGAAGGCGAGGCAGAGGTGCGTTAATTATTGATTGCCAACTTAAACCGCGGTTCCTCATATAGGCACTTTTTTTTTTTGCACCCGACTGCACCAAGTAAGTAGACAAGGTATTGCATTCTACCAAACAATTCGATATCGATATTTCACCGGAAATACATGTTTTGAGGCCTCTGAATAACAATTATATAAAGATCCATATGTGTGTCTGTAAACAACCCAAAAACAAATTGTCTGCTAAATATCAAACTTGGTATTTAAGTTCAACATCTTCCAAGGATGCGGCACGAAGGTTTTCAAGAAAATCCTTCCACCCCAAACTGTCTTTTACATGGCACATGTTTTGAAAATGTTTCTTTTCTAAAACTGGCTCTTAAAGGTTTTGATTAAAACACAATATATTAAAGATATTTACATGACAAATAAAATGTATATCTTGAATTTTATAGGAACACACTGTGAAGTCTTCCTCATTCAGAACGAATTTTGAATAATCTTGTATTACTGGTAAGCCATAGGCGAAAACGCACTACTCAAACATTGTAGATCTGTTTAAAACACGCATTTTATTTCAAATAAGTATTTTTGTGGCATCAGCCATTTCCGAGATATGCGTTATTAACGGTTCAAATTGTTCAACACTAGCATTCTTTTAAAGTCCTGTCGATATTCAGTGGTTTCTCACGATGCCATGGGAAGAGTATGGAATTTTAAGACCAGCATATTGCGTCCAGTTCATAAAAATTTGACTATCGCTATTCCCTTTGTATGTATAAGAAATGTGTAATGTAGCTATTTTCAGACATTTTTATCTCGATTAAAATGAAGTAGATTGGAAAATAAACTTTCGTAAGAATAATTTGTATATCCAGTAATAAACGATAGAGGGTAGAAAAGTCATGTGAATGTAACACATGGTTTTTTTTATAATAATGTCCTAAAATTATTTAATGAGAATTAGTTTTTATAAAATTTTCAGATATTGCGGCGGGTTAGTATCCCATTACCTAAAAATTAAAGAAGTTAAGGTACCTAATGCACCTATGAAATTTGACCAAAAATTGTGAAAAATTAAAGACTTACGTTCTTTTTAATAATAATATAAGACGAATTCTAAACTCTGATAAAGCATACTGTTTTTTTCACTGGCACATTTGAACTGCCAGTTAACTAAAGCTATAAGTGGACAGACGCATGCCTTTAATAGGACCGCCCAACTTTGAAACTTGTTTTCTCGCAAACATTTTCTCAGCATTTTTTCATACCCAAAGTGCTCCACACGATGCCATTTTTTATTATTTGTTGCATAATGTCTGTAGTGCCTCTCTAAAGTACAATGTAATGCTCCAATTTTTATGAATAAATTATTACATTTTAAAAAATCAAGAATTTTGGAGAATACAAAAAGCAGTATTTTATTTTGAAATATTTAGGGATACATATAAAAGTCTGGTGTGATAGATACTCATCATTTACTATAAATCCTTTGATGTAAATATTTAAACATGAAAATTAATGTTTAAATAATCATGAAAGCTAGAATTTTGAAACAGGGCAAAAGTATCGCTATTATTTGTTTTATAACTGGCATATATTTCAACAGGATATCTCACATACCTAAAAAAATTCACAGAATCATCAGCTTCATTAGAATTAACTCTAAAGGTCTAAACCAGTCACTAGGTTGTCCTGTGACGTAATCACTTAGGGCAGGTTAGCGTGCACTGGCGTTCTTAGCACGTTGACGATGGGGCAGCAGAGCTGTACTGTGGCGGGACACATGCGTGCATCTCAGCGACACATTCTCTATTACACATCTTGTTTTATGAATCACAAACTATTTCTGATAGCTGCAATATATAAAGACAAAGGGGGGTGTTCCATATTATTAATTTTAGTAAAATGACTGAAAAAAGAAAAGGACTTTATTGCACAGGAAACAAAATATTACTACATATCGCTTAAATGAATTACACATACAGAACACCGAAAACAGTTTACAAAATACCGTTCTTTATGTATGTCTTAGCAGTTATGATGAAATTCTGATGAGGATATTTAACCCTCCGCTACAAGCGCGATCATTTTACCTCCAATACACGCGTGCGGACCTTGAGTCCGCATTGCATTTTATACCAGTTTAATGGACAATTTTAATGTTATGGTTAGAAAATATAATATATTTGAACCTGAAAAATTTAAATAAAGCAGTGAAATAGCTTTGAGCATCAATGGTGTAAGTAAATAATTTTAAGTTCATAATTTACCCTTAAACCAATAAGAACGTTTACTATAATCACGGAAAATAACGTCCATTCTGTTTTTTCACTGCTTTTATGGATGCATATTAACCAACAGTTATTTTCAGAAAAATAGTGCAGAAAATGTTTTAGAGAAATGGTTCTTTATGGCATCACTGTCAATTTCAGGTAAATCATTCACGGTGGTTGCTATTTTCACTGCACTCACTGCACAGATATGCTGCGACATGTTACAAGACACAAATTTACTGCACAGATTGCAACGAAATCTTCTTCTGTTTTTCTTCCTATCGCAGAAGTTGCATCTTCCTCTAACAGTTGCTTGTGGAGCTTTAGAAGTAAATTCAGCTTTCGGTAATCCCAAAATTTCCGTAATACGTTCGTTGATGTTCGTTGGATTATTTATCTAATTGACCTTCATTGTCAAATAATCATGCAACAATTCCTTGATAAGAACTTTTAGAAAGTCTTTTCTGGGAATGGTTGAGTTTGAATTGCTCTGGTAAATTATATATTCATTGAGTGCAGCAATATTCAGAAGAGAGGAAAAAATTATACATGGTCATCTTCTGGTAATTCTAGTCACAGAGTATGTACAGTTCATCTCATCAACTTTATCCACACCAGATTTTGTATCATTATAAAACGTTATGATTTTTGGCTTGGACTCTTCCAAATCACTGTCAATACTATCATTATCATGTAAAGTAGACAGTGCTAGAACCACCTTGTCTTTCTTAGGCTTATATGAAACAAGTGTCATATTCTTCCTAAATGCAAAAATCCTGGATTCCAGAGGACAATTTTTTGCTACTATCATAAATGGAGAAATTTCACGTTTATTTTTTCGAATCGTTCCAACCATTGTCAGCTTGTCATTTCCGAACATGTCAACCGCAAGTGGAATTGATGTGAACCAATTATCACATGTTACATTTCTGCCAGATTTGGATATGCATTTCACCATTACTTTGACAATAGCATGAGGTGTATTGTCACAGAAAAACGGCCCATCCACCTCTTTTCCACAATATATTTCTAAATGACTAGTATAATACATCTTTGCATCTGTAGGTGCAAAAGTTTTATACCATATTTTGCCGGTTTTGATGGAATGTATTGTATAAATCCACATCTTCCCCTGAATGCATCCAGCATTTAATCCACTGTAACTAGTTCTGATAAACTGTAATGTTTCTTGCAGTTCATTGCAGTTCTCATTGAACTGATCGATCAAGAATCGGACAGCGGCTAATTTGTCTGTTTCTTTCCGATGAGCTCTGGTTCTGATGTCATCAAATCTCAGACATGTCAGCAAGAAACGCAAACGATTTATTCCCATTGATAGTCTGAAGTACTCCACCCCAGTACCATCTGCAGCCCAGAGATCTTGTAAATTTGTATGTGAGGTTTGCAGAACACCCGCCAAGAAAAGAAGTCCTAAACATGCCTTGATTTCTGTAATGTTAGTGTCTGCAGCGTCCCTTTCTATGGCACATTTAGAACGAATGACATATGCAAATATTAGCATAGCAAACAATTTCTTCTAAGATATCATCTGTGAAGAAAAGCTGTAAAGAATCAACTGGGCACTTTTCGTTTTTTTCTTCGCCTACGACTCCCGGTAATTGCTTGACAATATTATGTTGAGCTCTTCTTACTCTCCTATTTTGTATTAGAGGTGGATGACTCTATTGCATATCATCTTTCCCAGCATACAACTCAAATTTATCTATAGTATCACCTTCGTCCAAAGACTGCTCACTTTCAGAATTGTGATCACTTTCAAAGATTGACTCTAGATCACTACAATCTTCATTAGCAAGCTCTTCGTCCAGCATTTCAACAGCTGCTCATCATATACTCTTCTGAAAATAATAAACAAATTAATAAATAAAGCTTCTTTCATACCTTATCAATGTTGGTCAATGACATGGCTCACAATTGTATGTCAATTAGGATAAATACATTTTCTAAATAAGGAAATAAACAACTTTTCTAAACGTTATTATTTACATTTTACATATTACGAAGAAAAAAATCTGCCTTACCTGCAATACACTATAAAAGAACTGATCACAGAACTGACTTACAAGAATGCACGCACATGGACTGACACGCCGCACCTCACCAATTCGCTGTTTCAGACAATAATGACTGTCTCCGATTATTGCCAGTGATTCGTTAAGGAACCAGGGGAAGGTAGAAAAAGCTTCCGCTAATGCAAAGCTTTAATTTCTAATTCTTTGTTGACGGAAAGTTACAACCGCGAACTCTCATTCCGCAGTGCGTGTAACGGAGGGTTAAACAAATCTTTCCTTCGTCCTTGTGAAAATGGGATTCTTATGTTATAATGTTGATCTATACAGAGTATAAATTTACTGTGAGCCTGTACTACTTCGTCGGGATTTTTTACTTCTTTTATCCTTCAATAGTTTTTCAATATTGGACACCATGTTCTGACTCACACACAAACGAGGAATATATTTTAAGCTATGGTCTGATGGTTGGTTTCTGTGATATGATTTGCAAGTCTTCATCAGTGTAAAAACCTGTTCACACAAATATGTAGATGAAAACATCCTAAGGTACCGGGCAGCAAAATGATGATGTCGTGGAAACCGTGATCCGGGGAAATTGCTGTAGAAGTCACTCAGGTCCTTTCTATTTTGGAATTTGTTTCTAAGTTCTTTGCCATTCTGCAAATCAATCACTTCTAGTTTCAGCTTGGTAGGTATAGTATTAATTGCAACAGAGAAAGGTATAGCAAGTAATTGAATATCAGGTTCCAGGTCTATCATTTTTTAAAATCTGGAGTCGAATTCTTCAATCACTTCTCGTATTTTGCATGCATCTGCATAATGACGTTGTAAATTATACTTCCTTACATGTTGAAGCACTTTATCACAAATTAAACACTTTACTATGCTACCATAATCAGTTCATAAAAATAGCGTTCTCACACTCGCAAAAACACTGGTGTTGATGGACTTGCGTTAACTCTGCAGCTTCTTCTGACATTTTTCCTGTAGAATAGTATTAGACTTCCACACATGAGCCGCCACGGAACAAATCACAACTGTATCTGCATTTTTTTTTGTACGGGCGGCTCCACACCCGCCGCCCCCGGTGACGATCATCCGCCGAGGCTACATCGTCTTCCATGCACATGCTGTTAGTATCTAATAGCATGCATGGGGGTGGTCGGGTTAGTGTAAGGGATTCTAGCATTAGTTAGGACGGGTTCCGCTTGAGCACTCCAGTTAGCAACGTTAGTAGTCGTGCTAGCATACAAGCATGTGAGCGTGTCAATGTGATTGCTGGGCGACACCCATGACACAACCTGAGTGGCACCTAGTGATTAGTAGCATGCAAATGAGATGTAGTGAGTTGGTTAGAAGTGTTAGCACGCAGGTTTGTTAGTATACATGCTGTGTGCGCGGGAATGGCGGTGATTGCATGCAGTGAACAATGTGCGATGTGGGGCGGGGCTTACCGTAGCATTCCCGGTTAATCTCCTTCAGGTTCTGTGCGGTGCGTACAGGTGTCAGATTGTCGTAGTTGATTCAGGTTTCCTTGGTTTTGTCTGTTGTTTATTGGCTGAGATGTTTCTTGATGATGACTGAAATAAAGTAGCTGATAAGGTTTGGTAGCAGTTTGGTACTAGTCGGGCTAGGTTAATTCTGGCATGTATTGCTGAAAGGTTAGGTTTTAGGTTGCTATTAAAGAGGGAGAGTGGACGATTGTGTTTGTCGCGGTTGCTTTCGTAGCGACCGAGATCGCGCACGAGCTGGTTACGTTGCGGGGTAGGCAACCTCTACCGTGTGTACTCGGAGTTCTGCGTGTAGTATGTCGGAAGGGGCGATCTTGGGTACTTTGACGATAATGCGGAGGACCTGGTTTGGGAATCCGTGAAGTCTTTGCATATGAAATGGTGCCGCATAGTTCCAGACGGAGGCAGCATATGTGAGGATAGGGCGAGAGATAGGCTGTTTTGTACAGAGTAAGTCCAGTGGGTACTCTTAGCGAATTGCTGTAGTTAATGAGCGGTTACAGTTTGCGTAGCTGTGAGTTTGCGTACCTTTTTGTGTGAGATTTGGACGTGGCCTTTCCAGGTGAGCCCCTGATCTATATGTAAGCCTACGTATTTAACATGGTCGGTCCAATGGATGCTGTTGCCGAACAATGTGAGTGGAGGAAGCGCGGGAGCGGATAGCGATGTTTAAGGCGTATGGCGATTATGATGGCATGGCATTTGGTAGTGTTCACTTTTACTCGCCACTTTGTGAACCAGTCTGTGAGGGAGTCGAGGGCCCTTTGGAGGTACCTGTGTAGCATTGCTGGTCGGCACGAGTGTGCCATTATGGAAGTGTCATCTGCATGAAGTAAGTATTCTGTCTGGGTGAGTTTGGGGAATGTCATTAATGTAAAGATTGAATTGAAACGGCCCGAGTATACTCTCTTGTGGGATCCCGACGGAAATTGGTCGTGGAGTTGAACGTGAATTGTCAACTATAACAGTGAATTGTCGCTCGGACAAATAGTTCGCTATGAGTTTAATAAGGGAGTCTGAGAAATAGTAGTTGGTGAGTTTCCGTAAGAGCCCCTGGTGCCAAACTCTGTCGAACGCACGTTCGATATCAAGGAACAAAGCGCCAGTGGTACTATTGATATTGAAACCGCGCGTGATGAACTCGGAGCAATTGGAGCGTGGTTGATAGTTGAGTTTGGAATCCAAATTGCTCATGAATGAAGATGCTGCGCCTGGATATGTGCGTGTTAATGCGTTTAACGATTACTTTTTCAAGCGGCTTGCTGAGAGTGTTCAAGAGACTAATCGGGCGGTAGTATATGAGGTTAGTGTGATCTTTATTGGTTTTTGGAAAATTGACTATGTGGGCAGATTTCTATTTAAGGAGGAAAATGCCAGAGAGCAAAACATAGCTAAATATGTTGGCGAGCATACAGATAGCTGTTGGAGGCAGATGCTTGGGGATTTTGTCCGGGCCTGGGGCTTTCCGATTAGGCAGGTGATTGATGAGCCGTTTAATTTCAGACATATTGGTTTTATGTGTGCGATTGTGGGTGGTTTTGGTGGCGAAGTTGCGAGTGAGATTCTCGGTTTCATGGGTGGACTGCTGAAGAGGGTGTGGCGTTGGGGGAACATGTGGCTTGTAGGGCATCTGCCAATGCTTCGGCCTTTTCAGTGTCTGTGTAGCAATGTTGCTGTTGTGGTGAAGCGGTGGTATTTGAGTGTTTTTGCGTAGCAATCTTTTCGACATGCGCCAAACTGATGTTCTGGTTAGAATCGAGATCTTTCAGGTATACGTTCCATTGCTGGGATACTAGGAATAAAGTGATGTTGCGTAACCGTGCATTTAGCCTCTATAAGTTGCTTAGGTCCGCTGGGTGTCTAGTTTGTTGCCATTTTCCGCGTGTCTAGTTGCGCTCCGTGGTTAGTGCGCGAAGGCTGGGCGAGCTTGGCGTATTGAAGGTTCGTTGCCGATTGATTGGTACCGATTGTGTAATTGCAAAGTTAACAGCATGTTCCGCTTGAGTGACTGCTCGTTCCAGGTCAGAAATTTTAGGATGTCTTAGGGGGTTAAGGGTTGTATTTAGTTTCTTGGAAAAGTGGCCAGTTGGCCTTGTTGAAGTTATGTCTAGGGGGCGGTGGTGTGTATTTGGTTGCACAATGTAGTGTGATTTGTAGCGGAAGATATTCCGATGACAGGTCGTTGATGTCTCTCAGCGATGTGAGGTGCGTGATATTGCGAATGATGACGATGTTTAGAATGCTGGGCTGGCGGTTTTCCTGATATGGTACAAATGTAGGCTCTAAGGGAGGATGGATGAATGTAATCGGACGTTTTTTCATGCTGGAGAAGCTTGACTCCTACTGTGTTTGAGCAGTTACTATTACCGAGCATGTGTTTTGCGTATAGGTCTCGGGCAACCAAGACCTGATTGTCGAGTGTGAGTATTATGTCGATGTCTGCGGTTTCAATAGCACCCGGAGGATTGTAAGCTGCAACTACATCAGTTCTAGCTTGGTTTAGCGTTATGTACACCGCCGTTGCTTCTATGCGGGCCAATGGGGGAATGTGGGCGTGACTATGCGTGATTTCTCCCCCACGGTTCCTCACCCGCGTCGGTTTCTGTCGGTTCTGTAGGTGAGATAGACAGGAATGTTAAGTTTTTCCGTGCTTTTAAGTAGGTTTCTGTTAATAAGGCTATGTGTATGTCGTGTGTTTGCAGAAAGGAGATTAATTCATGCGTTTTGCGGCGTACACCTCGGGCGTTCCATGACAGTAAGCGTAGTGATCGGTCATTAGCCATGGCTGCCTTTTAGCAGCCGGTCTTGAAGGGATCTCGGTGCTTTATTCATGTAAGGATTCCTGTTGTAGGAATAAAGCGAAAAACTGGGCATATTCCTCCAGTATTCTTTCTGTTTCTAGAGTTTTTGTGAGTAACAGGTTTAGCACTCTTATAGCCATGTTCCTGACGACATGCCATGGGAGTCCGGGCACTTGAATATTGCTATGAAGCGCAATCGCATACCAGCTGAGGGTGTGAAGGAGCGGAAGTACAATATTGGATGTAAAGTCAAGTTGAGCGGCAAAGCTCGTTGAAGGTGCCGGTCATTGAGGCCCCCCAGTGCGTTAACTTGGACGCGTGGGCTGGGTTGTGGGTACGGTTGCTGATTGTGCGCTATTTCTTTGCCCGCTGATTGTGGCAGCGCGCTATGGCACTGCTTGTTGTGCCTGGATGCCATTTCGGGGCTGTCCTCCAGAGCTGCCACGCATAAAATTTAGCTGGCGCCTGTACTCAGAGCAGGCCCTGTATCGTGTCACATGCCCTCTTTGCCCACATAGGGCACAAATTCGCATTGGTGGGGTATATCGCAGCTAGAAAACTCGTGAGCACCAGCATTTACTGATGATTTGCATTGATCCGCAGAGTGGCAAAGACGCTGGCAGTTGTTACACTGAATGGGCAAAACGAGGCATCTGTAGTTCTCCACTGTGACTTTGCAGTGGAGGGACTCATCCACACCGAGTAGCGGCTCCCGGTCTTGATCGGAGAGTACTTCTATCAAGTACACCGGTAGGGGCGTTGTATTTCTTTAGCTATTGTACCATGGAGACATGAATTTGCATGTTCTCCAAGATGGCTTTAGTTTCCACTTCCGCATGGTCGATAGGAAATGGTTTTAAGACCAGCCTGTGAGACCTGTTGGTGTCCCTAGGAGTTAAATGGAACATAATGCCACGCGTGTCAAGAAAGTGCGTGAGCTGCTCATAGTCAGATTCGGCGCGAGTACGCACTTGGAAGTTCCTGGAGATTCCTGTTACTTGGACATTCGTTTGGACATTCCCGATCAAAGTCTGAGAGCAGCTTGCTCAATTCAGCTGTGTGGCCCCTTGTGTATCTAGATTGGGGGTTGGAGACTGGTGGCAGCAGCTTGTGCGTAGGATCAAGCGGTCGGGCTCTGGCGGCCACTGCCAGCTATGGCGATTCTGAGCGTGCCATATCAGGGCGGGAGGATGTGGGGTCATTGGAGGGTGAGTTCGCAGTAGCAGATGGGAGTGCTGGAGCTTGTGGGTGCGAGGTTGAGGATATAGGGAGGGGGATGAGACAGAACGTGAAGGTGTTGTGGTTGAGGAAGATGCGGAGTTCCGTAGGCTGAAGGGCCAGATTGGTCGGGTTGCAGGTTGGGAATGGAGGAGGAGGATGGAAGCTTGGTAGCCTTTGGGGCACCAGGGTTGGAAGGTAGGGGCGGGGGTCTGTAGAGCGATTGATGTTTAAGGGTGTGGAGATAGATTTGGGTGGTATCTGAAATGCGTCCGTTGATGAGAAGGAGCAATTGGTTGTGGATATGGGTTTCAGGGTGTCAGGAGGTTCAGGAGAGGGGTTATTATGGCGCTCTATCTGGCTGCGAGTAGCATTTTCTGACATTTTCTATATACCCACTTGGTGTTGCTGTAGGAAGGAGATGAAGAAGAAGAGTGCTTCAGGAGTAATGAATGAACCGCCGGACTACCGCCCTGTGTATAGCCCCTGGAGTGGTAGCCTAAGCGGGGGAGTAGGGCTGTGATAGAAAGAGGAAAGAAGTAAGAGTTGTAAAGAGCAGACAATGATTGCTCAAAAGCGTGAGCAGTGAAGGACCGGATACAGTGTATAATTACAAAGTGCGCCGAGATCCTAACTCTTAAGAGACTGTGGCTATGACCTTACTGCTCGCCGAGCTGTACTGCTAAGAATGCTATCAAAGCACGCTGTGCTTGGTAGAGAACGCTGGCGCTGCCTATGTGTAGATGAAGCCAGCGGGCGGGTGGTCGAACTCTGGTGATCCCTGTAACCTGAGGCCGGAGGGCGCTTAAGGCGAAACGCTGCGGTGAAGAGCGGAAAGGGTGGAGCTCGTTCAACTGGAGCGGTCGCAGAATGGTCTTCTTTCTGAGAGGCTCTCCAGTAATCTTCACTCTTCGAAGTTCCAACGCAAAGTGATCTGCGTTACCGCCGCTACGTACTTATACTGGATTCCTCTCTTCCCTGTCCATGTTGCCCGCGCAGTCAATGCATGCCCTAACGTCATCCCACTTCGTAATGACGGTCACTGATCTAAACCTTCAGGGAATGCGGCTTCGCCAGTTCGATTGGTTACCTGCTCACATATACAAAGCTGTGGTGTCACTGCTATAAGGTGGAGCACGTGTCGCTAAACAGTAATGCCTTTGATCTAAGTTAAAGTTCCGCCTTATGACATCAGCGACACGCCACAAGTATATTACCTGATTATGAATATTGAACGATATTTTCAGACATAAAATGCTATAATAATGCGTCCGCTCCCTTTTTGGATAGTGGTTTTTGGGAAGTTCTTTTGTGAACCTCTACTATTTCGGCGATGGAGTTCTGTAAGTTACAAACTGCGTCTCGAGGCCTGTCATATATCCCCAAGAGGACATACCTGCTACCAAATGTTTCATAGGTACAGTAATAACAATAATTATTATAGTGGCTTAATAAAACGGGTACCGCTGTTCAGTTTAAGTCAATAAATCCTGATACGAATTATTGTTTAATAACAAAATAAGATTTTTAAACAAAAATTCATTTCGTAACTTTTTATCATGTTATCTAGGAAGAGATAAGTGAAGTTTATTGATTTATGCCAAAACTTACGTGTGGAACAATTTGAACATGCCAAAGATCAAAGTCTTAAGCTAAATGCTGTCTGTGACATAAATTTCTAAAAGATCCGGCTCTGTGTGCAGGTATGTATGTATGCATATATATATAAAGTTCCGGATTTTTTATATTTATGGGCAGAGAGTTCAGTTTTACTTTCCCTACACTTATCTAAAATAAGTAGAGGAAGACTGATTCCACCTAAAAATGTAATACCCAGATTTCATCGGAAATAAAACCCAGTGCTCAGAATGAAGATTCAAAATGTTCATTCCTAAATCTTCGATCTCTTAACATAAATTTCCAAAAGGTCCAACCTTGTGTGTAGGAATATATCCATATCCATCCATCCGTCCGTCCGTCCATCCATCCATCCATCCATCCATCTGAGCCATATTTGACGTGTGCGAGTAACCCTTTGTGCCTTAAAAGGGTTGCAGAACTGAACGGAGCAATTCTAAGTAAACACAGGTAGGTGGGGAACTGCCGCATTAGCGCCCTGAAAGTCGACCACCACCACCACCACCACCACCACCACCACCACCACCACCGATTCTCAGAAGCGTCCATATGAATACGGAGACGGTTGGAACACCGTATCAATCAACAGTTAAGAGAGAAGGTCTACCCGGGGCAAAGTCCCTCTCCTAGCCCAGGGTTTGGCGCCATCCGAGTGGCTCTCCCACCGTGGGTATTTCCCATGAGGCCAATACCTGGAGTCTAAAAAGGCGCGGAGATGGAAGTGGATACACCACTTACGCGCGTCATCCTCGAAGGGCGAATACCGAAAACCTCGATTGGGCCGATAGCAATCTAGAATGTCGTCTACGGCAATCCAGGGCGCTACCGGAGGACAATGAGGCGTCTCACAACCCCGCCGGTATGGAAACCATACAGATTTACCCAATCTCCCATGGATGTCGGGAAACACTGCCCCGCCGAAACCAACCCAATCCGAACAGCTCCCCAACGGGAGGGGCTCGAACGTTCGGCCCGACGTACTTCTAGTAAGGTCAGAAATACCACGTGTGCTAAGGGTCCGCAGCGGTATCAATCAACATGGGCAAACACCTATTCAGTGAGTGGAGTCAGCATAACAGTACCGACAGATAATGCTGCTGCTGATGATGATGATAGTAACACTAGCAATTATAATAGCAAGCGAAAAACTGACAGTGAAACACTGCGTGCTCTTATGTTTGTTACTTAAAGTCGGCAATGTTAGAGAAGAACAGCGTAAACAGTATTAAAAGTATAACGGATACGGATAGGTCAAATAAAGGCATTTTAATTATTTGTCAGTTTAAAAAGTGAGTTTATTCCCTCGAAAATGAAGCCTGTGTAACTGAATTGGAAAATATGTAAGACCTTTTGGGTCTATTTTTGTCTATCATCAAGGACAGCACACTCTAGTGCAAGGGTCTGTTTTTGTGTATCATCACGGATTTACACTCTATTGCAAGCCTGGGACGTGCCTCTCAATGAGCGCGATCCGCTCCTCGTCTTTACTGATAAGTAAGAGGAATAAAACAAAGCTCGGCAGGCCCCTAGCTCAGTCGGTAGAACACCTGCCAGCTATACGAGGGTTCGATTCCCGTTTTGAGATGGGCATTTTTCTGTAGCTAAGATTATTCCATATCCTCCCCAGAGTCTGAAAGTATGAATCAGAGCGTGAATGTGTGTGTGAGGTCTAATGATTAAGGCCCAAAGTTTACTAGAAACCGAGTAAATATGAGTTAACAACTGGCTAAAGGCAACAATGTATTCCAATGCCATTGTAGTTGAAGGCGGGCTATAAATGGAACTTAAAAAAAAAGTCCACTCACGCCAATTTTGCAGTTCCCCGCTGAACTATGTTTACCTAGAATTGCTCGTTGACTTCTGCAACTCTTTTAACTCACGAAAGGACATATGCACACTTAAAACACGGCGCGGTTGGGCCACCTGGTATGTTCTGCATTTCTTTTTTATTTATGGCACGGAGTTCATTTTTACTTTCCCTACTACTTGTCTACAGTGAGTCGAGGAAGAATGTATAAGACCCAAAAATTCAATACCGGGATTTCATCTGAAATGAACTCCTATACTCATAATAAAGATTCAAAATGTTAATTCCTAATTCTTCGCGCCTAAGCTTTCGGCTTTGCACACTCCCCTCCACCAAGTTCATTTAAGTCTAAAGAAACAAATAGGTTATTGATAAACGTTATCCCTGGCTAATATGTTAAACCTTACTAATATGCTTCCAGTTTTGCTCACAAAATCTTCAAAATACTTAGCAAATCATACAAAATCAGGTTCGCCCGTCTGTGTGTGGTGATAGCGCGTCATTTTATTCATTCATCGTCCGATATAACCCCCCAGGTTAAAGACCCTTAAACTTAGCTAAAAAGAAAAGTAAGGTTCACCGGTTTATAAATTCTATTTCAAAATTGGAGATTTCAAAACATAAAAGGTAGTTCTTGCTTGAATTTGGAGCCGTAGTATTAGTATCTTTTGACGAACACTTCTTTGTAGAAAAATAAAGAATTACCACTAGCCTCGTTAACAAGGCACTTGAGTGAGTACATTTAAAGAAGTATTTGCTACCGTATTTGTTAGGCAGTCTAGGAAAATCTTGAGACGTTATTCAGGTGCTCAACATTATTTTTGTTGTCTTTTCATAAATATTAAAATTCGGAATAGTTAAGGTTTACTTATGTCATCCAGTACCATGGAGCTGGCAGACGCCGCATTGGACAACGCTGAGCTGGATGACCCAAACCCTTGTGCCTATGGCTGATATTCGGAGATTGCAGATTTAAGTCTCATATGTTAACCAAGAGTCCTGTGCTGGCATAGTGGTTTGGAGCGCGATGCTCAAGTTCACTAACACGGAATACACCTTGATTGGAATCCACAACGCGTAAACGTAATTTTCGACCCATGTATAGGACTTGTTCACCCTGTATGGAGAAGAATACCAATAAGTGTAATTTCCACTATATGTGGGTTACGAAAAACAGAATTCCGGCTAGGGACGAGTGGTGTTGACCACATCCCCTCCCATTACTGGTTGGATGGCTCCTCACCTCTGATGTGTATATGTGGCATGAGGTGGGCAACCAGCTTTATAAGTGTTGATTCTTCACGGACAGACGTGATGCTATTATTATTATTATTATTATTATTAGTAGTAGTAGTAGTAGTAGTAGTAGTAGTAGTAGCAGTAGTAGTAGCAGTAGCAGTAGTAGTAGTAGTAGTAGTAGTAGTAGTAGTAGTAGTAGTAGTAGTAGTAGTAGTAGTAGTAATACTAGTAGTAGTATTATACCGGCCAAAGTGTTGTGTGTTGTCGGAATTCTTCTCTCCTTCCTTCCTTTCTTTTTTGTTTCCTTCATTGTTTCCCTCAACAAATGAAACCCGCATGCGATATTTCCATGCTTCAACTGAAAGTTCCCCCCACAAATATCAATATTTACAAACCAAGCAGATAATGCGAAAGGTGACTAAACATCTAAGTTCTTCGGTGTGGTATTCGCTGACTATAGTGTAGAGAGAGAGAGAGCGAGAGTGGACCATTTAAGTTGAGACTGTACAATATCTCCAAAATTAGCGTTGTACAAATAAATGTCTTTAATAAAAGTTACTTTATATTATGGGGGAAAGTAAATGCCATTAGTCGTATTCCACCCAAAATGTTGACAATTTTTTTAAATGGGAACCTACAATTAGTGTGAAATTAAATTGACTCTAAAATGACTATTATAGCGTCCTCCAAATAAAACACGGCTAGCATTTACTTACCCCCATAATACCAAGCAGGTTTTATTCAACACATTTATTTCTATAATAATTAGTTAAGTGGTCTACCCTGTATATATAGGTATGTATAGGTATGTGCTTTTATAAAAATTCCATAAAATATGCTATTAGATGTCATAAAAATATATTTAAAATAAATTGAATATTTTAAGGATATCTACAGTGTTTATATGGTGCAATTTTTGTCTGTCGCTTATAGCTTATCAGTTATACAAGATTATACAGCATTCCTTCCGAATGAAGAGGATTTCACAAAAATTCAATATATACATTTTTCCATGTAAATATGAGGGTAATCTAGGAAGTCACACGTACATGCGCGCGCCACAGAGCTTTTTCTAAAATGCTTTTTTTATTCAGGGCATCAGAACAGGTATTTCTGGTGAAACATCAACATCAGTTTTTTGGGTGGAATACGATCTTCCTCTTACTACTATAGGTAGGTGGTAGAGAAGGTATAGGTTAGTTTTTACAGACAAAACATCTAAAATAAATCTTCCTTAAATATTAAGCACATTTTAAGGCAAGAAATTCTGTTTCCAGAGCCCTTCTATACTAGTGCAGCTCCTTAGGAGCCGCAACTATACTGTGTTAAAGTAGGACTACTTCCTGTTTATCTTAAAAGGAAGGAACTGTGTCGCGAATTCCTCTGAAAGGAAGCTGGGACTCCCTCGGTCCACTGGCTACTGTTTTGTATATTAAAGAACGGAGCCCTCCGGCTGCGCCTCACTTGGCAGTCATCTCCTTCCTTTCTTTTCTAAAAGAAAGCCTTGGTGTCGGGTTTTTAGGACATCACCAGGGGACACAAAGGGTAAGCGATTTTTTTTTCTATGTCTTCCAACGTCCGTGTGCACTCGCATAAAAAACATACAGAATAAAAAGGAAAGGGTTGACTGTAAGGGACGGATGAAAAAAAAAAACGATAGGTAGCACAGAGGGACGGGGCTAAAAAGATAGGCAAAAAGAAAGACTTCGTTTCCCGGGGTGTTACTCTATGCATGTATGATGTATGTAGCAAAAGGAAAAGGCGAAAAAAGGGTTTGAAAAAAATTACCAAGGTTCCAAAGGGTTGCCAGGGAGGGTCTAGTGCGAAGGGTGGGAAAAAAGTAGTATTTGAATAGAGAAAATTGGGGATGGTGTAGGGTGAGAAAAACTGCCAGGGTTGTTGTCTCGTATGCAAAGTTTTTATGTCATGTTTGCATGATGCATTCGGTTTTTTCTTTCTGTATGATTATTGTTGTGCGAGGTAGGATGAGGTCACGGTCAGAAGAACTGCATGACGGGTAACGTTTTTACATGCTGCTGAATTGATGGGAATTCTTTGTGGGTCCCTTTAGACATCGCAGCCGTATGTCATCTTCTCCACAACACTCAGCTTCTCATTTACAATGTTGAAATAAGCTCAAACGAGCTCTGTGTCTCTGGTGAATGCCGTTTCGATCGCGTCAGTGCTATGCGTTCTTTGCGAGAGGTACGTAGGTGTATATACACGAGCTTCTATTGCAGTACAGCACACTCATAACACTTTGTTGTAAAGTGCTAGCAAAGCCCGCAGTTTCGCTCGCGTTATTCCGTAATTTACGCCCTTCCTTTCTTTCCTGAATTATTCTTATCTTCCTTTTTACTTTCTCTGTTATGTATAGTAAGCCGGGGAAGTATTGTATTCCATCCAAAAATGTATATCTTGAATATATTCTGGGAATATGTGAAGTCCACTTCATTTTGAAGAAAGTTTGTATAATCTTGTGTAGCTGGTAAACGTTACGCGACAGACGAAAAATGTACTCCACAAAATATGTAGATCTCTTTAAAATACACAATTTATTTCAAATAGATCTTTTTTGTGGTATAAGCTGTTTGAGATATCCGTTCTTAAAGGTTCGAATTGTTCATTTCTTGGTCATTCTCCTGAAGAAGTACTTTAAACATTAAGTTGTTTCTCGCGATTGCATGGAAACAGTATGGAATTTTAAGGCCAGCATATAGTGTACAGGTCTTAAACATTTGATTGCCGCTGCTCTCTTTGTATCTATGACGAAATGTGTAATGTAGCTATTTCTGTACAGATTTATTTGGATTAAAATGTAGTATATAAAAAATAAGCTTGTGTAAGAATAATTTATATACCCACTAATAAATGATGGAGGGTAGAGAAAGTCATGTGAATGTATCACATCAGATTTTACTTTCATTACTGCTTACCTATAGTAAGAAGTGGAAGTGTTGCATTCCACCCCGAAATTTTATACCCATATTTCACCGGAAATACATGTTTTGAGACCCCCTGATATAAAAAAGATTTATAAAAGGGTGTGTGTGGTGCGTTTTTCTGTTTGTCAACAGCATGACTAAAAAATGAAAAGCCGGGAAAATACCAAACTAAGTGTTTAAGTTCAGCGTCTTTCTAAGATACGAAACGAAGCTTTCCAAGAAAATCCCCACTCCATACTACCCTTTACATGGAAAAACTTCCTTTACACTGATCTTTTCAAAAATGGCTCCAATGATTTTGATTAAAATGCCATATGTTTAAGATATTTGTATGACAAACAAAATGTATATCTTGAAGTTCTTGAAATAGTCTCTGAAGTCCTTTTTATTCTTAATGACTTTTAAATAATTGGTAAACCGTTAGAGATAAAGCAAATACTACTACACAAAAGGTTAGATCTGTTAAAACACACAACAATGTCAAATCAGTTTCGTTTTGTTTTGTTTTGTTTAGTGAAATTAACCATTTCCGAGATATTCTTTGTTATTGGTTTGAATTTTCAAATGCTTATACTTTTCTCAATTGGACAGTTGTATTAGTTTTTTGAGTTTTGTTTTTTCTTGTACTTATACAAACAGCATGGAGTTTGAAAGCCATCACATATCGACATGCTCTTTAAAAAGCTAACTAACGCTCTACCTGCTGTAACCTTCTTATATCTACAACTAAATGTATAAATGTGAATTGGAATTTATCTGGATTAACAAAAAGTAGATAGAATAATAAGTTTACGTATAAACGGTTTGTAAAAGAATAAGTGGAAAAAGTCATATGAATGCAAAACATCAGCTCCTTTACCCCTCTTGTGCTTGCACATTAAGGCAATGCATCAGTAAAATTAAGTAAATAAATTAGAACATTTTTTATATTCCTTGCTTATAGTGCCTATTGCTTTTTGATTTCTTGTTACACTTGTTTTCTTAATTTTCAAAGTTGAATACAGCCATAAAAATGACCCCATTGCTTTTAGATAAACCACAGTGTCAAACATCAAGTCTGTTTTTCTCAGCCTTTTCTTCAGCGATTTTCAGTATTGAAAATGTTCTGTGTGCCACGGATTTTAATTGAAATTCTTGGCGTTTTCAGGAGAGCTTCAGATTGTAAGAATTAAACAACTATTTGCTGTTATTATTTACAAATTAGTATTGTACTAATTCAAAGCAACTTTATTTTTTTACACTTATTAAAATTAATCAAAGCCTGTACAATTATTTATATTACCGTTTGGTGCAAGTACAATTTAACATGTCAATAACTAGGTATTAATTATAAATAAAAATTGAATGCATCAAAATGGCTCGATAACCTACAGCTGATTAAAGCTGTTGTATGTTGCTTAAATTCATGTTCTGCGTATATCGTAAAACTTTCAGGTTAATTAGAAGCAAATTATGGAATTTTAGTTTTCTACAGATTCATTGCCTTAAACAGGAGAATCAAGGGAATGACAAAGCAATTCTCACGTGAAAAATATGATAAATTATGTCCCTGACAAAACTCAGTCATTACAATACCTTATCTCCAACGTTTTACTTTCTCTACTACGTATAGTAAGTAGGGGAAGTATTGCATTCCACCCAAAAATTCGATACCGAGATTTCACCGGAAATACACGTTTTGAGGTCCCCTGAATCCAAAAAAAGCATTTTTAGAAACATGTCCGTGTGTGTCTGTGTGTCTGTCTGTGTTTGTGTCTGTGTGTCTGTCTGTGTGCCTGTGTGCCTGTGAACAGCATAACTCAGAAACGAACAGTCGGATAAACACCAAACTTGGTATTTAGGTTCAGTATCTTCCAGAGATGCGACACGAAGGTTTTCAAGAAAATTCCCCCACCCCAGATTACCCTTTACATGGAACATTTTGCGAAAATTTTAATTTTCTCAAAAATGGCTATAACGATTTTGATTAAACTATCAGGCGTTTAAGATATTTTCATGACAAATGAAATGTATATCTCGAATTTTCTGGGAATGTCTCCAAAAGTATTCTTCATTGTGGGCGACTTTTGCATAACTGGTAAACCATAAGAGATAGACAAAATTTTACTAGACAAAAATGTAGAATGCGTTAAAATACACAATTTATGTAATATACTTTTTTTTGTTGATTGAACCATTTTCGAGATATTGCTTGTTATTCCCTTAAATTTTCCAATACTTACTTTTTATCAAATTCGTTATTCATTTTTTTATGTCCTGGACATGCAAAGAGAATGGAATGCGTCACATAGCAACCAGCGCTTAAAAATTTGACTATCGCTTAAAACCTACCATATCCCCCTTGCATCTACAAGAAAATTAGCAATAAGATTGACATCTCGATATCTCGATTAACATGAAGCATGTGGAGAATAAGCGTTTGTAAAAATAGTTTGTACAAGAGTAGAGAAAGTCATGTGAGTGTAACATATAAGATTTTTCCATGTTGGAACTGGCAACCAGTTAGTACAAGTAGTTGTTGGTTAGGGTGACTAAAGCTTTAACTGATTTTATGGTTAAAATGCTGTATGTTTAAAAACAATTCATTACTTCACCTTCAGATCATTAGAACTGCTGTTTTTAAACTAGGGTGCGAGAAGGATATCCAGGTGTGCATAAACAACTACTCAGAAAAAAATCTGATAATTACAGAAATCACTATTACTATTATTATTATTGGTAGTAGTAGTAGTAGTAGTAGTAGTAGTAGTGTATTTTAAATAATAATATACAGATTTTCTAATATTGTTAATTTATGAATAATTACTATTCTATTAGAACTGCATGTTATTAAAATTTAAAAAGTCCATCCATGCATCCTTTTAATTTCTTCCTAATATTTGGTTATTATATCTGCTGATAACTTGTTCAAAAATTGCGCCCAATAAACATAAAGGTTCCTTCAATTGACTTAGCGCTAAAGCGTTCAGTACGAAAATTGTGTTTGCTCTACTGCTGTAAGCATGAGATTCACTAGCAATGTTTTTAATTTATTGCTTTCTGATACATTAAATTAAAAGCTGTAAAGTGAAAACAAACGTCGCGCATATCATAATTTATGTGTTCTTGTAAGAACATTCTTACAATTTAAAGAAGTGACTGCTGTGAATACGTTTAATGTATGATCTAATATATCTAGGTAATAATTATCTAATGGTTATTAGGTATATTAGTATGAATGCAACTGCTCATGCAGTAAGTGTCATTAAACTTCACTTCTACTTCTTCTTCTTCTTGTTTTTTTATTATAAAACCACCCAGAGATATTTGGTTTATAGTTTTATTACATGTGGCGAAAAGGTGACTCGTGATTACATTTGGATCGTGTTGCTCCCCCGACCAGCAGTTATACAATTCTCTACAACTATGTGGTGCTCTTGCTCCTGCGTATTTCACTGACTCGATCAAGGAAGACAAATTCGTCATCAAATGTTGGTCTATATTCAAGCGTCGATTGACATTATTTTGTAAAAACTTTACGAGTCAGTCTTAAGACGACGTTCATATCGTATACACCTATGAATATAATTTATTCTGACGAGTAAAGCAAACATCGATGTGCTACGTCCATTACATAACACGTCATGGTAGTGTTAGAAATTTGGGGTTAAACTTCAAAGTAACCAAGAAGCAAAAAAAGTGGGAACAACTACACCTATGAATAGTGTACGAGAACACTTGACATTTAGGTTTTGTATGGCAAAACACTTTCCACCCATCTTTATCTCCTCATAATATGAGTCCTTTTCAGGAGGAGAGGACAGTTACCGATTAGAAAGTTCATAAAAATACAATAGACTAAACACATAGCTGATTTATTGAACCTGAATTCAATTTATAAAATGTGTAGATGCACAATGAACTGATATCAAACTCAAACACAATTAAGTGAAGAAAAAAAGGCGCGTGTGGTACAAAATAATTAAATGTATTAAAGTGTGCGAAACTTCTACATTGCTTTTAAATAAGCATTTTAAGTTAATAAATTAACAGACAAGTATCACTTAAAAATGCTATAAAATTGTGACAATAATGATAAAATGCTGTGAAGTACATGGAAAACATTTCTAGTTAATCCATTAGCATGAAAGAAATAACATTATTTGGACGCTTCAGTCATGCAGTTATTCATATTTTAGGGTAGGTGCTCACATTTCCTTTTATTTTAATTTATAAATAATATGTATTTCAAGAAAAACTATGTTAAATCTTAACATATTAATAAATTCTTGAATAATTTTATAGACAGGTAAATGCGGACAGGATTGCTAAATTCTTGGAACATTGTTTACTTATTTTATAATATAGAAATATTGCTTTTACTGCATGGTATTAGTAAGGCATTTTAAATGTTTATCATTGGCTCAGAATTTATTTTTTGTTACAAATACACATTTATTCTCGGAACCACTGCACATTGACGAGACTTTTTAAGCATATGTTTAGTTTTCATAGATGTCTATAAACCGTTGTAGCTTAGCTATGAAGTATCTATACATTATACTTGATTAAAAAATAAAATTATAAGAAATTGTTAATTTGTCTTATAAAGAATGCTTAACCTTAATACTATAATAGTTAACTCTTCGAGTTACAAGAACGCACGATAACGAAGCATAAGCTATCAAATTTTCAAAGTTTTTTGTCTAGTGGTTACTGAAAAGAACATTACATTTTCTTGATTAAGTACTGCTTATATAGTTTTTAAATGTTAAAAGTACCTTATTCTGGAATTATTATTATTATTATTATTATTATTATTTGCAACATAATTTTCTGTAATATTCCAAAATTTGGTCTGAAATGAATAACAACAACACAGCTTCCGTCTCTTGAGCGAAGTTTGCCTCACTTTCTCTCTAAGGGAAGTGTGTGTATGTATGTGTGTCACTTGAGAACAGGTCCTGCCCTTCTTCATTGTCCACACTTCCCGGTTCTGTCCTTTTTTTTTATCCGCTCCCTCCTCTACCTGTATACTTGACACATCTTGACGTCAGGAAAATTGCTCCGCAGAACAGAATCTTATCAGCACCATCCCAACCCCACTTCTCCTGGAGCCCCATCGAGGGTTGCAACCCTTTACTTGTGGCCATGACGCTGAATAATAATGATATATTCAACAACACACCACACACACACATGCATGCAGGAAGAGAATAAAATAGGCCCCTGTCAAAAACCGAACAACAAGGCAGATTCTCCCCCTCCCCAAAGTATTTTTTTCTCCGTAGTTACAACTAGGCCAGCCCTTTTCTTTGCTTCTTCCGCGTGCTCCGGATTCATAATGAATCTTCTCGTTACAGAATCCAGTAGCTAGTTACCGCCGAGTGGTTCTCCGCGAGGACGGTTTCAGGAATTATCCTCATGAGGTAAGTGTTGCACAATGGGATCATTGTTAAGGTCGGTGTGAGAACATCATTAGCATTATCATGTAGTCATTCAAAGTGCAGTTATTCTTGCCTCCATTACGTAACATTTAAAACTTTGAGATTCCTTGTACTTCACTTTATTTGAAATTAAAATAAGTTTTATTTAATTCCTTTCTAGTTTTGCTGTAGTACAAACTTATTATTTTTTTTTAGTTTAACGTTCTCCAACAGCATAGGTAATATCGGACGACTGTGAATGAATGAAATAGGTGACATAACCCTCAAATGAGCCCGCGGTAGTAGGGCTTAAAATTACCCACATTCATTGCTAAAAATTCGATTACGAGATTTCACCAGAAATACACCTTTTGAGACACCTGATTAACAAAATAAATTTAAGAAAAGGTCCGTGTTTGTGTGTCTGTGTCTATCTGTCTGTGAACAGCATAGCTTAAAAACGAAAAGTCGGATAAACACCAAACTTGGTAATAGGTTCAGCACCTTCTAAAGATGCAACACGAAGATTTTCAAGAAAATTCCCCCGCCCCAAACTACCTTTTACATGAGCGTTCTAAATCTTTACGTGGAAGATTTTTTGAAATTTGTGATTTTCTAAAAACTGGCTTTAACAATTTTGATTAAAGTACCATATTAATGATATTTATAAGACAAATAAAATGTATATCTTGAATTTTCTGGGAATAGCCTTTGAAGTCGTCTTCATTCGGAAGGAATTTTGTATGATTTTGGATAACTAGCAAATGTTAAGCGATATACGAAAACGTATCACACAAGAAAACGATCTCTTTAAAACACGCAGTTTATTTCAAATAAATTGTTGTGCCATCGCCATTTCCAAGATATCCGTTATTAATGCTTCGAATTGTTAATTACTTGGTCATTCCTTAAAGTCCTTTAAACACTCAGTTGTTTCTCGCGATGTTATTGAAACAGTATATAGTTTTAAGGCCAGCATATAGCGACCAGTTCTTAAACATTTGACTATCGCTGTTCCCTTTGTATCTATAACGAAATGTGTAATGTAGCTATTTCTGCAAAGCTTTATTTCGATTGAAATGAAGTAGATAAACAAATAAACTTTAGTAAGAATAGTTTGTACATCCACTAATAGTCGATAGAGGGTAGACAAGGTCATGTGAATGTAACACATCAGATTTTTACTGTCTCTACTACTTACCTATAGTAAGCAGATGAAGTATTGTATTCGATCCAACAATTATATATCAAGATTTCACCGGAAATGCGCGTTTTGAGATTCCCTGAATCCAAGTAAATAACTTTTAGAAAAAGATCCACATGTCTGTGTGTGTGTGTCTGTTTGTATGTGAACATCATAACTCAAAAAAAAATAGTTGGTTTTGTATTTATGTTCAGCATCTTCCAGGGATTCGACACAAATATTTTCAACCAAATCCCGCATCCCAACCTAACGTTTAAATGAAAAATTGTTCGTTACTTTTTCGTTTTTTTCAAACGATTTTGATTAAACTTCACATGCTTAAGTTATTTACTTGGCAAATACGGAGTAAAATGTAAATTTTGAATTTTCTCCGAATGCCCAGTGAAGTGTTCTTCATTAAAAGTGACTCTTGTACAGTTTACAAACCGTAAGAAGTAGACAAAGTCCTACTATACAAAAAATATAATTATCTTGTTAAACAACGTCATTTATGTGAAATAAAGTTATTTTTGCTGTTCACCATTTCTGAAGTATTCTTTGTTATTGGTCTGAATGTTCCAATAATTATACTTTTCTCAATTGTTAAGTCGCTAATTGTATTTTCTCGTGTTATGCAAAGGGTATGGAATTCCAAAGCTATCGCATAGCGGCCCGCTTTTAAAAATCTGACTTTAGCCCTCTCTATCCTTCTTATACCTACAACGCAATGTGTAATGAAGGTTTATCTGGATTAACAAGAACTAGATACACAGGAGAGTAAGTTTTTGTAAGAATAGTTTCTATAAGAGTGAGTAGTGAAAGTTGTGTGAATGTAAAATGTAATAATTTGTTTTTAGAACAAATGAGCGCATATGTGTATATCTCAAAAATAAAAATGTCGAGTAAATGCCATATTTTACCAGGTACCATTTAGGACATAAGGTGAAGATTTTCTGGAAATTGGCTCCTTCCGAAGTTACGTTTACATGGAAAATGTTTTTCTTTTTTTCCTTCCCCTTTATTTATTTTCTCTAAAATAACCCAAATCCTCTAATCCAAGTGGACTATATTTAAGATATGGATGTGACAAATAAAACTGATATCTTTTATTTTCTGGACATAGTCTCTTTAACAAGAAGATGCCCAGGTAATTTAAGGAGAATGTAGATTTCGTGTAAATAAATATATTTTGTTAAACAGAACTGGTTGAAACAGAACCGTTGGCCATTTTCGAACAATATAGTGTTGGTCGTTTTAATTTTCCAATATTACAAGCAGTACACTTTGAAACGCAAAGCCGTCGTCTTTGTTTCTCGTGAGCTCATATACAATAGAATATAATGTCACAACGAGCTATATCAACCTACTTTTCAATCATTGTTCTCTAACCCTCCTATATTCTCTTGTATATCTATAACAAATCTGGACTGAATATATTTTCAGAAATGTTTATTCCATTTAAAAGAAAGTAGATCAAAAAATAAGATTTGAATGAATAATATGTAGAATGCAAAATTATATTGGGTAGAGAAACTTGTGTGTGTATTTTATATAAAATACGTTTCACTGAATATTATTTAAGGAAAAGCAACCAGTTTTTCTCTTTCTTTTTTATCTATTAATTTTATTTCGTCTCCTCACAAACCACAAAACATATATTAATGGTTCTAGTTGAAAACCTTATCAAATGAATAATATAATTTATTGAAACCAATTATGGTCATTTTATAGTGTTGTTTGTTGATGGGTTCTAAGTGTTACCAATTTATAGTTTAAGTTTTGGTTAGTAGTAACGAATGATTTTATTGACATACTGTACCGAAATCGAACGATCAGCTAGCGACAGCTTATTCGTATAGTATACGAATATAATATTATTGTCATAAGGAAAGAAAATGAAAGTAACAGTGTGTGGTAAAGTTTGAAATTACTTCACAATACGTGAGCCACATAAAGGTGCAAAGAAAACTAAACTGTATTTTAACCTGAATACAAAAATCCCCAGAATACGATTTAGTGCCTATGAGGAAAACACTTTATTAATCACATAAAATATACTTAAATAAACATTTAGTTAGTCACGGATTTATACTTGGACACACATGCAAGAGGCAGGGATATCAAGTAATTTCTTATTCATCTGATTTCCTTTACTATCAAATAGTTTAACTTTTCTTTTTATATATACCTTTATATAATTTATATTTATGTATTGTCTTGCTGAAGCAATCGAAGTCCTTTTGATCTACTTATATAGATAATAATAGAAGGAATATTTTCTGTTAACTTTATTCTGTATGAATTGCTGATGTTGACCTACCCGAAGCTAAAAATCGTACTTGTTACAATTTGTGTGTGAGAGCGCTAATTTGGTTCGACTGCTATGAAACTTGGCATATAACAATCCTTAGGTCCGAATCAGAGGATAGCATATATTGCATGTTAAATACTGTTTCCATAGGAGCTTATAATGGAGTTCAAACTCGGGCTTCTATATATTTAACTTACTATCGATTTTTGTGAACATCTTAGATGCTGAAAGCTGGCAAGCAAGATTTATGATACGTTTCTAATTTACAGAATTTCGATAAGTTTAATATTTTAGACGTTATACCAAATTGTGGTTAGCGCAGTGGCAAGTTTTCGTACCACAGAATACAAGGAAAACAGTTTTATTACCGGTTTTCAAAACATCGCGTGACGTGTGTAGGTAGTTATGGAGAGAAATGGGGTTAGGACAACCAACGGTGAGGGAATGAGAGTCTGAGAAGGAGGGAGGGTGAAAGTGGTGAAGTTAGGGAGTGGGATATACTTCAGATTCAGGTATGTTTGGGTGTCATTACCTATCTTATTTACACACACATATATATATATATATATATATATATATATATATATATAAAATCATAAATACACGGTTTGGACCTTAAGATCCGTTCCGGCTACTCAGTCACAGCTGATCTCTCCATCGTTTCTTGGGTCTTCCTACACTTCTTTTACCAGTTGGACGGTAATTTAAAACTTGGAGAGGACTACGGAGTGAGTCCATTTTACGAAGGTTCGGATACCATTTATCTCTTTATTTCCATCGTTTCTACTATATTTGTGATTTCTAATTTCTTATATCTTAATTTCCTTGATAATCCAGTAGAGTTTATCCAGACATTGGACGCAGCAATTTCACCTCGGATGCCTCACTCTTTTGTTATATATATATATATATATGTATATATGTATATATGTATATATGTATATATATATGTTGTTCCATTTATACCCCGCCTTTAATTACAACTATCATATCGGCCACCTTTAATCTTTGGAACATACTGCTGTCGGCATTGATATTAACTCGTACACAGTTGTTTAGATCACATACACATTCACACTCTCACTCATACTTCCAACTCTGGGGAGAATAGGGAATAATCTTGGCTAGAGAAAAATCACCCGGTATCCCTTGCTCAGGCGCTCTATGGACTGAGCTATGTGAGTAGGCTTATTTGTATTATTGTATAGTGAGCGGAAGAAAGAATGAAGCAGCGAGCGAAGGATAGTAAGATGTGAAGGGAAGAAAATAATTTCCACATTTGCACAACAACGCGAGCGGGGCTGCAGGTTCCACTAGTAATACATCAACTGGACTTTATTTTATACTGTAAATACTTCCGCGTATATAAACGTATCTTATCAGTGCTTAATAAGACACCCGTATAGGTACATTTTTTATATTTATCTGTATAAATACTGCATTGTGATACCTGCGCAGAAACGTTTGTTAATTCATCTAGAACAAAACCCTCTTGAACGATCATAACTCAAATATCCTGGTGTGCAGAGGCCGAACCAGGATTCCCTAAAGGAGGGAGCCAAGTTTAAAAAACCAGAAAGAAAGAAAACATACCTTACTAATACCGCAAAGCAAAAACAACGAGTAATTGAGACCTTTTCCTCCACAGTGATGAACTGATGAAATTTATCAACTTTATCTTAAGGAATCGGTTACAGTACTGTAAATGCTAAGATGTACTACATCGTTATTTATTTCACCACTAGTAAATGTAGCCCCTGTGTCACTAGGCCTACCTGTTTTCTTGCGACATTCTCAACCTTATTTGAGATAGTGGAAATTTTAGCTATTTTCATTGAAGTACTAGGAGTACTTATCCTCATCTCGTCATCTGCATCCTCCTTATCATCCTCTCTGTTTTTCAGTACTAAACATGTCCATACCACCAGAAGAAGCCTTACCAGCAGAATTTTAACATCTTTTATCCTGTTTCATTTGTTTGTTTTTTAAAACTGTATAAAAAGTAAAAACTCTGATGTGTTACACTCACATGACTTTCTCTACTCTTGTACAAACTATTTTTACAAACGCTTATTCTCCATCTACTTCATGTTAATCGAGATAAGCATTTGCAGACTCTTATCTTATTGCTAATTTTCTTGTAGGTGTAAGGGGAATATGGGACTTTAATAGTCAAATCTTTTAAGAGCTGGTTGCTATGTGGAGCATTGCATTCTCTTTGCATGTCCAGGTCATAAAAAAATAAAGCATTTTTGGAAACACGTCCGCGTGTATGTCTTGTGTGTGTGTGTTTGTCTGTCTGTCTGTCTGTCTGTGAACAGCATAACTCAAAAACGAAAAGTCAGATAAACACCAAACTTGGTATTTAGGTTCAATATGTTCCAGGGATGCGATTGAAATTTTTCAAGAAAATCCCCCCACTCCAAACCACCCCTTACATGGAACACTTTTCGAAAATTTTTATTTTCTCAAAAACGGCTCTAACGATTTTTATTAAAGTATCATATGTTTAAGACATTTTAATGCCAAATAAAATGTATATCTTGAATTTTCTGGGGATGTCCCCAAAAGGTCTCTTCATTCTGAACCACTTTTGCATAACTGGTAAACCGCAAGAGATAGACAACATTTTACTACATGAAAATGTACATCTCGATAAAACATACAATATATGTCATAATTTTTTTTCTAAAGTGAACCATTTTCGAGATATTCCTTGTTATTTCTTTGAATTTTCCAATACTTACACTTTTTCTCAATGAGAATTCGTTGTTCTTTTTTTATGTTCTTGACATGCAAAGATAATTACATTTTACACAGAGCAACCAGTTATAAAAATATTTAACTTATGCTTAAGGGCGTACTATGTTCCCCTTGTTTTGTATTTGCAAGGGCAATATAGAAATACAGTAGCCTTTAAGCATGGATATATCTCTTAATAGCTGGTTGCTATGTGCAGCACCATTCTGTTTGCCAAAGATTAATACTCTTTGCATATCCAAGACAAAAAAATGAATAACAAAATCCCATTTGAGAAAATAAGTATTGAAAAATTTAAGGGAATAACAAGCAATATCTCGAAAATGTTTCACTCAACAAAAAAAGTGTATATGACATAAATTGTGTAGTTATTTTAACGCGATCTACATTTTTGTGTAGTAAAATTTTGTCTATTTCTTATGGTTTACCAGTTATGCAAAAGTCGTTCACAATGAATAATACCTTTGGAGACATTCCCAGAAAATTCAAGATATAAACTTTATTTGCTATAAAAATGTTTTAAACATATGATACTTTAATAAAAATCGTTAGAGCCGTTTCTGAGAAAATTAAAATTTTCGGAAAATGTTCTATGTAAAGGGTATTCTCGGGTGGGGGATTTTTCCTGAAATCTTTGTGTCGCATCTCTGGAAGATACTGAACCTAAATACCAATTTTAGTGTGTATCGGACTGTTCGTTTCTGAGTTATGCTGTTCACAGACATACAGATGGACATGTTTCCAAAAATTCTTCTTTTGAATTCAGGAGGCTCAAAAAATGTATTTCCGGTGAAATCTCGGTATCGAATTTTTCAGTGGAATACAATACTTCCCCTACTTACTATACGTAATAGAGAAAGTAAAAAGTAGAAAAATGTATGTTTGTTACTCATTCCATAGAAAATAGTACACTACTTCTTCTGCTTCACTTCATCGATTAGTGATTTTGCCTCTTCTGTCTCGCATTCTTCTCTATTCTGCTGTCTTTTTCTGAGACGTCCGATACCTCTTTATCCTAAAGCTTTATAATCGTTAATTAAAAGTGGTAGGCGGCGCCGTGGCCGAGTGGTTAGACGCTCGCCTCCCACCGAGGCGGACCGGGTTCAATCCCAGGGACCTGCATGTGGGATTTTGGTGGACGAAGCGACGTCTGGGTGGGTTTTCTCCGGGTTCTCCGGTTTCCCCCGCCATTCATTCCACCAACTGCTCCATCATCACCTTTCCATTCATCCATTTCAGCATCATTTCGTTTCATCTACTTCCTTCATCCCATACCAGGCATCGGGCTGATCACCCATCCTGGATGCTCTGTCTGATCCATGAGTGTCTGCTCCTCGACGGGCCTCTGACCCCAGGCACCCGCTTGTAAGTCCTGGGGGTGTAAGTCCTACATAAGAGGAGGGTAAACAGATAATGAATGAAAGAATGAATGAATAATTAAAAGCGGTATCCTCTTTCATGTTCTCTTTCCAATTACTTTTATTTTTTTCAGTTTTATCATATTATTTATAAATATGCAGTTCTTCTCTAATTGTTTAATTTCTTATTATGTCCAGTCTATTTACCCTTTAGTTCCCCGTAAAATCTCATTTCCGCTGTCTGAATTTTACTTTTGTCCTTTCCTTTTATTATACACGATTCGCATCCATACATGAGCACAGGGACCGCCATAGTCTTGTAGAACTTCAGTTTTGTTTTTTCCTTGTTTTGTTTATGATTCCACATAATTCGTTGAAATTCATTAATCATATTTGCTATGCCTGTATTGAACAAGAAAACTTATGTCACAACCCAAGTAATTAAAGTTTACGACTTGCTCCAGACCATTATTTCCAATGCACATTTTTGTACTCATTGGATATTTTCCTTGGTGTGCCATTATTTTTATCTTTTTATGGAAATGTCTAAGTTATACTTACTGCCCAGTTGACACAATTTATACACAGAGTACTGTAGGTTTACATCGCTGTTTTGTATATTATTACGATATAATCTGCGTATAACATATGTTTAAGTATAAACTCTTACTCAATTGTATAGTAAACTTTCAGATAATATGTTAAGTATTTTGTTGTTATTTTTCTTTATTTATAATCGCTTTGTCTACCAGGTCATATCGCGACTTATATCCATATATACGAGTGCAATAATAATATACTTTATACTTTACATTGATAAGAAATACAGTAATTGTAATACATTTTTACAAATATATTTTGCATTATTAAGGCTTTAACAGAGCTAGAACAGTATAATATATTACCTATTATAGATTTTTATTTGATGTGTTATACTTAAATCTTGCTAAACAGTTTGAAGCCTTTCAAGAAAAGAAATAATGTTTTTGAAATGAGTAGGATTGTTTAAAGCTAAAAATATATCTTCAGGGATGTTATGTCCTCTTCTCTCCATGGTATAACTTCTGCATTTAGTGAGAGGTGTTCGATGGTGATACGGCAATTGCAGTGAGGAGCATTTTCTTTGGTGAGTAAAAAGGAATGGGTTAAACGTGAATTGCCTATTCGTAATCGTGATATAATCAGTTGATCTTTACTGTTTACAGTCTGCAATGTGCAGGGTTTTGTGGAGCCTTTCCCAACTATGTGGCGTTTGCTTGATGTTTTAATAGTTCAGTCTCGCTTCCATTTGACAGTTGGTCTGCTAAAAGCATAAGTTTGAGCATCTCTATAGGGCACTGGCAATTCTTCCACTGGGGGTATCGAAGTTTCTTTTTAGGCTTCCCTATCTGCTTCCTCATTTCTTGATATTCCACAGTAGGATGGAATCCACAAGAATATAACTCTATGATTATTTGTAGTAATTTGGTTGTAAAGACTTTGGATATCTTGGATTAATTTTAAGTCAGTAGAGCAGTCTCGGATACTCTGAAGAGTGTTTAGTGAATCATTTAGAATTGCACTGTGTTTATGCTGTAATGTGGTATTTGTGAAGTAAAACTACCTTTGAAAGCTGAAACACATTTTCAAGCTCGTCTTAACTTATTGTAAAGCATGGGCTCGTACGGTCGCTGGGGTAAACGGCACATGCCGAGATACAGTCTATTGTTGCCAGTACTCCGGCCACTGCTAGCCAATAGTTACTATACAAGGGGTGTTTCCTTATCCCTAGCGAACGCTTTTGTTGTTTGTTTGTTTTGTATTTATCTTTTTAAGTTCCGTTGTTTACACAGTTTATGTTTACTGTGTTTTTAATGTTTACTTTACCGTTTATTACCGCAATTACATACACAACACACAAACAACCATGCCCATGGCGCGACTCGAACCCACGACCCTTAGCTTGTTGGAGCGCCGGAGCTATACGCTCAAGAGATCACGGCTATGAGAGCCGGCAACGCTTAGGTGACATGCATATTTAAGGCAGTAACAAAAGTGTTAGGTTTAACTTATTAAACAAAAATAACTTTGTAAGCTTAAACGTAACGGGGGGAGGGGCTAAAGCCACCCTTGAGGGGTGATTAAAAGCCCTATTTCGCCAATGTTAAATCAGTTAAATTTATCATCCATTATCTCGGAAACCATTAAAGATATCAGTGAAACTGTTACAGGACATGGATGCTAAGTTCACTGATCTACTTTTACACACTTTTTTTTTAGTGAAGATAGGATTACCTTTCTTAATTTACCATATTTTGATTAAAATGTATCAGGTAATTATTCTTTTTAAAAATAACCAACCATTTTATTAATCGAAAGTGAATCCACAATATATTTAGAGGTTGTTTTTACCTTCCTGAGGTCTAATTTAGCTGTTTCCGATAGTTTCTGAGATAACAGAGCATGTCACTCTCAGAGAAAGCTGCTCAAAGCAAAAATGTTGAAAACAAATGGCTTGAAACTGCCATAGTTAACAGTAGCACTACTTTGTAGAGCAAAACTTCCCCCAGAAGATGGGCTAAGGTTTAACTCCCCACTCCAAAATGTGTAGGAGTTTTGTTTTTGTCTGTGAAGTGGTGCAGAATTCACAGTACAAAATGGCAGATGAAGTAACACTTTTAAAAGCATATTTATCATATAACTAAGTATTGCGTCTACAATGATACAATTTCAAATATCAAATTAAATTCCAATTACGAGATGTGTTTTTAAAGTAAGTACCGAAAAGGGTTTAAAAAATAGCAGAACATTCTTTTCCAAAAACTTCATTATCATTCATCACTTTACACCTTACACTACTTTTTCAAAGTCACCGCCTTCACTTTTCGTAACCGGAAACTATTTTTTGTATGGCTTCGTCAAAGAATGATGCCGCCCGCGATAAAAGCCAAATCTGCACTTCTTGTTTTACAACATCATCGTCGTTGAAATGTTTTTCCTCCAAGGAAGCTCTTCGCATGAAGAAGCAGATGAAAATCGCTTGGCCAAATCCGGACTGTAGGGAGGGTAATCGAATTGTTTCCAACCAAAAGATGCGATCAGATCTTGAGTTTGTTTGGCTATATGTGACCGGGCATTGCCACTCATTATTTTTTCCCCATAAACCTCACATATTTGGCGATGAATGCTTGCTGGCATAACAGTTCTCGGATTTGACAAACGAATCACTGGTCTGACTTTACAGTCGGCGAGTCGTTCATTTGTTTTGAACATTTCGAAACACTCTAACAATAGGAAAACACAAACTGACAATCGCTCATAACTGCGTCTGGCTTCCTAGTGATCGCGTATGTTCAAAATTACAACTGTAGCGCTAAACGGTAAAATATTAAAACGGTATTTACTTTAAAAACAAGCCATGTAATAAGACTACACAACACGTTAAAAATTACATTTTTGGAAATTTTTACCATTTAGTATCCCCTTAACCCGGTCCACCTCTGATCGTGTATTAGTAAGTTCGAACAAGTGTTACATTACATTTTGTATCAGTAGGCTATAAATGTTTTGTGTTCACTTACTTAACTGTGACGCGATTAACATTTTTTTTTGTCTCTCGTACTTTTCCTTTCGCGTTGTTAACATTTTTTCTCAGATCGGCTGTGATACGATTTTCCTGAACGCAATAACCGAATTCCAACGTTTCACGGTCGTTTTAATAAGTCTGTTATTTAATAAGTTGAAGGAGCAAGAACTTTATTTTCTCTGCCGACACAAACATGTTCGTTAACCGACGGACGGTCGGAAAAAGAAGATGAAAAATAAATTGCGGGGAAATGTTTTTTGTCATTCCTCCGGGCATTACGTGGGAGCCTGCTCGTGTATAATAAGACATTCCCGGAATGCCAAACAGCAATAACTGACGGCGCCTAGCGCTTCTAACTTGAGTCGTGACGCCGGCTGCAAGGAAATAGCGCCGTAACTTCTTCACTCCGGTTATTAGAATTGAGTTAATGATGGCCGTGTACTGAGAGGACTCGGTGTAATATAATAGCGGATCTGATTTGTCCATCAACAAGCAAGGTCGTAAACTTTAGGATGCGTTCCATGTCTCAGATATGCAAAATGACTGTCGTACACGCTTTAGTGTCAGCAATTACTTGGCACATAGATCTGGACTTAATGGTTTATATCACTGAATGTCTTAGCAATCAATAATATACAGTTTCATATCTTAACCTAGTTTCCCTGAAATTCACATACTCTTCTCCTGCCGGAAACAAAGATGCTTCCAATTATTGCTAGATGTTCACAAATGTAGAATGTTCGAGTATTATATTAGTTGAGGTTCCTTATTAATCTGACGTTGTACCACAGTATAAATTCTTAACAAGTGTAAACACACATATACAGGGTGGACCATTTAAGTTGAGACTGTGCAATATTTCCAAAACTAAGCGTTTAGACAGAAACGTCTCGACTAAAAGTTGCTTGATATTATGGGGGAAAGTAAATGCCATTTGTTGTGTTTTATTTGAAAGACGGTTCTGATGGTCATTTTAGGGTCAATTTAAATTTTTTAAACGGAAACCTACTTTTTATGTTGTTTTCTCAATCCTCATAAAAAAACTAAACATTTGTATAGAACACTTTCAAATTGTTCTTACACCAACATAAACAACAAACGCAAATTCTGAATGGCTGTGTACGAGGATCGCAATAAATGGTTGGACCATCCATGGATGTCATTTGAGGGTTATGTTAGTTTCATAATTGTGAACCAATATTTTTTTATTTTGTTTCCTTATTCCTTACCACAAAATAAGCAGCGTTTCATAAACTGTTTCCTAATGAGAAAAGAACATACAGTATGTAGGTTCCCATTAAAAAAATTTAAATTGACCCTAAAATGACCACCATAAAATCCTCCAAATAAAACACGACTAATGACATTTACTTTCCTTCACAATATCAAGTACTTTTATTCGAGACATTTCTTTCTACAACGTATAGTTTTGGAGATATTGTACACTCTCAACTTATATGGTCCTCCCTGTATACATATATGATATATCTTCAATATCTCCAAAACTAGGCGTTGTATATATACACACACTGCCGTTTGTAAAAAGCGCAACACCAAGAAAGAATTTCCCGAATAACTGCAAACTTGGTGGAAGTGTAGAAGAGTGTACAAGCAATAAGTAATTAGGTTTGCAGAGAGATGGGGTACACGTAGGCCCAGCAGAGCCCTCTCGTGTCGGTCCGGCAAGGTCAGCGTTGCGCCCAGTGTAGTCAGTGCAGAGCTGTCAAACAAGGTGGAAACAATAAAATGAGTGTCATTATGCCTCGTCGACGTCAAAGGGAGTCATATCGGCATTTGAGTGAGTGAGTTCGAACGGGGGAGAATGATCAGTCTCCGGGAAGCGGGTTTGTTATACCGTGACATTTTGGCTGGTACAGGGCATGCTGCTATGACAGTGATGCGTGTGTGGAAGCAGTAGATAGATGAAGGTCGTACGCAGCGAAGAGCGGGTACTGGGCCACGTAACATGACTACAGCACGGGATGACCGTCATCTTGTCTGCATGGTCATAACGGACCGTACAGCTTCATCCACAATGTTGGCTCGACGCTGGAGCACTGCAACAATGCAAACTTGTCTGCATCAACGGTGCGTTGCCGTCTGCTGCAGGTTAGACTGGTTGCATGCATGCCATTAAGTCGGCTTCCATTGTCCAGAAACCACAAGCTCCTCCGACTGCAATGAACACGTGAACACCGTCACTGGGGTGCTGAGTGGCAAAATGTAGTCTTTTCGGACGAGTCCCGCTTCAACGTGTCCTACAGTGATGGCTGCATACGTTCCGGCGGTACCGTGGTAAGCGTAACCTGGAGGGCTGCATTGTTGAGCGGCATAGCGGATAAACACAGGTGTGATGATTTGGGGCACTTAGTTACAACAACCGATCTCGCCTCCTACGAATTGAGGGCACTTTGAACAGCAACCGGTACCTAACGGTGGTTGTAGAGCCTGAGGTACCCCACCCTGCTTCAGGCATCTCCACAGGCCATATTTCAAGAGGACAATGCCCGGCCACATATTGCGAGGGATGTACAAGTCTTCTTCGAAGAGCGACGGGTGTCATTGCTTCCCTGGCGTGCACGTTCGCCTGACATGTCGCCCATCGAGCATGTTTGGGATATGGTTGGTCGGTACCTGGTGCGTCATGGTCCTCCAGTGTCACGGATTTTTGGGCTCGAATACAAACTGCGTGGAGGGAAATCCCTCAGGAACTTACTCAGAACCTTTTTGATACAATCCCACGGCGTATAGCAGCTCTAATTGCAGCGCACGCAGGCCACACCAAATACTAAATATTAGGGATCAAAGGTCATGTATAGATTTGAAAGTTTATCATTTGTTACTTGTAATGTACCTAACTTGTGGTATTAAATTCATTGAATTCATGCGTTTCCTTCTTGGTGTTGCAATTTTCACAAAGGGCAGTGTGAAAATTAGGGTGTTTTAGTTCCATAACTCCCGCGTAACTTACGAACTTGTAGTTTAATACACTATAATGAATACTGCCTTGTTATAAATGATGAATATAGTCCATATAGTCGGTCTGTGGCCTTACCTTAAAACCACCAGATTATGTACATATATATTGACTTTAACCACTTTTTTAACTGCCACTTCACTCAGTTCTTACTGTCACTACTTTTGTCTAATTTAACTTTCACTGGGACTTCAATCTGTTCACACTGTCACTTCATTAATGTGAACTAGTCCAATTTCCTCCTGTCACCACATGCACAACATACAGCCTCTCTTCCGTCTATTTCAGTCGCTGGGGATTCGAACACAAGACTTCTCCAATCTCTCGCTCCACAGCAGCACTCATTACACCTCACAGCAGACATCACCAACTCGGTAGGAGAACGTACTTTTCGCCGCACAGATATGCACTCGCCGACTGAGGCAGTATTTTTAACATTTAAATGATTTCAGGCTAATTATATAATATAAATTCAATAATAGCCCGCCTTAAAGCAATATGTGTATAATATAATATATAAAATGTATGTAATAGTCATTGTATTAATGTTTATATTATTATGTACATGTTTAATAATGTTATGTGAATGTATTAAGTAATTTAACAATATATGGGCTGTAATAATCGAGGCCGAAAGTTGCTAACAATGAGGTAACCTTGAGGCAATAATAATTTGGAAAGTTTAATAATGCTACTAGTAATTCTTGGAAACAATAATGTAATATTTTAAAACAATTTATAAATAGCCAATCAACAACTAGAAAGGCTAAAGGTTAAATAAAAGTATTCTATTGAAGTAGGATTAGTCAATCAGAGACTTGAAATAGATGAAATTTGCAAATTCAGGTGATAGAAGTCAGTCGCTAGTAGACAGCGTTTCTAACCGGACGCTAGACGCGTAGGTATCCAGTGTGAGACGAAAATTCATTACGGCGAGAATATTATAAAGTTTATGTGTTTAAAAGTGCAATTAATAAATAATCTCACAGCGCTCTATATCAGTGAAGTGTTATTTAATCGTGTGAAGGATTAATTAAAGGAGTGAAGTAAAAATTACAATTTGTGTAACCTACATTCTTTAGTCGCATCACCCCCTGTTAAGAAATACATGTTCCTACCAATTTAATACTGACGCAGCCGAGGGAAACCTAAATATATAATATTTAAAGAAAGCATTAAAATACAAAGTTGATTCCTAAACTTGGGGCGAAGGCCACCGGAAAGTAAACTTGGGGCGAAGGCCTCCGGAACTTTGTGCCATACGTGGGGCTGCAATTACTTCATTAAGTTTGGCTCTCCAACAGCAGCAATACAATACATCTCCTTCAAAGATACTACTTCACAACTCACTAACTCACCGATCTCGCGAGAACGCTCGCATAGATAGCAGCTGATTAGAGTTTCAGAATGTGCTAGACGGGGAAACATCCAGATGATTCCGGTTATCTGAAGAAAGCGTTCCTATCTTTTTTTTATCTTCTACTGCCCGGCGCTAACCCCCAGATGGCCCTTGGGCCATAACCATAACTTGAAAAATGTCTGAAAGAAGCACATTGCACTTCCATGCATTATAATTCACACCTGTCTGTAAGTATCTACACACAAAACAAAAATGTAATCGAAAATGTGCGGGAAATTTTTGATTTTGGGTAACTAATTGATATTAACATAGGTAGGATCTACCCTGAAGTAAACATCGGCTTTTTACTTTCTCTACTACGTATAGTAAATAGGGGAAGTATTGTATTCCACCAAAAATTCGATACCGAGATTTCAGCGGAAATACGAGTATATGTTTTGAGATCCCCTGAATAAAAAAAACATTTTTGGAAACTTGTCCGTGTGTCTGTGTGTGTGTGTGTGAGTGTGTGTGTGTGTGTGTGTGTGTGTGTGAACAGTATAACTCAGAAACGAACAGTCGGATAAACACCAAACTTGGTATTTAGGTTCAGTATCTTCCAGAGATAAGACATGAAGGTTTTCAAGAACATTCCCCCATCCCAGATTACCCTTTACATGGAACATTTTTTCAAAAATTTTAATTTTCCCAAAAATGGCTCTAACAATTTTGATTAAAATATCATATGTTTAAGATATTTTCATGACAAAGAAAGCGTATATCTGAATTTTCTGGAAACGTCTCCAAAAGTATTCTTCATTTTGAACGACTTTTCATAACTATTAAACCATAAGAGATAGACAAAATTTTACTACACAAAAAATGTAGATCGCGTTAAAATACACAATTTATGTCATATACATTTTTTTTTTTTTTGTTGAGTGAACCATTTTCGATATATTGCTTGTTATTCCCTTAAATTTTTCAATAATTATTTTCTCAAATGGGAATTCGTTATTCTGTGCCAAAGAGAATGGTGCTGCACCTAACAACTAGCTATTAAGATATATCTCGATGCTTAAAGTCTACTGTATTTCTGTATTGCCCTTGCAATTACAAAACAAGAGGAGCATAGTACGTCTTAAGCGATAGTCAAATATTTTTAGAACTGGTCGCTATGTGTAAAATTAATTCTCTTTGCATATCAAAAGATCGTTTCTGCAAATGTTTACCTCGATTAATATGAAATAGGTTGCACAGAGAAGAGAGAGAGGCGTGAGAGTGATAATAAAAAGGGAGGGCTAGGCAAAGAGGAAAGCATAGTGAAGCGAAGAGGGGAAATGGGGAGAGATGGATTATGGATTTTAGGGAGAGAGGAGGTAGGAGAAACAACACACATCCAGAGAGAGAGCGAGAGAGAGAGAGAGAGAGAGAGAGAGGGAATTCCCGCATTTAACGTAATAACGCGAGTAAAGCTACGGGTTGCATGAGTTTGTAATAAGGCAATAAGCACATTTTCTGGCAATTTTCGATTTTGGAATAATAACGGATGTTAAAAGCGCATAATGGGCTACCCTGAAGCCAAAAATAACATTTTTATAATTCCAACGTGTGTGTGTGTGTGTTAACGTTTTGCTCAAAATTGACAGAACTAATGAATATGAAACTTGGTGCATAAGATACAAAGTAAGCAAACTTAATCACGTAAACTTTTGATGTTTTAATACATTCTGCTGTCCTTTACCGGTTACCGCTTTGGTGCAGTTCCATAAGATTGTTGCCTGTAAAAGCTACTGCGGACTCGAATTAGAATGTCAATTGGATCAAGCTGGTTGGTAAAGATTTGGATGAATGTCAAGTGGCTTCTGCACTTCAGATGCCGGAGCTCATTGTGTACTTATTTCAGTGTTCATACTTCATCAGAGATGCCCTTAAGAGGCCATGCTTACGAGAGAGAGAGAGAGAAAGAGAGGGAGAGGGAGGGAGGAGAGTGCTTAAGGAGTAGGCACAAATTTGATGAATAAACTGGAGGATTAAAGCTTCGGAAAATGTTTATGATACTCTTTCTATATTCTGTGATTTATACCACTTGCATTTCTCTTAACTTTATTCAGCATTAACACATATTTAAGAAGTTTTCATCTCTGGCACAGCAGTCCTATTGGGCTAATGCCTACCGCACGGCCGCTGTATTCTCTTCATTCATATAGTAATAATCGCCCAGCCGTTTTCCGGTTTCCGATACCGGAGTCGCTACTTCTTCAAGCAGCTTCTCATTTGGTCCTCAATGACGTCACGGAGTTAACTGCACCCCGTACCAGACCTGCTCCAGAAATTCTACTGCAGTGCTACGGAGGAAAAGATAAAGGTACGATCGAACGTAGGGGGCACCGAAAGCGGGGCACAGCACCACACTAGGCCAGCCGGTTCCTTGTGCTTATGCAGAGACCCCCGGGATGGAGGTATGAGAGGAGAGACCCGAAGACCGACCAGATACGGATTACTACAGACGCAAGCATACACGGGGTCCCTAATGTTTCCAGATTTGTGCTACGGAGACGAGTGCAATACAGTATTGCATTTTAGTTTTTAAAGAAGGCGATTTTAACATTATTGTGGCCATCATATAGTTTCACCCTCTCTTTCGCCTATCAGTTATAGTTCCATTATGAACGAAACGTTTTATTTTTACTTTCTGCACTACTTACCTATAGTAAAGTAGGGAAAGCATTGCATTCCACCCAAAAATTCGATATCGAAATTTAATGGAAATACACTTGTTTAGACTCCCTGCATCAAAAAGAATTTTTTTAAAGGTCCGAGCGCGCGCGCGTTTGCGCCTGTGTGTGTGTGTGTGTGTGTGTGTGTGTGTGTGTGTGTGTGTGAACAGTATAAACAAAACGAAAAATCGGTAGAAGACCCAACTTGATATTTAAGTTCAACGTCTTCCAAGGACACAACACTAAGGGTTTAAAAAAAATCCCCAAACCCCAAACTACCATTTAAATGGAAAATATTTCCTTACTTTGTGTTTTGTCAAAAAATGGCTCTAAGATTTTCATTAAAATACTATATATTATAAACTATTTGCACAACAAATATAATGCATATCTGGGATTTTCTAGGAATAGTCTGTGCAGCACTCTTCATTCTGAACGACTTTTGCATAATTAATAAACCGTAAGAGATGAACAAAATCCTGCAACAGAAAAAATGTAGATCTCATTTTCTGTCCTTTTTTTGAGTTAACCATTTCCGAGATATACCTACCTTGTTATTGTTTTGAATTGCCAAACACTTATAATTTTCTCAATCGCTGTATATATGTATATATACAGAGTGAGCCAAAAGACTCCGAACCGCCTGCGCGGTGTTTTTTCTGTCCGTGTCCTCGGCGCTCCAGCATTCCCGTAGTTCACGACGAATTTCTGGCGGATATTTTGATTTAATTCCTCCAGGGTTTGTGGGTTTGTCTTAGACACTTTATGTTTTAAGTTATCCCGGAGGGGTATTTTATGAACAATATTACCGCTGCGCGGTGATTTACCACTGGACGTGTGGAAATATGATAAAAACATGATAACGCACTGCTGCTATAAACAAAGACGGCGTTCCGTTCTTACCGAAGAAACATTAGACGACGTCGCTCATCGTTTGGAAAATTCCCCCTAAAAATTCCATAATGGATAGTTTCCTAAAGAGGTGCCAACGATGTATGGACAACGACGGTGGCCAGTTTCGGCATTTCCTTTCATAAAGTTGGTAAGTAAAGCCTTTAAAAGTAGTTTTAAAATGTTGTATCCCCGCCTTTCGATGATAGCAGCAGACGGCAACGAGCGCCGAGGACGCGGACTGGGAAAACACCGCGCAGGAGGTTCGGAGTCTTTTGGCTCATCCTGTATATATATCTTCTTTCTTGTGGCCATGCAAAGAGCATGTAATTGCAATGTCATAACTTAGCGTCACACTTTAAAATCCACCTTACCTACTGTATCATCCAGTTTGAAAGTTTATCTGGAATAACTAGAAATAGCCAGGATAATAGAGTAGTTAGCAGAAGCTATACAAAAGTAAACAACAGTGGGTAGAGAAATTTATGTGAATGCAAAACAACGGATACTTTTTTTTCCTTATAAAGATGAAAACTGAGTCTATTTGTTAGACTTGCATTGTTGTAATGCGGAAAGGAAATTAGAATAAATGCTTCTTTTAAGGCGAGGGTAGCTAAAAACGATGGAAAAAGTTGGGGAAACAAATTCTAGTTCAGCTTCTAGAATTAACATTTCTTTCTTTTTATTATTTTCTCTACTATGTGTAGTAAGTAGGGAAAGTATTGTATTACACTAAAAGTTCATGTTTAGATTTCACGACACGAAGTATTTCAAGAAAACGCTCTCACATCAAACTATCCTTTACACAGAAAAATTTTCGAAAATGTCGATTTTCTAAAAAATTACCCTAACGATTTTCATTAAAAAACATACCTTTAAGATATTTTCATGAAAAGCGAAATGTATGATTGAATTTCCTGGGAGCAGCCTCTAAAGTGCTCTTAATTCTGAATGACTTTTGCATAATTGGTAAACTATAAGAGATACACAAAATCTTACTGCACAAAAAATGTATACCCCGTTAAGCACACTTTTTGTCAACTTTTTTTTTGTGGAGTTGACCATTTGGGAGATATTCCTTATTATTACTTAAATTTTCAAATATTTAGGTATACTTTTCTCAAATAGGAAGTCATAATTCCTGTTTTTTAAATTTTTTCCTGGTCATACAAAGAGGACGGAATTTCAAAGTCATCATATAGCGACCCGCTGTTAAAAGATTTGACTATTGCTTAAGCCTACTGTATTCTCCTATTCCCATTGTACCTATAAGGAAATATGTAATAAAACGATTTCCGTAAATGTTTATCTCGGTTAGCACATGGGAGATACAAGAATAAGCTTTTGTAAGAATAATTTGTTGAAGAATAGGTAGAGAAACTGGCGTGAATGTAGCATGTCTGAAATGTTTCATGGATATGGGTCATTTCACATTGAGAGACCGTGTTTTGCTTATTTTTCTATCTGGTTTGTACTTTAAAAGAAGGTGTGATATTCTGTTAGGATGTTTCTATTGACATGTTTGTATAAATTATTCTGTACTTGTCAATTCTTTTCATTAAATTAAATATATCCAGATATTTCTTCTATTTTTATCTAGGATACTTACTGCTGCTACTGAGAATGAAAACTTCATTTCCGCTTTTCAAACGTTATTCTCTTGTCTGAACTGTTCAATACCAGTTTTCACTTGCATTAGTTGGCATTGTCATGGCATCATTTTATAAAATATTGTATGTTTAAGAGTTTTATTTGCTATTGTTCTCCGTATTGTGCCACATATTTAACAAAATGTATTAAGTTTTATATTTACATTCTCTTTTCAATAGGGTCACGTTAAATCTCGTCATCTTTCCCTTGGTATGCCATTTCTTTATTTTTCTTGCAGAATATTTACATATTATATTAAGAATTCTGTTTGCTGTATGTGCAGACGTTCTTAGACTACTTTCTAATTGCTGAAGATAATAGCATTTAAATTATATTCTTCATTTTAAAGTCCTTGTTCGGTATAAATTCTACACGTCTGACATCTAAAACAAATTAAGTTTCTTTCCCCCTTTTTCCTTACAATTTAAAGTCCATTGAGTGAGCATTTAAATGCCGTTTTACCGGAGAAAAGTTGAGGCAGTATTTTTAACACTTAAATAATTTCAGTCTAATTATATAATATATAAATTCAATAACAGCCCGCCTTAAAGCAATATATGTATGTAACAATATATAAAGAGTGTATATAACAGTCATTGCATATGCTTATATTATTGTATACATGTTCAATAATGTTATATGAATGTATTAGGTAATTTAATAATGTAGGAGCTGTGAGAAATAAGTTAAAAGTTGCTAACAACGAGGTAACAATGAGGTAACCTTGAGGCAATAATGAATTTGAAAGTTTAAATGCTACTAATCATTATTGCAGCAACAATAATGTAAATTATGAGACAGTTTAAAAATAGCCAATCAACTACCAGAAAAAGCTTTAGTTAAATGAAGGTATTCTTTTGGAGTAGGAATAGCCAATCAGAGACTTGAAATACAGAAATTTACAAGTTTAGGCGGTTGAAATCAATTCAGTTTGTTGCAGACAGCGTTACTAACCAGACGCAAAAAGTGTCCTCAAGAGATTTAATACGTATTCCTGTGAGACGAAAACTAAGTTTACGTGTTAAAAAGTGTAATTAATTAATAAAAAGAATCTCATAGCTCTCTATATCAGTGAAGTGTTATTTAAATCGTGTCAAGCATTAATAAAAGGAGTGAAGTAAAATTATTATCTGTGTAAACCTACATTCTTGTCGCACCATAACCCTACATGTCTCTAACAATAATACTGACGCAGCCGAGGCAAACATAAATATTTAATACTTAAAGAAGCAGTCAAATTACAAAGTTTATATTTTTAAATTTGGGACGAAGGCTACCGGAAACTGTTTACCATACGTGCGGTTGCAACTACTTCAAGTTCGGCTCCCCAACAGTTGAAATATAATACAACTCCTTCAATACAACCTACTTCAAATTGACGTCCAAAGCGTGTTGCAAATAAAAATACGTAACAAACTATATTCTCAAAGTGGATACTGTTTTGTTAAATTTATTGGTTTTGTTGTTTAAAAACGTTCAAGGTTGGCATTTATTTAAACACTATAGGTAGTGAAGCAACTGACTTAAAATTTGCTAAGAAGTTCTTGACCTGTAGTATAATTTTTGGATTTTCTGGAATCATCTACATAAAATATAAAACTGAGTATGAATATGACCAGGGAAGAGGGGACACATCACATCTCGACTCCGATACGCCATCTGTACGACATCGACCAACATTGCACAGCCTCTAAGTCTGTCTGAAACATGAAAGGGGAAGCGAAGTAATAGGAAATGAGGGAAAGGTAATTTGTGGTAGAGGGGAACCCACCCTAGCGTTCGCCTTGCCAACCAAGGAAAACCACGAAAAACACCTGGTCAGAATGACCGGACCCAGGAATCGAACACAGGACACCCGAATGCGATCCTCTCACGTTACCGCAGAGCCATCCTAGGTAAGTATAAAACTCGTAAACACAAAACAAAATTAATATAATGGTGTTATTATTGACTTTTCACTGAAATTAACAATAAAATTAAATCAAACATGTTTTTTTTCCATGTGTGAAATTAACAGTACAACTAGCTTGATGATTAATAGTTGCTTTAAAACTATTCAATTTAAAAAGATCAAATATATGGAAAGAAGTATGAAGAACTTACAAAGAATTTCAGAAATTTTGAATAAAAACGAAATTTTACTATTCCATTGCCTTACTTAAAGTTTCTGAGGTTTAGCTTTTTATACCAGGTTTTTATTAGGTTTTCCCATGTTTTTTAATGCTTGAATTATTATTTTTGTTACTTTATTTTATTGCTGCTGTTATCTTTCTATTGTTTCTGTTGGCAAAAATTAGCAGCCAATATCCTTCCATATATGTTAATGCATGCTCTCTTAATAGCTGCGTGTTAAGCTACACGTATTCCCATGTCTGTCAGATGCGATGTAGCTTCATTTTCGTCAACAGTAAAGATATGAAGTGTCACCTGTCCACAGCAGTGTAAAGTGAACTACCTCCCACCCCGCTAGGTGTATAATATTCGCGTTTCATTATAAAAATATACCTCAGAGGGGAAGGGAGTGCCGTATCCGACCGTTATAATGGGAGGCGGCTGGAATCCGAGTAGAGATGCTGCAAGATGCTCGGATGAAGACGGCGGGACCACACGTCCTTGCAAGGGTGGCATAAGTGCACCACTCTCCCAACTCTTTCTCCTCCAGCACCACCTTCTATAGGCATACAAGAAACACTTTCTTCTGATAGGCAACAATTCTGCACGTCCTACACCTTGGGGAAGATAACTAAAAATGTGATGTGTTGTACTCACATTACTTTCTCTGCACACTCTTCTACAAAAGCTTATTCTTCTCGCTTTTCTTGTTAATCGAGATAAAACTTCAATGCACATTTACGCATTTCGTTATAGGTATAGGAAGGATCAGATTTTTAAAAACCGGTCGCTATGTGATGGCTTTATTCCATCCTCTTTGCATGACTACGAGAAAAAAACGAATAGCGACTTACCATTTGAGAATGGTATAAGTATTTAAACTTCAAGCTAATAATAAAGAATATTTCATATGCGGCTAATGCCACAAACAACTAACATAAATTGTGTGCTTTAACGAGGTCTGCATTGTCTGTGTAATAAGACTTGGTCCATCTCTTGCGGTTTACCAGTTATGTAAAAGTTACTAGGAGGAAATAGCGGACTTTTCGCAGAAAATTCAAGATATACATTTTCTTTATCACCAAATACCTTAAACATACGATATTTTAATCTAAACCATATTTTGAGAAATTAAAAAAAATGAAAAATTTTCCATCTTTTTTTTCAATTTTCCAATTTTTTCAATGTAAAGGGAAGTTTGGGATGTGGAATTTGTTGTAAATCTTTATGTCAAATTCTTGGAACTTTTCTTTTTGAGTTATGCCGTTCATAGACAGACACCAAGGATTCTCTCTTAAAGGCTTTCTAGGGGGATTCAAAGGGCCTCAAAATAGCATTTCTAGAGAAATCTCTATATCAAGCTTTTACATGAAATACAATACTTCCTCTAGTTACCACAGGTATGCGGTAGAATAGAGAAAATAAAACAAATCTTACTTTTAATTACTTCTTTTAACTTTCTCTGCCACATACATAGTACATAGGTATAGAAGGTATTGTATTCCACCCAACAATTTGAGACCAAAAAATACATGTTATGAGGACCCTGAATCCAAAAAATCATTTTAGAAAAAGGTCCGTGCGTGTGTGTGAACATAACAACATAACTAAAAAACTCAGCTCAACACATTGGTATTTAGATTCAGTACCTTCCATGGATGCGATACAAAGATTTTCAAGAAAATCCCCCTACCCAAACTACCCTTTACATCGAATCCTTAGCATGGCTTTCTTCGGAAGGGAAGTAAAGCCGGTGGTCCCGTGTCGTATATTTACGGCACTTAAAAGAACCTCAAGCCTGATAAAGAGGCCTCTGAGCAAAATTACCTGTCTTTCACGCCCAATATAGAATGGAACGCTAAGGGCTATACATAGTAGTTAAAGAGCGTTCATAACTAAAAAGGAAAAAACAAACGAACATTTTTTTGACAATTTTGATTTTTTTTTTGCAAAATGGCTGAACGATTGTAATTAAAATATCAAATATTAAAGATATTTACATGACAAATAAAATGTATGTCTTGAATTTTCTGGGAATAGCCTGTGAAGTCCTCTTCATTCGGAAGGAATTTTGTATAATCTGTATAACTCCTAAACGTTAAGCGATAGACAAAACGCACCATACCAAAAATGTAGATCTCTTTAAAACACATAATTTACTTCAAATAAGTTTTTCTGTTGCATAAGCCGTTTCTGAGATATCCGTTATTAAATGTTGGAATTGTTCATTTCTTGGTCATTCTCTTGAAGTACTGTCGACATTCGGTTGTTTCTCGCGATTGCATGGAAACAGTATGGAATTTAAGCCTAGCATACAGCGTCCAGTTATTAAACATTTGACTACCGCTGTTCTCTTTGTATGTGTAACGAAATGTGTAATGTAGCTATTTTTTGCAAAGGTTAATTTGAATTAAGATGTAATAGATGGAAAAAAATGAGCTTTAGTAAGAATGGTTTGTATACCCATTAATAAATATAGAGTGTAGAGAAAGTCATGTGAAGGTATCACATATTTTTTAGTATTAATGCGGGAACTATAGTTTGCAAAATTTTGACATTCCTAGTTAGTGCCACAATACTTCATTCATTTCTAAACACTACTCTCTTCTAAATCACATTTTTAACTTTTCTATTCCTCTCTTATAGAGGACAGTATACTAAAAATTGACGATATTTTAATAAAAGTCATGTTTATGCTTTCACTTATGTCTCAACCAATATTAATGACAGTGCACAAAAAGAAAGAACATGTAGAGCTTCACCTTAGGATATTCCTACCTGGGAAAGCATAAACTGTGTAACACACATTTTGGAAAAGACTAATTTACAAAATCCTTTGGCCTAAATTTACACCTGGAAGTGTTCTGCTTGTTTTCGTTCAATAAATTTTTGCCAATCTCTAATGGTTACGCGGTAATAGGTATTCAACAAGGGAGCTTCAGGCTGATTACAGAAAATTCAAGATTTATGTTTTATTAACCATATATTAACACAAAATTACATTATGCTAGGCTTAAATTAGTGCCATTTTTGTGAAAATAAAAGCAACGACAACTTTTTTACTTTCTCTACTACGTATAGTAAGTAGGGGAAGTATTGTATTCCACCCAAAAATTCGATACCGCGATTTCACCGGAAATATATGTTTTGAGACCCTCCGAATCCAAAAAAAGCATTCTTTGACACACGTTATTCACTGTGTGGCGGACAAATGACCTCAGTTTTGCAGTAGTCCTCCTGTGCCAATTCGGTTTGTTCTTAATGAATTAATCGAAAGTAATAATGCGATTGTTATTGTTAAGGTAGGTACATGAATGCAGGCAGTGTGATGTCGGACAGACGGTCTTGCTTGTATAATCTCTTTATTGTATTTCCATTTCTTTTGTTCTGTAGTTGGAACCACAGTATTTACCTGACAATATGGGTAGATCACGAGAAAGCTCCAGTTTTCAGTGGTCCATACACGACATTTGAACCTCCGACTTCCTGCAAACCACAGAGGTTACCGCCTGAGCCAACGTGCTCGATAAGCCAAGTATAGTATACCATCCAAAGATAGTATGTTGCTATTAGGATTCCTTGAATTCCGAAAACCTGTTTAGAAAAAAATTATGTCTACTGTTACTTTCACAAGTAGAAAACCTTACCCTAACTTTACCTCACGCTGCTAATCACAGAATGACAAGAACTACGGAGTAAACATTTTCGGTTCTTGGCACTGCAATAATCTGCTCTTTACGCATTCCCCCCTCTCTCTGGAGTGCCTTCTTAGAATTGCTCGCAAAGCCAAAAACTGATAGCCCAGATATTTTTGAGGATATGTTTAGTCTTCCTTTGTTGCACCCTTCCTAATTGTGGTCGCGTAATATTTAGATTTATGGCTTCTTTTTTGGCAGACTTTTCTAGTTAAGAAACAATCGTATAAGCTGAAGATTTTTGTGGAATTTCTTCCCATTTCAAATAACCCTTTAAAGGACAAATCTGATGTGTTACACTCACATGACTTGTTCTACTCTTCTACAAACTATTTTTACAAACTCTTATTCTCCATCTATTTCATATTAATCGAGATAAACGATCTTTTGACATGCAAAGAGAATTACATTTTACACATAGCGACCAGTTCTTATAATATTTGACTATCGCTTAAGGCCTATAATGTTCCCTTTGTTGTGCAAATGCAAGGGCAATATAGAATATTGCTGGATGCTAGGTGCAGCACCATTCTCTTTGCCACTGATTAATACTCTTTGCATATCCAAGACAAAAAAATGAATAACGAATTCCTATTTGAGAAAATAAGTATTGAAAAATTTAAGGGAACAACAAGCAATATCTCGAAAATGGTTCACTCAACAAAAAAATGTGTATGACAAATTGTGTATTTTAATGCGATCTACATTTTTTGTGTAGTAAAATTTTGTCTATCTCTTATGGTTTACCAGTTATGCAAAAGTCGTTCACAATGAAGAATACATTCAAGATATACATTTTATTTGTCATGAAAATATCTTAAACATATTATACTTTAATCAAAATTCGTTAGAGCCATTTTGGAGAAAATTAAAATTTTCGAAAATGTTCCATGTAAAGGGTAATCTGGGGTGGGGGGATTTTCTTGAAAACCTTCGTGTCACATCTCTGGAAGATACTGAACCTAAATACCAAGTTTGGTGTTTATCCGACTGTTCGTTTCTGAGTTATGCTGTTCACAGACACACACACACACACACAGACAGACAGACACACACACACACACACACACACACGGACATGTTTCTAAAAATGCTTCTTTTGGTCTCAGGGGGTCCCAAAACATATATTTCCGGTGAAATCTCGATATCGAATTTTTGGGTGTAATACAATACTTCTCCTACTTGCTACAGTAGTAGAGAAAGTAAAAAAGGCCTTCTAAAGCCGGATGGATAGAAATCAAAAAAGAAGAGGAAGAAGAAGAAGAAGGAAAGAAAGAAGAAACAAAACAAAAAAGTGATTCTATATGTTTTCCTTGTGGCAGTAATTTGTATCACAATAATGTAAATGCCACAGTCATTGTAGTGTAAATAAGCATTATTGTATGATATTGATTTGAGATGTTTGTTAATTATAAACATTGTTAGGAAATAAGTTTACACGGCCTCACTGAAACTGACAATAAGAGTGGATAACAAATAGCGAGGGGGTGAGTTGATTATCAATTATTAGAGACAAGCAAATGACGTCAGATTGGCGCGCTTTTCTGAGAAATGGAGGGAATTTCTTTCCTAGAGCATATGTGTTCGTAATTTTTGATTGGATATAAAAATAGACGCTAATGTTGGCGCGTTTTATTAACCAATAGCAGCTCGGTTATAATGTTTAGGCATATTAGGGTGTGGGAGTATAAAAAGCTAAAGCCAGAGGCAAGTATTGCCCAGTTCAACAAAATCATCCACGCGTTACACGTCGCTGAGTCCAGCAGAATCATTCAGAAGTTAAACGTCGCTTAGTTCATCAGAATCGTTCGCGAGTTACACGTCGCAATTCTACAGAATCTCTCGCGTCTTAAAGTTTGTTATAAATGTGAAACACGCGAATTAATAATGTGCAGTAAATAAGTGATTATAGTGATATTAGAAAATATAACAGTTTCAGTCTGGCGTGTGTCAAGAGTCAATATGTGAACTTAATTAATTGTGACGGTAATAAAAGTGTAAAAACAAATTCTCTTATCAGTGTTATCTGTGAGTAACAAATCCTTTCCGTTGACACACCCTGTTCAAGAGATTTGCTTGACCGAGAAATAATAGCTAGCCGGAGGACAATGAACCCAACATTCAAAGTAGTAATACAACAACAGGCGCCCAGCAATAGATAACACGAAGTGACCGCGACAAATTGGCTCAAATACGTAGGGCAGATAAACATGAAGCATCTTCCAACTACTAACAAATAATCCACTTCATCCTACATGTGTTCATTGGGGATATGCGAACAACAGCGTTTTTTTTCCGTATTTTTTTTCCATTTATACTCCGCCTTTAACCGCATTGGTCTTATTGCCTATTGGCAATGATGTTAACTCGTGTAAATGTTGTCGTTGGGTTTCTTGCACTTTGGTTCTCAATCATTAGATCATACACACATTCACTTTCTCTTTCATACTTCCAGACTCTGGGGAAGATAAGGAATAATCTTGGCTAGAGAAAAATTATCACCCCTCAGCCGGGAATCGAACCCGGGACCCTTCGCATAACAAGCAAGTGCTCTACCAACTGAGCCTTTTCGTTAGGTGCGTGCAGCCAAGTTCATATTGTGCAATTTACAGTTACTTCTAATCAAAAATGTATCATGAGTAATTTGATGTGGGATATTACATTCACTTAAGTTTCTCTATTCCATATCGTTTATTCTTATGTAGTTTCTATGGACTATCACGAAACCTTCTTTTTCTTCTACCTCGTGTTATAAATGAGATAAATATTTACATGATTAGTTTCATTATACATTTCATTGTAGGTACAAGGGGAATAGAGCAAGCCGAATCCATAGTCAGATATTTAAAAGCGGTGCGCTATATGCTGTCCTTAAAGTTGCAAGTTCCTTCCTTTCATGGGAAGAAACGACTGAATAGCGAGAGCACTTAAAAAAAGCAACAACAACCATTAATAACGGATATTTCTGAAGTATTTGATGCCGCAAAACAAGTTATTGGAAATAAATTATGTGTTTTAAAGATACCTACATTTTTATGTGCAGTACGCTTCCGTCTATCCTTTACCAGTTATACAAAATTATATAAATTCCTTCCGAATGAACTGGAACTTCGTAGCCTATTTAGTCATGTAAATATCTTAAATATGTTGTACTTTAATCAAAATCGTTAGCGTTATTTTTGAGAAAATAAACACTTTCGAATAATTTTCAATGTAAAAGGTGTGTTGGGGTGTTGCTTGAAAATATTATTGTTGCATCCTTGGAACACGCTGAAATTAAATACCAAGTTTGGTGTTTATTTATTTTTTATGAATTATTTATATTTTATCCGCTTTTGAGTTATGCTGTTCACAGACACATACGCTCGCGTTCGCGGACGCACCCTTTTCTAAAAATTATTTTTTGTATTCAGTGGGCCTCAAAACATGCATTTCCGGTGAAATCTCGATAGAGAATTTTTTGACAGAATGCGATACCCTCTCTGCCTACTAGGTACATGGTAGAGAAGTTATAATAGATAGAGTCGGGACAGTCGTATCAGATACTTTTTTTCTTTCCTTCTTCGTTTATGATTTGTTTGAATTTACGGATTATTTAAGAAAAAGGATAGAATATAGGTTGTAATTAAGTGCTAGAAGCATATTGATATTACCTAAAGATTAGAGATTTATTAAATAAATACTCTGTACGTTACGCGTATAAATGTCGATGCAGCTGCTGTAGTAAGCTGGAAAAAATAACTTAGTTCTTCGAGTCAATAGCGTATGCAATATACCAGCAGCGTTTGGAATGCTAATGTAAAAACGTCGACTGACGGCCGGAGAGGGGACCTGCGAGTACATTCAAATGTAATGGTGAGTCCTTTATTCGCCAAGGCACAAGCAGTGACGTTTAATCGCTATACCTTTAATATTTAATTAATTTATTGCTAGTAGATGTACCTACCTTGAAATTTTTACAGTTCTGCTGATGATGGGGACAATGCAATTCCCCAAAACGTGATAATGTGATTTTCAGAAACAATCACCTGGCTGCGAGCTCGAGAAAATCCAGAGCGAGTACAATACCAAGAAAGCACTTCTTATTTCAAGTGTCATGATGTACTTTGCGTTTAGAGTTGCCTTGGTACACTGCTGCTCGCACTCCGGGGCGAAACGTTGAAATCGGCAGAGATGGTTGAAGAGCGTGAAAGAAGGAGGGAGCCTTCTTTTGGCATACAAGATCCTCCTTAGTGTTGCGTCCTCACGAGAGGACCAAGTCCTTCACTGAGGCGCAAACAAGCATTTCAGCATACGAGTGTGTATTACGGACAGTGAACATAGCAGTTTACAGCAATTTGTACGTTATAACTCCCAAAAAGAAATTTTATTCTCTTACATAGAAAAAAAATCAGAATAAAAAAGAATTCTGAAGTGATACATTTACATGACTATCTCCACCCATTCTTCAACAGACTATTATTGCAAAAGCTTATTCTTTTATCTCCCTCATGGTAATCCAGATAAAAAAATTATAAAAATGATTTTATTATATATTTCCATTTAAATACAAGGGAATCGGGACAATACAGTAAGCTTAAGCAATAGTCAATTTTTTAAGACCAGGTGATTTCTTTGAAATTCCATTCTATTTGCATGACCACAAGAGGAAACTAATAGGATCTTCCACGAGAAAATTATAAGTATTTAAAAATTCAAACAATGAATGTCTCGAAAATGGTTAACGGCACCAAAAATGTATTCAGCATAAATTGTCTGCCTTAACGAGAACTAGGTTTTCTGTGCAGTAAGATTTTGCCTATCTCTTACGGTTTTACCAGTTATACAAAAGACATTCAGAATGAAGAGGATTTTACAGGCTATTCCCAGAAAAATCAAGTCATGAAAATGTCTTAAAATGTGGTATTTTTTTTCAAAATTGTTAGAGGCATTTTTGAGAAAATCATAAATAACAAAAGCTTTCAATGTAGTTTGTGTTGGGGAGATCTTCTTGTAAGTATTCATGTAGCATCTTTGGAAGAAACATAACTTAAATACCAAGTTTAGTATTTATCGGACTCTTCGTTTTTGAGTTATGCTATTCACACGCACACACACACGCCACACACGCACACGATACACACACATACCTTTTTATAAAAATACTTTATTGGTATCAGAAAGACTAAAAACGTGTGTTTCTGGCGAAATTTCGGTATCGAAATTTTGGATTACTACTTGGATTTGTACTTCTTACAGCAAGTACGTTGAGAAAGTAATAATCTGATGTGATACATTCACATGACCTTCTCTATGCTCTAACTTTATTAGTGGGCATACAAACTATTCTTACAAAAACTTATTTTTCTATCTACTACATTTGAATCCAATTAAACCTTTGCAGAAATAGCTACATTCGTTATAGATACGTACAAATAGAACAGCGATAGTCAAATGTTTAAGAACTGGACGCTCTATGCTAACATTAACATTCCACACTTTTTACATGCGATCGCGAAACAACTGAATGTTGACAGGATTTTAAGAGAATAAACAGGAAATGAAGAATTCGAACTTTAATAACGAATGTCTCAGAAACGGCTTATACCACAAAAACTTATTTTAAATAACTACGTTTTAACGAGATCTACATTTTTTGTGTAGTACGTTTTCGTTAACGTTTACCGGTTATACAAGATTATACAAAATTGATTCTGAATGAACAGTCTTTTCCCAGAAAATTCAAGATATACATTTGATTTGTCATGTAGATATCCTTAAACAAAATATTTGTTTAAAATTGTTATTTTAAACAAAATCGTCATAGCCATTTTTAGAAAATACAAAATTTCGAAAAATCTTCGATGTAAATGGTTATTTATGGTGGGGGATTTTCTTGAAAATCTTCGTGTCGCATCTTTGGAAGAGATTGAACTTAAATACCAAGTTTGGTATTTATCAGATTTTTCGTTTTTGAGTTATGCTGTTCAAAGACGCACGTTTAGTTATAAATTTAAGCTCATCACGCTGTCAAAACGGAAACACTCTGCGGATTACGTGAATTTTGTTTATCTTATATAGTGTGTCTCTGTATAATGATTTCGAATGAAGAAAAAGCTATCGGCGGGTTCAAGAAAATCCTGTATTTTTATGTGTGCGGTTTTGCGGAAGTTTTTATTGGTTTATCTGTGGCAAAGACTAGAACCAACTTTGAAGGATGATTCATCATGGATGTCTCCATAGGGACCATCCCGGAGCAAATCTTGAAAGTTAGGGCACTATGTTTCTTTTTCCGTAAGTCTTCATGCACTGCATGGCTTTTACAAGTCCTATTTCCAAGGCTCAGCACTGTAATCTCCCAACTGTACCAACCACAGACCTCACATTTGTGTTCTAACCGTGGAGCGCGACCCCTAGGTGATATAGGGTAATGAGAAACGGTTTACAACCGATTGAAACTTCCCTAAATAAATTAAGACAATAGAAGTTTAAATGAACAGAGGAACAAATTTGATGAGCAAAAACTCCGCTTTCACAATATTGAAAATAATTAATCAGTATTATCTTCAGAAAGCATAAGGGTATGAACTTTTTCGCTTAGTACATAATAAAGCGAGAATTTGTAGTAGTGAAGGATATAAGGAACAAGATTCTTCACTGTTGGTAGTGGTGGTGGTGGTCATCCATCATTAGTGTTGCCTTGGAAAAATGTAAATACACTCAAGGAATGAGGGTTTCATTGAAAATAATCTGACACCACAAATAAGGACTGAAGCTCAAAAAATAAGCGAAATGGGCCATATGCTCATATGGGCATTTTTGCTTGGTTTTATACCCTCTGTCACTTCAAAAGATTTCCACATGTTCAGGTACATCCTGTATATCTATACAGATTAACATCGGCGCTCCAGCAAGGTGAGTGTCGCGGGTTCGAGTTCTGCCATAGCATTGCTGTTTATATTTATATGTCTGTGTGTGGTATATCTGTAACAGTAATTGCGGCAATAAGCGGTAAAAGTAAAACACAGGAAACACGGTGATGATACACCGGGGAAAACATCGATAAATTAAAATACCTGATGTGTTACATTCATATGACTTTCTCTACTCTTGTACAAACTATTTTTACAAACGCTTATTCTCCATATGCTTCATGTTTATCGAGATGTTAATATTATTGTTAATTTTCTTGTAGGTGCAAGGGGAATATGGTAGGCTTTAAGCGATAGTCAAATATTTTAACGCTGGTAGCTATGTGACGCATTCCATTCTCTTTGCATGTCCAGGACATAAAAAAATCTGATGTGTTACACTCACATGACTTTCTCTACTCTTGTACAAACTATTTTTAAAAACCCTTATTCTCCATATGCTACATGTTTATCGAGATGTTAATCTTATTGCTAATTTTCTTGTAGATGCAAGGGGAATTGGTAGGCTTTAAGCGATAGTCAAATATTTTAAGAGCTGGTTGCTATGTGGCGCATTCCATTCTCTTTGCATGTCCAGTACGTAAAAAAAAATAATAACAAATTCCCATCTGAGAAAAAGTATTGATAAGTTTAAGGAATAACAAGCAATATCTCCAAAATGGTTCACTCAATAAAAAAATTTATATGACATAAATTGTGTATTTTAACGCGATCTAGATTTTTTGTGTAGTATAATTTTGTCTTCTCATATGGTTTACCAGTTATGCAAAAGTCGTTCACAATGAAGACTGCTTTTGGAAACATTCCAGAAAATTCGAGATATACATTTCATTTGCACAAAAATATCTTAAACATGTAATATTTTAATCCAAATCGTTAGAGCTATTTTTGAGAAAATTAAAATTTTCGAAAAATGTTCCATTTAAAGGGTAATCTGGGGTGGGGGATTTTCTTGAAAACCTTCGTGTCGCATCTCTGGAAGATACTGAACCTAAATACCAAGTTTGGTGTTTATCCGACTGTTCGTTTCTAGTTATGCTGTTCGCAGACACACACACGGACATGTTTTCAAAAATGCTTTTTTTGGATTCAGGGGTCTCAAAACATATATTTCCGGTGTAATCTCGGATCGAATTTTTGGGTGGAATACAATACCTCCCCTACTTAGTATACGCAGTAGAGAAAGTAAAAATGAATATGAAGCTAAAAGATAAAACTGTAAATAAGTTACAAACAGAGATTATTATGCCAATTTGAAGTGAAATTTGAAAATGTCATTGCATAGTCATATAGTATGGTTCACTGTGATGCTGGAGGGAAGATCTTGTCTGTGCACTACGACGAAAAAGCTTTCGGGATTTAAGGATATGTGGGCCGGGAGTATAAACGTCAGAAGTGGTTAAGGAAATAACAACTCCTTGGCGAAGCGAGGCGGATTCCAGTGATTCAGACTACCATGTTATTTCCTAATTTTAAAAGCTTATAGTGTTCCGATAATCACCCCTAAGCTGAAGTCGAACCCCCCTAGAGAGGGAAAAAGTATCAAATAACGAAGTTTGCTACCTGTCTTTGGAAACATCCCAAAGGATAAGAGGAGCATCCTCGTGAATTGAAGGCAGTAAACCTTTCACAATGCAGAATCCAGTTGTAATCTCCATGCGAACCCTTAGTGCTTTGTTAGTTCCCGCACACAGACACACACCACCATCATCATTACAAAAGAAGATACAATTCTCTCAGGTTTTGGCTTTTCACTACAAAAACTTTGACATTTGGCCCTTTTGGGAGAACCTCTTCATTAAGTAAGCATTACCGGGAAATATCGGCTTCTTAACCTGCGTTTCAAAACACAAACCCTATAGAATTGGCAGATTGCGGTTGCACAAAACTTATTGACAAACATCTGACTGGGATGACAAAAGAAGCCTAGGAAAACAAGCAATCAAGCAAAAAATCCCTTACATCGGAAACCTCCGGTAAAAACTTAATTCCGAAATAGCAATTTCTCGTGTGTGGGACATCTGAGAACCGCAAATTTAATACCAAATGTGGCAAGAATATTTAAATAAATTTTCCGATTAACCAATTGAATTATATACAATTCTCTTCGTAGATGATCCGGCTATTATTATGGATCCTGTTGACTGACAGCACAAAAACTACGGCATTCTAGAAGAAACACCATATGAAAGGCTAGGCTAAGATTTGAGCATGCCTCCCGTTTCGTCTAGATCCACCTTTTCCTTGGTCTTCCCATGCTTCGTTTCCCTTTGGGGTTATAATTTATAGCTTTAGTTGGTATTCTTTTTTTGTCCATTCTTTTATATGTATTTTCCAGTGTTATTTATATTTTTCTGGCTTTTGAATTAAATTACAAATATGTAGCTGTTCTCCAGTAGCTGCGATTCTTATAGGATACTTTCTAGTACATCCTTTTACCTTCCTTAAAAACTTCATTTCCACTGCTTGTATTTTGTTTTTATCCTTCTCTATATTAATATAGGATTCACTTGCATAAGATTTGACTGGTACTGGTATTATCTTATAGAACTTTGTTTATTTTGGATCCCTTTCGGGCTTTATTGTTCAATGTTCCATTGACTCTGCCACATATTACTTGGAATTTATTTCTTCTATTTTCAATGTCTTTTTCTTTGTCGTAGCGTATGTTGCTTCCCAAATAATTAAAATCTAATACTGCTCTACAGCTTAATTCTGTATTATATCATTATAAATTATCAGTTTTATCATGGCATATTTCCGGAAGAAAATGATAAGTAAGGTTTACGATATGAAGCAACTAAGGAAATATAACAGATGTCACCAATTACAAGAGTTCTTCTGCCGTCACCAGCAAAGATATACCTAACCTATGTGTTATGCTGTTCCTTCAAATGGTGTTTCAATACCAGCTACTTAATCGTAATAAAAGTTAGCTAGGTTACTAAAATAAGCAGTAGTAGATGTTTAGACAACGCTAAACTTTTTTACGCCACAAATATAATTTTGTTAGTAATGAGTTCATATGGAGAAAAACATAAATCGCATATTTTCAAGCATGTTATTTACATGGCTCACACGAAACTAAACTTCACCCTGGAAAAGCCTACATATACTACAATGAATACTTCGGAATGCAAACTACTAATGCCACCCAATGCAAATTTCATAATCAATATTTTGACTAAGCAACTTTTGACTTTTTCTGCACTTTTCTCTGTTTATCTCTTTATGGTTTTTCTACTTATAAAAAATCCAGAAAATTCAAGATATGCATTTTATTTAACAGCAATATGTGAAAACTACGATGTTTTAATAAAAATCATCAAAGGTAACTTTTGAGAAATTAGAAACTAATGAAAAAATCTGATGTGTTACACTCACATGACTTTCTCTACTCTTGCACAAACTATTTTTACAAAGGCTTATTCTCCATATGCTTCATGTTAATCGAGATGTTAATCCTATTGCTAATTTTCTTGTAGATGCAAGGGAAATATGGTAGGTTTTAAGCGATAGTCAAATCCTTTAAGCGCTCTTTGCATGTCCAGGACATAAAAAATCTGATGTGTTGCACTCACATGACTTTTTCTACTCTTTTACAAACTATTTTTACAAAGGCTTATTCCCCATATGCTTCATGTTAATCGAGATATCCAGATGTTAATCTTATTGCTAATTTTCTTGTAGATGTAAGGGGAATTGGTAGGCTTTAAGCTATAGTCCTATATTTTAAGAGTTTTTTGTTATGTGGAGTATTCCATTCTCTTTGCATTACCAGGACAAAAAAATTAATAACGAATTTGAGAAAATGTATAAGTATTAAAAAATTTAAGGGAATAACAAGCAATATCTCGAAAATGGTTCACTCAACAAAAAATGTATATGATATAAATTGTGTATTTTAAAGCGATCTACATTTTTTGTGTAGTAAAATTTTGTGTATCTCTTATGGTTTACCAGTTATGCAAAAGTCGTTCACAATGAAGAATACTTTTGGAGATATTCTCAGAAAATTCGAGATATACATTTCATTTTTCATAAAAATATCTTAAACATATGATATTTGAATCAAAATCGTTAGAGCCGTTTTTGAGAAAATTAAAATTTTCGAATAATGCTCCATGTAAAGGGTAATCTTGGGTGGGGGGATTTTCTTGAAAACCTTCATGTCGCATCTCTGGAAGATACTGAACCTAAATACCAAGTTTGGTGTTTATCCGACTGTTCGTTTCTGAGTTATGCTTTCACAGACCACAGACACACACACACGGACATGTTTCCAAAATACTTTTTTTGGATTCAGGGGGCCTCAAAACATGTATTTCCGGTGAAATCTCGGTATCAAATTTTTGGGTGGAATACAATACTTCCCCTACTTACTATACGTAGAAGAGAAAGTAAAAATTCATTTGGAATGGGGTAATTCTGTAGTACTTTTCCGTGAATCTTTCAAGGTACATATATGACATTTCATACCTATATAATTTTAGTTTTTGAGTTACACTATACTCTCTCCCTCTCTATCCCTCTCCTCCCTATTCTCTCTCACACACATTCATACCCTCGCCTTTTCCCAAAATTGGTTTCTTTGAGAGTTCAGGGACCTCAAAACGTGTATATCCTTGAAAATTGTCGCATCGAATCTTTCTTTCCTCTGTCTCTCTCCCCTCTCTCTCTCTACCTCTCCCTCCCTATATCTCCCTTTCTCTCACACACATTCATGCCCTCGCCTTTGCCCAAAATTTGTTTCTTTGAGCGTTCAGGAAACCTCTAACGCCTATATCTGGAAAATTGTCGCGTCCCTGTTTTTGTTGGAATATCAAAATATATATATTTTAAGTAGTAATGATTTAGTTAAATCTCTTTGGTGTTCATCCTGAGATGTGGTACCTCTTTCAAGGCAACTTCCAAGGCCGCAAATTCTGAGCTTTTATTCAATCACTCTTCATGGTTAATTTTTATACATAATCATTCTTCACACTATCTGTGTGTAAACTAAGATGGGAAAGCTCGGAAGCACCCATTCCAGTGAGTCACTGTTACAGCGTTTGTCCAAAATACCGAAGTTCCTTGTTTCGAACCCCGGTGGTAGCACTGAATTTTGAATCCTTATTTTACTTTCAGACCTTTATTCTACACACAGTGGAAATGAAAGAACAATTAGTAGATACAATTTAATCCTATATCTAATATGATAAACTGGAAACTTAAAAGGTTGCAGCCTTTCAAATCTTTTTTCAGGTAAAACATATACACCGGGGTGAGGCCAAAAGGTTTTGCAGCTAAAACATTAAATTTAGTTACCCCGGCATAGACATTGAGGGACGTAGCGGCAGAGACAAACAGAGGACAAGGAACTTGCTGCACAAATATAAAGCAGACGTGGGATTTTCATAACAAAATACACATTTAACACATTACCTGTTGTTATTAAAATTGATAAATTGCCGCTACATTGTTCACAACAGATTACAGACAAACATTGGAGGGAGATGCTCCACACACACACACACACACACACACACACACACACACATGGACCACGCATGTTACATACACAAACCACTCATTCTGAAGACACACACAAGACTAACGCTACCAGTGACGCCGCTAGAGGCGAAATGACGCGCCGCACATAAATTCAAACTCCCAATCAAAATGATTATACACGACAATGTCATGCTACACAGCAATAATGTGTTCGACGCGACAATGCACACATATACGCTACATCTTCCCCCGCGCCGGGTATCGTTCCCGGTACCTCTCACAATATTACGATAATTAAAATTATACTTATGTATATATAGTGAGTATATATTTAGTATTTTACACACAGTGTTAGATTATAGGGACAAGAAAAGCATGTACGGCAATGGGGCCCATGCGATTGTTGTATTGTACAAGAGTAGACTGAATCTGTTCACAATAAAAGTACTTCTACTACTACTAATTAAAATTGCCTTGAAGGCTACCGGAATGTACATAATCAGATGGGAGATATTCGATGTGTAGTTGGAGGTAACAATCACGGGGCTTATTGATAGCTCATAGGTCAAACTTAGGTTGAGTACCTGCCAAAACAAAGTATTTTTCAAACACAGTACTGCTGAGGTTCTCAATGAGAATTAGAATCCGGGCAACATGATAGGCACTCTCCAACCGAAAATGTAATTGGTGGGTTGCTATACAATTCCCATGATCTCTGAAATCATCGCAATTGTAAATAGAAATAAAACTAATGAAACTAAGGTGAAGTTATAACAAGAGAGTCTAAGACCGATAGAAACATGCAGGTGATAGGAAGTTATTCATCCACCGCATAGGACTTGCTACAAATGGAAGCAAATAAATACCCATTGTGAGCTAAGGAGACGAATTACATAAAAACTCGAAATAAAAAGGGAGAAAAAAAAGGAATGGCAGAAGTTTACGTTTGAAGTCTTTTAGTCTTACAAATGATATCGGACGAACGAATAAACACTTTGTTGGATGATAAACTTCTTCCTCAACATCTTATATAAAGAGAGAGTTACCCGACATTTATTTTTTCAGAATGTAGATAAACTCTGAAAATATCTTATCCAGATAACTCACCCCGATCGAGATTCGAATGCTGATCTTCGGATTACTAGGCGTGCTGCGCTTAACACCACGGAGATAATCACGATGAATGAAAGTATGATATGAACGCCGAAATGAATTCGTGAACCTAGAGCGCTAAGTCTCCTTACTTCGTCTTAATAACAGATAGGAGAAACCCAAAATAAAAGACTCGACAAATAACATATCCTAGCCAGAATTCGAACCTAAGCCCGATGTGTGAGAGGTAAGAACACTACGCATACACCACCACACTATTGCTGCCATACATCCCAAGAAATTTTGATAAGATCGGTTAATAACACGTCTTGAAATTATTTCAATAGATGTGTGGAATTAGTCACTTTTTTTACCGCAGTTGCAAAAGATTTAATATCTATAAGCAGTATGGTAAACCCATAACAAAGGCTGACTGCACTATACTACGCGAGCCGGTTCACTCCTACCTCTAGGCTACATAAGCGCGCACTCTGTCTAGCGGGCAGGTAACCTGAAAGCACTAACTACATTCTACTCTATCGATCCCAAGGTTAATTCAACCCTGCTGATGGGCCCAACTTAGAATTCAGCCTCTCGCATGTGTTTATTCACTACGTTAATGTTTATCCAGCAGAGTTCCCGTTTATGTTTACATAGTTTGTGTAGCACTGACTAGATAAGTGTTTTTTTTTTAATTTATGGACGCTCTTTAACTGCTGTAGTCCTTAGCGTCCCTTCTATACTGGGCGTGAAATACGATAATTTTGCTCAGAGGCCTCTTTAACAGGCTTGAGGCTCTTTTACGTGCCATAAATCTACGACACCGGAACACTGGCTTTATTTCCCTTCCGAAGGAAGCCATGCTAAGGATTTTTAGCCCCAAAAAAATCTATCGCCCTCCTACGGGTTTGAAGTCGCGACCTCAGGAACTAAAGGCTAGCGTAGTAACCACTACACCACGGAGGACAACTGACTAGATGAGCCAGAAGGTTCAGTGTGTGCTGGTGTATCCTTCGTATCAATGCAATTATTTCAAGTATATCTATATTAAAATGAGAAGGTAAATCAGTGCATTTTTAAGAGAAAATTATTTAGAACGTTGACCGCACATACTCAAACCTACTTTTTTCCTCAGATTACATATATTTATGGAAAAAAAAGTTTATGATGTCTGAACTCCATTTGTAGGAAACTCTTTGAGTGCATTTAGGTATATTAAGGTGATTTTAATGAAAAACTTCTAATATTTTTTCTTTCTTTTTTCTCTCATTTTGTTATTCTCTTCAGTAATGCGAGTACTGATAATGGTATGAGTGCTGATAGTTTTACGATTATTTCCATGAACTTAAAAAATGTCTGTCATCAAAATTGCTTCAAGGTATATTAAAAATAAAATTAAATGCACATAGGGAAACTATCAGCTCATGAGTTATTTTCTACAGGTAAGTAAAATGGGAGAAAGTACCAGTTTTGCTTTTTACTTCTATAATATAATTAAGGTAATTATGGCAGTGACTTACTCATTTTATCTATACTTTCTTAGCAAAATACATACAATTTTATTAGCTTTTGTATCGTAGAACCGGGTAGACTTTTAAAATCGCGTCAATAACAGCTGAACTTTTGAGGTTATAACTTACGAATCGCCTTGTTGGCATGTTTTCTCATAATCGAGTGGAAACAGAAATGACAGCAATAAAACAAATTAACGTAGAAGAAAAAAATCGCATACTATTAATTATCCTGACAAATTGGCATTGGTCAGTCGAGTAACAATGAGTTAAGTGATTGACGGAAAGGTACTTTCACGTATTTACCTTTAGTATTCTGTCTTGCAAACTTTATAGTACCCAGCATTATTACACAAACAATAAACATACTTATTTTCCATCGGCGAAAAAAAAACGCTTGTGTTAGACTTTGTTACCGAAGGTATAAACAATAGTTTCTTAAAATTGTGGCCTTATACCGCTTATTTAGGTGTATATAACAAAAGATTGGGGCGCCCACACGTTTTTTTCACTTAATTGTTTTCACTGCGTGTAATTCGTCAATTAGAACTAACGATACTAAGGAGATTTAGTAACAGTGATTTTAAGTAATGCATTAATAAGCGGTCATCATCTTTTGATTTCTGAAGCTACGTGTTTTCAAGAGGCAAATCGTAGCAATTAGATTAAATTACGAACCCCTAACTTTTACTTTCTCAGCCGTTCAAAAACCATTCTACCTGGAATTCAGTATCGAAAGTTCACTCGAAACATGCTTGTTAAAATCTGCTCAATAAAAACAAGTGACAGAGAGAAAAGGTTTAGGAAAATTTCGTCTACGTGGTATAATCAGCATAATTCAAATAGGAAAAATATTGCAAATAACAAATTTTGCATTTGAGCCAGATGCTGTTTAGAAGTGCCAGAGAAATATTTATATACGTGTAAGAAATTTAATTACTTTTTAATTTCTCAAAAGATGATCTAACAATTATGATTGAAGTATCATTTTCTTTAGATACTGAGAGAGACATTGGAGGATACAGAGTCCCTCGCACCTCGACCATTAGAAGCATTTGTGCTATCTCTTATCCCCAATGTAGGAAATTACGAACACAACTACTCATGCCCATGGCGGGATTAGAACCCACAACCCTTTGCGCTACAGTGTCAAGTTACTCGGGACTAGAAGGGACTAGAAGCTTATCTAAATTTCTTTTGAATAGTAATTGTAGCCCTTTTCATTCAGCTTGATAGAAAAGTGTAAAGTATAAATAGTGAAAAAGTATAAGAAATAGACAGTACTGAAGTGAAAAGGTAGATCTGGTTGAAGTTTCCAATTATGTCAAATAAAATAATTTAGGACGTTAACCATTTCCAAAATATTTGTTCTTTTTCGTTTTTAATTTCCAATAGCAATACTGGGAGGTCACGCAATCATTCCTTTGTTTCTCCTGACATGAAGCAAAGTATATGAAATATCAATATTACATTACAGATGATAGTTACATCAACCCCCTGTATCCTCTTACGTAATACCTACCACTGTACACATAATAATATGTGTACTGAAAAAAGTTCTGGTAATATTAGTTTTCATTATTAACAGGAAAAGTGCCGTGGTTGAAACACATCAGATTTTTTCATTAAAAGCGAATTATCAAAAGTGCACAAAAGAACTGTATTAAGCATTTCATTCTTGAGAAAGAATATTTATCAAGAGTGCTTGAGACTATACTTTTTCAAGCTACCTGTAATACAGAAAGACTAGAAGTTAAAGAACTGTGAGCATGTTTCACGGTAAAAGATGAATGAATCGCCAGCGATGTGGAAACATAGGATGGCATCTCTAAGCTTGCGTGAGCGTTGTCGCACTAGGAATGCTGGGAAAGCAAAGAGGACCATGATGGCCGCCATTTTATCCTAACCTCAATCCACAGCGGGTGTGTGCTCTTTTGCTCTTCTCCCCTCTCTGTCTGTGTCCCAGACTTAACATTTGGCTTCTTCCTATGACCTTTCCTCTATCCTCTTCATCATTACTACCCTCTTCTCTACTCTCCGTCATCCTTGTCTCTTTCTCTCTCTTGCGACTCCACCTTCACCATTGGTTTGAAGTCCCCCCTTCCCCAAGAATAATTTTCAACTGTAGCACCGTCACATCCGTTTGTTAGAGAGAAGGACCACATGCAAACTATGGGTTGATGTAAGTCTATCCCATCGCCTTTATGTTGCGAGGGGTGTTCTATATTATATTTCCGAGGGCAGAGAACAAGTAACAGAAATTACATTCTGATCTCCGAACAACTCTGCGCCAGAGACATTACACGGGACTTCGGTAGCTTGAAAACAGTGCACTGTGCAACTGATCCAAGGTCACATCTATTCCAAAAACGTTTCTTTATAAAACCATTCCCACCCGTTCGTAACTACACACGGTACAAGAGGTGGACTCTGTAATACATGAAACGAAATTTGGGAAAGGGATTTTGGGAAGGAAAAGTTCCAGGCCTAAGGTCTGTTCCATATAACTTTATCTCTTAACGGTCACATGAACTAGTCACCTCTGATTGGTTGCTGCCTTGATATAGATTGTTATGCGATATAAAATAGCTCCTTATTTAACATGATCATTTACCTTAATATATTCGAAGATACTTGTAAATAAATTTTACATTTTCATAATCCTATGAATCAAATATGTTACGCAACAGAGATAATGCATTTGGAATGCATGCAAATTGTTATCAACAAATAGATGGAGGATCCTTCGGTTTAAACCTGCTTCTCAGGATGACGAAAGCACGTACATCTATAACGATAACGTGTTTATATCGGTTTTATCACCTCCCCTTGCATGCACATGGCTTGCTTGTCACCATCGAAAGTGGCCGGCCCTCGTAACCGTTGTCGCTGGAGTGTACAGCTCCGCCAAGTTTGAAGGTCGAGGGTTCGAGTCCCGCCATGGGCATGGGTGTTTGTATGTGTATGTGTGTTGTGTAATTGTGGTGATAAGCGGTAACGAAAACAGTATCGTAAACTGTAAAACTAGGAAACTTTGAAAAAAAAATGTGTACATTAGCAACCAGGGGAAAGGGGAAGGAAACGCAGCGTGAAAGAATACATTTCCGCGGGGCAAAGTTATAAGAAATAACTACATGCAGCTAAAGAAATAAAACACTAGGTGTGTGCAAACTAATAGTAGTCTTTCAGCGGTCTACAAGTTGAATATCGGTTTTAGTGAAATTGTTTCAACTTTTTAAAAGCTCACCCTCGATCAATTAATTATAGTTTTCTGTCCAAGGAGAGGCCCTTCAATACACCAATATCCTTCACTTTTCCTCTTTACCTCATTTTTTAAACTATGCATAATCCGATTTGTTCTCCTCGAAACATTCTACCATTCACTATTTATTCTAATGCATATCTTAGAAATCAGTTTTCTTTTTCTTTCAATGCCCCAGCCAATTTCGTTTCCTCTTGCTGGCCGATTTTAACCTAATTCTCCCTTTGCCTATTCTCTCCAAAATAACTTAATTAGATTATCTGCCCATTGCACACGCTATTCCTTTCCACATCTACATTTCAATTCCAGCGGTTTTCCTCATTTGGTCACAATATCCAATTTTTCGCACTTTATAATGCCACACTCCACAGAAGACACTTTAGTGATCTCTTCTTTATTGTTACCTCAAAGCCCCACAGGAGCCATTACTATTCTCTATTTGTCTTTTTGGTATCATCTCACCTTACCACTTAGGGTGCATCCTAATATCGAAAGCTATGCTCCTCTACACCACATTGAATTCGCTATCGTGTCTTCTTTTCCTCAACTAAACAAAATATTTCTCTTTATTTGCATGAAGTCATTTGGCTCCAATAACGCGTTTCTAATGAATGTTTTCCTCCACTAATAACTTCGCTAAATCTAATGCATATCTAGTTCCTACAACTGTTGTGGAGACATTCTTTTAGCACGTTCATTATAGATGTTAGAGTGAGTAAGTGATAAATGGCATCCTATTATGCATCTCTCCCTATTCTATATTCCTCTCTGTCCCGACTCTCTTAATTATTTTGTATTCACATTATTTAGGAGTCTTCTTCCTTTCCAATACATAACAGTTTCCCTCAGAAATCCTAAGTATAATCCTTTTCATCTAAATTATTCTACATTTTTAAATTCTCTTTGGTAGGTTGAGTTGCATGGCTCTGTGGTATGTGTTCTTGTGAAACATTTTGACTAAGGCAGCAATATTTGAGACTCTGTTTCACGAAGTCGAAGGATCAAGTTCTTAGACTGGCAAACGTAACTTAGATCCTCAATGGTATTCCTCAGTCCATATGAACCAAATTAAATTTCCTCATTCATGGTTTCAATTCCCATTTCCACCTTTAATCTTACTGCAGATGTGTGAATTCAACTTCTTGTGTTTTAGCATACACTGTTGCTAGCGTCTAAACTGTAAGCATCCTACACTAAGGGGGGTCCATCAGGATACTATTATGGGGGGGTACTTTTCCTTAGCTCCTTTCTTAGGGATGATGTGATGAGTACCGTGGACCAATTTTGTTCTCCAAATTAAGCTGATTATAGGCAACATTTTGAATGAAAAGTCACATATATGAGCATAATTATAGCAACACAGATAAAATGTTGAAAACAATTATGGGTTTAGTGTTAAAGTACAGCTCAAGCATGAGACCTACCAGCGGATGAATTAACGGATGTCTAGGAAGACAGTATTCAAATGAAGCAACGGAACCCATTCAGCGCCATAATATTACATTCTTAAAAGCAAATTTGAATTCGTGCTACAAATTGCAACGAATGACGAGGATTTGCTTACTTTTTAAATGGCAGGTAGTTTTGCTTAAGGGGATATTTAAGACTACATTCCGCCAATTTTAAATCTACTAAATTCATCACAGATTATCTCAAAGTCTGTTACCATCAAAACTATACAACAGAGAATAGCCATAACTTTATAGTAATTAATTATCAACGTTGTTTATTTCCTGGTTGTAATTATTAATAAACTAATTGCTGTAAGATCTTTGGTCTCATATTCTATCGTATGTAATATGGCTACTCCAGTATTAGACAAGACAACATACGACGTGGAGATATAAGTAAAATAACTTAGAAGTGAAACGTAGAAAACTAAATATATGGATGAGAACCTTCCTCCAAAAGGTCTGGACTACAGCATAGTAGAACGAAAACACATCAGGGGAGCGAGCATGTCGAAGCTGCAAAACATGATGATGATGAAGAAGAAGAAAGCAAACATTGATCAGTTAATCCTCTCTCTCTCACACACACTTTACATTTACACATTGTCACTTTACTTCATGCTGAGCTCTTTAGCCTTTGTTCGAATGTAACTTTGAAGTATTTCGCTTAAGCCAGACAGTTAGTCTTATAGTTGCCTACACAACTATAATCTGGTTTGCGGCTAGCCTGAGAATTTTCTTCTGTACTTTTCACCTTGGTTTCATCGTATTTTTTGTCATGGATGTTGCATTCCCCCTGTGAGGCTAGGGAAAACGCGAAAAATCCTAATCAGTTAGAGTAAGAAGTTAAATCGTAATTCCTCCCGAATGTAATTTTCAGTATTTCATTCGGTATTTCGTTCTTGAAAATTAATGTTTCAGTCTAACTTTCGTGGGTCACAGCGGTAATAATTTCTTTCATTAGAGAATTTGGTCATCCCTCAGGAGAACCTTCTAATGAGACAGGTTCCGTGAGGTAGTAGGTTTATATCTGTTTCCCTTCTAATATCCCGGATTATAATGTTTCCTAGCACGTCACGTGTTTTCCTCGTGGAGAAATAGTTCGTCGTAGTGATTCTAAAATAATTGGTCAAACGGTGCGTGCTAACGAAATATTTTTAATAGAGTTTTACGCCCGTTCTTACCACATACAGCACCACAGGCAGTAAACACTAATGATGCATGACAAGCTAATGGAAAATGAAAAAAGAGACGTTCCAGGCTTACGTTTAGGGTACCTCCCCGGCATTTACCAGTTATCAAGTTATCAGGACTGAGGGAAACCTTGAAAAAACCCGGCCAGAGAAGACGATATTGATGGGATTTGACTGCGGACATCACTCTTTAACGAACTCGACAGCAGTTTGGGTCGGTACTGCTGAAAAAAGTGAGGTCTGTCAAGTGCTCAGTGTTTCGATTCCTTATTTAGTCAACAAAAACATAGCTGAACTGTTCCAGTACCATCTGCCTCAACATCTACTTCATATATCATGTATCAGCGTATACCATACCACAGCTTGTATTTTAAATATGTTTTTGATAATTTAAAAGGATGAATATATATTGCAAGGACTTAGTATGGATATTAAAAGTGAAACAGAGATGCGAGGAGAATTTAATATTCGGCATAATGCCGGGATTTTCCGGTAGTCTTGAGTTTGTGAAGATGTTATGAATAATGTATAGCAAACTACGTCACTTTTGTAAAGCACTTAAAACAATTTCCATGCCTTATTCTTTTAGAATGTAACATTCAAATTATGTTGTTTAACCATATAGTTTTAATTATAGTTGCAAATTCAATCCTTGTATTTAACAAGATTTCGGTATATATAGCATCACGTTAACTAAAAGGCAAGCCTTGTTATTTATAGCAACACGATCCACAATCATCTAGGATTTTCGTGTTCTTACCTTCCAAACTTTCTATTTACCTACTCAGTTATTACGGCACACACCTTCTTGTTTAGTGGCATTAGGATTGGTCGGACGGAGGGGCCTCCGATCACTAGAGTACAGTAGGCCCATTATGCTTCTAACGTGACCTCTGAGAGGAAGAGATGAACGAATGACCCGAAGGGCGACCAGATCCGAACGACGATTTGCGCTAGCAAGTTTGGGGTCCCTAACGATTCCGGAATGACACTAATCCTGACGCCGGTGATCCTGCCTTAACCATCTTCAACCTGGAAGTCCCGGAATAAAACTAGCCGCTTCCAGGAAGGGACCCAGCCGGCCAGTCAAGCACCAGGGAGAAATCTTTACACAGTGCAAATTCCAGGGTCCCGTCGCAACGCACCAATCCCCGTCGCCAGGTCCTATAACTATGAAACACATGAGATGAAAGGAAATTAGCAGGTAATTCGTGGTAGTAGAACCACTCCACCATTCGACTACCTACCTGAGAACGCCACGAAAAAACCCATTGTTAGAGTGACTTGCCCGAAGCTGACATTGATGCTAGTAGCACCTTAGGTTAGGAAAGACAGCAATGAAGCGAAGGTAGAAATTAATTAAATAGAATTTAATTCTTCGTCTGCTCTTCATGGAATAGGTAACACTGTCAGTTCCGGCTCGAAGGTCTTGTTATCTTTTCCTTGGACGACCCAGACGTTTCTTCCTCCAGGTCTATAATTTGCTGCCTTTATAGGGATTCTATTCTTCATTCTTTCAATACTTCTTTCCATTCCATTCCATTTTCTATCTTATCGTTTAATGTGTACAGTTTTAGCTCATTTCTTATGTCTTGATTTCGAGTTCTATCTGGCCTCGTATAGCCTTCTTAAAAATCTCATTTCTGCTGCTTCTGTTCTGCTCCTTTCTAGATTAGTCAGGACCCAACTTTATAAAATTTCAGCTTCATGTCACTTCTTGTATTTGTTTGCAAAGTTCTCTTTATTGTACCGCATATTGCCTGTGAAGCCTAAAATTTATCCTGAATCTTATTATCGTTTAGTCGAGAATACGGAAATGAGCCGAAGCGTTTAGTGTGGTATACTGTTTTTCTTTTTTTAGCGTTAGCAGAAACTTCTTATCTTTTGCATTCCACTCCAGTTAGGCGAGCCAATCTCTTGTTCATTGGAATTTAAGTCCATCATACATGCATTAGTTTATGGGTGTAGGTTAGACCTAGGTGAGCAGCGAAAGGGGAGGAATACGAAAATATTTCACCTGAGTGACTGGAAGGCATGCTTCGCAACGACGTTCCACACCCTCCCTAGATAAGCCCCTTTTTAATTGGTTTGATTAAGAAATCTGGCCCTCTAACATTAAACTTATGAATACAGATTTTTTCAGGTTCAGAAGAGAAGGAAAGGAGGGGAGTAAGACAAAAATTAAGTGGAGGGCTAGAAGAGGGCAAGGGGTGGGGCTGAGCGCGACAGATGGTTAATTTTTACTTACCAACATAAACTACTGTATCGGCACATTCCATGCACTCGGTTTTACATATATGTAATACGTTCCATCCTAGGCGTTTAATGTGAGATTGTTATTCTATAATTTAATTATAAAAAGAGTAAGATTATGGAGCAGAGGGCTGTTGCAATAATAAGTTTTCATTGTTGATTACCACGCATGGAATTTCTAAGTATTATGGAAGGAAGTAAGTGGAACTGTCACTGGGCTATAGGTAGGGACGTCGCATGTAACAAACTAACTCAACCCCTCGTGCAGTATTTTGGAGTTTGCAGACATCATTCGGACGGGTGTTTACCTGCCTGTCAGTGACCCTTGGCCTCTGTTGCTTTGCATTTTTTGTAGTGATAATGGTTTGAGTGTAGATAGCTTGAATCCAAATGCTTAAGAATTCCTATGCAGGGATTATTGTCGCAGTCACCTTTGCTGGAAACAATGACAAGGTATTTGCTTAAAACTCGCTCGCGTGAAGCACAATGATAGTCCCATGTGTTGAACCAACTCATTTACTGTACTGTACCTTACTTTATAGGGGTTGAAACGATCCCAGCGTGTGGGTGCCTTGCAAGCTTCCGACACACGCTGCATATGCACATCATATCCCCACTTTTTCAATAAAAGCAGGAGAGAGAAAACTTGCATTGAGAGAGGAGCAGAATGTTTTGTGAAGGGTGAGGGTGTTACTAATAATAAAAAAGAAAAAGAAGAGGCGTTCTTTATTCATCCCAGTAGCCATGATTTTTCATCCCTTCTTTCGCACCCTCATTCTCTCCAAGGAATACAGAGGGATGATGGACATCGCAGAGCGGCTAGAATGGACTTGGCAGCACACACATACACAGAATCAATATGAGAAGGGTGGGTGGGATGAGACGGTTTAAGCGCTAGGAGAATGACGGTAGGGGTGGAAGAGGGGAGGGTTGATACATATATATGATACATGTTAGTGGAGATCGATATGCGTTCCTATTGGCTCCCTGTGTCCCCTTCAGACCCCTCACCAACATCCATCATCCTCCCTGGTACAGGCAGGGCTTTGGATGATATGACGTGGGCGTATACACCCGCCCCCCCCGCCGTGCTGCCTATCCTCATTTACCAAATACATTACAGAGTAGGAAGGGTGATGTGCAGACTTTACCCCGGTACATTCCGTCCACAAAATATTGACTTCCAATTCCTCCACGCAGGTAAAATGTATTGTCCGCAACAAAAATATCTTGTGTTTGTAAACATACGCTGAATCCTGTATTGCTTTCACTAGGTCATTCTTCATTTCACGTTTCAGATCTTGGAAAGAAGATTTCTCTCTCGCCTGGTTAGGGGAGCATGTGCACGCCAGAGATGTCATTGATGAGAGAAAAATTTCGTTTATACAGTGTGATCAAAAAGTCACGCATGCTATGTAGTACTACATGTAGTTACAGACAGTCTTGGGGTAAATTTTTAACCCGATATACTCGCTGCTATTCGGCACTTCCCAGCCATTATATTCTGTGAAAATCGCATATCTACGATAAAAAGATCATGGAATCAATTACAAACTTTTTAACTCGGAAGCATGTCCATTTACTTCATACAAAATGTTTAACGATATTTACAGGTGATTAATCAATCGTTCTCATTTGTATGGACGTTAATTGTTTCCAACATTTATAAAAAATAGTTTTTATAAAAATGATTATACCTGTTGGACATCCTGTATATTTGATAGTTTTACTACATTGTCAGGAATTATAAAAAATATTTCGAGACTTCGTGTCTCATCTTTGGAAGAAGCTGAACTTAAATACCAAGCTTGGTAGAGTTCATTTTTTAATTATGCGATTCACACACACATACACACTCACGCGGACATTATTTTGATAAAGCCTTTTTTAATATTTTTAGTTCAGGATGCTACAAAACATGTACCTATTTCCGGTGAGATCTCGAATTTTTTAGTGGAATGCAATACCTTCTCTACCTATTAGGTACGAAAGTAAAAATAGAGAATTATCTTAAGTTTAAGGTTTCTCGAAGCCATATCATGTTTTTTTCATAGGAAGCTGATATGTAGTTGAATGCTCATTTCAACATAAAAGCTGAAAGAATCAATGCCACAGCTTACCTGCACCAAGATAATCAGAATTCTACTAAAGCTCCAGGTAACCTTTTCCATCATCGAGATTCCCATGTCAAGCGCGAACTATTGTCGCCAAGTGACGAGAGCTACACATGCTCACTTTTTCTTTGTTTCTTTATTCATTCTTGGGGGGGTGTTAACGTCCTTTAACTGGATAGGCATATCGAAGACTGAATCAATTAAACGGGTGAAATGATGCACAAATGAGCTCGGGGTCCATAGAGCTTAAAGTTACCCAACATTTATCTTTTCAGGATAATGGAACATCCCGGTAAAATCTTATCTGTGTAACTCACCCTAACCGAGAGTCGAACTCAGAACTTCTTGAATTTGAGGCAGACACACTACCGTTACGCCACGGAGGTGTGCTAATCTTACTCTTACTACATTTTCTGGTATATCTATTCCGTTTGCCCCCGGTTCCGCTATTATTGTATTCTATCAGTGCTTTCAGACTATTTTATAACCAAATCACTTCCTATAATCACTCAAAATGATTAACAGCTCTAAAATTTTGTGACTTTGCCAAGTTTTTCAATTGTCACTTCTCTCAGTTGTCACAGTTCTAAGCTCTTATCTACTTCAACCTCACTGGGAGTTCACTTCGTTTACACTATCACTTCACTAAGGTGAACTAGTTCAATTCTTTGTCCTTTCACTTCCTTCGTGGCGTAGCTCTTCACACCGGACGGTTCACATCCCTCGGGAGTCGAACACAAGACCTGCATAACCCGTCGCTGCACCTCACATGAGCCGTCACCAACTCGCTCTGTGAATCGCTCTTATGTCACACCAGATACGCACTCGCTAACTCGCTCACTCACTGTTGACCTACAACTATCCTAACCAGCCGGCCCTTGTAGCCGTGATCGCTGTAGTGTATAGCTCTGGCGCTTCGCCAAGCTGAGGGTCGCGGGTTCGAGTCCCGCCATATGGGCATGGGTGTTTGTGTATGTGTATTGTGTAATTGCGGTGATAAGTGGTAACGTAAACAGCAAAAATACAGTTCATAAACTGGGTAAAACAAAGGAACTTTAAAAAGAAACTCGCACTGACTGCCTTTCACGAGAGCGCTCACTTATATAGACAGTGGAATCTTTCCACAAGGTCTCGAACACTTTCTGAAGGTGGGGGAGAAGAAGCTTCCAAAAGGTTCTGATGATCTGTCGCAACTGGTGTTTATTGTTTACTCCAAGCACCCGGCGCTGACCTCCCAATAAATTTGGGCCATAACCGCTGCGTTACAATATTTTCAGAGTTCGTAATGTTTATTTATCTCGTATACGTCTTAGTCCAGAAAGGAACATTATCGTCCATTTGGAATCTAAACTCAAAATTATTACAATGTATTGTTACGGAGCGAGATGGTAACGTATGAGGCTCGTATTGGGGAGGTCTGGTTCCGATTCCCGTTGAGCCGGCCTGACCATGGATTTGTTCGTGCTTTTGCTGGATCGGTAAGCGAATGTTGGGGTGATTCCCCTTCTACCACCAATTTCTTAAACCCAACATTTCCTTTCATCTGTTTCTGGGTTAGAGGACCAGGCGACGGCGGTTGGTGTGTTGGGGCAGGTGGAAATTGCGCATTGGAAAGATTTCTCCCTGGCGTTTGATGGGACTTCTGGGGCCTCCCCTCATTTCTGGGAGCTGTGCTTATTCCCGGGACCCCCAGGTAGCTATGGGGTCAAGATTGATATCTTGTTGGAATCATTAGGGACCCCGTTCTTGCTAGCGACATTGTCGTCCGGATCTGAATGCCCTTCGGGGCTCCTCTTTATCCCTTCCTCCCAGAGGTTCCGTTGAAAGCACAAAGGACTCACTATGATCTACGTGCGGGCCTGTGCTCCAGTTACTGTGGACCCCTACCTCTGGCTACACCTAACTCCTATAACATATTATTATTATTATTATTATTATTATTATTATTATTATTATTATTATTGTATCAAACTTAACAAGGAAAGTGGCACTAGGCTATAGAAAAATAGAATTAACAATTTCGGTTAGTTTTAAAAAGGCCAGCCCCGTGGATGGACTGAACCTTTATCCACTTCCTTTTTTGGGGGGGGGGAGTATTTATCCCTGAATATACCGAGTGGGATGGCTCAGGTGGTAATGTCTGTGGCCCTCATTCGGGACGTCGTAAGTATGATTCCCGCGAACGACCTTCCTGACCCATTGGTTTTTTCGGGGTTTCTCCGGGTCGTTAGGCAATGTTGGGAAGGTTAATTACATCCTCCGAATTTCTTGTCTCACAATTTTACCTACATTCTCATTTCACTTCACCTTTCATGCTTGCTCTGCTTTAGGGCTGATAGTGTCGGCGTTGCATGGCAGGGGAAAAGGATTCTATATGTGACCCTTCGTCCCTCGGAATAGGAGGGGGGCGGTCTCCGAGTCGCGGGCACCCCAGTGGGATGTGAAAACTGCAGAGGTGAGGGGAGCCGGTTGCACCAGCTGCCATTCGGGGAGTTTCAATCTGTAAAAGGTAGGGACCCTGCCCTCTGCCCTATCGTGCTTCCTGGTCCGGCCGTCCTCTCACCTGACCCCTCCCTCCCGGGTGCACCCGTCAGGGGGCTTCAGGTACAAAAGATCTTGTAGGTCGAGGTGCTAAGTCTCCCTCTGTACCTAGTCCTACTCCATACCGGAATTCTCTGAAATTTGAAATTTCAGGCCCAGCTTAAGAAAACCAGTTCATAAGTGAAATCCATTTGGTATGTGCTCTCATATAAATGGAGCATCAATGGTACTTCTTCTTACGAATCTGATGTCCATATGTGCATGGTGCGCCATACTTGCGTGAACTTTTACCAAAGGAGACTCAAGGGATTTGACAGGATGGATAGCAGATGGAGTGGGTACTACCGAGTTATTAGCGTGAGCTCATTCTTATTTCAGAGATGAAGCATGCGCAATGAGAACTCAAGAAGAAAGTTATAAGATAATTACATCTGCAGTGCTTCATATGTATGGCATATGGGAGTTAACTGAAAAATATCAAAAGGAGCAACTGCTGAACTGAAACACCCCAGATCAGTGAAGGAATTGCACAAAACTTGACACGGCTCTAATAGAAGAATTTAAGGATTTGAAATAAACTCGCTATGTAAAGACAATGACAATTAAGGACATTAATACGGAGCACGCCGTTTTAAAATGAAGAGTTGACGATTGCTAAGAATTCAAGCTTAGAACAGGAAGAGATTGTGGGTATCCCAGGATGAACGGGGAGTATGAAAGGTGCCTTATGTTATCTAAATCATAGAAGAAAGGTGATAGCGATGATGCAGATGGTGAAGATAGGCAGTAAGTGGATATACCCTTACTACGTTTCACATACTCTCCACGTACTCATCCTCCCCAGCCCCAAGTACAGGTGTTTAGAAGCGTTATCAAATGTTGCACATGCCATATCTCATTCAGCGACGTTTCTTATTGCTTTGCAAGGACTCTCATATTGAGGAATGCTGTTGTCATCGACTGTAAGAGATGAATAAACCTACTCCGATGTGACCTTTTAACTAAATTGGAGGTTATTGTGTGGTCGCGTTGCTAAAAGTAATCTGTCGACATCCTATATTGCTGGTTAATTATATGAGAAAGAATATTGATTCCTTTCTACCCTCCTGCTGAGCATGAGTTGCTCCCCTGGCCCACAGAGAATACATACCACATGTACTACCATAAATATAATTTCCCGTCTTAAAATAAGCAATACATCAACATACATATATTTTGGAAGCAAAACTAGATAGACATTCATGCTCTATGTCCCAAAAGAAAAAAAAAGGATGAAAAATCAAGGAATTTTAAAAACATATCCCAGACTCTAAAATTTCCCCAGTGTATATTAATTTTGCCGGCTCTCGTAGCCGTGGCCGCTGGAGCTTATAGCTCCGGCGCTCTACCAAGCTGAGGATCGGGGGTTTGAGTTCTGCCATGGGCATGGTGTTTGTGTTCATGTGTTTATATGTTGTGTACGGTATAACGCATTAAAGTCAACCAGAGAAAACACAGTAATAATAAAATGGGGGAAAATAAGGGAACATCAAAAAAATTATGAACGCTTCTATACGAGGAGCTTTGTATTTCTTGTTATATTTATCATTCCTATTAGCAAAGGTTACCTGTGTAATGAATAGGCTTTATGCAGGATCTCCAATTCACGATGTAAGCAGAGTATTAGGTAAATTTAATTTTGTATAATGGTAATTTTTATTCAACTTGGGGATTTGGTAATCTTGTTAATAAAGCTCCAAAATGTCTGACAGTGTAAACTGCATGTTTTTCACACAGAATAGCGTAATAACCGAAGGGAGAGTCTAGGAGTACGTGAGGGTAGTTGGTTTCGGTACTAAGTGTTTTACCAACTTGTAAAGAATAATACTTTCCGTTGTATACAAATAAGGTTTTTCATATTTTACTCCTATACTAGATAGTAAAAATTATATATGTACTTTTGCAAATATATTATACTTCCTAAGTACTTGAAAGTAAAATATTGAGACAGAGGATGAAGGCAGCCTCTCCTCCAGATTGCGTTGATAAGCACAACGGAATGGTTCCTTCCCATTAACTCGTACTTTCATGCCTTTTTGTTATCTCTCAATTAGGGTATACCAATTGTCATCTCATTCCTGCAGTACAAAATGTATTTGATCAAAAAATTATCACACATCCAAAGTTTTAATAGTATCACAAAACCTTCGTTCTGAGTAACACATTATGTAGTACCTATAAGTTGCTTATTTCGAGATATATAAGTGTTCAAAACAATGTGGCTGAAAACAAATTACCGCTGTCATTTAAAGAATTTGTAGGTTTTTTAGAAATAATCCTAGGATTGTTTTTGTAAGTTATTCTTACGGAACACGTGTAGCTACCAGCACAAAAAAATAATTTGTCAGTGCTAAGAGCATCTAAACTTTTGCTTGCTCTCCGTTGTGGTTTTAGCAACACGGAGCACCGCCTCATTACGATGTCTGACTACGCAGATGCCTGGATCAGCACTTTCCGGGTTAATGCGAGTTCACCGTGAGTGGGAGAGATGCGTCCACAAGTGTCCTCAAAAGAACACTCAGGAATCTTCCTTTGAGAATATTTTGCATTTCTAGACTCCATATTTGTAGCCGTCCCCACTTCATTCTCAAGCATTCATAAGAGCAAAGCCGAAAAGAACAAAATTTTGCTGTTTTGCCCTTCCTCCTGAAGCAAATACTTCGTTAGCTGTTCTGATTTGGTTAGAATAGGTTTTTATTTAACCACAATGATTTCAGCTGATTATTTTCAGTAATTCTAGGAGCCTGAAATGCAACTAAACACCCAATTTTCAGCACTAAAATGGAGAAATAATTGGAAACTAACTTCAGCTAGACATTTGCTTTAAAACACAATGTACGAGTACGTGGGCCGGGCGAATTGAGACCAAACAAGATTATTTCCGAATTCTATAATGCATTTTGTAGAATGAATATTATACAAATTTATTTTTTCATCATATATTTAGAAAGTGAGTTTTAATTTTTGACAAGGAAGTTAGGCTGCAGAAAGCAATGCCTATATCAGTTGAATAAAAAGTGCAAAGTATATAACATGGAAATTTCTAAGATTAAAACAAAATTAAGACATTTCAGGGAAGGTGCCCAATAAGAATTAAAGCTGTAGAATCTTAGAACAAGTATCATATGTTTATCTTGTCTGCGATGCAACTTACGATCAATATCAGGATATAAACCAAAATATACAACAATTTCAGGAAGTCTGTGAACAATTAAATCAATCTGTAAAATAAGGTAGGACAAGAGACACGACCGCGATTTTATACATCCATCTCAACACTAGTAGTACACAATGGAAGTGATGTATAGACTATCAAAGAAGAAGACAAAAGTAGGATACAAGCAGTGACATAAGATTTCTGCGTTCAGTCAAGGGCTGTACGAGAGAAGAACATAAGAAGCGAGACAATTAGAGAACAATGAAGGTAAAACTATTATTACAGCAAATAGGAGAATAAAGAGAAAAACAGGTTAAACATTTGAATCGTACGCCAGAAGAAAGAATACCTAAACAAGCCCTATATTATATACCAAGAGGACGAAGCCCAATTGGTAGCAAAAGCAAGCTGGGTAGACAATTTAAAATATCTTTACGCAAGATATGACCAATGCCGAAATAATTTTACACTTTACAAGGTACCTATACAAATAGTTTCAAGCAAGGAACTGCTAAAGATTTCAGTTGTTCAAATGTTAGGACTTCAACTTTTCAAAGAGTATGCACACTAATGACTGATATTCCGCAGGGCTCACATTGTTTAGAGGGAAGAAGCATTGTGAAATTCTTATTCAGTAAATGTTTTATTCAGTGGGATTTCTATTATACACAGCACTGAATACCCTTCAGTCATTTGCTTAGTCCGGAAAGTTCCAGATTATTTCAGGTAAATTGTGCAAATACTCTCATTTAGTTAGTAATAACCAGTTAATCCGATTGCTAAGAAGGTTTAAAGACATTCTAAATTTGTTTTCTGAGTAGGTACGAAATTGCAGTTGTTTCATTAAACATTAGCTTCGACTTAATTTCCAATATAAAGAGTGTTCATCAATACTATGTACTACAGATTCGTGGTGGAGTGCTGGTCGTGGCATGAATTCTCATTTAACTTACCAAGTTGGTGCCTACAAACAGCACAATTGACCCAAATAGTGGTAACCTATAAAATACCGAAATTTAAAGCTGTTGCAACATTGCAAGTCGTCCTGCGTCATAGTGCAGGGGGCTAGAGTAGGTTATGCACTGTCCACTGCAACGCGTCGTATCAATTTCGGCCGAAATGACTGCTTTGCACCGCTGTGCGCGCAGTGATTTGCACTCATAGCGTAAAGGTGTGTACGCTGGCCTTCAGTGGTGAAGATCCAGGTTCCAATACTGCCACTTGAAGGTACTTTTTATGCTTAGTAAATTTAATGAGAACTGATAGTTTGGCATGGAAGTGTCGTTTCACTTAAGTCGTTTAATTATGTGAATTTCATTAAAGCACAGATTTTTATTTGTTAGATTATGCTTTAATGAACATCATAAATAAATGAATAAAAAGCTTATTTATTCGCAGCGAGATTTGAACTTCCGACCTTCACCATGGCTTTCTAGCACGTTAACCATTGCGCCACTAGAGCACGTTAACGAGCACCACCGTACCCCTAATCTGCGGGCTAGTGAATGCGGTGTCAGCACCTGCATTCCGCATCGTCTGTAAAATGCAGGGTTGCCTAGTCACCAATCCGCTGAATGAGAGAGCTCACGTGGTGTAGTTTTTTCAACTGCCACTTCTCGAATTTCTCAATGTCACTTCATGGATTTTGTCTACTTAAACTTTACTAGGAGTTCACTTGGTTCACACTATCACTTCACTAATGTAAACTAGTTCAGTTTCCCGTTCATTTCACTTGCCTTCTTGATGTAGCGGTGTAATGCAATACGCAGTGGTAGCCAATTCTTCCGGACGACTCACTCGCTGAGAAGTCGAATAATCTACAAATCTATTTGGAAATGCCTTTACCTAAAACAAACAAATTTGTATGAAATAATAAATTAGTTTACGTAGCATGCAAACTATTTTTCAATATAACTAATGACCCTTTAATAGAACTGAGGGCCACTGGTTCAATAAATTAATTATTTAATTTACATTTTCTGCAAAATTGTATGAAAAAGCATAGGATAGTACCTCCGGCTCCAATTAGTAAGTCAATATCAATTGAAGCAAGATGATACGAGATTTGTTTACTGTAAAAGCTGTAAGCACTATGAATTGTTTGTTCATTTGTTCTGGAAGTTTATAAGCTATATCAAATATATTTAGTTCTTCAATTTGATAAGGAGTTTGAGATGTTTTGAGTTTCAAACAAACTTGACCTTGTTTTGTCATTTAATGCATATCTTGCGTTTTAATAAATAGGCACTTTTAGCTTTTCAAAAATAAAGAATCACATTAGACCACTGCTCCGATAGAGGCATAGCTACATGACATCACAGTACGCCTCTACGGCCCATACCTGCAGTAGAGCGTAGAGCTTCTGTTCCCGGCCACGGAATGCGCCCGGTTTCAATCCCAACATGGGTGTACGCATTTCTAATCTCTGAGGGTCTGTGATGGGCAGCGAACCCGGCCAAGAAAGCCAACACTCCGGCTGGGGGATCCACGATGCTGGCCACATCTCCTCGCCGTATCTGTTCGATGATCATCCACCTCTCTGTGCGTACGCGGTCGTGAGGCAGGCAGGTTGGCAGGCCCATGCCCCAAACGGGCTATAGCGCTAGAGGATTATTATGATAATATTGCAAGCCATATTGTAGATAAAATATCTCTAAATTTATGAGATTGCCCTGAAGGTTACTGGGATATTTGAATCACATAAGAGGATTTGACGGGCGTACGGCTATCTCGCCATGGTAAGCATATCCCTTCTTAAGCTTTGGTATAATATCATATAGGTAAATGATATACTTGTTACAATAATGATTTCCAATCTCCAGTTACTGACAGTAATGAAATTTATTCTAATAAATTGTTCCATACTTCACTGTACGGATTTTAAATACAGACTTTATATTGAATAGGTATATATATATATATATATATATATATTTCATTTAGACAGGGAATTAGAACTTTTTTATGTCATTCACTTCTAAAATGATAAGTATGTAGGTATTACCTTAATTATGTTTTCTTTTCCATCGTACTGGTTTATCAACAGATGGATCAAATAATGCAACACATGATTCACCATATCGTTCCTTTGAACCATTTTAGTCATCGACTCTAGCTACCGTGAGTAGTTCGATTACATTAGTTCATTTGTGAAATATTGAATCTTGACAAAGCTGACGAACATTCAGGACCGATTTTGTTCACCACTTCACCTCATTCAATAAAGCTTCAAAGTCCTTAATAATAATAACAATATAAAATAATTATTAATGCATTATTATTATTAACAAAAGACAAGCGTATATACCCACTGGCTTACAGCGTCTAGTTTCAGTGACAGTAACAAATGCCGTAGGGAATACAGGAGGATAACACAACACACACACACACACACACAGACATACGCGGACTTTTTCTAAATATTTTTGGCTTCGATGGACCTCAAAATGTGTAGCTATTTCCACTGAATTCTCGATATAGGATTTTTGGGCGGAACACAGTACTTCTTTTACACTATGGATAGGTGCAATAGAAAGTAAAAACGAAAAGTCAGATAAATGCCAAATTGTGTTACTTGAATCAGACATCGTTTAAGGATGGCTTTGGAAGGAAATCCTTTGGCTGTTTGTTAATTTCTCAAAATTGGCTCAAAGGGATTTCGTTAAAATATATGCTTGAGACATTCGTATGTCGAAATAAAACTTGTAGGCATATTACATTTTTTGTGAAGAGACTATGAAGTCTTCTTCATTATTATTGATGTAACTTATAAAGCAAAAACCTTCTGCAGAAAAAATATAGAACGCATTAAAACTGATAGTTTATGTCCAATAAAGATGGCATTAACCCTTTTCTCAGGTATAATTGCGTGATCTGATGGAACCTGTTTAGGTTATTTGAAATTATTCTTTTTTTTTTCCTTCACATAAGCTCTTTACTAACAAACACCGACTTCTGGTATAAACAGATGACTGTTGTTTGTGTATGTTGCATGTATTATTAGCATTAGGATTAATCAGCCGTAAGGACCTTCAGTTACTGGAGCAAAGTAGAAGGCCCCTTGTGTCTCCAACTTGGTCTCTGGGAGCTAGGGATGAAGGAGAGACGAAGGGCTACCAGATGCAGACGAAGATGCGTCCTAGCAAGGACGGGGTCCCTAAAGATTTCAGAATAGCACCAAACCTGACGCCGGCACGATCCCGCCATTCTCAACCTGGGGGTCCCGGAATGAAACGAGCTGCACCTGGCGAGCCAGTCTCCAGGGAGAAATCTTTCGTCCCCTGACCTACAATCCTGAAACATATGAAGAGCAAACAGACGAAAGAAAATGATGGGAACAGGTAATGATAAACAGAAAATTCGTGGTATATAGCAGGGGAACCACCCCAGAATTCTCCTACCTACCTGGGGAAACCACGAAAAAAACCCACGGTCAGACGTGAATCGAACCCGGGAGCTTCCGAATGCGAGCCCCACACTTTATCGCTGAGCCATCTTGCTCAGCATGTGACTTAGCTTAATCTTAACTATTTTATCTGCAAAATTTGTCGTGAATAACAATCTCGTATTACACTAGTATTTTAATATAAAAGATTGTTGGAATTTTAATAGCAGAAACATTAGTGAGTGTTACACGTCAAATTTTGCTAGAATAATTCTTAGTCCTAAAAATACTTCTTAGAGAGAAACATTACTTACTTACCCTCCTCTTATGTAGGGCTTACACCCCCTAGGACTTACAACCACGCCTAGGGTCAGAGGAATGTTGAGGAGCAGACGGACATTGAATCAGAAAATGAGGAACCCAGAACGGGGGGTCGGCCCTAGCCAGGGATGAGCAGCCTCAGCATGAGGCGAAAGGGATGAAAGGAAAGGTGATGTTGATGATGGTGATGATGATGATGGAGCAGTTGGTGGAATGAATGGCGGGGGAAACCGGAGAACTTGGAGCTTCGTCCACCACAAATCCCAAATAGGGTCCCTGTGATCGAATCCGAACCGCTTTGGTGGGAGGCGAGCGGTCTAACGACTCGGCGACAGCACCGCCAGAGTGAAAAATCCCCAAATATAAAGGAGTGTATTTTATTACTACTCTTATGTATATGGTATGGTATATTATTCGTCCTTATTGATATTGCTTATGTTGAAGGTGCATTTAAGCATAAAACCAACATGTGTAATGAAAACTTTAAGAACATAAGTCTACTTTTCCACGAGAAAGTGACACAATGTTGTGCAGGCAAGCAGGTCCTCAAGGAAAGAGTGAAAGGAGTGCTGGGTTAAAAAGAGACGAGGTAACATAGCTTCGTCTCGGTTAAGAGTCAGGTCTTATTATACCAGCTACAGAAGAGGCAGGCAGAAAGAGAGAGGTTACTAACAGCAGGAAATTAATGAGTTAATTAATTAGCTAAACGTAGGCAACAAGTTTTCTGCTGCTGCGGATTTTCGCGGAAGAGCTACTCTGATGGTTTGTTCCTGCAAGAGGACCATGAATAAGAGAAGGTAAAGACGTGCGCGGCAGGAGGGAGGGGGAAGGATTTCGTTCCTTCCTCACTCGACAGCATTTTTATCCGGAGCACAAGATTTACGCTTCCGAATAACTGGAAACATTTTCGTTAGTGAAAACGGCGGTGAGAGGTCACTGATATCGCACGAATAACGAAAAACAAGTACAAATTAGTAATAAGAAGTCTATTTACGCCACTTAGAGCGAAAAATCCCGCAGTAGCTCTCGGTTTGAATAGTAGAGTATTTATGGTGCACTAAAGCTAAAAACTAGAAAGTGCTTCAGAATTTTAAAGCTTAGAAAATAGTTAGCTTCTTCTTTTTCCAGCATCCGTTTCCCTTCTGAATATACAATGTCTTACAATTAGCTGTGTTAACTAACCATTTTCAAGTTCTTTTCCACGTGTGTAAATTTTTCTTTTTTACATTCATAGCTGTACATTCACAGAAATTTATTCGGTTTTATTTATTAATACTACTTAGTTATTGAAATAACTAATTGCTGCTCAACTATTTTGTTACAAACATATCTTCTAATCCTACAAAATAAATTAGTCTTTCAGATTCCGTAGCTCTAAGATTTTTATTTTTTTCTCTTGCTTCATTTCTTGTTGTCGTTTGCTAGGTTCCAATAGTTTTATTATTATTATTATTATTATTATTATTATTATTATGGTTATTATAATTTCCATTATGCAAACCTATCATAAACCGGTTGTTACCATAATCAGTATTCTACATAATTGGCTTATTTTAGCACGCTTGTCAATAATAGCAATGACAATTTCCTAGAATAGTGACGTAATACCGGAACTCCACGTTGCTCGTGGTCTATAGACAAAACATGAAACCCTTTTGGGATATCTCTTCTTTTCTCTGAGCAACGAAGAATCAGTACCTCTGTACTTATTCAATATCAAGTAATTAAGATCCGAAGGCTACAGCACAGTCCGTAACATCTGCCCACTTCTCTACCGGGAAGGGAATGCATGCAAGTGGCTGTCTTGTTTATCCCTTCAACATGCCAGGTAATAACAAATGAAGTGGGGGGAGAGAAAATAATGTCTTATAGCATATGAAGACGCTCTCACTTATGTCAGGTATGAATATCGAATTATTTCACAATTTACTTCATACAATTTATAATGCTAAGATTCCATAAAATGTATACAACTGATGAATAATCTTAATATGACACTCGCGAAAATTCTCGCACTCACTCCATTCGAGCGACAAACACTCACTGGTGCCATTATCTTCAAGATTGTCCACTTCTTACTATCTCCAAGCACCCTATGCACCTCTAAATGAGTCTTTCATATAGGGCATACCCGAGCAGGATAACGCAGCTTCTTTAGATATCCTCAAAGATTTTAACGTCGTATTCTAAGTATATAATAAGCTTTGTGTTTATTATATTTCAAGTACGGTGCAGTAATATAAAGGTGGATAAATGCATTAAAATGCTTTTTACTTTCTCTTCTACGTGTAGTAAGTAGGGGAAGTATTGTATTCCACCCAAAAATTCGATACCGAGATTTCACCGGAAATACATGTTTTGAGACCCCCTGAATCCAAATAAAGCATTTTTTGAAACATGCCCGTGTGTGTGTGAGCAGCATAATTCAGAAAGGAACAGTCGGATAAACACCAAACTTGGTATATAGGTTCAGTATCTTCCAGAGATGCGACACGAAGGTTTTCAAGAAAATCCCCCACACCAGATTAACCTTTACATGGAAATTTTTGCGAAAATTTTAATTTTCTCAAAAATGGTTCTAACGATTTTGATTAAAATATCGTATGTTTAAGATATTTTCATGACAAATGAAATGTATATCTCGAATTTTCTGGGAATGTCTCCAAAAGTATTCTTCATTGTGAACGACTTTTGCATAACTGGTAAACCATAAGAGATAGACAACATTTTACTACACAAAAATGTAGATCGCGTTAAAATATACAATTTATGTCATATACATTTTTTGTTGTTGAGTGAACCATTTTCGAGATATTGCTTGTTATTCCCTTTAATTTTCCAATACTTATACTTTTTCTCAAATTCGTTATTACTTTCTCTACTACGTATATTAAGTAGGGGAAGTATTGTATTCCACCCAAAAATTCGATACCGAGATTTCACCGGAAATACATGTTTTGAGACTCCCTGAATCCAAAAAAAGCATTTTTGAAAACATGTCCGTGTGTGCGTCTGTGTGTGTGTGTGTCTGTGTGTGTGTGTGTGTGTGTGTGTCTGTGTGTCTGTGAACAGCATAACTCAGAAACGAACAGTCGGATAAACACCAAACTTGGTATTTAGGTTCAGTATCTTCCAGAGATGCGACACGAAGATTTTCAAGAAAATCCCCCCACCCCAGACTACCCTTTACATGGAACATTTTTCGAAAATTTTAATTTTCTCAAAAATGGCTCTAACGATTTTGATTGAAATATCATATGTTTAAGATATTGTCATGAGAAATGAAATGTATATCTCAAATTTTCTGAAAATGTCTCCAAAAGTATTCTTCATTGTGAACGACTTTTGCATAACTGGTAAACCATAAGAGATAGACAAAATTTTACTACACAAAAAATGTAGATGGCGTTAAAATACACAATTTATGTCATATACATTTTTTTTGTTGAGTGCACCATTTTCGAGATATTGCTTGTTATTCCCTTATATTTTTCAGTACTTATTTTCTCAAATGGGAATTCGTTATTCATTTTTTTGTCTTGGATATGCAAAGAGTATTAATCTGTGGCAAAGGGAATGGTGGTGCACCTAGCAACCAGCTATTAAGAAATATGTATGTGCTTAAAGGCTACTGTATTTCTATATTGCACTTGTAAATATATATTCCCCTTACATCTACAAGAAAATTAGCAATAAGATAGAGTCTGCAAATGTTTATCTCGTGTAACATGAAATAGATGGAGAATAAGCGTTTGTAAAAATAGTTTGTACAAGAGTAGAGAAAGTCATGTGAGTGTAACACATCAGATTTTTTTTAATTTCTCTAATACGTATAGTAAGTAGGGGGAGTATTGTATTCCACCCAGAAATTCGATACCGAGATTTCACCAGAAATACATGTTTTAGGACCCCCTGAATCCAAAAAAGCATTTTTGGAAACATGTCCAGTGTGTGTCTGTCTGTTGGTCTGTGAACAGCATAACTCAGAAATGAACAGTCGGATAAACACCAAACTTGGTATTTAGGTTCAGTGTCTTCCAGAGATACGACACGAAGGTTTTCAAGAAAATCCCTCGACCCCAGATTACCCTTTACATGGAACATTTTTCGAAAATTTTAATTTTCTCAAAAATGCTTCTAACGATTTTGATTAAAATATCATATGTTAAAGATATTTTCATGACAAATGAAATGTATATCTCGAATTTTCTGGGAATATCTCCAAAAGTGTTCATTCTGAACGACTTATTTAATAACTGGTAAACCATAAGAGATAGACAAAATTTTAGTATACACAAAATGTAGATCGGGTCAAAATACATAATTTATGTTGCATATATTTTTTTTTGTTGGGTGAACCATTTTCGAGATATTGCTTGTCATTCCCTTAAATTTTCCAATACTTATACTTTTTCTCAAATTCGTTATTCATTTTTTTGTCCTGGTAATGTAAAGAGAATGGAATACTCCACATAGCAACCACCTCTTAAAATATTTGACTATCGCTTAAAGGCTACCATATTCCCCTTGCATCTACAAGAAAATTAGCAAAAAGATTTAACATCTCGATTAACATGAAACATATGGAGAATAAGCGTTTGTAAAAGTAGTTTGTACAAGAGTAGAGAAAGTCATGTGAGTGTAACTCATCAGATTTTTTACTATGGATCATTATTTGAAGATAACTTGAACGTGGATTTAATAATTGTAATTTTACAAAGATTGTTGAAATTAAAAGTTTTAATTCATAAAATAATAAAATGATTTATTCATGAAAGTTCTTCCACGACTGAAGATAGATAATTCATTTAACTATTCATCTGGTATATTTTAACAATGGTGGGTGCCGTGATAGCTCAGTTGGCTAGAGGAGTGGCGCGATAAGCCTAAGATCAGTGCTTCAAATCCCAGCTATGGCATTGAATTTGTCAGTCTGATTCTTCTTCTTTAACGGATTACCCTCCTCTTTATATGACTTACAAGTCAATGCCTTGGGCCAATTGAGGAGCAAGCATATCCAGGATGAGTGATCAGTCCAATGCCTGGTATGGCGGTGAAGAAGAAGGAAATGAAATGTAGTGATGAAAGGGATGATAGGAAAATTTCACAGAACAAATTATCCAACCCAGTATTTGCCTAGCAACTGAGGAAAACTGTGAAAACAACCTTCGGCCAGGTTGGTCGTCCCCGCGGTTTTGAACCCGAGACCTCCCGAATGCGGGCTACAGACTTACCGCCTGAGCCATCCCGCTCGGTTCAGTCTGTTTCTACCATATTAAATAGGTTGTTCGAACTTCGCTCATAGCGAAGAAATCATTCTTATAACAGAATGCGTTTTGTTAAAAGGGTATTGTAGCACATCAGTATTAAACACTTAAAAATATTATGAGAAAGGGAATTGTGATCTTGAGTTTGTAATTTTTTTTATTCAAGAGTCAAAACTTTTAGAAACTGGAATTTAAATAATGTATTCAGTTTTCTGTTTATGAATATAACTCTCATAGACCGTGTAGAATGCGGTTTTATAGCGGGCTTACACGTGCGTTTAGACGTAAATCACTTTGATGATGTTGGTCGTAATGGGAGGACCCCTTAAGACGCCAACGATAACCAAGAGTCTTGGTGTCACTGCTCATTTTGGTAAATATGTTGATATGTTTCGTGAATAAACTCTTCTGGAGAAATATTTCTCTCTCCCTCTTTTCATATTTGCTTTGATAAGTCGAGGAATAGGAATTCTACAAAAGAGAGACTTCAAGCGCTGGTCTGCTACGTCTCTACTATCGGTGTGCACAGCATTTCCACGGATATAATGTCTATACATAAGTGGGATTATCAAGGGCTTGAGTTTACATCCCGACTTCTCAGCGGCAAAAGCTCTGGTGTCCATGAACATTTGTATGTTCATGTGGCTATACATTAATTCTACATTCATTTCATATTCCAAGAAGCTCATAAACAACCTTCCCTAAATATCTCTCGGTTTCGTTGTATCTAAAAAGGTTACAGACGATATCTAAGGTACAGTGTTACTCATATCCGATACGTTGGACATTTTTGATTCCTCTGCCACTTACCTAGTAGATAAAGTGATTTCACTTCACTCGAAAGGTCGATATCGATAATTATACATTTTGAGATTCCCTCAATAAAGAAAGAAATTTATAGAAAACTCCTTGCGTGTGGTCGTGTGTGTATGTACGTGTGCGTTGAACAGCATAGCCCAAAAACGAACTGTCCGATAAATACCAAAGTTGGTATTTAGGTTCAGCATATTCTAAAAATGCGACATGAAGATTTTAAAAAAAATCTCGCACCCCAAAATATATTATACAGGCTGGATAAAGTTGGGACTATACAGTATCTCCAAAACTAAGTGTTGTAGAAAGAAATGTCTTAAATAAAAGTTGCTTGATATTATGGGGCAAAGTAAATGTCATTACTCGTGTTTTATTTTGAAGACGCTGTGATGGTCATTTTAGGACCAATTTAATTTCTTAAGTGAGAAGCTACAATTAGATTATTCCGGGTGGCCGGAACCAGGAGTGACTGCACAGCAATGGCAGGGTCCCTACAATTTCCAGACTGAGACAGTCGGACAGGCACACCGGGAACTCTGCCCCATACAGGATCCAACGCCCAAAGGGGCAGTCGTTATATCTCGGCAACCGCCGAAGGCCGAGGGACGGAGAAGGTTCACAGAGCATCCATTTCTCCTGTTACGCCGCACCGAAACACCATCGTCGGCACTTCCAACCCTGAAACGGATCAAACAGGATGAATGAAATGATAAATGAAACTAAATGGTGGGACAGGAAATTCGAGGGATGAAAGAAACTCATGGGTTAAAGTGGGCGGTCGCCAGGGATCCATCCGGATCCATCCCGGAACCATCCGATTGCATAGCCTTATACTTAACTCCGAGGAGTGTAAGTATGAGTAATTATTATTTGTACTAAACTTAATTATATTAGTAGCTATGTTAATAAACCAAAATCAAAATAAAATCACTATCACAGTATCTCTATGAAATTTACTTGGCTTATAACTTCATGAAAAATAGCTGCACTAATTCTTGGGAAATAAAATAGAAATAACATTACACTCATTCACAATAGATTTCACAAAAACAGGGATAGCAAAACTAGAATATTTTATGGCAGAATTGTGGCGCTTTCATTAAAAGCAGCAAAGATTTCCAAGATCAATCGATCTCTTCATCAGACATCAATAGCAGTTGTTGATTTTCACATGGTTTTGTTATACCTATCTGCATGGTCATCCCTGTATCGGATATTCCATTAAAGTGAAAACAATGTTACCGCAGAAGATCTGTCTGTTCCTGGTTTTTGTGTGGATTCGCCCATGGATAGACCAGTTGCGCACACTTGTGGCTGATGATGAAGTTTAGATGCCAGCGAACTTAGCGGATGTTTACAACACAATCCTCTCCACCATGTTGAGCAGCAGCCCACATAGAGACTCAGAAAAATTGTCATCTCTAGCTTTAAATTTGGTTAACTTAGCCACGATTATTCTTCTGGCATGCGCTAGGCCAGAGGTGGCGAAAACGTGACTCGCGAGTTATTTTGACTCGCAGGCGCACGTTCCCTCTCTGCAAGCGTCCGTTTGATTTTCACATGCTACTGAGTGATGCAATACGTGTTGCATATTTGGTGACTCGCGGAAGGAAGTCGTTTTCGCCACCCTTGCTCTAGGCCAAGAGCATCGCTTAAGAAATGGATAAGTCGCCTGGTGGTTATGCACATCGGCAAATCGTTGCGGTAGTGAAGGTTGCGTGTATTATACTATTGGAAAGGTAGAATCAGATGACTGAAAAATCCCATAGCCGTGATTTGAAACACGGATCTTCCGGTTTCCGTCCGGTAGTTCTAACCAAAAGAGCTACATTAAATTCCCCAGCTGACTAGCATTTTTCCCGGTAAACCACATGAAGATCTCGAATTATTTTGAGATGACATACCCCAATGACGACTTACAATGTCGCAAGTACTTTAAGTCCCGGGCTTAACCATCTATTGGGTCAACCAATAGTAAGTAATTTTTCTTCCACACAAGCCGTGTATAGTTCAATGCGGTTGCTCAGTTGGTTACCATGGAAGCTCAGTTAGTTAGAGAAACCGCAAGATCCGTGGTTCAAATCCCGGCTGTAGTAATGAATTTTTCAGTCATCTAATTCTAGCTTTCCAACCTTGTCCTACACACGGCTTGTGTGAAAGAACAATTAATTACCTACATATTACGAGTATACTATTATTAATGGTACACGTAGATGAAATTGCTATTTTGCATAATTATGTATATATGTACTTGAAACACACACTATTAATTATACGTGCAAAGATTAATGTTCATACCAAATTTCGTTGCAATAACGTGAGTAGTTTTGAAGTTATTAATTGTTTAAACAGTTATTTAATCATAAACAAGAAACGCTCCACAAGTTGAACAATTAAGAATTTTATAAATTTTAATGTTTATTCCAAACCAAGTGAACACTAGAGAAAAATATTGGAAACTTATTTTCCTTACTCTTTTAGTTTGTCAGAAAAGAATTATTAACTTTGTAAAATTAATTGTTGGGGTAACTCCAAAATGCTAATCGAATGTAATAATTTATGTTCATAAATATTAATGTTCAGGAGCTATCATTTCCAAAAGTTTTTCATTTACACCTTTTAGACTGAAATTTTGAAGTAAATAGAGCAAAAATGCATCCTGTGGAACATTTTGAATCTGTAAAAATGTAGAAAAAACAGAAATCGAGAAAATCAGTTTTGAAATTTTAAAAGGCCTGCTTGTCCACAGGCGCAAAGACCTTTAAAAGTCACAAGACTCCGCTTCTACGCATCACTGACCGGTAAAAAATACAGATAATGAAACTATAAGGTTCAAAGATAATTTAAGCACAAAATAAGAAAATAGTTTTTTTAATTTGGTTTGGTCAATTTTCACTTATACGTCTCTTAATGCAGTATTATACAATGAGGTTTGGTATTTTAAGTACTTTTACAGCTCCAGATTTGACTATCGCTTAAATCTACTGTATTCCTCCTGTATCTATAACGCAATGTGTAATGTACCATTTCTGTAAATGTTTATCTGGATAGTTAGAACAACAAGGTTTCTTAAGAACAGTTTGTAAACTAGTGGTAGAGAAAGTTATATGAATGTAACTAATGAGATTTGTTTTTCTTCTGTAATCTAGCATAGATATGCCCGATGCAACGGTTTTTACTTCGCACACATTTTTACTTATATGTGGTTTGTTAATTAATATGACATTTAATCCAACTTTTGATTTAATGTTTTCAATGGAAAACATTGGAGGAACTTTATTAGAGCTATAAAATGCTAGTACATTTGAAGAACTGGATTTAGGCTCTGAAGCAGTTTATAATGCGCATGTGCATCCGGAAACAGATATCCAATTTGATGAAGAAACAAATGACAATGTAAATGAAGACAAACTGATATACAAGCAGCACAATCTTTAGCGATATTTATGAAAAATGATTACAAGTGGAGCACAAAATATGAGAAACGATTTGGTGGACAACTAAGAATGTAGTTTTTCAATACGGGGCAGAAAGCTACTAAGAAGATCAAAACCGTCACGAAGTCACGAGGTCTTATGTTATGTCTAAAGCATGGTTCACGATCGTAAACAAATAACCAACCAACGAGCCTTAATCCATTACTTTGATATTGTGAGAAACAGTTTACAGTTAGAAAATTACATTCATATAGTCTTAAGGTGAAGGAATTACAGTAAAGCATGGAATGATTAGGACGTCATGCAATAACTGTTTGCGTGTTATTATAACCACAAACTTCCATATTATCTTATTTTTAATGAGACACAAGGCATTTATTTACAACTAGGACTAATATTATTCAATTCCGCATGCAGTAATAGTTGAAAAAAAAGATATGCTAACTGCCTCTGTGGTCGAGTGGTCAGCGTTCTTACTTCTCAACCCAGGCCCCGCGTTCGATTTCCGGCTGGGACGAGGAATGCTTATTTAGCCAGGAGCACTCCCTATCCCCACAGAGTCTGGAAGTATAAATGTAGGAGAGAACGTGAGTGTATTTAATAATAAATACTGATGAAACTGAAGCTAAGAAATTTCAACGAGCAATAACACCATCAGTTGTTTCTCAGGGCAAAACTCCCATATGACAACCGAAGTTAAAGGGACAAATTGAAGAATTAAAAAAAAAGAACATACAGTCCAGGGTTAAGCAACTGGATTTGCTCCAATGCAAATTATTCTCAAAACGTGGTCCTTGGAGTATCTCTCATTAGTTATCATTGTTTTCTATGTCTATATTTACTAAAAATCTGTAAATCAGAATATGATTATACCTATGAAGAATAGAAACAAAATGAAAATATTTAGTTAACAGTTTAAAATTGGATTAAAGGGCGTTTGGGAACGGTGTGCCTATTAAATAACGGTAATTACATTAGTCTTTTTAATTTTTCTTATTGTAATCTATTTTCAGTTTTTTTTCTTTTGAGTCTTCTAATTTCTCCAAAGTTTAGAAGTTAGTTCGCGTTTCCCTGTAGCAGAGAAACCCTAACACAGCGGAGAGAACGTTAGAGTTTGTTCGACATGTAACTCAATACTCTGAAGTAAACGCCATCTTTTGGTAAGCTTACATAACACCATGTTATTACCTCTCACAAAGCAAAGTTAGCGTTGGATCCATATTACCGAAGTTAATGATGATAATGATACCGTATTGCCTTTATGATAACAGCATCAAGCTATAGTGATAGCTGTACACTGAAGCTCTTGAAGATTGCAGGAAACTGCGTTAGGTTAACGATGTGCCAACATGAAGGAAAGTAACGCCACAATATATAATGGGAACTTAGAAATCAACATGACATACACATACAGTTAGAAGCTATGCCAAAATGGCAAACGGGAGGTCATGGGTTTCATATTTTTATAGGTATCGGTTATACAATGGAGGGGCATCTCGCACACTTGGACCTATATAGATATTATTATGGCTAACACCTCTCAGGGGCAAGAGATGGACTGAAGGAACCACAGGAGGCTACATGCCACAGAGACGCCTGGAAGTCCCTAACATTCCAGACTCGAAGATCATTACACGACTGAAGCTGCCTAGAAAGGGCGATGAACGACCTGTCGACAAAGCAGCCTTCTGGTGTACACAGGCAGCACTCTTTCCTTTAAGTATGCATGCGCGCCATCTGTCCGGCACCGCCATACGCCACAATCTAAAAACAATCTGAAAGATGAGAACAAAATGAATTAAAGGAAAATAATGGAAAGGATGTCGCAGTAGATGAGAAACTACCCCAGCATTCGCTTACCGACCAGGGAAAGCCACGAAATACCTAAGATTAGAGAGGGTGGTCCATGGGAATTGGGACCGTCCGAATGCGAGCCACCCACGTTACGTAGAGCCATCTCGCATGGTTTCATAGTTTTCAAAATATATCATCGGAAAACCATATGGTCTTCATCGATTTTAAAAAGGCTTTTGCATACTACTTTGTCAAGTAATGCAAATAAAAGGCAACCTACTAATGATTAATGGACCTGGGATGTTTGAGGAGCATGAATTCCCACATCATAAAATACCAGCAAGCGTCTTAGGAATTATTCAAATTGTGTTCAAATCTTTGCCTGATACTTCTCAAGATAACAAAGTTTCATTGTTTTACATTAAAGTAATGTTTTTCAAAAAAATCAATAGGGGGATTTAGTGAGTAGCAAACACTTTCTAAAATGATTTAATTACCTGAGCACACTTTTTCAAGAGGTATAGTAAGGTTACGTATTACAATTTTTACATCAAATTTTGCCACATTTAGTTGAGGTTTGGAATAAAAATTAGCTTACTAACCACAGTATATTTAAATTAAAAGTGGTGTTTGAATTAGAAATTGAAATTCGATTTTTTAAAAGGATGGAAAATGCTATCCAAACATTTAAGTTCATTACTTTACTTCTCAGTACTCAAAGATACATTTGAAACATCTAGGTAAACGTTTATGCTATTAATTTAGAAGTTGCGAAGAATAATATAGCTATAATATTAGTAGGTATATTTTAATTTTTTCTTTTTGCTGAGTATTGAAGCTAATGTTTTAGTTTCTTTGGAGGGGGACCTTTCTTTGAAGTAGAACAATGATACTTTGCAAGGACAAACATTACTTCTGAGAAATGTCTGGCAAAATTTTGAACATAATCCATTGTAAACCTTTTGAGAAAATTGCTGATATACACTGTGGGTGTAAGATGCACATATTGCTGCTCTCTACACTTCTTTGTTCCCTTAGAGCATATAAACTTTTGTATGCAATCCAGCGAAGCCGCTCCACTTGTGCTATTTTGTTAACTTTGGAGATTCCTCCCCCTCCCTCTCTCTGTTTCTCACTATCCCGCACTCTACTTACTTCATCTCAACTATATCTCTCTCTTCTTCTCTCTTCCCCCTCCATTTCTCACCCAATCTTCTTCCGCGGGCACTTTCAACTATCATGTGATCTTTTGAAAACTGATAAAAGTGATTTTTCTAATACGTTAATAAAAATTAAAACATAATAAAATTAACATACTTAATAGTGCATATAATTGGGTTTGTTCCTCACAATAGTCGTGTAAATACACAGTGCTGCAGTCTGGTGGGAACTGGCAAAACGATTCTAGGAAACAAATTATTTTGGTTACCTTGGGAGAGGCATAAATCTTATCATTATGTGACATAGCATATTACGTTTCCTGATTATTTGAAGCAAAGAAACTGTACTGTATTGTATGTGTAATTTCGGTAATAAGCCGTAAAGTAAACAGTAAAACACAGCACTCATAAACTGGGTAAACAAAAGAACTTAAAAAACGCTAGGTAGAAACAACAGCCTTTGCAGTGTCTGATTTTTCTCACGGTAATGTCAGTGTTTGCCATGTTGCAGCTTGAACTCCTGCCAGGTATTTATGTCCCCTTTCACTCCAGTCAAAAACCTTACCATTAGCAGTTGTCTATACCGTTTCCAAGGAACTTTTACCGGACACTCCGTACTTTTCTTCTTATTCTTCCTTTCAGATATTATGGCCTGTTACGGTCTCACAGCTGAATTTTCATTTCAACGTTTTCTTAAATAACCTAAATGTCGCTGCCCGTTTGGACGATAGTGAAGCATGGGTTTTGAGATTCTATTTGCACGCATGCGATGCAGATGATTTATCCATCAATTATAACGTGTCAAACTGGTTTAAGCAAACGAATAGTACTAACGAAACCTGACATAACTTTTTAAAATGTGCACTCTATAAAAATGTTGTAAATAACAAAGTAACTCTAAAGTTAATGTGTGCTATGCAACATTTCTCACAACATTCAATAGTAAACGAGATCCTTCGACTTTTTAACTTCGATCCCGTTAGAATTCCTCATACGCCCAGCTTCAGGGCAACTCCTTATATGTTAAAATCAATTATTATTCATCCAGAATTGAAAGTTGCCAGAGAAACGAGGTTTATTATAGATATGCATGTCACAGACTCCATAGGTCCACTCGCATTATTACGTTAAATATGGAGATTCTTCCCCATCTCTATTTCCCTCTCCTCTCTGCCGCTTTCGCTCCGGCTCTCATTATCTCCCCATCCCTCTTTGTTTCCCTCCCTCTCTCTTACCCATTTCTGCAAGCCTTATACTTCTCTTTACCTCTCTCTTCCTATGCAATGTGTATACCATGTGATGTTTTGAAAATCGTTAATGGAGTTTTATCTTCGGTTTTAATAAAAATTAGAACAAATTAAAAACTTTAAACTTGTGCCTGTTCCTTATGGTTGTTATGTGACCCATAGTCTGTCCTATGGAAACCAAAACATCGCATTAAAAGATAAAGAAACGTAAAGGTTCTGTTGAAAATGTAAGAAAATTGAAATTTACAAGTACACGATGTAGTACACGGAGCACGCTCAGACGAGAACCTCAGCAGACTATTAGTTATTTTACTTCGTTATGGAAATTCCCCCTTGCAGAAGCTGCAAAAATAAAGTATCAACAATATAAAATGAATCATTTTGATTCTGTTTATCTCTATTAACGTAAAATAGAAAAATAAGTTTTTACAAGAATACTTTGCAGAACAGATATTAAAGATAAATGATGTAAAGTCGTGTGAAGATAACTACATTTGTTTCTTTACATAGTGTCTTTATGGTCCCCCTTAAGTTTCATAACAATCCGCTCAGCCGTTCTTGAGTACAAAAGGACACACACATACATACGTAGTTACATATATCATACATATATCATACATATATACATAGATATATACACACATGCATGCATACATACATCATACATACCTACATACGTACATCATACATACTTACATACATACATCACGCATTCATACATAAATACACAAACCACACCATACACCAAACACATATATACACAATTACAACACTTGTAATACAAACGTACATACAAAAGTGTTAATCATGCGATTTTTGCTTCAGGGTTGGCCATAATAACCTTACTTATAAATTATTCATCCAGAATCTAGTCAATACAAATTTTGATTATAGACAGTTCGGTAAGTCATAGGCCAAGGTTTTAACTTTGAACTGGATAATAATAATAATAGTTAATAATAATAATAATAATAATAATAGTAATAATAATAATAACTCTAATCATGCTTATGCTTCCAACTACCAGGTACAGACGGCTCCAAATGTTGACCGGGCCACGTATTTGTAGCCATAGAGAGGAAAGCGGGGAGTCTTATCGAGAGGTTATGCCAGGTGCCTTGCTCTGCAAGTTAGGAGGTGTAATGTGAGTGCTAAAGAAAATAGCATACCAACATATTTCCCTTAGACTTGATTGTAAGAAAGTAATAACAGTGAAAAGAAAACAGCAATAACGTTACAGCACAACGACATAAGCAGTGTACAAACTATTTTTTTGGAATTAGAGGCATCATAACATTGTATAATAAGCAATGTTAAAACAAAATGGTTTGATTTTCAATATTCACTTTTCTCTACTCATTATCATCTGTCATGATTTTTTATTTATCATAATATCCTTATGAAGTATGATTTTTCTGTGTACTTTACTTTAATCGTGACAGCAATTAGGCCCTATTTGGTTGCATGCAAGATGCCGTAACGACAAATAGCCGCTTATCTATACCACAACTCTTCTTTTTATTCTCTCTACTAACCTACCTATAATAGGATAGGTTGGTAGGTATACGGAGGGGGCTTAGCACCTCGACCTACGCAGAACTTTTGTGCCTATAACCCAGATGGGGTGCACCGAGAGGGAGGAGTGAGGCGAGAGGAGATAGAGGGCTGCTGATTCAGGAGGGACGGCAGCCAGAGAGCAGGGTCCCTACCTTTTACAGATTTGAACTCCCCGGATGCTGGCTGGTGCAGCCGGCCCCGTCCACCCTTAGGTTTACACATCTCTTGGGGGTCCGGGACCCGGAGGACGAAGGTTTCCAGAGAGCAACTTCGGAAGGGAAGTAAAGCCCGTGGTCCCGTGTCACAGATTTGTGGCACGTAAAAGAACCTTAAGCCTGATAAAGAGGACTCTGAGCAAAATTTCCGGTTTTCCCGCCCAATGTAGAATGGGACGCTAAGAACCACAGTACTTAAAAAGGGTCCATAAATAAAACTCAATTTAATTTTTTTCGGAGAGCATCCTTTTCCCCTGCCATGCACACGCCGAGACCTCCCGCCGTAACCCTGAAAGAAACCAGGCAAATGAAGGTTGAAGCGAAATGAGATTAGAGACGAAATTGAGGGGCATTGACTTTGGGGGTGTAATTATCCTTCCCAGCATTCGCCTGGCGACCCAAAGAAACCCCGAAAAAACTCATGGGTCAGGAAGGTCGGCCACGCGAATCAAACCCACGATCTCCCGAATGCGGGCCACAGACGTAATCACCTGAGCCATCCCGCTTGGTTACCTATAATAAGTAGGGAAGTATTGTATTCTACCTAAAAGTTCAATAACGAGATTCACCGAAATTGTACGTTTTGAGACTTCTGAATCCAAAGAAATCACTTTCTTTCTCTACTACGTATACCTACAGTAAGTAGAGGGAGTATTTTATTTCATCTTAAAACTCATTAACGAGATTTACTGAAAATACACGTTTTGATGCCTCTCAATCCAAAGAAAGGATTTTTATTTATATTACTAACCACTTACAATAAGTAGAGCAAGTATTGTATTCCACGCAAAAATTCAGCAACATGCTTCACCGGAAATGCACGTTTTGAGGCTCTTGAATCCAAATAAAGCATTTTTACTTTCTCTACTGAATATTTACAGTAAATAGAGGAAATATACTATTCCACCCAAACATTTGATAATGAAATTCACCAGAAATACACGTTTTGAGACTCCCTGAATTCAAAGAAGGTATTGTATTCCACCCAAAAAATTTAATGTCGTAATTTCACAAAAAATCACGTTTGAGACTCCCTAAATCCAAAGAATGTATTTGTAGAAAGAGGTTCAAGTGTGTGTGTGTGTGTGTGTGTGTGTGTGTGTGTGTGTGTGTGTGTGTGTGTGTGTGTGTGTGTGTGTGGATCCGTGAACAGCATAACTCAAAACCGAAAAGTTAGTTAAAAACCAAACTTAGCGTTTAAGCTCAACATCTTCCAAGGATGCGACATGGGGATTTTGAAGAAAATTCCTCACTCCAAACTACCCTTTCCATGGACATTTTTCGACGTTTTTTTTTTTTATTTTTTTTAAAAATGGCTCTAACGATTTTGATTAAAATACATATGTGTAAGCTATTTGCATCGTAAATAAAAAATATATATATATCTTTAATTTTCTGGCAATATTCTGTAAATTCGTCTTTATTTGATTTACTTTTGGTAATTAGTACCTAAACTATAAGAAAGAGAAAACAGTCTTACTGCACAATAAATGTAGGTCTTGTTAGAATTTATGGTGTTAACCTATTTTGAAATATTCTTTATTATTAGTTTGAATTTTCAAATACTTTATACTTTCCTCAACTGCAAATCGCTATTGTTTTTCTTTCTTTCTTTTTCGTCATTATACAAAGGGAACATAACTTTAAAGCTATCACACAGCGATCAGCTTAGAAGGGTTTAGCTAAAGCTTTAGCTTAATATGTTCTACTTATACCTACTTATAACTAAGTATGTAAATAAGTAATGAAGGTTTACCTGTAGTAACATGAAATGAATGCAATAATAAGATTTGTAAGAATAGTTTGTATAAGAGTGAGCAAAGAAAGTCATGTGAATGCAACACATCATATTTTATAGAAAACGTTCCGCATGCCTACGTGTGTGTGAACATAACTCCAAAACGAAAAGTCGGTTAAATACCGAACTTGATATTTAAGTTTAACATCCTTAAAGTATGTGACACGATAATTTTCAAAAGAAAAATATATCTCCCCACCCCGAAACACACTTTACATGGACAATTTTTCAAATTTGTTTTTTCTCAAAAATAGCTTTAACGAATTTGATTAAAATACTCTCTGTTTAAGATATTTTCATGACAAACGAAATATATATTTTGAATTTTATGAGAAGAGTCTCTTAAGTCTGTTTCATTCTGAATGACTTCTGTTTAATTGCTAAACTGTAAAAGATGGACAAAGTTTTACTACACAAGAAATACAAAACCCATTAAAGCACATAGTTTGTCATACATACATTTTATGAATTTAACTATTTCCCAGATATGTTGTTTTATTAGTTTGAATAGTTATTGTAACTGGAAGGTCGCTATTTGTTTTGTTTTTGTCATACAAACAGCATGAAATTTCAAAGCATCACGTAGTGACATGCTTTTTGAAAATGTGACTATTGCTTTAACTACGTATCCTACAACAAAATGTATAAACGTGAACTTTTTCTTTTGGTGTTTAATTAACGTCCTTTAACCGGGTAGGCATTACGTACGGTGAATGAACGAAATGGTTAAAATGATACTCAAATAGGCCCGAGGTCCCTAGAGCTTAGGGTTCGTGATATTCATCTTCTCAGAATAAGGAAAACCCGGAAAAAAATTTTATGCAGGTAACTCACTCTAACCGAGATTCCAACTTGGGACCTTTTGAATGGAGGCAGACCCCCATACCATACGAGGAATGGTGAGAAGAGAAAGTTACGTGAATGCAACACATTAGATTTTTCTCGTGGTAATGCAAAGAGCGTGGAATTTCAAAGGCACTGCATAAAGTTTTGACTATCGTTTTAGCTGCTGTATTCTTCTTATACTTACAGCGAAGTTTGTAGGAGTGTAATGACAGATTATTTCAATTAACAAGAAGAAACTAATTGTTCTTTCCCACAAGTCGTGTGTAGGAAAAGGTTAGAAAGGTATAATTTGACTGAAAATTTCAATGCCATAGCCGGGGTTTGAACTACGGATCTTCCAGATTCCGTCCAGGTGCCGCCGCAGTAACGCGTGCGACTCACATTCGGGAGGTCCCTGGTTCGCTTCTACGCGATCGCGCACTCAGACCCATGGGCTTTTCCGGGGGTTTCTGGAGATGCGGAGTGGCAGAGAAAAAGGATGCTCTCTGTGCAACCTTATCCATTTATCGGTCTTCGGCTGGTTGTCGGGGTATACGGACCGCCCCTTAGGAGCCTTGGACCCTATAGGGCCGGGTCCCCGGTTTGCCTGCCCGACTGTTAGGGCGTCTCAGTCTGAAAACTGTAGGGAGCCTGTCATTGCTGCGCCGTCACTCTGGTTCGGCCGCCCGGTATCTTTCACCTCGTCCCTTCCTCCCCGGGGGCACCCTCTCGAGGGGCACAGGCGCAATATCCTTATTCACTGGATCTGTACCGAGTCCCCTCCGCTACACATTCCGTTCCATTCCAGACCAGGGAAGAGAAGCATTTTAAGAATTCAGAACGTGAATCATAATACAAAGTATCTAAGTCCAACACCGTATATTATTTTTGAAGCTTCTTTCTTTTCTTTCTTCAGATGTTTAGTTTGAAAGCAATTGAATTTTCAGAATAGAGTGCTTTCAAACGAGGAACAAATTGCAGCAAATGCACATCAACCGTTTTACATTATCACTTTCGTGTCACTATTTTGAAAATTTAGCTTATATGTTATCCTAACCGAATAAAAGAGTTATATAGAAACTCCATATTTTGCGCTAAACGTTGTTTCCCCGTATCTATTAACATTTTCTCCTTTTATATGCAATAACTGTTTTTACTCTACGTCCACTATACTGTTGACACGGTTTTTCTTCCTTTGTCTTGTGAGTGTAAGGGGGAATTATGTTTCAAATAAAAGAACCTATATTCGTTTTTGAGCAACGACCACAAAATATATCTCATCTTGAAGAAAATTGAATGCTGCACTTAATTGTGCTCAAACTGCTTCAACAGTTGATATTAACAATACTTTCCCTTCCGTATTTTTAAAACGTTACATAAATATTATCAGAATTGAATGTGCTAACTGTATGGAACACACACACACTTAGCACTAAACCTTCTGATCAATCCCTGTGAAGATTAAAAAGCAAAACAATCTTATATTCAAGATAATAAATACCCTCTGCTGTCGGAGGTCGCGTGGAGCAGTCCATTGCGAGGTAATTATGAAAGTATTATTATTACTAGCAACAAACATTAAAAACAAAATATACATTATGAGCACCTTTTTTCAAGAAAATTACTGAATAATGCATCTTAAACACCAGCATAAATAGTGCAATATTTGCGTTTTAAACAACGTATTATGTAAATAAAATTTTAATTTATTTCGTTTGGATAGATCTAGTAAAGAGAAAAGCATTTAATTTCGTCTTCTTTCCTCTTGGAGTCAGGTTGCTGAATTATACGAGCATACACAAAAGTAAATGTGAGATTTGAGACGACACCAGCACTTATTGTCGGCTATAGCTGGCCATGACTAGTCGAGAAGATATTCCTCCCCCCTCTTACTCTACAGACCTTGTTTCATCGGAAAACATATGGAGCCCTTTTAATACTCAGCGTCGTCGGTGTTTCGAAATTTTGCTCCAAACAGGTTAATTTATTTGGCAGTATATTTATTTAAAATACATCGTTCTGGCGCGTTGATCGAACACGTTAGTTTGAATATAGAAACTGCGGAGAGACAGTATTATCTAAAGATCTCATTAGGTGAGAGAAGTCATGAATAATGAGCAATAAGGAGTGCAGATAGGTAGACATTTGAAATCAGTCATTCGATATTAGGATTTCCTACCCTATCATAAGTATGGTGGATTGGTTGAAACTGCGATTCAAACAGACTGCCTGCGGCCTGTAGCCTCCTGTGGTTCCTTCACTTCATTCCTTCCTCCTGGGGAGTGTTATCCACAATGGATCTATGTAGGTCAAGTATGCTAGGTACACACCTTAGTTGTATAACTAATACCTATCCCTGTCGCTTTGTCACGTCTTCCTCATGCAATTGTTGCATTATTGAATAACGAACCACACCTGACTCCTATCTGATTTTTTTAATTTTCGTCTGTCTTCATTCATTTAAATCATCCACCACTTCTCCATAAAACTTTCTTCCCTTTTTTCCTCTTTTTTCAGTGTGACTAGAAATGTTAGTCCCAGTGAGAATACTGCCCAGAAAATTGAACCGAAACAAAACACTCTGAAAAACTATCATTTGCTGCAAAATAAAGAACATTTCGGATTTTATAGCCTCTGGAGTGCTATTAAACACATAGGCGACGTTGATGGAAACAATGATTTGAAAGAAGTAGGGGAATTTACACTGGCACTGATTTGGTTGCCTTATAGCAACGCTTCTGTGAACAAGTTTTTTTTTTTTATTTATTTTTTTTTTTTTATTTTTTAAGTGGGCTTAATGTGGTGGGTCTGAAAATTTCCAAGTCACCCAGAAGATGTTAAACTCCGTGACAACAAAAAATATTAATGTTTTTTCAGCAGTTCAGAGTGAAGATGAGTGGATCGAGAAACACGTGTGCTAATCCTGACTGGAGTCAGTTATATTGTAAACACTATAAAAATGAGCATTATTATCATCAGCGTTCTTTTTATATCATTAAATTTGTTTAGATTTAGGATAATTTTGAGCGTAAATTTGTAATTCTGAGTGCCTAGTAACGCTGGTTGTAAATTACACAGCTGACTGCTACATAAAAATGTATTATGTATTCATTCCAGATTGAAAATTACAATAATGAACTAAAATTACAAACTTCATCGCAGAGTGTTATTTGAAGAATTAGGGAACGTGACACTAAGGTATACTGAAGCAATTATATCGTGCCCACATTTTTCCCCTCTGCCATTTTTGAAGGAAGTGGTTCAACTCAAGTGAAGTCCTTACCGATGTAAACTGAAACAGCCTTTAAGATAGCTGTTGAACCAGGCTTGATGAATAAGAACGGGACAGTAAAACGTCTCGTCGTACCAGTGCAGCCATCACAAGAAAACACCGTATAACACCCCCACCCAGTTCTCCGGTTGTAACAGCTCAACTCTGAAGGGTAATTCCCGTGAAGCAAATGGTGCACCGACAACCAAACTCCCGCCCTCCTCTCTCGATTTCCCAACTTTACTAACTACACCCCCACCTCTACTGGAGGCGACGTCGACGAAGAACTGGAGGAACCGAAAATCCTGTTTTCTACTAAAGTCCTTACCCCGCGGATGCTGTAGGGTGGAGTGGGAGTCTGTTATATTAAGGGTAGTATGATCAAAGTTTATAATTAGCCAGCCCAACGTGAGTTATAGGGCATAGTGTTGGAGAGCGCCGAAGCGGAAGACAAGTTAAGCTATGACGTTGCTTTTCCCTTCTTGCCGTTTCCGAGTCTTCTTGCTCTGGCGGGGAGCAAACCAAGAAGGAGTAGCAGAAAAAGAAAAAATTACTGCCAAAGAATTCCTCATAGCTCCTTTGTAACCTCCTTAATGATTTATTTATTATGCTGCGACACCAAGAGAATAGAGCTGCTGCTCCTTGCAACCTCGCCCGCTCCACCCTGTTGCAAAAACCAAAGAGTGTTTCTCATTTGTATATGTTTGGGGGGTGGTGGGGGAGGTTCCTTTTCATATTAGCCTGCCGTCTACGTTACATTTACATTTATCGTAGTGCGGTTAGTTTCAGTCTTCCTCCTTTGTTGTAGCTCTTGAATGAATGCATGCAGATGTATATAGATATATTGCTGTTGTCTTCTGTCGTGTTTAGCTTCTACAAGGAATGTATATCAGTTTATGCTGTAATAAATTGAGTTTGAAATATGTGATGGATGAGTTTGGGGTGAAGAAGGCCATTCCATGCATGCTAATGCCATTTATAGTGTAACATTATTGTTTTAGTTCAGAAAAATAAAATCAAAAGCACAGTAGAAGCGTCAGTGCTTTACACGTCTTCCTGGTAAATGTAATAAAATACATCATGCTGGGATTTCTTATCCCCGAAAATAAATACAGAAATATTAAATGTTATCAAAATGATAAAAATATGTACTAAAACAATTTATAAAAAGCTCTGATGTGTCGCACTCACATACTTTCTCTACTCTTGTACAAAATATTTATACAAACGCTTATTCTCCATATGCTTCATGTTAATCCAGATATCGAGATGTTAATCTTATTGGTAATTTCCTTGTAGATGCACGGGGAATTGGTAGGCTTTAAGCGATAGTCAAATATTTTAAGAGCTGGTTGATATGTGGACTATTCCATTCTCTTTGCATTACCAGGACAAAAAAAAAATGAATAACGAATTTCCATTTGAGAAAAAGTATAAGTATTGGAAAATTTAAGGGAATAACAAGCAATATCTCGAAAATGGCTCACTCAACAAAAAAATGTGTATGACAAATTGTGTATTTTAACGCGATCCACATTTTTGGTGTAGTAAAATTTTGTCTATCTCTTATGATTTACCAGTTATGCAAAAGTCGTTCACAATGAAGAATATTTTTGGAAACATTCCCAGAAAATTCGAGATATACAATTCATTTGCCATAAAAATTTCTTAAACTTACGGTATTTTATTCAAAATCGTTAGAGCCATTTTTGAGATAATTAAAATTTTCGAAAAATGTTCCCTGTAAAGGGTAATCTGGGGTGCGGGGATTTTCGTGAAAACCTTCGTGTCGCATACTGATACTGAACCTAAATACCAAGTTTGGTGTTTATCCGACTGTTTGCTTCTGAGTTATGCTGTTTACAGACTGACACACACACACAGATACACACACGGACATGTTTCCAAAAATGCTTTATATGCATTCAGTGCACCTCAAAATATGTATTTCCTGTAAAATCTCGGTATCGAATTTTTGGGTGGAGTACAATACTTCCCCTACTTACTATGCGTAGTAGAGAAAGTAAAAGTATATGCTGCAATCACAAGACTTTCTGTGACTTTTGACGATCATTTTCACTTCTATTCCTCATATTGATCATGACTAGAGACTCGCAACGTAGGTCGAATGGTAGCTAACGGATGGTTCGCAAACTGAAGCTGGATTTATAGGCCGACTTTAATAGGGGGCAATGCATTTAATCAGTTTAAGTTAGACTGCAAAATAAATAAAGTAGATCAAAGTTATAAGTATGCTAGTGAAATAACACGACTACGTGGCGCAGGGATGTGAATATTGTGCAATAGAATTTATTTTAAAGCTATATCATGGGAATATGGTTAAAAGTATTCCGACAGAAATTTGGTCCAGAGAGGGACTGAGATTCATTCCCCCTGCAACCACAAGGAGGGTGTGGGTAGAAATGTAGGTTTAGGGTGCCAATCTGGCGCCGGACAGTGTGTGTGTGTATGTTTGAGAGAGACAGACAGACAGACAGACAGAGACAGAAGCAGAGGACTGGCACCTCGAATGTCTTAACGTATGGACGTGTGTTGAGAATTTAAAAGCTTAGAACATTTAGAACACGGGCTGTAGCAAAATAACGTCCTCCGGCAACAAGTTGCGTCATGTACGAAAGGAAACGAATGAGTAACTTTAGTGGCACCTGTATATGTACGAGTGAATAACTCTAGTGGTGCCTGGTAAATTACCATAGCTTCATCAATAAGTTTCTGCGGTGGCGATTGAGCGATGTAATCGTAAAGGACACTAAATACAAGCTAAACTGGGAACACACTGTGTTATTTGAACAAGGTGAAGGACCCAACCCACGCCTGAACCTGTCACCAAAGAGTTCCTCGTCCTCTCTGCTTAAACACGCTCACCCGGCAAATTCCAACCCGATAGAAACCACTGCAATATCAAGAGATAACACCGGTGGATGGAAGTAGGTCATTTGGAGGGCCAAAGAAACGTTGGAAATCTCTTGTTTTCTGGATTAATAAGCTGAAAGCCCAGTAGTAACCATGCAGTGGAGAAGAAGAAAAAGAATTAAAGAAGCAAGTGCTTGAGCTTGCTCCCGCACATATGCTTTTTATCTGCTTGAAAGAAGGCTTATAAGCATGAACTCCCCCCCCCATGCTCGAGAGTTGATACCTGTGTTAAGAGTACTCAACTTATGAGAGTTTGTGGTACTTGGTCAAAAAATAACAAGAAGATAAACCAAAAATAGACCAAGCAGTCGAAAAGACCAAAAATAAGCATTAAAAAACAAACAATCAAAAAAACAAAACAAACAAAAAGAAAAAGGAAACAGAACGAAAGCCATGCTTAGCAAACAGGAGAAATTCAATTTCTTGTATCAAGTTATTCCTATTTCAACAACCTTTCGCGGATGGATCCGAAAGATGGACTTCTCATAAGGATAAAAATACGTGTTCTGTAAAGACAATAGGAACAGGAAGTAGTGTTTTTCTTCAATACGCGTATAATCATGAAATAACCTGAGCAGACACATGAACAACTCTACGAAATGAAAAGTAATAAATGACCCCTGTGAGCAGCGTAATGAAATGTTATGCAAAGAGATGCTGAAAAACATTGTATCAATATATAAATATAACACATACCTCGCAAGAGATAGTACACATTCAAAACTACCAAAGAAGTTTGTAAGAGACTCGTGACGCACTCGATTCACTCGGAGCAATAACCAATAATTATTGTTTATTAACGTTAGGGAAATGCATAATATGTGTGCCACATAATAAAACAATTGCCAATTTCTATGTAAGTTAGCAACCATATTCGTTGATAGTAGTGTTAAAACCAGTTCGAAATTATTTCAGTGTATGTTTCCCATTATTCTGCGCTGTGGAGCTAGGGGCTAGATGTGAAGCCTTGGTTTTCGGCCACGGAATGCACCTGGGTTCGATCGGATAAGTCCCAGTATAGGGACCGGTGCCCATTCAGCATTGTGAGGAAGGAGAGGATCTGAGATACACCGCGATCCCGGTCACGGAGGCTAACGTTCTGGCTGGGGGATGCGTGATACTTGCCACATCATCTTCCCGTATCGGTTGGATGATCTCCCGCTTCTGCCGTGCGTACGTGGGCGTGAGGTCGCCAATCGGGTTTGCAAGTCTAGCCCTTCATGGGTGTAGCGTCATGGGGTTATTACTATGTATACTTTTCCCATTACACTAATGAGGGATAACATATTAACAGTATTTTAATATAGAGTCCACTGAATAATGTCACAGCCGGGATTTGAATACGGTTCTGCTCTCTGTGCCGTTGTTCTAACTATTCAGCTACTGTGACAACATCCCGGTGGGACACTAAAATCTCCAAATGCCTCAAGTTGTTTCCCAGATAGACCACCAAGGCACCTCATTAGAGATGACAATTGCAATGGCGACCCGCCATCGCAAGTACTTTAATACTGGGTGTTTTGGGTGTTTTAAGGTTTTCAAAAAGAAAAAAAGACTAATAATAATGGGACGTTAAAGATATCTTAACCACCGTATTTTGTTTAAACGTGCCTTGTATTTCATCTTTTATGAGGGTTGACAATCCTTACTCAATCTCTTTAATGGAAGGGAAATTGAACACATCTGGACGTGCCGGTGCAAGTTTATACAGCATTCGTGTACGAGCTTATAATAAACAAGGCAGATATCATCGGCCACTTCATGTGCAGTTGCAGAGTGTTTCGTATGTACAACGGATAGTTGGGGCTGAATTCATGAAATGCCGTTAATATTTTAGGCATTAATTTCGTGCCAAATATGAAAAAACAGAATTAATAGTATTTTAGCAGAATATACTTGGATAGTGCGCAATAGGTAATCATATTTTAACAACGTTTTAAATGGAAATTATGGAACTGAAGAACAGTGAATGGATTAAACCTTAATCAACAAGGTGTGATCTGTCAGACCCCAGAGGTTGGTAGTACTGTTTATTTATTTTAAACTAGCAGCGTTACACAGCTGCGCGGACACATAATCCTACGTTGTTGTCGGTTAGTGCCTGTGTGTTTGTTCCGTTGCAGTTTTCCTATTAGATGCAGCTTTGTGGCTTGCGATATTTTCTGCGTGGTCTGGGAGACCACACCTGGGTATCAGCTATATCATCGGTGGCCGGTCCTTCTCGAGGGATTAAGGGAATGATCCCGATTTTGATCGTACAGTATTGCAATGGTTACAGGAAGAAGCAAGTGATTGTAATGATGATTACGATGTAGAATTTGTGCTAGACACTGACCATAATTCGGCATCTGAATTGGAAATTAGCGATGATGAGAGAGAATGCAATGAACAGGTTTCGAACTAACAGCGATACAATATGTGAATCCAATGGTATTCCAAGAAACTTTTTGGAAAAAATTATTCAAGTGGTCAGCTAAAGAAGGTCTTCCTACATCTAGAACAAGGCAATGCATCCTTATCGTGCAGTTTCCTGGTTTACGTCGCCAAGCACGAGTAAAACATGAAGCTGCTCCAAGCGAAGTGTGGAATTTTCTCGTTAGAGATTCTATGTTACAAGATGTAGTGAAATGGAAAAATATAAAAATTAGAAAAGAAGGACAGAAATACAAGGATAATTACTATGTTACGAAACCGCTTTAGTGGAGCTGAAGGTATTCATCGGTCTTTTGCTATACACTGCAGTGTTCAAATCTAACCACGAAGATTGAGGCTTTTGTTTGCTACAGATGGAACCGGCAAGATATATTCAGTTGTGTATCATCCAAGAACAGATTTGCACTTCTACGCGTGCCTCAGATTTGACAACCTATGTGACAGAGAAGAGAGGAAAAAAATTGTCCGTCAGCTCCGGTTGCAAATCTTTTTTGCTCATTGCCAGGAAGTGTACACTATAGGAAGTTGTGCCATTGTGGATGAAATGTTGGTAGCTTTCCGTGGACGAAGCAAATTTAAAATGTATTTCCATAAGAAGCATACCAAAGATGGTCTTAATATTGTGTGCTTGATTGATGCAAGGAGATCTTCACAATGCCCACTTATACACTGGGAAGGATTCTGATGGTATAACACTTACATATGAGAAACGTAAGCTTCTGAAAACTACACAAGCTGTTATTCGGCTGACAAATCATTTTTAAAATTCCAACAGTTCCCAAAAATTCCATGAACAGTTGATAATTTGTTTGGAATTTATTGAGCCGGTGAAAATACTCATGGAAAGAGGCCTGACATATGTACGTACTATGAAGAAAAAGAAAAAAGAGACACCGTATGCATTTCTATCACATGAAACTAGAAAAGTGGATTCAGAACTCTTTGGGTTCAGTAATAATATGACGCTGATTTCCCATGTATCAAAAAATAATAAAACAGTAATGTTGGTATTCTCCATGCATCACTCTAGGGACACAGATAGTGCAAGTGGTAAGCCAGAGATAATTGCCTATTACAATAAAACCAAAGGTGGTGTTGATTCCCTGGATGAAAAATGTGCTCAATACAACTATGTCGTCGAACTCGCCGATGTTCGATGGACATGTTTTACAGAATCATAGACATCAGTGCAGTAAATGCATATGTAATGTATGGCTCTTATAAAAAAATCTGCCACCTTCCAGATTAGATTTCATGAAAATGCTTGCAAAGGAGCTCATTAGACCATTTATGGAAATGCGAATTACTAGCAAATACCTCAGAATTGAAACTCGAGTCTGCATTAGGAGAGTTTTGGGTGTTCAGGAGGAAACTTCAGAAGAAGAAAGTGTGCTATATATGTCCTTCCAGCAAAAGAAGAAAAACTGCATACCTGTGCCGCTCTTGCAGGAAGCCTATATGTCTGGAATGTACTGTAAAAGCTTGCCAAAATTGTCACCAAATATGAAAATGTTTTACGTTTAATCAGCAACACAAAGAATACTTTAACTATGTGTAATGGAGGTGCGTAATAGATAAAACTTATTGAATTTATATCCCTAAAGAGCTGTTTGTAGTTTAATTGAATAAACGTATTCATTGTCAAATTCTTACTTGAATTATATGTGTTCCTAAACTAACAATTTCCCTAAATAAAGAATAAAAACAGGGTTAAAACCATAACGCATTGGGTTTTTGCATATACGAGTATATGAAACAATTCCTTAGTTTTTGTACTTATGATCATTAACATTTCCAGCTATTCAGTTGATTTATTTTGGAATTTCAAAGTTATGATTCATGTTATATGCACTTGAAGGTATAAATAAAAAAAATTTAAACATTCCATGGAAACTATTTAACTTTCTGTAGTAAATACGAGACTTTTTAGGTATCCCAGACCACACTTGGGTAGTTACGCCAGTAATATCATACCTGTGTGGTTAAGGGCAACAGAATGTTATATTTTAATCAAACTTAATTCCTGGGAATCATCTGCGAGTGCATGGAATCCAATAAAATAGGGGATATGTTTTCTATTTTAGGACTGTACTTATTTAGGTCGTCTTCCGCCTCAATGTTGGTAATTAGAAATAACAAGATCACTTGAATTGGCGCATGTTGGATGGTGATCAGCCTAAAGACCTGTTTATGAGAAATTTAAATAAACCTTAATGTTTATAAAAAGGTAACATTTAAAAAAGCTTCCAAGCTATATTCCTATCAGTTTGCTAGGTTCAGGCATTCTCTGTGAAATGTAAATTCTAATAGTTGGTGCACTTAGTTGTTCCTTCTTCTAGCTAATGGAGAACATGAATGGAAAAAAATTAAGCAAAAACCCACAAGGGCCTTTAAAATTATGCAGTTCAGAAGTAATTTAAGCAATATACAAACATTCTACATACATTTTACTCCTTATCATGATTCAATTTCATCTAACGCAATAAAACTTCAGTTCCATTGTTCCGGATGGATTGGCTTTTGATGCTTTTATGAACTCTATAAACCTGCATTGTGTCCCTGAATTCTGTAAAAAATCATTGTATTTCGGTAGGCTTTTATTGCTTTCTTCCTACCACCAATTCGCTTGTTGTGGTGAAAGTAAACCACAAAGGTTTTTCCAAACTTCATAATTTTGTTATTAATACTGTGTTGCACGTTCTACCGCTTAAAACAATTTTATTTTTATTTATTTTTAAATAGCACCTTTTATCGAACTTACATGGTATGTTATCGAGAACTGAAAAATGTCATCCGAATAGTACTTCTCTTTTAAAAATAATTGAGTGTAACAAACTACTTTCTTCACCCATTGTAAATTTATTCGAACTTCCTTTATGTAATTACATTATCCATATAAAGAATGATCAAAACATTGCCTGTCAAGTTCGAAAGACACACTATCTTGAGCCATTAGATGAAGTGAAGTTAAACTTATACCATGTACTCATGATACCCATTAAATGTGCAACATTGTCGAAATTTTGTTTTGCTGCTTGATTAAGTTGACGCATTAAAATAAAATTTATAGCTCCTTTTTGACAAAGCTCTGATGAAACTGTACTAATTTCATGTTCGGTTGCTCTCTTACAGAGCAACCGTTGTTGGTTAATTCGGGTACCCTCTGTATTTGAGGTAATCCCAAAGAAAGAATTCATACTGATCTGGAAACAGTGATTGCCGGTCCAATCCCAATCCATCTGCTTAAATCCGTGTAAAGCAAGAACACTGGTACGATACACAGAGAGAGCAAGCGTGCGTTATGGTCAGCATCGACTTCCATGAACATAAATTATTCAACTTCTTCTTCAAAGAAACCATTGAGAAAAGTCGCATAACGCTAGATGTTGACTGTTCCCACAATGACATAAGTTCCGAATATACCAAGAGGCAAAAGAACTTGTCATATAATGACATGATGAAGAGAAGTTGGTACGTAAATATCTTTCCCAAATACGCCAGTTTTGTTTGTTTGGCGTAACAAGTAAGACGAAAATGTACTTCATCGAAAATTAGCGAATAGTTACTTCTCAGGTCTGGCTAATGTCTCAGCAAAAGCACGTCTGCCCTCAAAGTATGATGCACTTGAATCTTGCAAGGAAACACGCGAGGACCATCAAGGAATATGCACATATGTTCGATCCTTTTCATCTAGAGTTGTAATACCGACCTTAATGATTTGGAGGGACATCTCTGAAATTCCACCTTGTTGGCTGTTTTGGTTGGTCAGGATAAAAATCATCTGTAACAGAGCCTGTTGGAACAAACTGCATGATTATAATAGTCCTGTTGTAGTGTCTGTCAGGGAGTTCCTTTGCATCCAATTTTGAAATGCTCGTCAGGCACAATCAGGATTCTTATTCAATCGGTAGTAATCGGCGATTATGAACAACGTTTTCTAGGGTATAGCGTATCAGAATTGCAGGTAGCACAGGTCACCGGAACAAAACTGTTTAACGTCATGAATTCATAGTGCAAGTTTCAGTTCACCTTGTCCTTATTCAAGATGGTGCTTCGAACTTGGTAGGTACTTTTTGGACCGTTCTGTGTTTCATCTGTGCACCTAACGTTATTCATGATAAACGTTTAATAAGAAAGTTTCTCAAATTAAGCAATACGAGTTCAATCACAAGCAACATGATGAAATAACATTCAACTGTTTATATTGCAAGGAGTTCATGAGAAGGAAGAGAAAGCAGTTTTCAAAAATGCTCTTTCTGACGACGCACTTCTACTTGGTAAATGTAAATATATAACCAGGAACATTTAAGAAACGGCTAATGCTACGAAAAAGATTATTTGCCACACATTGTTTATCCGTGAATACGTAGCACGGTATCCCTTCGATCTTTCGTTATAGAGATATTCTCTCTCTCTCTTTTTCTCTCTCCCTATCTCCGTCTCTTTCTTACACACATTGATATTTTCTGCTTTTTGGAGAGGCACTAAAGAGTGTGTATCTTAGCATGGAAGTTTTGGAAGGAATTCTTACTTCCGCTACCTAGCATAGGGAAGCGGTAAAAATAGTAAAACTGGTTTCGTGCCTTCTTTTTCGGATGGGGGAAGTATAATTCGCTATCACAATCGCTTTCCATTTGCGTTCAGCATGAATATTTTTGTTCCTGCTTTGGAACGTTGCGGTTGGCATTTATAAGCTGAATAAACCAATATCTCCATGAGCCTCGCAGAATCTAATGAGCAAACAGTATGGCGCTCTAGCGGCCACCACATGCACCATTGTTATCTCACACTGTGTTATTGTTATTATACACTGGAGCAGTAAGCCCGAAAGCAATGTTTCGAAATCTTGCCTGAGCACACAAAGGCTTGTGTTACTCTATGTACTTGATAATAAACCCAATGTAATTAAGACGTGACAAAGATATGGAAGTACCTCCCCTCCTCCTACTTCTGCAGAGCTTGGTGGTACAGTTAGAGGCAAGACTATGTCTGTATCCGTTCCACGATATACAATAATAATTTGGTGAAAATCACTTTCTCGAATCAGAAGTTACGACTCAAGCACCATGCATATCATCTGTGTTCCTTGTTACTAGCGGCTCGTATCTAGAAATATTCCTCTCTTGATTAATGCATATGATCAGTGCCCGGATTTTGATAACATGTCCTCTTTCAATTGTTGCACAATACGAATTGCTAACGTGTACATAAATCCTTATCATGGGTCCCAGATTATCAGAATTCCTACTTATTAGGTAACGTTTGACATTTTATGCCATTCTCTATTTATCTTCCCCCACCATTTTATGCCATTATTTTGTCATTTTCTTGTCCTTTACGTCTTTACTTACTCATTATCTTACATTTATATTAAGTATATGAAGACTTTTACAGTGCTGACATTTTAATAACGGTCACTTTTCAAAACATCAGAAACTTCACTATTCAACTGAGAAATAAGACTAACTTTGAATGTCCTTTACTCCCATTCTTGGAAAAAAATCTCATGTGATACATTTACACGGCTTCCTCTACCCTGTATATTTATTTGTTGGTATACAAACAGTTCTTACCAATGGAATTAATTGTCCGTGTGTTGGACAAGGTTGGAAAAGTAGAATCAGACGACTGAAAAATTCAATGCCATAGCCCCGATCAGTGGTTAGAGCAACCGGACGGAGACCGTGAGATCCGTGGTTCAAATCCCGGCTATGGCACTGAAATGTACAGTTGTCTGATTCTACCTTTCCAACCTTGCCCAACACACGGCTTGTGTGGAAAAACAATTAATTCCTTTAATTGACCTAATGGTGATCGAAACTATGAAGCCTGGGACTTAAAGTACTTACAGCATTGTAAGTCGCCATTGGGGTCTGTCATCTCAATAGAATTTTAAATCTCCTTGTGGTATACCGGGGAAAAATGCGAATAAGTTGGAGAATTTAATGTCCTACCGGCATGTTCCGTGGTAGCTCAGTGATTAGAGCAACCGGACGGGGACTGGGAGATGCGTGGTTCAAATTCCGGCTATAGCATTGAGTTTTTCAGTCGTCTGATTCTACCTTTCCAATTCTTACTAAAGCTTATTTTTCTTTCTACTACATTTTAAGGCAAATAAACCGTTGCAGAAATAACTACATCATACATTTCGTTATAGGTACAAAGAGAACAGCGATAGTCAAATGTTTAAGAGCTGAACGATATATGCTGGTCTTAAAATTCCATACTGTTTCCATACAATCACGAGAAACATGTTGTTGAGAGAAGGTCTACCAGGGTAAGAGACTTAGCCCAAGCCCCCCTCCTGAACCCAGGTCTAGCGCCAGCCGAGCGGCTCTCCAACCGTGGGCCAATACCTTGAATTTAAAAAGCCCCCCCCCCCGCTTACGCGAGGATGGAAGTGGTTACGCCACTTACGCGCGTCATCCCGAAAGGGGCGACTACCGTAAACCACGGTAGGACCGACAGACAGCAATCTAGCATGCCGTCTACCAACTCTCCCTCATGGTTGATGACGGAGAACATCGGGGCGTCTCCCCCATGGACATCGGGAACCACTGCCCCCATCGGGAGGGGCTCGAATGTTCGGCCCAGCGTACTTCTAGTAACGTCAGAAGTACCACGAGTGCTCAGGGTCCGCAGCGCCCGCACCACGGCAGATGAAGGGGTTGAACCCCCCCCCAGAGAAACAACTGAATGTTGGCATAACTTTAAGGGAATGTCTAAGTCATGAACAATTCGAACCATTAATAACGGATATCTCAGTAATGGCTATTTGAAATAAATTGTGTTTTAGAGGGATATATGTACATTTTTTGTGTAGTACGTTTTCATCTATCGCTTAACGTTGACCTGTTATACAAGATTATACAAAATTTCTTCCGAATGAAGAGGACTTCATAGGCTATTCACAGAAAATTCAAGATGTGTATTTTGTTTGGCGTGTAAATATTTTTTATATCTCGTATTTTAATCAAATTCTTAAAGCCATTTTATAGAAAACCAAAATTTTGAAAAGTGTTCCGTATAAAAGGTAGTTGGGAGTGGATGATTTAAAATCTTCTTGTCGCATTCTTTGACGATGCTGAACTTAAATACTAAGTTTGGTACTTATCCAACGTTTTGTTTTTGAGTTATGCTGTTTGCAGACACCAAACACACACGGAACCTTTTTCCAAAAATGCTTTTTTTTGGATCCAGGGGGCCTCAAACTATATATTTCCAGTGAAATTTCGGTATCAATTTTTGGATGGAACGCAATACCTTATTTACCTACTATGCACGTGATAGAGAAAGTAAAAACCACTTTTCTGTTTTATGGTTAGTCTGGAAAGGGTTGCTTTCGGTGGAGGAATGGATATTTTCAGGGTAGCAGGTGTAAATTCAATTAGAAGTTAGTCTCTCACTAGGGACATCAGTTTTCCTAATTGCGCATTAATGAATGCGATTGTTGTGTATCGTGAAGTCTCATCATTCGCAATGAAATTTTATAATCTGAGAACTCATAAGAGTTAATGTTATAGTTTTGTAAGACCTGCTTCAAAAACAAGTTTCTTAACTTTCTTTTCAGAATTCTCAAGGATACAGAATAAATATATTTTTATTGAATTTCCTAAATTAACATCTTTATTCTTATACCGTCTGTTTCTATGTGCATAGCAGTTATATCCAGTATAAATTGATTTATAATATTCTGTACACTCATTTTAATACATTAAATAGATATATTTTTTCTGTAATTATTATGTCACTTTTAAATATTTTAGACTGGTTTTATAGGTTATTTTTCAAATATTTTAGGTTATCAAAATCCGGGCTCTGCTTATGATATTCGAGAAACCCTGTTACCTTCTCCACCGCTTACCAATGGTAGATGTACGCTTTTGAGGGCTCCTGAATAAAAACAAAATTACATACATACATACATACATACATACTTACATACATACATACATACATACATACATACATACATACATACATACATACACACATACACACACACATACATACCAGGTGGCCCACACAAGACGTCCTTAGTTGAAGTTAGTTTATACCGGATAGGGCGGATGCCAAAAGGTTTGTCTAAGCAGAACTGCAAAGGAGAATCCATACGGCAGAGATGAGACCGCTAAATGAAAGGCTAATGCTTGAAAACGTACACTTTTACTACTATTACTGGTCTCAGATTTCATTCGGTAGAGAAACTGCCTGCTATATGAGCTGTTATGGGCTCGATTCCTGGCTGAGTTCCAGAAAGTTGTCTTTAAACAAAAATAGTTCACGATATGCCCAGAGTTTGGTGTTTGAATGTGAGAGTGCCTATGTGTATGTGTGGTGGGGTGTTATCGGTTATTTAATAAGCAACTCGCTCATTAGCAAGAATTCAGGATTGCCGCTTGACGCAAACCTGGGCATACGTGATAAGTGATTTAGTTGGGACAGTTAATCTACACTCAGTACAATTATTGGTGCCGCAAGGTTAACAAGATTAAACAAAATTGTATTTTATTATATTTATGTACCCTTAAATGTGCATTAGAGTTATTATTTTAGAATTAAGTTATTTTCTATTAGTGCATTATTATAATAAGTATGTATAAAAACATGCCCGCCTTGGTGGACGAATTAATGTAAGGACCTCTCAGGCCGTTGTTCTACTTGGAATGATTATCATTTCTTAATATTATTTATGCACATCAAAAATAAAACGTGCACAGAAGACAGATACCGCGTCTGAAGATGTTCTGAACACAGCCTTGAGCCTCAGTTGTAACCACATCTGTGTGTTCGTTATTGGTGAATGTTACCTTTTTGTCTGAATGACCTGGCTCGAACTGCATGCAGGCGACCACGCGACGCTTGTCAGTACGAAACTACTATGTAAACACCTGCAAACAGCACTACTTCAGTGACCTTTCGCTTTGTACCTGCACTGCCCCTTTGAACAGCAGTGATGCGGCAACTTCGTTTGCACCTAAGTATGCAGGAAACATAAAACTGCAAAGGTCGGCTTCTTTGGACCACCTGGTATATGTATGGTACAATTTTGATTAAAATACCATATGTTTAAGTTATTTTCATTACAAATAAAATGCATATCTTGAATTTTCTGGGTTTAGCCTGTGAAGTCCTCTTTATTCTGAATGGTTTTTGTGTTTAGTAAACCGTAAAGATAGAAGAAAATCTTCCTGCTATTCTTTCTCTTTCTTTCTCTTTCTCTCTCTCTCTTTCTTTCTTTCTTTTTCGTGTTCATGTAAAGAAAGCAGAATTTCAAAGCGGCCAGCTTTTAAAAGATTTGATATTGCTTTGCTTTACTTCGGCTTATACCTACAACCAAATCTATAAATGAGTAATGAAGGTTTATCTGTATTAAAAATAAGCAGAGAGAATTAGCTTTTATAAGAATAGTTTGTAGAAGAGTGAGTAGAGAAGGTTATGTAAATGCAATACTTAAAGATTTTCCATATAAGCGCTGCTTATGTGTCCTTTCTGTTCATGTGCTTATTCCTCTTGTTGCTTCTCTTAAACTTTTCCTCCCAGACAGAGGTTATCATCACTGTTACATTAATTATGTACCACTTTTATAGCCATATGCTCGTGAATTCTAAACCGTTAACACCTGGAACATTTTTCGTTGCAGTATAAAGTTCTTTTGCCCTCGAAAATCACTAAAGAGAGTCAGTCATACTCCACTACGGTGAGCTTTTGTGGCGGCGGAGTGAGTTTGTAGACATAAAAGCGATAAAAAGGCAAAGAAAGAAAAAGGAGAGAGACTAAGAAATACACGCATACACTCACTCACACGCACACATACATAGGAACATAAAAGGAAGCCAGCAAAGTATGAACAAAACGTAGAAAAGCACAAGGAAACCGGAAAGGGGAACAAAAAATAATGGCGAAAACAAAGGGTTTTCTTTGTATGTGTGCGCGAAAGAGAGAAGTGGGCAGAAGAGAAGAACAAGCATGTAGAATAACACGAGCAGAAATGAGAGAGAAAATGTTGGATTTGCGGACTAGACGTTACTCACACGGTTAACACAAAGATTTTCTGACTCGTTATGTTAAACGGAAAAAGAAGAGCAACAACTAATGATATTTGTGCTCTTGCAGATAATCCACTAGCGCACTTGTAGTATTAACGTGTACCCTGTCACTATCCGCAGACAGGTTATTACTAAACTAGGTTAATGCATCTGAAAACATTCCCAACTTTGGCTTCTTTTAACATTCGAGATTGCAAAACCTTGTTTTATTTTAGCAAAATTTAACTGTTGCTATTGGTAATCTTAAGATTAACTAATGTGACTTCTTCTTCACTAACATAATGCATGACTAGTGGTAGTGATGGCTATGGTCGTAATAGTGGTAATGGTATTGGTAGTAACAGTAGTGGTATTGATATTAATGGCTGTAATAGCAGTGTTAGTGCCAATAACAATGGTGTTAATAAATAGTGGTAGTGGCGATAGTGGATGTAATGATACTAGTGGAGGTAGTGCTAGTAAAAGCGGTAGTAGTGGTACTAATAATGGTGGTGCAAATAGTAATAGTGATTGTGGTTGTAATAATGGTGGCACCGGTGGTAGTAATACTATATAGTGATGGTAGTACTGGTAATAATAGTGGTTGTAATGGTAGTGGCAGTAATAATACGGTGGTGATAGTGGGTGTAATGATATTAATGGTGGTGGTAGTAGTTATAATACTGAGGTGGAAGTAGCAATAGTAATAGTGGCAATAGTAATGCTAGTGGCAATAATGGTATTGGTAATAGTCATAATAGTGATGCTAGAGGTGTGGGAGTGGCAGTAATAGCGGTAGTAACATAGATGGTAATGCTGGTGATAGGAGCTATAATACTGGCAGTTCTGGTGGTAATACTGGTGGTGACAGTAATAGGATTAGTGTTGGTAATAGTGATGGTGATAGTGGTAATAGCAGTAGTGTACTAGTAATAGTGGCGGTAGAAGTAGAAATAGTAGTAGTAGTAGGAATGGTGGTGGCAGTGATTATAATAAGGCCAGTAGTGGTCGCTGTGGTGATGGTGCCAATAGTGATAGTGGTGGCAGTGATTATAATAGTGGTGGTAGTAATAGGAATAGTTAATAGTAATGCTAAGAATTCTGGTGGCAGTGGTTACAACAGTGCCAGTAGTGGTGGTAGTAGAGGTGGTGGTCGTTGTGGTGATGGTGGTGATAGTAATATCGGTATTGTAGTAATAGTGGCAGTAATGGCAGTGGTAGTGATGGTGGTGATAGTGGTTAGTAATAGTGGTATATGGTAGTAATAGTGGCAGTAATAGTATTAGCAGTGGTTGTAGCGACATTAATGGTTTTGGCAGTGGTTACAGTAGTGGCGATAGTGGTAGTAATAATGGTGGTAATTATTGTAGTGATAGTAGTAGTAGTAATGGTGGCAGTATGTTAATAGTGTAACGGTGCTAGTGATGATAGTAGCAGTGATTAACAATAGTGGCGGTAGTCCTGGTAGTGGTATCAGTAGTGGTGGTGCTATTAATATTTGTGGTAATAATGCTAGTGGCGGTGGTGATGGCAGTACTACCAGTAGTGGTGCAATGGTATTGAGAGAAGTAGAGGCAAGTCCTGGTGATTTAGCTCTTAGTGGTATAAAAACATTATTATTAACACAAAAATTCGAGGAACAATACCAGGAGTAGGAGGATGAACCTCGACATCGTCAAACACATATTAGTTTTGTTATTTTCCATAACAGTATTGTGTAATACTGAACTAGACTTGAAAACTTCAGTGCCACATGGTACTGAAACCTCAGATCTTCGGCGCTCCGTTCCGAATCTCTGAGCCACCATAACTGGACCCCGAATAAACTTTGAGCTCAGCTCATCTGATTCTTATATTTCTACCTATAAAATTCCAAGGCGATCTCAATTACTCTGAGATGTCATACATTAAAAGCGACTAACAGGATTTCAAAATTAAAAGCAGCATAGTAAATGACAACATTACAAGTGGCCTTTAATGTACAAAGTTAATCGGTTTAGATGAACCAGACGAGGGAAGTTCAACATTCGTTCGGTAGCGCTGTCGAACCTCTGCATGTAGATTAATGATTCGGATACCTACACGAATCCCTTTTGTTTTCAAATCTGATGCTAGTTTTCATCCTTAAACTACACATGGCTAGTGTGGAAGAAAAACTATGGGATATAGTATAGTCAGTATTTGGGTATGTATCTATATACAGGTATATATCTAGGTAGTACTTCTCTAATATTCCAGAGCTTCTTTTTAGTTTATTTCTTGTCTTATTTGTTATATTGGTTTGTATTTATGTTATCAGCTTAATATCCTGTAATAACAGACATTGGTAAAGCACTGACCACTTTTATAATTAACCTTCTTCTGCTTACAGCTGCCTAAAATACAAGAAGGATTTACGGTTTGGGTTTCGTCCTTTTTAGACATAAACAAATTCCACGAAAATAACGATTCAGCTTTTATTAGGATAGCACCGAGTTATAATTTGAAATGATTGAACATTGTAATATATATGATCTTAATAGAAAGGTTAATTGTATCAACGGTTTGATTTGTGTCATTTTTCAGAATCGGGACAATAATCCACAAAACATTTTCGTAAATTGCAATATATGTGCACATTTATTAAGTGCAGTCCTAAATAAAGCTGAAAAAGAGACCAAGATCCAGTTTTGTAGCGTAATTACCAAGCTAGCATTAATGAAACTGGGCACCTGCCATGACACAGGAAAGGAAACTGAAAGTTCTGAGGTGGAATTGTTATACGAATGTGAAACTTGACACTCAACCGGACTAAAAAAAAAAGAAAGTTAGAAAACACTGAAATGAAACTGTTATACAGATATAAAGTTTGGTGCTCAACAGGACTCAGAAAAGAAAACTGAAAGCTCTGAGATGGAATTGTTATCCAAATGTGAAACTTGACACCCAACAGGACTCAGAAAAGAAAGATAGAAAGCTCTGAGATGAAATTGTAATCGCATGTGAAACTTGGGCATCCAGCGGGACTCAGAAAAGAAATAAAGAAAGAAAGAAAGAAAGAAAGAAGGAAGGAAGGTAGGAAAGAAAGAATGAAATAAATAAATAAATAAAGAATGAGCTGAGATGAAATTGTTATACGGATTTAAAGCCTGGGCACACAAAAGGGCTCAGAAAACCATGATAGAAAGCCTGATATGTTATTCTTGATGTATGTATGATTCAGTAATCACAAAGGAATGGGACACCTCGCACACTGCTATTTATAGAGTTCTAATGTGACTACACACTCAGAAGGAATGGATGAAGCGAAGGAACTACAGGAGGCTACAGGTCACAGCAGATAGGCCACAGAGACACGCAGAAACCAGTCATTTCCTGGCTGGAAGGCCGCCGCTGTCGTCCTCAGTGGTCTAGTCGTACCAAGCTAGCCTCTGGTTCCCGAGGTCGCGGGTTCAAATCCGGCGGAGGTGTAAAAATCCTTAGCAAGGACTCCTTTGGAAGCGAAGTAAAGCCGGTGGCCCCGTGTCGTGAATTTGCGGCACGTAAAAGAACATCAATCCTGATAAAAAGCCATCTGAGCAAAAGTTCCGGTCTTTCACGCCCAATATAGAATGGGACGCTAAGGACCATAGTAGTTAAAGAGCGTCCATAAATAAAATTCAAGTTTTTTCCAGCTCATCGCCGCAGTCGCTCAGAGGGGGTGATAAATGACCATACAATGTAGGCATCCCTCTGTTGTGCCAGGGAAGTACTCTTTAGTTGGAGCAAGCATCCACGCCAACTGTCCGGCACTCACAATCACTCCTGCGAAATCCAAAAGCACATCTGAAACATGCGAAGGAAGCAGAGTGAAAAGGAAATGAGGGAAAAGAAATCGATCGTGGCAGAAGAGAATAAACTCAATCATTTTCTAACCGACCAGGGAAAAGCGCGAAATACCCAAAACCAAGGTCAGAGGGGGCGGTCGACGTCAATCCAGGATCTCCGGATTGCGTGCCTCACAGGTCATCTGGCTTGATGCACACACACACACACACACACACACACACATACACACAAACACTTGTTTGTTAAAAACGCTGTCAATTGCTAGAATCATGTCAGCACCACCGGTGTGCCGTAATTTCGTCCGCAGGAGTTCTTTTACATGGCTGTAAATCTACTGACATGGGTCTGTCGCTTTTAAACACACTTAAAAACCATCGGTATGGGACGGGTTTGAACCCGCGACCTTGGTATCAGAAGGCCAGTGCTTAACCAACTGCCATCCAGACCTACATGGTGTGTGTATGTATGTGTGTGTGTGTGTGTGTGTGTTTGCCGGGGTTTGAACTACGAATCATCGGCTTTACGTGCCAATGATCTAACCAACGGAGCTGTTATGGAACATTAAATTCTCCGGCAGGACATAAAATCTCCAACTGACTCACATTTTTTCCTGTAAACGACAAGGCGTTCTCAAATTAATTTTTATTTTCTCTACTACGTATAGTAAGTAGGGGAAGTTTTGCATTCCATCCAAAAATTGGATATCGAGATTTTAGCGAAAATACATGTTTTGAGGCCCCTTAATCAAAATAAAACATTTTGGGGAACATGTCCGTGTGTATGTGAACAGCATATCTCAAAAATAAAAGTCGGATGAATACCAAACTTGGTATTTATATTCAGTACTACCGAAGATGCGACCGAACATTTTCAAGAAAATCTTCCAACTCCATACTACCCTTACATAGAAGATTTTCGAAATATTATGTTTTCTAAAACATTGGCTCAAACGATTTTGATAAAATACCGTATATTAAAGATATTTACATGAGAAATGAAATTTATATCTAGAATTTTCTGGTAATATCCCCTGAAGTCCATTTCATTTGGAAGAAATTTTATTAATTGTATAACTGGTAGATGTTAACCGATAGACGGAAACGTACCACACAAAAAATGTAACTCTCTTTAAAACACACAATTTAATTCAAATAATTTTTTATCCGTTATTAAAGATTCGAATTGTTCATTTCTTGGTCATTCTTTCATAAAGTTCTGTCAACATTCAGTGTTTTTTGCGACTGCATGGTGTTAGTATGGAATTTTAAGTCCACTATAGTGTTTAGTTGTTAAACATTTGACTATCACTGTTCGCTTTGTGTCTATAATGAAATGAGTATGTAGCTATTTTTACAAAGGCTTATTTATATCAAAATGTATTAGGCGGAAAAATAAGCTTTAGTAAGAATAATTTGTGTAGCCACTAATAAATGACAGCTAGAGAAAGTAATGTGAATGTATCAGACCAGATTTTTAGATCATATCCCAATGACGACATAAAATCTGTAAGTACTTTAAGTTCCGGGCTCGTAGAAAGTATGTATACTAGAAGAGTTGAAAATGTAACCTACAAACCTTAATGAACTCAAGAGTATTTAGCTTAAGAGGTTTAGTATAAGTAAAGAACAAGTTAAAAGGAACATGTTACAACAATGGAGAAAAGAAGAATAACAAAAACAATTCTGATTCCAGAAAGATGACCAAGTTTCTGAATGAACAATTCGGCCCTAAGGTTTAATTTAGGATCTCAACTCCAATCGAGCGTCCGCCCTATAGGAAACAAAAATCCGATGTGTTACATTCACATGACTTTCTCTACCCACTATCACTTATTTTGTACAGCTTCTACAAACTATGATTACGCAATATTATTGTTCTATCTGCTTCATCTTGATCGAGATACCTGCATCTCGATTGGGCAGGTATAGTTTCATTACACATTTCGTTGTGGGTATAAGAATGTTAGAGGAATTCAAATCGATAGTCAGTGTTTAAAAGTGGCTCGTTATGACTTTAAAAGTACCGATTCTTTCCATGACATTCCGAAAAACAAGCGAATAGCGACAGGACTTGGATACCTTAAAAAGTTACCAAGTATCGAAATTGAAGCCAATATTAACGCATATCTCCAAAATGGCTAATTCCAAGGAAAATGTTACTTTAAGTAAATCGTGTATTTTAAAGAGATATGGTTTCTTTTATTTTTTTTATTTTTTTTCTGGTAAGTATTTCTTAATGTTTACCAGTTATACAAAATAATACAAAATTTCTTGCGTATAAAGTGGACAAGGCTATTCCGAAATTTAAGATGTAATTTAATTCTCCATAAAAATATCTTAAACATAGGGGTGGTATTTTAATTAAAAACATTAATTCGTTTTTGAGAGAATAAAAAACGTTTTTCATCGTACAATGTACTTTGGGTTGAACATTTTCTTGAAAATCTTATGTTGCACCCATGAAAGATTCTAAATAAATACAAAATTGGTATTCATCTATCCTTTCGTTTTTGTATTATGCTGTTCAGAGAAGACAGGCAGACATCATACACGCAACCTTTGTTTTAACTTTCTTTTTGGTATTCGGAAGACCTCTATTCTGTATTTCAACTGAAATCTTGATATTGGATTGTTTAGTGAAATGCAATAGCTTTCCTAGCTTCTAGGTACGTGATAGAGAAAGAAAAATATATAAGGGGTGGATACGTAAGACGATGAATAGTTGTTCATTTATTTCGGAAATAGAATTAAAACATTGCTACTATTCGTACAACATTTTTCATTTTGTTTTTAACTAGTTGTGGGAAGTTTAATCTTTATCTGGGTTAAATAGTTTCATCAGCTTACAAGTTTCGTGCCCCCCGGAGATCACGCTCCACTGTTAGAGAACGACTGCATTACGGGCAACTTTAGTTAATGCTCCTGCCTCGCCTCTCTCCTGTGATTACATAGGAACAACTGTCAAAGAAAACAAGAGAGGAAGAATCTTGTTCTCTTTAAGGCATTAACCACCCATGTTGAACCTAGTGTCCTTTGAAGTAGTGGAACATTCATCTCCTCATATCGAAGAGAAATCCAAATAAGCCTCATCCAGGAAGAGTGCCCCACCCAGGGGATCGAGCCCAGGACTGCAGATGAAAGTAGATCCTCTGCTTTCTGAGCTACGGCTTTCCAGGGAAAAAAGCAAAAGGGAAACAAAGCAAAAGAGTCAAATCAAACAGCTCAAGCTATGTTTTTTCACATATTATCACTATATACATGTAGCATAACAGACCTGGAGGATTCATATAACAAACCCAGGGGCATATCTCGATGAGAGGTACCCCCTCCACCTTTTTCCCTGGAGCAAACCCCTTCCAAGCTTTTCTTTCCTCTGCCAAGAGCCCCCTGCTCACAGTCTTTTGTTTTTTCACCATTCGTTCGCTCGCGACCATCCGGCTGTTATTTAATAGTTTGCCATTGTCTTAAGCCAGACTCGGTGCAGTGCCATGCCGCTTTCCTGTACCACACTTCCTTTTTCCATCTTTTATTGTATTTCGCATTCTCCCCGTGTTCCAGTTCCTGCTTTTGTGCATTCACATTCAGGGGTGAACACATTCTTTATGTTTAACAAGTCTGTCGTTAGCCAGGAGCCCTCTGCCCGCTTCCTATCCTTCGGGAATATTTCTGTATAAAGAGGCCTCTAGTCGCCATAGGGTTCCAAGCGGTGTTGAAAAATACTGCAAATAATCCACAATATAGCACTCTCATTTCTGCAGGGAACTTCAAATACATTCTCCTCTCCTACAACGCACAATTTTCACATCAAGCTCGTATTTTGTAATTAGAAACAGGTAAAGTATGAAATGTCATATTCTAATCAAGGCTGCTAGTGCAATGGGAACAAAGATTCTTATTTTCTTTACCACCTATCTACAATAGGTAAAGAAGGTATTGCATTCCACGTAAAAAATTCGATATCGAGTGCAACTGAAAGTAATGTTTAGAGCCCCTCTGAATCGAGCATAATTTTAGAAAAAAGGTCCTTGTTTGTGTGTGTGCGTGTGTGTGTGCGTGTGTGTGTGTGATGAACAGCATAACCGAAAAACGAAATAACGGAAAAATACCAAATTTCATATTTGTGTCAGATGTTCTTTAAGATTATATATAACATTGTCCAAGAAAAAAATAATAAAGTGAGTATTAGGTTTTCAATATTTAGGATATGGCATAACTTATCTGGAAAAAAAGACAGAGAACAAGCTACCTATATGCGGAATCATCAAAGTAATTTAGGTCGGAAAACAAGGAAACATACAAACCTTAAACTATCTATACAGAATGTTTCAAAAATAGAGGGCATAATCTCAAATTTGCATTCCCCATATGTAGACAATAAAAAAAAATCCATTACCACATGTGTCCGTAAATGCTCGGTTTCTGGATTATGCCTTCTAAACAGTCATATTCCCGGAACGTATTTCTTATCGCAGGTAGTTTTCTTTACAGAAGATGTTAAGTGTCCACCTCCTGCTTGCATACAGGTCTCACATCGACATCTCATGGCCGTGCGAACATGACCCCAAATACCAGGAGTATTGCTTATTTCCTCATAAACTGCCATAATTCAATTCTGAAGGGATTCCATGTCGGGCACCGGAGACGAATACACAAACGCTTTTAAATGGTCCCACAAGTAGAAATCGACAGGGTTCAAATCAGGTTAGCGTAGTGGCCAAGCAATTGGACCACCTCTACCTATCCATCGATCAGGAAACCTTCAATCCAACTACCAGCGAGCGGTACGACTGAAGTTGCAGGAGCGACATTATGCAAGAAGTGAGTTTGTTGACGAATACTGACAAATACGATTTTGGAGTTCTTCATACACATGAGGTATGTTGTTTTCCAGCAAGTTTGTGTACGCCTGCCCCGTAAGTACATTTACAAGTACATGGGGTCCAACTAACCGATCACCAATGATACCGGCCCACATGTTGAGAGTGAACCGCACCTGTGATGATATGGAACAATTGCATGTAGGTTTTCATGTGCCCATACATGCTGGTTGTGGAAATTTGTATTGCTATCTCATGTGAACTGTGCTTCACCTGTAAATACATGTAATACTAAGGCAGGATTTGTAGCACAACGCTGCATGAACCTCTGCCAGAACACCAATCGAGCGCAAATGATAAAAAGGTACAACTGTAGCTCTTCCAACAGTCTCTAGAAGTCGTATGAGGAACATTCACTTGCAACGCTAACCTTCGTGTACTGAGTCGTGTGCACACAATTCAGAATCTCCTCCTCTACATCTGGAGTTGTATCTTGGTCTTTCCCTCCCCAACCAGGAGATGTAAACTTCCCATGAGCACACAGACGGCGATGGAGACGTTCAAATGTCTTCCGATCTGGACATCTTCGTTGTAGGTACCTCTCTTGGTACAAACGACGAGCCAGCGCAGCATTAGTGTCCGCCTTACCGTACATGAAGTGCATTTCTGCCAGCCCTTGATTTGAGTACAGTCGAACGCCAAACACAACACTCAATGTACCCTTTCCCTCGGAATGAACTGCCAGAATGTCCTGTTAATATCTTCAGTCACGGCAACCACCTGCGGGAAAAAATGTTCGGGTGAATATCACTATTTTGAAGGTCATAACTCAGAAACAAAGCAAAGCATTTCCGGACACGTTGTACTGCATTTTTTTTATTGTCTGCATATAGGGAATTTATGTCGTCCATTTTTTTAAGCACCATAGTAACACAATGGAAGTGAAAGATGAATAATCAAATAAAAATACATAAGCAAAATACAGGCATTCGAAATGCTATTCCTTGAGTGTAAAGGAAAAGCGGAGAGAATAATACATTTTAATTATTAGATAAGAATTAAATGTATGTAAGATTGAAAATAAACTCCAATCTCACAAAAAACAAATAGACAGAATATTAAATAAGGTAAAAATGAAAAAATGCCAAAGAGAACCCTATTATATAATCCGGGAGGAGAAGGAGTTGGACTCCATTTATCACTCGTCGGAAGAAGAAGAAGAAGAAGAAGAAGAAGAAGAAGAAGAAGAATAAAGATATGATAACAATGAGGACACTTTAATCCTGTCAGGTGAAGATTTTCAAGAAAATTTGCTTATCCCAAAAAACCTTCTATATGGAAGGCATTTTCCTTATTTTTCATTTTCTCAAATTGGTTTTTAATTAAACTATTTTAAGAGATTTAAATCACTAATAAAATGTATATATTAAATGTTCTGTGAATATTCTGTAAAGTCTACATGGATTTGGTGTACTTTCGAATAACTGGTAAACCATAAGAGGTTTCCAAAAATTCACCGCACGAAAAATTTAGAGCCCATTGAAATATTAATTTTATATCAAATAACTTTCTCTGCAGCATTAGGCGTTTTCGAAATAACGTTGCTACATTCTTGGTTTTTCTCAAGCTAAACTGCCATGCAGTTTCTATAAGCCATCCTATGTCATTCTTCTTTTTTCCCCGCAAGGGTTGATTAGCAACAAAAATTGACTAATATATACCAGCAGTCGTGTTTTGTTTTCCATATTGCTTAATTATCATAACTAAATTATAAGTAACGTAAAATAAAAAGAAGAACTTTAATGAGTGCTACTCAAGACATAATCTAGCCTTGTTTACCTTCTTGTGGCTGACGGAACAACTATTGTCAAATGTCCCGAGTAATGCTGTGGCAGATAACACAGAAGGTGAAGTTGTAATTAGTAGAGAAAGTCATGCTAGCGTATCGCACCTGCCTGGTTTCATGGAAAAATAAACGTTTTGTCTGAAAATACTAGAAATTCTGCTTTCTGCAAAGAATGCTTCAGTCATACAATTTGAGAATGGTGATTGGTCGAGTGGTCAACATTCTGGTTCTCAAACCAGAGGACCCGTGTTTGATTTCCGGCTGGAATGGGGAGCTTTTCTTTTACCAGAACGATTCTCTAACCTTCGTAGAGTCTGGAAGTACCTATCAACGTGGGAGCGAATGCGATTGTATTAAACGGTAAAAAGTATGAAAACATGTTAAGGAAACCTACATTTCAACGAGTAGTAATCATCAGTTGTTTCTCAAGTCAAAGCCCCCGATATGACCGTAGAATTACAAGGACTACACAAGTGAAACAATTAAAAAAGAAGAATGTTGTCTCTGTTGCTGTTGTGTACTGAATTTCCACAAACACGTAGGATAGAATTTATGTTAAGGTTCGAAAAAGTTGTGTAATTACTTCTATTTCTGTTCAAAAATTCTTAATGTGTGGAATGTAAAGGAGGGAATTTGGAAACGCGTTGGCACGCTTCTACTGAATGTGTCTAGGTAATCTCTGTAAGAAGTTGTTGAAGGGGAAAGAATCAGCTGTCTGTTTTGCTCCACAGGAGAGGGTCGGGCAGACATAATCACATCTCGACATGGCCAGCGAGCACATCGGCCACGGTTGACTGCGGCTCAACTGCCCAGTGGGCAGCTCTACCAGCCGTGAGTAACACGTTTATATGCAGTTCCTCTCATTAGTGACAGGTGGTGGTTTGTGTCCTTTGTTGTGCCTTTGTAAAACATTTGTGCTCCTTTTAACCTTCGTCATAACACATCTATTACCTTTTCAACGTCATCTACTTTCTCTTTTGGCCTTATGCTGAAAAGTTAGCAACAGAAGAAAAATATTTTTTCGATGATAGTGTTTTTATATCCACTTCCCGCTCTTGCTATCATGTGTGGAAATTTAAAATTGTTTTCCATGTTTACTGCAGCCGTTAATAAAGTGTATTTAACCCTCCAAATATTAATATGTAGGTATATTTATTGTTGTGGACATGCAATATAATCATATTTGATAGTGAATTTTACCATTTAAATCATACCGTCTTTACTTCCCTTTGTTTGTCAACATTATCTACGACTAATTCAGGCAGCATTTAAATATATCTCTTTCGGCGCAAGCAGCCATCTCAACTTCAGTTGTTCAGTGGCTTGGTCAACAGTTCGCAGAGGGTAGACTGTAAGTAATTCATTTTATTTTTGCGTAAATATTTTTATTATCCATTATTGCCCAAAAAATAGTAGTACAATAGATATGCGTTAAGTGCTTTGCAGAAACTTGGAAGTCAAAATACTCCACTCCATCTCGTATTTACAACCTTCTTCCTCGTTCTGCAAAGATGCACTTACAGCATTTGTATCGTAATATAGTACTATTTTCATGTAGAATTTTACTAAATATTACTTTCCCACTCTGCGAATTATGTCATCACTTCATCAGGTGCATGATTTAATTTTTTAAGCACTGTATTCAGTCCTAGTCTGAATGAAGGTTTGTAGTCATTTAATTTTAAATGTACGAGTATTTTTCCTTCTTTCTGTTGTTGTCTTCTTCGTTTATTTCTTAAAGTTGGCATTAGTTTTCCATTTAACTTTTCTGTGTTATTTTGTTCAGCCCCATGTGCACATGTATATACATTTAGACGTACATATACAGGTTATACAGCCGCAAACAAACTTACCTGAGGCGGAACTCGAATCTGAAACAGACCCTAAAGACATTTCTGCTTATCACATGCGGTGGTTCCTATCGGGTTTGAATTTATTTACGCGAAGGAGTGATGAGGAACTCTTTGGAGACAGGTTCAGGTGTGGGTTGGGTCCTTTAACTTGTTCAAATAAAACAGTGTGTTTCATCTTGTAGAATTCATTGTCCTTCACGATTTAAATACGGAGTGAATCACCTAAAACTTGCACCGCAAATATTTCGAAAATGGAAAGTGCTATTGATGTGCAGTTTTCACAGCATTGATTGGTAGTCAGGGGCTCGTACATTTAGGGCGGCGTGCTCCAACCTGGAGTAAGCTCTACTATTCAAGTCAACACTCAGCGACTTCCGTGCGAGAGTAAACTACTTCCGAAGAATTTTACTCCTTTCAGATACTCCCAGATTATATTACCGCAGAAGTAAATGTCGGAGAGCATCATCATGTAGTATGTTACTACGGAATTAAATAGAGCTCAAATATAGGTTAGAATTTACTCTCCTGGATGGAGCAAATAACCTGTCGATTGAGCTAGAATACCGTATCGTATTTGGAGGAAGATATTTTTACGTGCTCATGTATTACTTAGATTAAATTGATGATCTCGATGAAGAAAATAGCGATTACTTAGGTTACATTGATGATCTCGACGGGGAAAAAATAAAAAGACGGGAATGCGATAGTGCTACGCGAGAACCATATGATATACAGAGAGAGAGAAAGTTCAATGAACATTTCGGTATTAAGAAAGAATCTTATACACGCCTTTTGAACCTGCTTGGAGAACATTTCAATAAAACTCAAACACAAATTCAGCTCTATAATCCAAACTGCAATTATTGTTATGCATCCTATGAGTGTTTCGTACCGGAATATTTCAGAAGCTTGAGCCGGCATTACGATGAGTTTAACGTAATGTGACAGTCTTACACTGTATTAAATGAAGATATTTAGAATTGACTTGACGCGATGTAACTTAAAAGTTTGGCAAAGTCCTTCCCCTTATGTCAAGTTTGATTTCTCATGGTAATTAGAACTAATCGGTACTAGCTCGAAGTAATAAAAGAACTATGAATCAAGAGTCATCCCGAATTACGTTAAGTGCATGCTGATCACACCTTTAGTTTACTAGCATTTGTATGTCACGTTAAGTAAAGTTCATCGTAATCCCGGTATTACAGGCGATCTTATAAATAAACGTTCATTACGCGTTTACTGGCCGCGTATTTCATTTCGTTGTTAGAGCGCTTTTGAGGTTAAGAGCATATACACGAGTGTTCAGAAAATAAAAGGCAATTCTTCTTCACTTTCACAGATTTCCCACACATTGTGTGTGGAATTGACTGCACGCACGTTACTATTTTGTATCCATCCGTGATTACGGTGAACTTTACCGAAACCAGAAAGGGTATTTCTATATCAACACGCATATGATCTGCGATGCAAAATGAAGATTAGAAACATTGTTTCCAGAATTTTAAGCTGCTCTTCAGTACGTTTCCTGTCTTTAGAATTATTAAACACGTCAGTCACGACTCTCCAGAATCTTTATAACGCGTTTTGGCTTGTTACATTACTTGGGTCTTAATTGATAACGTTAATAAAAGTAACCCCCCGTGAATCAGGAACCTAAGCTTTTATATATATATATATATATATATATATATATATATATATATATATTAAAAAACGTAACCTAACCTCCCGTAAATCAGAAACGTAAAAAACTAATAAACATAAAATAAAAAGTAATTAGAACACACGTTGCGAGTGTTGGTGGTATCTCACTGGATTTGAAGACCAAAATAATGTAACTTAGCTCGTTTTTACACTCATATTGTTTAAATGGATTTTCTTTATTTCTACCAACAAACATTTATCTCTTTCGCTGACGTTTCTCCCCTTTTCCAATCGCACATAACCTTATTCATGATTGCATCAACTAAATCGCGCAAACAAAACAATATTGAGCTCTTACTTCCGTAGTCGTAACTAAAAGAGTAAATTATAATTGAGCTCTCCAACGTTACTTTCGGAGTAAATTGCTCCCTTAGTAACCTACTTCCGTAGTGGGGACTTCTTTAGTAAACGTTACTTCCGAAGCAATTTACTCCAACATGGTGCACGCCACCCTTAGCCTATAAACAGATTTTAATAACACTGAGAAAGTATATTTTTGGGCAAACATACAGTTTTTAAATGTAACAATGCCTAGTTACATCAACAGAATAAAGGTAGGGTAAACTAGAATGTCAGTGGCGTTTGTTGCAAGATTCTAGTGCAAGTGGTTTACGAGAAATATTATTTTGAAACCGACGCTTGTACAGCCCATATTATCACAAACTAAAGGGAATTACAATACTTCTGTGGATTCTTACAAGCGAAGAGAACATAGCCCTTCAAAGGTTGTGTTCAAAATGACCACCGGCAGCTTCAATATACGCTTCCAGTCTGCTATGGAAAGACTGCTGCACACGTTCTATCATTTCAGCGGAAATTTCAGAGCAGGCAGCAGTAATACGTCGATTCATATCGTCTGGTGTAGTTGGTACATCCTTGTAGACAATATCTTTCAGCCTTCCCCACAGAAAAAAGTCTAAAGGGGTCAGATCCGGTGAACGGGCCGCCCAAGATACAGGTCCTCTTCGTCCAATCCAACGATTTGGAAACAATCCTTTAAGACAAGCTGTAGTACTTCGTGCACTATGGGCTGGACAGCCATCATGTTGGAACCACAGGTTCCTCCTAGTCTGCAAAGGAACGTCTTCTAGCATCTGTGGCAGGTGGTCTGTCAGGAGAATGCGAACTTGTGCGAGTTCATTGTTCCTTTTATGAACAAAGGGTCTATGAGCTGATGGTTCACTATCCCACTTTAAACTCCATGGACGCTGACGTTCCACCTGACGAAGCCAACGGGTATTTCAACAGACCAATAGTGTATGTTTCTGCGGTTTACCTGGCCATGATTAGTAAATGTTGCCTCATCACTAAACAAGATACATGAAGAATCTGGAGTATCATGTCTTAATGACCATATACAAAAGTTAACACGATTCTCAAAATCGCTTCCATGCAGCTCTTGATGGAGAGAGATGTGATAGGATGGAACCTATGTCGATGGAGAATACGCAGTACACTTGCCTGACTTATGCCACTTCCACGTGCGATTGTGCGGGAACTAATTTACGGATCTACTGCAACGGCAGCCAAAACATTAATTTCTGCCTCTTCTCCAGTCACTTGTTTGTTTCTGTTACGTTTTCTAGGTGTTACAGCACCACTTCCACGTAATTGGTTGAAGAGGTTGATAAATAATTGCCGAGATGGTTGACGTCTATTGGGATACGTTTCCGCATACACTGTACAGAAACGAACTGCATTCTTTCTACACTCTCCATACACCATGAGCATGTCGGCTTTTTCTGCATTAGTAAACCCCATATTCCACTCACGACTTACTGCTTGAGCTGTCACAAACTAACTGACCAGAAAGTCGCAATGCAATCAATGAACAGAAAACACAATCGTACCTAGCAACTAAGCAGGTTGAATGGGACAAACAATTGTCAGGGTGGAAACTTTTCAAAATACGATTTCTCGTAAACCAATTGCACTAGAATCCTGCAACAAAGATTGTCGTCCTCCGTGGACTGGTGGTACCGTGCTAGCCTCTAGTTCCCAAGGTCGCGGGTTCAAACCCGGCGGAGGGCGATGGATTTTTTCGGGCGTAAAAATCGTTAGCACGGCTTCCTTCGGAAGGGAAGTAAAGCCGGTGGTCCCGTGTCGTAGATTTACGGCACGTAAAAGAACCTCAAGCCTGATAAAGAGGCCTCTGAGCAAAATTACAGGTGTTTCACGCCCAATATAGAATGGGACGCTAAGAACCATAGTAGTTAAAGAGCGTCCATAAATATAAAAAAAAAAAAAAAAAAAACCTGCAACAAAGACCATGACATTCTAATTTGCCCTACCTTTATTCTGTTGATGTAACTAGCCATTGTTCCATTTAAAAAACTGTATTTTTGCTGAAAAATACACTTTCTCAGTATTATTAAAATTTGTTTATAGGCTAAATGTACGAGCCCCTGACTACCAATCAATGCTGTGAAAACTGTACATCAATAGTACTTTCCATTTCCGAAATATTTGCGGTGCAAGGTTTAGCCGATTCATCCTGTATACTACTCATTCGCCACCGCAGAAATTTATGGATGAATAAATTATTATTACTTATGATAATTCGCCAGCCGCCACTGGAATTAGTCATATGTACATTGGCTCGGTGCGAATCCAGGAGAAAGGCATGAGATGAAGGAGACACGGGCGGTCGGAATCAGTAGTGATGGCACAATAATGACAGAGTTCTACAGTTTCCAGATATGAACGCCCCGGTAGACGGACAGGCAGACACATAGGATCTAACGCCCCCGCCGGAAGAGGTCGTTAGATCCAGGCAAGCAGCCGAAGGCCGAGGGACGGAGAACGTTCACAGAGAGCATCCTTTTTCTCTTCCACACTGCACCGAAACTCCATCGCCGACACCTCCAACCATGAAATGGACCAAACGGAGTGAAGTATGAACAAAATGATTAATGGAATGAAATGGAGGAACAGGAAATTCGGGGGTGAAAGAAACCTCTCCAGCATTCGCCTGACGACCCGAAAAACCCATTGATCAGTGTGGGCGGTCGCCGGGATCGATTCCGGAACCTCCCGAATGTGGGCCATAAACGATGCCGCCTGAGCCATCTCGCTCGGTCACATGTATGTACATACGCGGGTGCTACTGAAGTTACTCACTCGTTTCCATTCGTACATGCCGTAACTTCTTCCTAACAATCCAGCAATCGGGAGCAGGTCGCCCAGGTTTACCTGGGCGGAATGTAAATCGCCACAGTACCTAGCCGCAAATGCGGCTTTACCTGTGCGATATAGTAGGGAAAACAGATTTATGCATGCCGTATTGTTTCTGCCAATGTGCGGAGTTTAGCTTACTGCACTGCCATTGACTGGCTCTCGGCGATCCCACCTGGACGGACTAGCGTGCAAGTGGTGACCGATCCCAATACTGCTTAAATTTGGCGACCGCTTGCGTGGTCGTCAAGCCAAGCAGGCCGACATGGCAGCAAAGCAGGATGGAATTTGGTTCATGGTGTTAGGAATATCCAAGATAGCAGGTGGGCGAATCATCACTAGACGGTCACTCATCCACCTAGTGACCAAGCCCGATACTGCTTAACTTGGGGGAACTTGTGATGTGTAGGATTGGAAGCTTTAACCTCGGGGGCCCAAGGCGTCCTTTGGTAACCGGTATCTCTTTCGTCGTCTATGTGCCCTGTGGTCATAGCGACCCGGAGAGTGCACCAACTGATTGGTGTGGTAAGTTTCGTGTACATGGTACGGTTTCACTCCCGCATCAAGTCCACGATGTATGGGAGACCGGAGTGTGTGGTAGGATGTGTGACGGTAATCCACGCCCGGTATCATAGATCATCCGAAGCGCCCTGTTCTGGACGGTCTGCAGCCTGCGGATGGTGGTCGCTGCCACCGATTCCCAGATCCCGCAGCCATACAGAATCAGGGGCGGGATAATCGCCTGATATAAGCGTAGTTTGAGGTGTGTAGGCATTGTTGAGCGGAATACAGAGTGCAGCTGCCTGTGTACGCCGTGACCGAGGCCGACCTTTGCCCTGACATATGGAGCGAAAGTGAGCCCGCTGTCGAGAGTGACTCCGAGGTATTTTGCAGAGGTAACCCAAGGGATTCTTCTACGCCACAGCCTCAGAGACCGCTCGGGCCGCAGGCGACGGACCTTCATCAGGAGAAGCGCAGAGCTCTTACCCGGGCTGGTGGCCATCCTCCGCCTCTCGCTCCACCTGCCAATGGCTTGGAGCAGTCGCTGTAGTGGAGGGAAACAGAATCGGGCATTCTTGTTCTGTGCCATGATGAGACATCTTCCGCATACTGGCACGTAACATCCTGGGTTCCGTAGGGAAGTCCGACATGTAGGCCGCGAAGAGAAGCGGGGACAGTACACCGCCTTCTGGGACTCCGGCGGCTGTGGGACGGACTGATGAAACATTCCCCTCCACTCTCACACTGAATGTGCGATCCCGGAGGAAATTGTGATCAGGGCGAGAAAGGCGGGAGGGATGTCTGCCTCCTTGAGTTTGTACAAAAGGCCTTGATGCCACATTGTGGTAAAGGCCTTCTCTACGTCCAGCAGCACCGCAATTGTCTTGAAGTTCTCCTGGAAGCCCATGGAGACCTTCTCTGTCAATCACAGTAGCTGCAAGGTCGTGGAGTGTCCTTGACGAAAACTAAACCGGTGGTCGAGAAGGAGGTGCCTTTTCTCAAAGAGAGGTGTGAGGCGGGCTAGGAGCAACCATTCAAAGACCTTTGAGTCGGTCGGGAGGGGGCTAATGGAACGGTAACTGCAAGGGAAGACCTGATCGTTGCTGGGCTTTAAAATGCATACCACCCTCGTCTTCTTCAAATTAATTGGAAAGTGACGGAGATGGAGGCATGCATTGAATATCCGCATCAAGTGGATAACGACCTTTCTGGGTAGGTGCTGGAGCATGGGCGTCGTAACGCCATCATGCCCAGGGGATTTGTTTGGATTGAGTTTGCGGAGCTCGGAAGCCACCTCTTTCGGGGTGACTATGGAAAGATGGACCTCCTCGTGTCTAAATTTTTTAAACTCTCAACATACGACCATACATTAAGACATCCGAGTAGAAGTAGTAGTAGTATGTAGTAGTTCTCTTCTTCTCTCACACACTCATTGTCCGGCGCCAGAATGACACATTCTAAAATCACACCCCTTGTGGGTGCAGAGAATAGGCACCTTCCTGTCTTGTTTTTGGACCCAATATGTTTGAATACTTTTAGCAATATTCCCACTCCTAGCATGATACATGTAGCTTCGAAACCAATTGCAGTGTATATTAACATTCCCCAGTACTATTTGCATCCTGTTTCTGTTTTGTTGTCCCATTTATACCTCGCCTTTAACTATAATGGTCATATCCATGCCTTTTACCTTTGGCGTTAATCGTATACTGTTGTCATTGGATTTCTGTCCGTGGGTTTTATACGAAACATTAGAGCACAAACACATTCACATTTCAGACTGTGAGTAGAATGGGGAATACCTAATCTTGGCTAGAGAAAATTCCCACTTCCCCAGCCCGGAATCGAACCTCGCACAGCAGGCAGGTGCTTACCGACTAAGCTAAGGGGCCAGCCCACGTTGTTTCATTATCACACTTTATAACTATGATCTGCTTTCTTTATTTACCTATCTATACATAAACTGATTAAATTAATTGCTCCTATAAAAATCGTCCAAAATAAATGCAGCTTTACACAGCAATTTATTCCTTTCACTGCTAACATGGAACCCTATGGTCCTTCACAATCACCATCCGCGATTTGGTTTCTTCCCTAGTGGGGATATTGAAATGCTATGGGATGTATTCTCTGTGCTCTGAATGATCTGCTTTTATAACTTTGGCTCTATTTTGACTTAATTCTGGATATAGATAAGGTTTTAAATGTTAGCTATTTACACAAAAACCGTGTGCCATGTTGATATATGAATGTGTGAGAGAAAATACTCCATAGATACTGTATTTTGAACATATCAAAAAGGAAAGGCAAAAAGGCCATTTAGAGAGTAAATTAATAATTATTAAAAAAAAATTGAGGTTATATTCAGTAGCTCAACGATTGTGTATCACTAATGTTAATAAGCAGTTAATAACCTACGACGTATAGGTTTAGTTAAACGGAGGGGGGCCAATCAGTGGAGTTCACTCCGCACGTAGGCCGTAGTAAGCCTTTTGCGATCGCTGGAGCGGAGGGATGGGAGAGAATCGAAGGGCGATCAGATCCGGAAGGTTCTAGATTTTTCAGAATGATACCAATCTTGACTCCAGCGCGCGCTGCCTGCGCCATTATTAACCCAGGGGTTCCGGGAACGAGCATCCACCGTGATGGTGCGCCGGCCGACCATCCAAGCGCCAGAAGAAATCTTTACAAAGCACAAGCTCCACCGTTCCGCCGCAACATACCAATCGCCGTCGTCTGGTCCGGCTACCCTGAAAACAAATGAAGTGAAATAGATGAAAGGAAAAGATGGGGACAGGAAATGATGAATAGAAAAATGGTGGAGGTACTACCCCAGCATTCACCTACCAATCTGAGAATATCAGGATAATATCCAAGGTCAGAGTGGCCGTCCCGACGGCAAGGGAACCTCGTGCCTTCCGAATACAAGCCTCACAAGTTATAGCGCAGCCATCTCGTTCGGTACCTACGAGATGTAACTTTATAAGCTTTGTGCAATGTTTTCATTTTGAATCTCAGTTGGATTTTGTTAGAACTAAATAGTTGTAGCATAAGTAATGCACGTCTCAAACGTTTTAAACTTTAATTAAGCAAATAACAGATAAAAACATTACAGTTAATAACCAAATTAACCATTTTGACAAATAGTGTTTAATTTAACAATTAACTGCTGATAAAGTCAAGTTTCCATTCATTTCTTTCTGCTAAAAGTAATACATGATTTGAATTTGTATGAGCTGTCACAGTGTGTTTTCCAGAAGAGCGTTTCTTTACATTATATCAAACGATACCGTTTTGGTATTGTTTGTGTCGTCCAAAATGTAGAATCTTTTGTTTTTTATTGTCATTGTTTTACATAGTATGCAGGTATTGCTCGTCTCGTGTAATTTTGCCTCGGTTAACATTCTGTTTGTCCCATCTTACATTCATAGAAAACCAGTGAGCCTTGTAACTATCAGCAGAGTTAGCAATCTCATCGGCGAGTGTAAGCGAGATAAGTAATAAAAGTGTGTGGTATAAAACTATGCGCATGCGCGGAAAGCATTGAGGTCATTACTATCAACTCAGTATATGCTTTCGCTGACTGCACGAAGGACGTAGCAGTGAAAGCATCAAGCTCCCAGAGATCACAGATACCTACTTCGATGTAACATAAAGGCATAGGTTAGTGTTGGAGGAGGTTTACAGCACTGCGGCCAATACTTGGTCTAATTGCGCCTTTGTTACCTTAAGGGGAAAGGGATGAAGTGATAGATGACAAGGGTGGCCAGATCTGGTGGAGACAGGCACAACACAGCGGGGCATAACTTCTCCAGCAGAGCGCCCCTTCTATGCCTCCGTATACGTACTCTTGGACGGTTTCCAACGGAAGGTTCCGGTGCTAGAATAGAAACAGGTTCTCTCTTCAAAATACATCCTCCGCATATGCCGCATACCACCGTCCATTGGGCATAGTTCTGCAACCCTGAAGAAGAGGGGTGAGAAAATTTATGGTATTGCATAAGAATTCATCACAGCATTCTCCTATGGGCCAGGGAAAATACGAAAACCCCTCAATCAGGATGGTTGGTTACCTCTAGTTTTGGACCCGGGACCTCTCGCATTCGACCTCAGGCACTACCACAGTTACTCAGTATTATAGACACTTTCTTGAAGAATAGTAACGTCTTTCAGAGCTACATTCTATAAATGTCTTTTTGCACTCTTTGATAACGTGAATCGCATAAAGCATTGCAAAATTCTAAGCTACGCTTATAAATCCTATAGCTATCGTTACCTCCTGGCGTTACTTCTGGTTTCTCACCAGAAATCCCGGGTTCAATTGTCGGATAAAGTGTGGAAGTTTTTCTCTAATGAGATTCATTCCCTAGTCTCCTCAGAATCTGAAAGTATGAATGCGAGCGTGTTTCGTGACAAAAGCGACTAAATCCATTGTTAAATGCTCATCAGTTTACTTCGTGTTCCAGATATTTCCACATTTTACTTTAAGTAGATAGTAAAAAAAATCTGATGTGTTACACTCACATGACTTTCTCTACTCTTGTACAATCTAATTTTACAAACGCTTATTCTCCATATGCTTCATGTTAATCGAGATATCGAGATGTCAATCTTATTGGTAATTTTCTTGTAGATGCAAGGGAAATATGGTAGCTTTTAAGCGGTAGTCAAATATTTTAACGCTGGTTGCTATGTGGCGCATTCCATTCTCTTTGCATGTCCAGGACATAAAAAAATGAATAACGAATTTGAGAAAAAGTATAAGTATTGTAAAATTTAAGGAAATAACAAGCAATATCTCGAAAACGGTTCACTCAACAAAAGAAATGTATATGACATAAGTTGTGTATTTTAACGCGATCTACATTTTTTGTGTAGTAAAATTTTGTTTATCTCTTATGGTTTACCAGTTATGCAAAAGTCGTTCACAATGAAGAATACTTTTGGAGACATTCCCAGAAAATTCGAGATATACATTTCATTTCTCATGACATTATCTTAAACATATGATATTTTCATCAAAATCGTTAGAGCCATTTTTGAGAAAATTAAAATTTTCGAAAAATCTTCCATGTAAAGGGTAGTCTGGGGTGGGGGGATTTTCTTGAAAACCTTCGTGTCGCATCTCTGGAAGATACTGAACCTAAATACCAAGTTTGGTGCTTATCCGACTGTTCGTTTTTGAGTTATGCTGTTCACAGACACACACACACACACACACAGACACACACACACACACACAGACACACACACACACACACACAGACACACACACCGACATGTTTCCAAAAATGGTTTTTTTGGATTCAGGAGGTCTCAAAACATGTATTTCCGGTGAAATCTCGGTATCGAATTTTTGGGTGGAATGCAATACTTCCCCTACTTACTATACGTAGTAGAGAAAGTAAAAAAACCCAATAAAGACCTTTCCTAACAAAACCATTCTCCTATATTTTCCCTACCACTAGATATCTTCTTACTCTCCACATATGGACCATTTATCTTAATGTTGTCTTACATCTGTTTTCTTCTTCTCACTTAAAAGCAATCCCATCTACCATATCTTCCAGTGGATTCCTTAATAGCAATATCGTTTCATTTAAAATCTTAGCTAAATGATGATGATTATTATTGTTTCTTTGTTATAATTATTTCTAAGACATCCTTATTAATTATTTGTCTGTATATTTCATAGCCCTAATCTTCTCCATATTTGCATTTCAAACGTTTCATTCGATTTTCCTCATTTTGTCGCAATGTCCATGCTTCGCTCTATACACTGGCGCAGTCTATGTTAATCTTCGTCAAGCTCTAGTGGTTCTCTTTCTTCACACAGAAATTTTCTCTAAAATGCTCCTTCATGACAGTTATCCTATATTTAACTTCTGACAATAGTTCATTATTACAAGTTAATATACTTATGGTATCCCACTTGATCTCTTAACTCAGTGTAGATCTCTTCTTTGCTTTTCTACCAGTAAACATAATCTCTGCTATTTTTCTCTCCCTTTTACATATAGCTGGCAGTAAAGGAAGTACTGTATTTTACCCAAAAATTTGATATCAACATATCCTAAATCCAAAAATGGAGTACTTTTACAAAAATGTTCGTATGTGACTGTGTGTGTGTGTGTGTATCTCAAAAACGAAATGGCAAATAAAAAGAAAACTTGGTATTTGAATTCAGCATATTCCAAGGATGTATCACAAAGGTTTTCAAAAAACCCCATCCCAAACTGCCTTTATGGAAAAATGTCTCTTATAATTTTGATTAAAATACAATATTTTTAGATATTTGTATGTGCGAATATCTGTGAAGTCCTTTAGGTTCTGAACGAATTTTGTATAGGTACCTACTTTTGTACAACTTGCAAACCGTAAGAGATCGGCAAAATTTTAGTAGATATATATAGAATTTAGAATTTATATCAAATAATTGTTATGGCATTTATCATTTCAGATATAGATCTTTGTTGTTTATTACTCTGAATTTTCAAATCTTTATTTCTAGATTTTACTATTCGTTTTTTATTGGGGGTGTTGCTCTTTTTTTCCGTGCTCATGCAAAAAGCGTGTTTCAAATACATCACATAGCGACCTATTTTTAAAGATATAGTTATAGGCTATACAACGGAGGGGGACACCTCACTCACTGCGACCTACGTAGATCTATTGTGGCTACCACCCCCCAGGAGGAAGGGATGAAGTGAAGGAACCACAGGAGGCCACAGGCTGTAGGCAGATAGTCCAAGAGACGAGTAGAAGTCCCTAACAGCTCCAGGCTCGAAGACGCATCTCACTGCTGAGCTGCCTAGAGAGAGTGATGGACGACCTGTCGACCAAGCAGCATTCTGGTGTCCAGTCTTTCCTTTCAGTAAGCATCCCCGTTATCTTCCGGTAATGCTACACGCCACGAAACCTATAAACACAACTGAAACACGAGAAGGAAACGGAATAAAAGGGAAATGATGGTAAGGAAATCATGGTAGATGAGAACCAGACTAGCGTTTGCCTACCGACCAGGAAAACCACGAAAATCCCCAGGTTAGAGTGGGCGGTCGACGAGAATCGAACCCGGGACCTGCTGATTGTGAGCTTCACACGCTACCGCGGAGCCATCTTGATAGGATTTTAAAGCTGTAATTATCGCTTCAGCCTGCGGTATCCCCTTTGTACCCATAAGAAATGTAGATACCATAAAAGCATTTTTCTAAAAATTTATCTGGCTTAGCAAGAAGTAGTTAGAAGAATAAGTTTACAGAAGGGTGGGTAGGGAAACCCATGTGAATGTGACATATCTGATAATGTTAAATCTTCATTTCGTGCTCCTCGCTGTTCATTATCTTCCTTCACAACTGGAAGTGTCATGTAGTCAGCACATCTTATGCCTTTTATTATTCTTCTGCTTTCTACTACTCCTTGTTCTGGCAACTATTATGCACTAAACTCCCCAAGCAGTTACCGAATAAGATAGGTTAATTAATTAATTAATTGAGTTTCATTTATGGACGCTCTTTAACTACTATGGTTCTTAGTGTCCCATTAATACCTACCTATTGGGCGTGAAAGACCGGACATTTTTGCTCACAGACCTTTTCCTCAGGCTTGAGGTTCTTTTACGTGCCGTAAATCTACGACACGGGACCACCGCTTTACTTCCCTTCCGAAGGAAGCCATGCTAATGAGTTTTACCTACGCCCGAAAAAAAAAAACATCCCCCTCCGCCGTGTTTGAACTCGCGACCTCGAGGCTAGCATGGTACCTCTAGACCACGGCGACGACAGCAAGATGTGTGATACTGGACGTCGTTGCCATAGGCTTCTCCCTGTTCCACTTCTCTATGACTGGTCTGCTATCTTGACTATGAGTATCTTATTCTACTGCGTGACTAAATATGAAGCGTCTCTTTATAATCTATGCCAACTTTTTTCTAGAGTATTTATAAGTTTCTTCTAATGTACCTCGTCAAATGCCTTCTGAATCTTACAAATATCACTAATACCTTTGCTTCTTTAAGCATCCTTTTGCTATGAGGGTGCTGAAAATGTGTGTAAAATGAAAGATTTTACTAACACACCTTTAATATAGAAAACAGACTGAAAGAACCGCGTTAGCTTACTATATTGCTTATTTCTGGCAGATCCCGTATTCAAGTCTCATGTAATTAACATTCAGAATTGTTTTTTTCTGGCCTCCCCTAGTCACCAGCAAATCCATGTTGATTATTTCAGTCTATGGCCCAAATATCCACTCACAAATTAAAATATTTATTTGAGCATGTACCCATTTAAAGCCATCTGTCAGCAAGTTAGTCACTGACCACGTGCACCAAAAACCACAAGAGACCCCAGAAGTCTAAATCAGTAAAATATGTAAAATAGTTGGTACAGAAAGACAAGCTACTCAAGCGGATGGGGAGTTGGCAGTTGTATAATTAAGTCCATACGTATGACTCAGGAAAGCGTCGTAATATAATCCTGCAATTAAAACAGCGTTAAACAAGAAGAATGAAAGATTAATGCATAATCTGAAAAATAAAAGTTATAAATTAATGTATCTGTATTATGCAATATGACGGAAACTTTAATCGTCTCTTATCGGGTATGGCATCATAGTCCAGCTCTGCGATGTAGGGTTGACTCACAATTTGGTGGCCCCGAGTTCGAATTTCGGTATGGGTAAGTTATCTGTAATTGGCAGAAATGCAATTGTCAGACGAATTTTATTTGAATAAAAAACATTTCATTTGTCTAATCTAGAAGCACATACTTTTCTTATATGGATTAAAATTGAGTGGAAAAATAAAAATCTTAGAAACCTAAGGAGTTCTCCTTATCTTGCAAAAATAAATGAAGCACAATGGACTGATATTATCAGGTCGGTTAAAGGACGCCAAAATCACCCTTAAAACCATATTGTTGATCATTAAAACTATTGCTTATGCATATTTTAAACTCATAAGCCTATTATCATTTTGACAAGTTCTACATTACACCTACTTGTGGTTCAGTAAAACTCTATATCAGTAATCCCTACTTGGCAATATTTTTGTGCAAAAATGAAGTAGGACCATCCTTTATGAAAATAATTCGTTAGCAGTGTTGCTGTAAGCTTATAGTAACAGTATGAACAGTGTCATAGTTCGTTGTACATACTAATTTAAACTGCTGAACGGCTGAATTGTTTAAGAGAGTTTGTTACTGGCGGCCATGCTGTTAGTCCAGCAACTCATAATGAAGGACCGTCCCCACAGAAACAGGCCACCCTCTCGAGAGGTGAGGTGCGGTCCTGTAGCCACTCGAAAGGGAGTGAGGCCCTGCTCAGTGTTATTGCTGTTGAGCACGAGCCCATTGCCCCACTATTCACAACTCTCTCTCTCTCTCTCTCTCTCTCTCTCTCTCTCTCTGCAGATGCTCGACCCGACCCTAGTTTTGTTCCGAATTGACCATTCAACTGCGAATGTTGCTGACCATCGGACGGCCGCAAAAAATGGATGGAGGTTTGTATGCTTCCGGATGCTTGTCAGTTGAAACTACATTGAATAACGCCTTGATTTATACCTGGACTTCGGACAGACAGCCGCGGTACCAGCTGATGCAGAATGTTTGTTGACAACACCACACTCTCAAAGGAAGGGATGGTAGGAAGAAAATCGGTATATAAGTTCTTAACTAGCTGCCATACCTGGGGTTCACAAAAGAAACACTAGGCTTGATTCCCTTTCGGAAATGTTGTTTTAAAATGTTGATATAACGTTTGTTTGCTCAGTTTTCCAAATGTAAGAATTATAAGCGGGCTCTCTTAAGTCGAAAAACTTAAGCTTCATATTAAATATAAATATCTGCTTCTTTGCTACCAAAAAGGATTGTTGATTCTCGACTTAGTGTTTGCGTATGAAAGCATTTTCTTTGTTCGCTGTCAGAATAACTGTCATTTGTGTTGTCATCGTTGTTCCATAAGCCTAAAGCTGATTATTGGTCTTCACTACTCAACTGGAAACATTGAATTCAAGAGACACAGTATTCACATTTGACTGTGGTTAAATATGCTGTATTCTCAGATGTCATTCTTCACGATTTTGAATGTGTATTTCATCATGTAGGTTTCTAAGGATTTCCGTTATGCTCTGGATCGTCAAAGTTTCCTCTTTCCAGAAAGCGATCGCTCAGGGAAAGTTAAGGTCCTTTAGCCATTCCTTCTATTGTGCATATGTCGCTCAAGTTTGTCTTCTCGGTACTACCTATTCTTCCGATTCTATTATCTACCTGCGAGCTTGCATGTAGTTTATATTCTGCGTCCTTGTGCCCATAATGAAGTCAGCATGCAAAATAGTTGAATGAGATGATCTGCTATTATTGAAGTTGCTTAACGCTCGTTACCTAGTTGGGTCACAGAAGTTAAATTATTATTTTCCTCTTCAGATACTTCTCCTTAGTATTTTAATCTCAAATTTCCCATCGATTAAACACGTTTTAATCTTTAGGCCTCTTGATTATTTTTCTGTTTGTCATAGTAGTGACCAGCTGTGATACCGTTAAGAAAATTAATCTCTTGGAACTAAACGGTTCAGGGTCAGACAAACATTAATGTTATATAAAAGAGAAGTATTTTCAATAAAATGATATCTGGTATAGGTACTGCAGTGGCTCAAAAACTGCATAATGTATGTGCAATTTGATCAGACTTTTTTTGGAGGATACCACAGCACGTAAACACAGTTTGAACAATACTGCCAAAACATTCAGGGCTCTAACAGCATATAATTATACCACAGACCGGCGTTTCGACTTTTCAGTAAAGCATCTCTTTTGGGTGTAGTTGCGATAGAAAAATGTGCCTTAATTATTCCACTGACAGAGCTTTGGAGTAAGGTTGTGCTGAACATATAAGGACGATGATGTCAAAGATTTCAGTTCATTTAATCACCTTAACGACTCTCATCAGCGTCATAAGGGAGTCACCAGTATTCGGAATTTTATCCGCGAGTATGTTTTATTTGCCAGTAGGTATATCTACTGACATGGGATGTCAGTTGCCATCACCCTGGGGCCCATCAACTGGACATAGACAGACACCTCTCAACCAACTGTGCCCCCTGGAGCGACATGATGATGGGATTTTTTATGATGGGTTTAACGTCCATTTTAAAACTCAGGTTTGTAGAGTATATGAGTGAAATACGTACATATACATGATACTCAAATGAGTCCGGGACCACTGAGCTGTACCTGACATTTGTCAAGAGGATCAGGGAAAACATCTACACTCACTATTTCTATAGGTACTACCATGTGGGAATGATGATGAGGATGATGGTGATAATGATTTAGCTATTTCAGCAGCAACTACAAGTAAATGCCTGAATTACGAAAATTATTTTTCATAATTTGTTTAAAATAAAATAAATACTCCTAAACCAGATACTACTAAAGTTGGTTCACTGTAATGCACATATCACCTGAAAATAATGTATTTGCATATAACTCTTTGTTCGTTTTTTTCCCTCTCTACGCTCACGTTTCTATCACCCAGAACAAACACATCTGGCGATTTCTAGGTATTTAGAAGCAAGGTCTGTCGTTTACATTGAACTTGAATAATTAGAAGCTTAACTTACAAAATCTGCTTCTTTTGTTTGAGTGGAAAGACAACAAATATTCTTAAATTTGAAACTAGAAACCTTGTGTATAATAAGCCAGGTGCAAATAATGAAATGCCTTTAGCCTCAATTTTCTTTCACAGCAGCTTGTACTATTCAATCCAAATACATCTATCCTCGGATTTACTGTAGGTGGCATCTGTTAATGAATTTTGCCATCAAGTAGAGGTTTTATTTGCCAAAAATGCTCCTCTATGAATTGATTGGGGAGGAAATAAGCGCCCCTTAATTTGACGCTTAAAAGCGGGATCAGAGTATACACTTTTGAAGAAAAAGAAGGCAGCAGAAAATAATTGACTTGCATATAACCTTCCCCTTCTTTTTACGCAACAGTTTGTACTATCCATGCCAAACACATCTGACGATCTCAAGTCTGAAAGTTACCAATATGAGAAGCAGCATCGAGCAAGTGTTTCACATTACTGATGTTCCCCTCCCTTTCTTTTGGCTTTTCAAAGTTTTATCTTCTTGTATTTAAACTTTTTAAGATTTTTAAAGTTTGTATTTGTTTTATATGTGATGCAAGGGTAGTGCAAATAAAGGGGCAGGGGGAGATGACCACAGTGCAGGGGCACGCGCCTCTGTGTGCCGCCTGTCAGTTCACGAGTTAGAGGGGGCGGGTGCAAACAAGAAGCAGTGAGTGGTCAGGGGCGACAAAACCCGCCCTCCAGACCACGCCCCCCATCCTAACGGTTTCAGACCATAAGCTAAAAGGCGAGGGCGGCGGAGAAGGGGTCCCAGACAAATGTGGCCGATCGTATTAACATTAAGGAGAAGTGGGGCGGTAACGCGAAGCGAGGGGAAGGTGAGGGCGGGGAGAGGAGAAGGGTGGAGGGAGGGAGAGAGAGAGAGAACTGCTGTCTGTGTCACGCAAAGCCATGATGGATAAGCCTGCCACCAGAACAAGAACAGCGCAATTTTCAATACACCAATACCTCCCTCATTTATAACAAATTTTTCCGAAAACGAAGCGGCTTTCCTCTTCTTCTTCTTGGGTGCGGTCTGCATGTGTGTTAACCCTGGATCAATTGATTTCCTGCTCAGCGGTGACACGGAAGCATTTAAAATTCCGATCCGGTTTGCAATAAATTCTGTAGACACGGATCTTTTATTAATATGGCATGTTCTAGCCTTCGTGCCTTGGATGCTAAACAAAGTCTGAGATGCAGGAATTATTTCTGTGGGCCTGTAGGTATTCGCCTGTTTAATATAAGCTTGCCTGCTCATCTTAACTTTCGTACTGTATAAAACGATAGTGTTGTTTTGTCTGGAGTGTGATGCAAGGTTAGATTAGTGTATTTCCACTTCTTCAAGCAGTGAACTTTGCTCCCTAAAAGTAGGCTTTAGGGCGCCAGTAGACCTTAATTTATCATGTTTTTCATGTTTATAAAAATGGAAATCGTATGGCTGTAACACAGTTATTATGGAGAATGAAATTTAAGAATGTGTATTTAATCCTTTTAATAAGTAATATTAATGATTATTACAAGAATCAGTTTACAGTTCACTGTTTATTACCAGCGCCGGTTGACCTAAAGATTATTAATGGAATGACGTAAAAGGCATTAAAAATGACCCAAGGTGACACAAATTTTACTTAAAATGACATATTGTATGGACAAGCTAGCATAGTGTTTCTTTTCAACTTCCGTGTCTCACAGCACTGCGAAAATACAAAATCAGTTTTGGGTTAGTTTTCGAACATGGTACTGACTGAAACTGAAGTCCAATCTTGTAGATACTGTATATGTATATAATTTTGTATAGGTAGATACTTGTTTTCGTATGACTGCTTTTAGGGTGGTCTTCTAGACAGCACGATGATTGCTGTGCTCGCTATGCTGCTGTGTTATGAATCGTTTCTGTTGCCACTCAATTCCAGAGTAAAATACCTACCAGCATTTGCTGCAATTTACCTAACCAACAAATTGGTGAACAATCTTGTTCTTGTTTAAAGTATTTCACTTTCGGCATTAATGAGAACTGATTCTTTAAAGCCATCCTACGTAAGCGATCGTTATAGACCCATTATATGTAAAGCAAAAAAGTTAATGCGTAACACAATCACATATTCACATCTAGCAATGCAATGGCGTGTCGCACGAGAGGGGTGAGAGAGAAAGAGAGAGTAAAAACAAGTAGGAGAGAAATGGGGGAGAGGGGGAATGAGAGAAAAGTGCTTCAAAAGTGCAAAAATTGTCTAAAAATGTAAATTGTCACAAAAAAGCATAGTTGACTTAAAATTATATCTACTCTATTTTAAAACCAGAAAACCGTTATCAGAATTGATATTCAAGTCACCAGCTATATGATGTGCTATTAAAAGACAAGGTATCATTAAGATGTGTGTATTGCACAATAAAGGTTAGAAAACAAGAAAGACATTAAAGATTTCATTATAAAAACACTTTTTTAGACTTAGACTTATCGAAAACAAAGTTCTTCCGCGTGAGTTTTAATGTATTTTAATTTCTAAGTAGTAAAACTCAACAATTACAATAGAGGTTATCTGTAAAACAACATATTTTTTATATTTCAGTAAATCTTCATAAGCAATATAGGTAATAAACGTGGGCAGCGTCGTCATTGTCTATATAGGACAGCAAGCAGTAACATTGTCCTAAAAGAGTATTCGTTTCTCACCCAGAAAACGCTGCCGAAGAAGAGACCATAAATTTAAATGGCACGCGACCTCATTTATGCAAGAGACCAGCGGTTGTGGTGAGGTTTTCTATTCGCAGACAGTAAGTTGGCATTTTAGCATATGAATTTGTAGCACCGTGTCTTACACCTAATTATGTAAATTAGCAAAATTGTTTTAGAAACTTGCCCGAGCATGTTAAGAAAGTGCAGCAGGCGACAGCTCAAAACAGAAATTCACGTGTAAAGTGTTATAGGTCGCGTCACGCATTTTGGCGTGTGAAAATTTTAATGGAAAGCTACGATGCGAGTCATTTACCGTATAGATGTATGACACATACGGGCTGCAGCTCAAAGAATGGTGCAAGTTGAGACGGGAGTTGTATACAGTGGAAGGAACTGGACAGAAGGAACCACGTGCTACTTGCAAGGGAGGTATTGAAACATCAGGGGGCTGGCTGACTGGACTAGCCCTGAAGGTCATACGCCAATATCCCTGGCGAGACCTATACTTAGGCGTGTGGTTAAATACCCAAAAAAATACAGACTCAAAGAGCTGAAGGGGATTGTGGGTGAAAATGTCTAACTTTTCTGAAAAATTAACTTTTTCGGTTTTTTTGTCAGAGACAAGTGTATCAATACTATTTTATCTAGATATTCCTGGAGTTTAAAGGTCTTAAGGTACTTGGAACCTTAAGAAATGACGTTTAAAAGGACTTTAAATTATGCTTTCCCTAGTTTTATTTTTGAAGCAGTACTGCATTCAAAGTTTGTCTGCTCCTACAAATTGCAAACGATTAATTTATAATTTTTACTGGATGTTCTACAAAATGTGTTTTTTTTGCACAGGTGAATGGTACCTACTGCAGGATTTCTTAAAAATATTGGTCAAAATTTACAGAAGGAGCTCGATTTTGAAAACGTGCGTTTTGTTGTGTCTGTTGTCGAGCTCAAGATAAACTCTGATGCACTATAGCTTCCTACAGAGAGAAATATCTGGTAGTCCGTCTTGCCGATTATTCCTCTGCCACATATTTAGTTGTTCTACTATCTGTTCTTTTATCTTACAGCTGTTAGGTTAGAGTATTATGTAGAGTTGTCGTACCTATAATTAGGCCGACATAGCATCCAGCGAAGCACGTGCAGAGAAACACAACAGTAAATCTGTATATCAATCTGATTTATATCCTTCCATTTACTTTTAGTGATTTCATCGTTTTAGGTACTTTGTGGATTTTTGTTTTATTCTCTACTCTCAGAAAATTTAGGCTGTTTTTTGACTTTACGCCTTTAGAATTTGAAATTTAAAGGACAATCTCTTTAAGTTTGTCGTTTCAATATTGTATTACGTGGTAATAGTAAAATTGAATTACTTTGTGACTCATAGAGTAAAGAAAACGTAAAAAATGCTCAACCTGAATGAGAGATTATTACATTTAAATTCATTCACTCATTAGCTGTTTATCCTCCTCTTATGTAGGACTTACACCCCCCAGGACTTACAAGCGGGTGCCTGGGGTCAGAGGCCCGTCGAGGAGCAGACACTCATGGATCAGACAGAGCATCCAGGATGGGTGATCAGCCCGATGCCTGGTATGGGATGAAAGAAGTAGATGAAACGAAATGTTAGTGAAATGGATGAAAGGAAAGGTGATAATGGAGCAGTTGGTGGAATGAATGGCGGGGGAAACCGGAGAGCCCGGAGAAAACCCGCCCAGACGCCGCTTCGTCCACCACAAATCCCACATGCAGGTCCCTGGGATTGAACCCGGGCCGCCTCGGTGGGAGGCGAGCGGTCTAACCACTCGGCCACGCCGCCGATTATTACATTTAAAGTTATCAGAAATAAAATGTATGTTTTAGCTGCTATAACCGTTTGCACTTTTCTTTTAAACTGCATAGGTCTAACTAGTGGGTGGATAACACTCCTGATCCCTCTGTGTGATGTTCGCGTACGTTAGTGTCTGACAATGAGATGGCATAGGAGGTATGAATATTTTCTCCCTATGGCAGTTCACAGCCTCCCGTTTTCAAGGCAGAAACGTAAAACAGTAGCTTAATGTTCATTATAAACCGTGACAGCTTTTAAACTGCGCTTTCACCCCACCCTTTCGTTTCATCATAGTAGTTGTTTATACGTATCTCCTCCGTACTCACTCGGAATAGATTATACCTGGCTATAGTTCTTCATGGATTTTTATTTCTCTATTGAACTGCAGATATGTTCTTGATTTCTTCACATTCATATAGCCACTTCCTCTATTGTTGTAGAAAAATGTACCTACATATTCTTCTTCTGGTTTTGTATGGAAGATTATCATGGCCGGTAATCCGGATTCGACAAAAGAATATTTCTATTGTTTGTGAAATTCGAAATTTTCTTAATTTGTTCTAATTCTTATAAAACTAGGAAAGTTTATGCATATAATAGATACATAAGGTAACTGTAGATAATATTTGTACGAACAAAATTTGGAAACGGTATAAAACTAAAACTTGTCTATTACTGTAAAAAATGCATTCAATTAACAAATATACAAATCACAATTTACTTTCGTATATAGATTTTTCATTTTTACATTCTCTACACGTAGATAGTAGGTAGAGAAGGCATTGCATCCACCCAAAAAATCGGAAATGTATGTTTTGAGGCCTCCTGAATAAAAAAAAAAACATTTTTATAAAAAGGTCCATGTGTGCGTCCTGTCTGCCTGTCTGTCTGTCTGTCTGTCTGAGTGTGTGTGTCTGTGTGCTGTGAATAGTATAACTCAAAAAACGAAAAGTGGGTCAAGTACCAGGTTTGGTACTTAAGTTCAGTATCTTCCAAGGATGCGACACGAAGATTTTCAAGAAAATCCCCCCCTTGCAACTACCGTTTGCAAGGAACGTTTTTCGAAAGTTTCGAATTTCTAAAAAAACTGCTTCAATGATTTTCATTAAAATACTATATATTAAAGATATTTACATGACAAATAAAATCAATATCTTGAATTTTCTGGGAATAACTTGTACAGTCCTCTTCATTCGGAAGGAATTTTGTATAACCTTTTATAGTTGGTAAACGTTAAGCGATAGAGGAAAAGTATCACACAAAAACCGTAGATCTCTTAAAAACACACAGTTTATTCGAAGTAAGTTTTTTGTGGCACAAGCCATATCTGAGATATCCGTTATTAAATGTTAGAATTGTTCATTACTTGGTCACTCTTTGAAGTACTGTCAACATTCAGTTGTTTCTCGCAATTGCATGGAAACCGTATGGAACATTAAGGCCAGCGTAAAGCGTCCAGTTCGTAAACGTTTGACTGTCCCTGTTCTCTTTGTATCTATAACGAAATGTGTAATGTAGCTGTTTTTGCAAAGGTTTATTTGAATTAAATGTTGTAGACAGAAAAATAAGCTTTGGTAAGAATAGTTTGTATACCGACTAATAAAGATACAGGGTAGAGAAAGTCATGTGAATGTATCACATCAGATTTTTCTATATTATTTTCATATTTTGAGGCAAGAGTTTATAGATGTTATGATCTTTTAATTAAAATTTTCGGTACTGCAAGAAACTACGCTCCATATTTTTCGAAAGACAATTGTATAACTTAATGTTTCTTTTTCAGTGACATAACTTTCACACGCATCCTTTTGTGTTATTCTCCTTCAATTTGTGCAAACCTTTATATTCCTTGTGTATTGCTCATACCCTTCATTTATTTCATATCTTCACTGCTCACAGCCTATTTTCTTACGTTCTTAACTACTTCCTGGAATCTAATTTAGTATATACATTGTTTTTGTGCTAACATGTCGTATTTACATATATTCAAGTATTGTTCGCTCTAATAAGTCAAACAAATCGATATTGTGTGCTGCAGGGAGTTATTCAGATGGTTAACATAAATGTCATGAGTTGTTAGATGCAGTGAGATCAAACGTTCTCATAACTTTGCTATTTTCTAATTCATTTAGAATTAAAATATGTTGCTAAATTTTTTGTAAGTTTCTAGTTAACTTTAACTTTGGTTGTTGTGACTTAGAATTAATTAACCAGGTACTCTCACTTCAACATTCTAGCACAGGCATGCCATTTTGTGATGCTTGGTGTCATTCTCCTCCTTTCTCCCTCCAACATCGTGTGTTGCGGGTGGTCGGACTTTACGGAAACTACTTGGACGGTAGGCAAACCGAAGAACAAAACAGTGGAGCCTCGTGTCCGCTCCAATGGCAACCCTGATATAGCACTAAGTATTCACCAAGTACATTTAATACTTCTATTAACAGAGCTGATAAGCAACTAGCAGTTAACAGAATATGACAGAAATGAAAGCATTTATAGAATATGAAGACTTTTTCGCAGTTTTCGTTTCCCTTTCTGCTGGACTCCCCACATTTCGAAATGTACATATTTGCATTTTCTTTCCTTCACCTTAAGTATAATAAATATAACATTTCAATTCAATCCTAAATGCATAAATAACACACTTACATGACCTGCTCTGCCCATTGCAACTTCACATAATGCATTACACATTCATACAGGTAAAAGGTGATCACCTATTCACGTTATGTTACTCACGATGTACTTTTGACCAGAAATAATCTCAAATAAAGCAATATGGACAAGGTTCCATGCACAGTATGGAAAACAAAACACAGGGTTTAACAAATTGGTACTTAAAATGCATTTACTCCATCCCTGAGCAGGTCATGGGGAAGAAGGAGAGGTCTGTTATATCTGTAGTTGGCATAACAGCGGGAGTGCTATTATAAAAATGCAGTTACAAGATGCAATTACTTCCCTGCTTACAAAGCAAATAAGAAGAAGGAAATAGCAATTTACGCTCAGAAGGGCATAAATAAATTACGTGCTTACCATGATACATCCACAAATCTTTTTAACAAAAGTATTAGATCTTCTTTGTGAACCTTTATTGGACACATTATGGTTCTTTGTGTGCTGTCATACAACATTTCCTAAACAAAGGCAGTTTGCACCTGTCAAAAAAGGAGTTTCACGTTTGGCCCCTTGATAAATAATTGCTTCCCAAGAAATAAAATAGTAAGCTGTACATCACACGTGCTCTTTCAACTATGCTTGAAGCTCAGCATGATACACATTGATGTAAAACAGAAAATTAGGAAGGTAATAGTGATTTATAACTTGAATACACCTTAGAAAAAACATACAAAAAGTCTTAAATACTGAACTTTCCTGGATGGCAGTAAAGGGGGAGAATATAAAAACATAAATGAATCAGGCGACTTGACCCAACAGAGTTTCAAACCTCAACCTGAATGAGAATCGTTATCTATTGCAGCGTTCACTAAAATGAACGTTAAAACTCGTTTCTCAATGCTACTATAAGGACAGGCCAGGCGAGAGAAAGTCATAATGTATGCTTTTTCGTTTTACTTTTCCTTATTTCGTCATTAGACCGGGCAGTCCATACCAGACGATCAATGAGTTAATGGAATGAATGGGAAAATGAGCTCGGGAACCTAAAACTATGTGATAAATCTAAGGATTGGGGAAAAACTCTTCATAAAACCCAGCTGAGCCATTCAGGATTCAGATCTGGATCCTCTAACGTTTTTTTTTTCCCCTCAGCTCTATACCGGTGATTCATAGCATCATATGACATGGAGATAGGATTGTCTGCGATAGATGACGGATAGCTTTAATAATAATAATTTTTCGATGTATTTATCGGATTTTAAGATAGTTTTTGCGAATTCTAAAAAGACAGACGCAATCGAAAATATTTAAAATAGATTTATTACATGCTATAAGGAAATTCATACTGTATTTTACTGTTTCCTTTTATATAACAACATTTCAGAACCTTAAACCTTAATTCAAACATTTAAGCAAGAATGATGTCAAATCCCTCTAATTTAGGTTAAATTGGTTCCTTCTTCCGAAATTAACATTGTTGCTGGTCTTCAACTTTAGTAAAGTCATTCTTTATTTTCTCTGTCATGGTTAATTTAAAGATATGTAAACCACCACAATGGCTTTGCCTCTATATAGGACTGAGAAAAATGTGGAAGGAATTTGATTATCGCACTTTTGTGCTTGGCACTCCCTCTTGACAGCATCAAAAGAAACTGCTAATTTGCAAATATTAGGTGCGTTCAAAGTGGCTATCACACTTTGGTGTTACTTTCTTAAGACACAGAGAGCAGTTCTGCTATCTGATCTTAACTTGTGTATCACAGTTTGACGGTCCACGTGGAGCTGAAGAAGGATGTTATGGAGATGGCGAATATGATCATGAAGCAATTATTGCTAGTCTGAAAGTCAGGGAAAAACGCAGACGCCGCTATGACTACCTTAAGAGTGCTGCGATTGAACACGGGTCGCCTTGGTAGGAAGTGCTCTATTTGACAACTTGGTTTTATAGGGGAATAAAATAGAGCACCGAATAAAATGTTTTATCACAGCGAAGCGCTGTAAAGCGACCAAAGTTCGTTCTGCATAGTTTGAACCACGCCCTTGGTGGATTATAAATGACCTCCAAGCCGGTGCCGAAATCAATCTTCATATTCCATTGGGACCATCCACTTTGCATAGAAGTAGGGGTGTATGGACTATTATAGTCGGAGGCGAAGTGTGGATTTTTATAACGGGTATACTGAGCTGTAAGGTGTTGTAAATGTAGATGCTGTAGATGTATCTTATTTGGAACTTGTATTTGATTTGCATTCAAATCTTCCCTTTTATTCAAGTAAGTAAGAAAGAAAGAAGCAAATCACTTATAATAGGAAAGTCTATCCTGAGCGAAGATAGTTTGGTTCCTATTTTATTCTTATTTTGTTGACTTCTGTTTAATTCTATATACTTCTTTGCTATGGATTATATTTCTATATTATTACTTCATGATATAAACAATCAAGTGGCTGTTCCGCTTTCAAGGTTTTCCAGACATCGTTTCCTGGGTCTGCGCAAAGATCTCCTTCCTTTAGGATTGTATTTCATTGTTTTTTTTTTCAAGTCCTGTGCCAGGCATTCCTTTGACGTGTTCTTTCCACTCTTGTTTAAGATCCTTTAGATAATCAACTATTCATATTAAAAATACTTGTACTCTCTTGTTATATGAACTTGTTTTGTGCATCCTTTATATTCCTTAAAATTTCTATAGCACTATATTTCTCTATTAATTAACTATTTTTTTTTTCTTTTCTTATATAAGATATTTATATGTTGCGTACTAGAATAATTTTCGCGTTTACAGCAGCCTTGAGTTTTCATCGTTATCCTAGCAACTGTTAGACACACATGAGAAGTAAGGGTTAAGTTTAAGAAGCGCAGGAGGATTTCGCACCGTTATATTAGGAGTCTATTGTTCCTACTAAACCTCCAAGAGGAAGGGCAACTGGATCTGACGTCAGCAGGCGCAGCGCAGCTGGATCCCTAACATTTCTAGGTCTTAAAATCCCCTTCAATGCCTGCCCCCGGGAAAACGATGGAAAGTTCTCTCCTTAAAGCACATCCACCGCACGCGCCACACATCACCAAACATCGTACCTTGCCCTGCAACCCATTTTGTTGCTCCCTCTTGATCTTCGTGCTCAGCGTTACTATCTGACAGAAAACATTAATCTGCTTTCATTTCAATTTTGCACTCTTCTTTTTAGAAAAGATTTTTAACAAAGATGCACAGAATTTCCCACTCTACTTTCTACCTGATTCCATCCCCACACACAGCTTTCCCTTGTACCGGCTGATTTTGTTGCGCAGGTTGGTGCCGTTTTTGAAAGACTAGTTATATAGTGTAAGGACTAGAGCTAACCATTCTTACACCTGACTTTAATTATCTATGAATATTCTAGATATATACATAATTTTAAAAAATAATGGGCGGTACTTACATGCTGAATAAGGAGACAATATCTGTTGGGAATAAAATTAAAATTGTTTAATGAAATGACTTACTCCACATTCATGTGTTTCTACAACAAGTGCATAAATATATAGTTTAACTTCAGCACATTATTATTTTTAATTTCTGCATACGAACCAGGTAATTTAGAGGCTACATCCCTATAGAATGTGGTAGCAGCAGTCCACGTTAAAAATTTAGTTGCTGTTAATATAGTTATTGTTAAAATATTATTGTTATTATACCGTAGTGCAGTCATTTTATTCTTCTTGCAAGCTACACCTACGGCCAACAAGCTGGACTAGTTTTAATGAGCGTGATGTAAACAAACAAAATCAGATGACCTTGCCCAAAGGAAATCAATTTTCTATCAAAATCCTATTTCATTTGTTTAATAAAACGTATTAATAACTACCGCACTATTTTAATAATATTAATAAATGCACTAGTTTTAAAATTAAGATGAAAATAATGTTAAATAATACACTAGGTTTACCTTATAAAAAGCTATTTCTGCAGTTTCTGAAATTCGGCAACAACTTAATGAATATTGCTCAACTTTCCTCTCAAGGTGAACCGCATTAAAGGCAAGTCAAATATCCGTATATGCATCTACTCTTGAAAGAGGTGAGTGTGAGAGAACAATAGGGGTTCGTGCCTGACCAAAATTCCAATTGAAACCGGAAAAATGAAGCAGGCCTTTCACGTCTTCTTCAAATGAAGATGTCAGGGGTTCTTAGCTGCTATTTTAGAGTGAATAGAGAATAATATATTGAAACATTTTAGAATCTTTTTTACAAAAGTACCACGTCGGCACCCTGACACACTCTTGCTCGATAACCCTGGTAATTTATAATGCCAGTGAGTTGAAACACTACTTTGAGCAAAGCTCCAGGCCTTATGCTTATTTCTTTACTTTTCCTGGTAAGTGTCCGTAACCAGACACTTTAACTTTGTATAGAAGTTGTTTCTAGTTTATTAGAGCTCTTTTATCTACGTTTCTCCATTTTTATCAATAAACGTATACCTGCAATCCTTCATTCCATTACATTAAATATCTTGTGCTTTGCATCTTCTTGCCCTCAGATATGGACAAACATCTTCTCGAAACTAATTTCTTAATTTCTTGATAGGATAAAATATGCAAACTATTAATTACTTTTACTTATTACCATTACATATAACAGAATCAAACTGTATCCTAAAATATCAAAAATTCTTGTGCATCATACACTAAAATGTAGTAAAGTAAGCTAAATTATAAGCTAATGGGTTCATATCCCATCTATAGAGTTCACACTCTCTTTTCTAGTGCCCAACAATTCGATAAAAATCCTCTTTTTAATAGTAAGTATCCTGTATCAGCAAAAAAAATTCTTAGGATATAGCGCCCAGTGCTGGAAAGTGAAAAAAGCGCCCATTTTGGTTCTCTGGTCGCCAATTTTTCCTTTATCATAATATATGATATAGTTTTATTTTTACTCCAGCTTTTGTATGTGTGCTAGGTTTCTAAAACGTTTTCGGGTATGGGTATTTTGATTATAGGGGTCGAGTATTTTTGTGATTGTTTCATCAATACATATGCATATGGCCTTCTTTTGGTGGCATCCAATCTCAAAACCGCAAGATTTCTTCATAGCTGGGTCAGGGGATTGTAGCGGTTCGGAGTTGCATGAACTAACAAACTCAGCTTGTTCCATCCCTCCACCGAGTTGCTGGTGCTGTGCTTCAAGCCGTAGCAGTATCAAACATCGATTGAGACTCTTGAATTCTGAAGCCATTGATCTACAACGAACTTGTAGGCATTCGTGAGCTCTTCGTTTGTATGTGTCGAACTTTTGAATCTTTGACCAAACGACCTATATTAGTGGTATTAGCACCAGATAGATGTTTAGTTTTTCTTAGTTTTAGGCCAGTCTTTTGCCGAGTAAAACTTGTATTGTCTACCCTCACTTGGACTATACCTGTTTAGTTGCAAAGTTATATTCCCATAATCACTATTCTAAAGGACACTATCCTAGACTGGACGCTTTTTCCCTATACATAGCCCATTGATAGGGAGTATTTGTCCTGGGTGCTATTCTTTCATTTTATAGTAGTGTTTAATGTCCATGTTTACCACATACAGCCCCAAAAGAGGTTGACACTGGTGATATATGAAATGAAATAACTGGAAAAGAGCATTTGGGAAGGAAACGTTTCGGGCCTAGGTTTACGGCATCTTCCAGCATTTTCCAGTTATAACTGAAGAAAGCCTGGAAAAAGCCTCTTAGTAGGATTTGAACCGTGGACTCCTGTTCAGGAGACCGTGCCTTAATGACCTCGGCTATCCATGTCGGTGCTATTTTCCCGAATTTCCCCTAACTATACCAACCCTTCTCTTTTTTCTTTGCTAACTTTACCTAACTAAAAGCAAAGGTGAATAAACCGTGCTCTGCTACAAAAATTAAAATGGAACTTGCATACAAAAATAACATAATGTGCCTCATGCATTGACTAATGAACTGCACAGAGCCCACTTCCATTAAGATCTGACAGCAGCGGCTTTAGATACGAGGGCTCTTTCGTCCTACTTTTCCATCAGAGTTTTAATTCACACTTACTCTTCAGATAATGTAATTCTTCAAATTAAGACTTGCGGTATAAAGGTTTCTCTATCGTCCCAGTGTCTCCTCTTCTAACGGTCTAGGACAGGTTTGCCACTGCAGCGGATACAAGACTTAACCCATCCCTCTGTTTTCTTCTTCGGTTTGCCTACCGTCCTAGGAGCTTCTATTAGTACTTTGTTGCCGTAAAGTCCGATCACCACCAACACACGAAGTTGGAGGGAGAAAGGAGGAGATTGATACCGAGTGTTACAAAATAACATGATTGCTCTAGGATCTAATACTATTGTGGTTCCTCAAACTTCACCAGATAACCAGTCGTAGTATGGACACGATAGAATAAGCAAGTTCAAGTCTGAGTGACACAGTCTGAAGCAGAAACTTTGATGAATATTTTGAGATTAAATATATAACATCTGCATGTGAGTCTTAAGTCACAAATAAATAAGCCCGGTGGTCCAGAAATTTCTCATTGGTCCTAATGTAATATTACCAGGAGCTTATAATGCTTCCAGGAAAGAAAACACAATTGAAATAAATCCACCACTTCGAATCTCAAAAAAAAAAATTCTAAGTTCATGATTAATCTACTCTTTTTATGTTTGTTTCATAGAAGTGTGGAGCAGTAAGGGCCAATTTAAAATACAAAAATCACACCTGCATTGCCAACAGGTTTCGGCTGTAATTATGCATACATCTTACCCTATGTTGCCGATAAATAGTGGTATTGAATGAGGTCTAATGATTATATTGGGTTAAGATTGTAATGCAATTAATAAAATATGAAACCAAATTAAAGTGCAAAATAAAACAATAAACATCACGGGCATGCGCAAACAATAAAATATAGCACATGGTGCTTTTAACTGCTTTATTTCTAAAATAAAAATGTTTCAACAAAGTATTTTCTGTTAGCCGATATCCGTTTCTAACGAAATTGGAAGAAACATTACAAGCTACATATGGAAAATCAAATTATTTTAAATATATCTACAATTCATAAGAAATTTCAAGGAAACCGGAGGCGCTTTTTAAAAAGAAAACGTAGTGTACAAGGTAAATATATTATCTACATGGGGAGATTCAGAGGGTAAACTCATTGTTCATTACCCATATTGTATAAAAGGCAACACTAGCACCAACTTGGTAAAGCATTGTGATTTTGAGCAAGTCGTTGTTTTGAAGGAATACGTTTTTAATTTTAACTTCAATTTGGGTATTTTCTCATATTCACAAAATGAACTTCTTACATTTGTAGTATTATTCTGAAAACCTTTTAAAGGAAGTGTAGAGCACTCATCTCGTATATCAGAAACTAAACTAAAGGTAATTTTGGCATATACAAGCTATTATTTAGGCAACCAGTATTTAGATTTTCATATAGGTGTTCAAAAGCAAGTAGGTATATTAGTATTCCGTGTACTTTCTGTGACAATGAGATATAATATTCAGTCTAGGCCTATAATAAACCTTCTTGTCATTTTACTTGCTCTACTGGTATAGTAAATAGGAGAAGTATTGTATTCCTCCAAACATTTTTTTGGATAATTGAGATTTCATCAAAATGCATTTCATCTGAAAAAAATCATTTTTTAGAAAAATATCCGTGTCTGTATGCGCACGCGTGTGTGTGTCCGTAAACAGCATAACTGAAAAATGAAAAGACTGAAAAATACCCAACTTGGTATTTAGGTTTAGTACGTTTCAAAAACGTTACACAAAGATTTTCAAGAAACTCCCCACGCCAATTACCCTTTACATGGAAAATTTTTCGAAGCTTTTTATTTTCTAAATGATGGCTAACGATTTTGATTAAAATACCATATATTAAAGATAAGTACATAGCAAATAAAATGTATATCTTGAATATCCTGTGAAGGCCTTTTCGTTTGTAAGGAATTTTGTATAATCTTGTATAACTGGTAAAAGTTAAGCAACACACGAAAACGAACAACTCAGAAATGTATATCTCTTTAAAACACACAATTTATTTCAAATAAGTTTTTCTGGCATAAGCCATTTCTGAAATATTCGTTATTAACGGTTTGAATTGTTCAATACTTGGTCATTCTCTTGAAGTCCTGTCAACATTCAATTGTTTCCCGCGATTGCATCGAAACAATGTGGAATTTTAAGGCCAGTGTATAGCGTGCAGTTGACTATCGCTGTTCTCTTTGTATCTGTAAGGAAATATGTAATGTAGCTATTTCTGCAAAGGCTGTAGTAAGAATAAAATTCATCGTTCTTCCACACAAGCCGTGTAGGACAATGCTGGAAAGGTTGAATCAGACAACTGAAAAATTCAATGCCATAGCTGCGATTTGAACCACGGATCTACTAGATTCCATACGGTTGCTCTAACCAACTGAGCTACCATGGCAACATGCCGGTAGTACATTGAATTCCCCAGCTGACTCGCATTTTTCCTGGTGAATCACAAGAAGTAATAGGAAAGTTTGTGCACCCATCAATAAACGATAGAGGGCGAAGAAAGTCATGTGAATGTATCACATCAGATGTTTGATTTTGAAATATATCTAATGTTTAAGTGTGCAGGTAATGGATTACACTTCAGTAAGAAATAGCGTTTTGAAAACAGTTATTTGTATTTAGATAACATATGAGTGTAGATAAGTAGTGTTATGTCTTCATTAAAGAACGTTAAATCGAATTTGTATGAAACTTGGCATATTAACATTATAAAGAGAGAAAATGTGTGAGCGTGTGTGGAGCGCGAACGCTCAGGTAAGTCAAACGATGTTGATTATTCTCTCACTACTGAAAACTTTTTCTGAAGGATATTTCTGACACCTGTTACAAAATGACCTTCTAGTCCTAAAGTGGAAATTGGGAGCCTTAAAATACTCGTATTTTAAAACTGAGTTATTGGAGAGAGCCAGAGAGAGTTGCATATCACGTTTATAAAACCAAATTTCCCTGCAATTTGTTCAAATTTTATTACACAAACCTTTTTCTATTTTTACCTCCTATAGGATCCAACGAAAGTAGAGTAGCCTTCCTCACATAGGCTACTTTGTAACTCTTAAATCAACCGTCATACTTTCAATGTCATGTAAGAATCCGCACTGTTAAGCCAATATGGTCAAAATACTGTGCTTACATCTATGTTACTAATCTGGCAAAAATAGTAGGTTAGCTTTCAACCTCTAAAGTCTACCCAACTCTTATTTTCAATCATATAGTATCCTCAAAATTTTAAAAACTACCCTTACCTTGTATAGACAAAATTGTACTGCTTAGCCAGTTAGTCATTTGTGCACTTGAGCAATAAGGTTTGGCGAAAATTATAAGATAACTTACAACTTCAAGAAACTGCCTCTTCTCATATTTTCAAGATCTTATGACAAATTTTCGCCATATGACCAATCTGGATAAACAAACTGAACACTCACGCTTTGGGTACGAGTGAAAATTTTAGGATTATTCACGACTCTCAAAAACCACCCGATACTTATTTTCAAACCGTTACTCACAGAATGAATCCATGCATTGCTAGGAAGACAGCTAGTTATACATGAGTGGGCATAGGAATTTCTAAGCATTAAAATCAAGACGAAAGGAAATAAAGTTGAACTGTTACTGAACTTAGGCAGGGATGTCGCAGGTAACAAACCAACCTCATCCCTCGTACAGTCTGTTAGTATTTGCAGGCAGCACTCACCAGACCGTGCTTACCTTGTAAGTGTACCTTGTTTAAATTGTTTGTATTGATGTAGCGGCGGCACCGTGGCCGAGTGGTTAGACCATTTGTATCTCTCTCTTTCACCAAGGTGGCCCGGGTTCAATCCCAAGGGCCCGCATGTAAGATTTTTGTTGGACGAAGCAGAGTCTGGGCAGGTTTTCTCCAGGTTCTTCGATTTTCCCAGCCATTCATTCCACCAGTTACTTAATCATCACCTTTTCGCCTTCATTTCATATCATCTTCTTCCTCACTCTCATAGCCGGCAACGGACCAATCCCCCGTTCCTGGTTGTTCATTCTCTGATTCAATGTTCGCCTGCTCCTCGACAGGCCACCTAGGCCTGTAAACACTAGGAGGGTAGGCCGAAAAAGTAAGTATTGACGTAATGGTTTGAGTATAGGTAGAGTAGAGTAGGGTAGAGCACGTTGAGATACAGAGAACCTCGCACTGCGACCATTAGAAGCTTTTTGTGCTGTCCCTTATATCCAGTATGGAAACTCGCGGACACAAATACTCATACCCATTGAGAGATTAGAACCCGCGACCCTTTGCGCCACTAAGTGCCGAAGTCAGATTGTAGGTAACTGAAGCCAGCTACTTAAGAATTCCTATGCCTGTACAAGTACCACTTCCAAAGATGGATGTGAACACTCGAAAACAAATAAAATGTTTACTTTGTGTAGATGACAGAGAAAATAATTGATTGCTTGATTTGGAGTCAATATTATACATGTGTCAAAGCAGTCTGATGTTTGTTCTAAGGAGTATTTTGTTACCTTGAAATATTTTGCAAGACCTGCCTTCAATGTTGGTTATCGAAAGGCCATGATGAAGGAGCCGGAGGGGTTCAGCAAACCTACTAAAGTTATTTCCATTTTAATCTCTTGTTGATAATTTAGGTGCAGAGAATTCCGAAAGCAACTCGCTAATTCCCCTTGTCTGAAGCATTGGCACAGTTTCCAACTCCGAAGCAGTTGTAGTAAAATCTTGTCAAAATGGTTCTGCAAGGTTAATCGTGCTTCTTTCCACTTAAAGAACTCCACAGCAGCTACGGAGGAGTGGGACGGAATGAATTACAAAGAATGGAGGAAAAGAGATGGAAGGAGGAAGAGAGAAAAAGAGACAACCGAGGAAAGAAAAGAGAACGAGAGAAAAATCTATTAAAAAGAGAAGCTTCCTAGCATCGAGGAGGGTTTTATGGTGTCTCATTTAGTACCCCCCTCTACCTCCTACTGCTGCTGCTTCCAGCTTCACCAGCGCTACTAAAACAAACTTTCTTCACGTTGGAATTTTAAAGAGCAATTTAAGAGTGGAGGAGACAGAATAGGGTGGGGGAAGGGGTGGCTGAAAAGAAAAGGCTTGTGGAAAACCATGACCTATCCCTACTACGTCTTCAGTACTCACTTCATTCAATATCGCGTTCTTACTCTCTGTTTCAAATTTTGTTGGGATAATGTGCCCTGGGCACGTTACATTCCATAGCAAACTTGTATAAACATTAACGGTCCTGCAATAAATGGGCAAGTTCCCAGATTTGCTAGAAAAGCAGATAACTCGCACCTTGAACAGCATTTACACGTTGATAATGTTACATAACTAAATGTTCACCTTCACAATTATATTCGCTTATATTCCTGTAGAAAGCGCGCACACATGCATACGCACACACACACAGGCGCGCGCGCGCCGGATTATAATGTGCTTATTAGAATGTAAAATGCTGAATCCATAACGGAGTTCATAGAAAAGTCTACGAAAAGTCACAAGAAAAGTCTACAGTCACAGAATTTACGAAAGTGAGAAGAATTATTTCCTGAAAAAATATCTTTCTGAACATTTATTGTTTTCAAATCTGAAATAGATCTTACTGTTCGATATTATGGTTGCCACTTTCTAGGATATAATGTTTATATTATACTCTTAGTGATATACACACACAGATATAGGTACTATGTTAGCTGGCTGCCCAAGGTGCACGGGTAGGTATTTAAACACGAATAAAGATTTAATTAATGAAAGTATTTTACAGTGACGTAGAAGTTATTATAGTGAATTCTCCCCTTTGCCTCTTTTAACTGTAAAATTGCACATCCCCGACTATTCCTAATAACGGATGAAAAATCCCCATATATTCACGCAAAAGGATACGTAACATCGGTGGAATTCTAACCCATAACCTTTCCCCGACAGTCTTTCAAGTTCTGAAAGTGTTGTATAGTTCTATAAATTATAATTGATATCCTTTGGAGGTGGAAGAGTCATCGGTCGGAATGGCCGAGTATTTTTACTTTCTCTACTACGTATAGTAAGTAGAGGAAGTATTGTATTCAACCCAAAAATTCGATACCGAGATTTCACCGGAAATATGTTTTGAGACCCCCTGAATCCAAAAAAAGCATTTTTGGAAACATGTCCATGTGTGTGTCTGTCTGTCTGTGAACAACATAACTCAGAAACGAACAGTCTGATAAACACCAAACTTGGTATTTTGGGTTCAGTATCTTCCAGAGATGCGACACGAAAATACCCCCACCCCAGGTTACCCTTTACCCTTAAACATATGATTAAAATATCATATGTTTAAGATATTTTCATGACAAATGAAATGTATATCTAGAATTTTCTGGGAATGTCTCCAAAAGTATTGTTCATTGTGAACGACTTTTGCATAACTGGTAAAGCATGAGAGATAGACAAAATTTTACTACACAAAAATGTAGATCGCGTTAAAATACACAATTTATGTCATATACATTTTTTTTTGTTGAGTGAACCATTTTCGAGATATTGCTTGCTATTCCCTTAAATTTTCCAATACTTATACTTTTTCTCAAATGGAAATTCGTTATTCATTTTTTTGTCCTGGTAATGCAAGTAGAATGGAATACTCCACATAGCAACCAGCTCTTAAAATATTTGACTATCGCTTAAAGCCTTCCAATTCCCCTTGTATCTAGAAGAAAATTAGCAATAAGATTGACATCTCGATATCTCGATTAACATGAAGCATATGGAGAATAAGCGTTTGTAAAAATAGTTTGTACAGGAGTAGAGAAAGTCACGTGAGTGTAACACATCAGAATGTTTTTTATTATAGTATTTAATCAAATTTTATCGAGTGGGATAGCTAAGGCGGCAACGTCGTGGCCCGCATTCAGGCGGTTCCAGATTCGATCAGCCCACTCTGACACATGGGTTTTTCGTGGCTTCCCCGGGATCGGCAGAGAATACTGCAGTGGTTTTTCTCCACCACGATATCCTTTCCGCCATTTCCCTTTTATTCTGTTTCCTTCTCATCGTGGTGTAGGGCGGTGGTCCGCCTGCCTACCTGTGTGGTTCCTTCACTTCAACCCTTCTTCCTGGTAGGCACATTAGATCTCTGTAGGTCGCGGTGCCGAGGTGTCCCCCTCCGTTGAACAACCTGTAATCTATAATAACTTTAAACATTTGTACTTTCTCTTTTGTCCCATAGTTATTTAAAGACATAAAAGCTTCATAGTTTTCACATAGTACATAGACCCTTAACACATACTACGAAATAAAGGTGAAGCTGGTGAATATCAAGATTTTCCAAAACCAGGCCACCAAGCTAACAACCTCTTAGGAAAAGACGCTTAGATATAGGTTATTTAATGGAGGGGGACACCTTGCGCAGAGAGATTTGTTATGACTGCCACCCCCCAGGAGGAAGGGATGAGATGAAGGAACCATAGGAGGCTACAGGCTTGTAGGCGGATAGACTGCGAAAGTCCTTAACATTTCCAAGCTCGCAGACCCGTCCCACTGCTGGAGCTGCCGAGAGAGGGCGATGAACCGCCCACCAAACAAGCAGCCCTTTGGTGTCAGTGAGCATACATCGGCGCCATCTGTCCGGCACCGCCATACGCCACAAAACCTAGGACACCTGAAAAATGAGAAGAAAATGGAATGAAAGTGAAATGATGGAAAGCAAATCGTGCTGTAAATGAGAAACCATCCCAGCATTCACCTACCGATCCGAGGAAACCACGAAAAACGCATGGGTCAGAGTGGGCGGTTGCCGGGGATCGAACCCGGCACCTCCCGAATACGAGTCGCATACGTTACCGCAGCGCCACATCGCTCTTTGGAAAAGACGCATACTCTGCGACCACAAAGAAAAATAATTTGCTAGATTCTTAATTATAAAATATCCCTTGATTTGATTTGTAATGTTAGGTGGACTCAGTTTTACTCTGTTTATACGGTCATTTAACATACCCTGCTAGCGATCTTGAAATAAAGGAAATAAAGCAAAACTTTCTAGCTTGAGGGTTATTAAAATATGTTGGCATTGGTATCGCATGCGTATCGTACCGTCATATGCAGATTCGATTCTCTTTTGTTTTGTATGACTCAGTAAATCGTGACTATATATGGCATTCTAAACTAAAAGCCAAAGCCTTCTTCGCAAGCGTGTTCTCTTATAATTCAAGTGTGTTCGTATTCAAGTACAAGGGCTTTGTACATCCTCTTCAATGTTTTGGTAATTTAAGAAATGATTTATAGGATGTATTATAGACACTGACCATCAGAAAGAACTGGTTTTTCACCCAGATAAATCTGAAAGAATTATCAAAATCGGTTAAGGGTTTCTGAGATTACATACACACACCCACGCATATATCAATTTTCTATCTTTATAATATATATGTATATATATTGATACCGTAATTATCGATGGGAACATATAAATAATTAAACAAAGAAATGATAGTAAGATAAACACAAATCGCAATAAACAATTTCTGTATATTAAATCAATATATATTATAATCAGCTCGAGTTGAAATGTTTGTTCGGAAAGGCGAAGGTAATTAGAAAGTCAGGTTAGCAAGTCATTAGCGACAGCTAAAGTAGCGAACGCATTAGCTTCAAGATTCTGCGATTTCAGTTGGGTTACAAGTTCATACGTTTGCAGTCACGTAGGCCAGAATTCCGAAAAAGAGAAGGGAAAGGTATTTCTGAGAATTTAGATAGCTAGGCCCCTGGTAACAGGAGACGTACATGAAGAGGATTTTAAATATTGACCGCGCGTGAATAATAGCGTTGGTAAGGGAATAAAATGTAGGCGGAGCTAAAAGTAATAAAGGCGTGCAATTTTAGATTGGATAGTTACTCTCTCTGGTACCGGCACTAATACTTGCAGTCGTTCGTACACACAGTTGAGCATACACTCTTTCACTGGTACAATCAGCAGTACTTACGTGTATGATTTTAAGTGCCTAGTGACGCACTTGTGAGAGTAATATTTCGCGGATATCGCGAGGGATCTTGCCGAGCAACATTTTAGCGACTGACGGCAGGTTATGCTATTAGTTTCTTTTATTGCGGAAACAATTATTTCCAACCGCAACTTTGATACTGCAGAAGCTAGCAGGTATAATAATTCAGTTGTTACAATTTGAATGCTACAATTCAGAGTCAGTCTATTTCTTCATCTCAAACGGTCGGCAACTCACTTCAATAACTTAAATATTAGTTCACAATACATTTCTCAGTTATTTTAAACTGCTGTTGTCCTTCACAATACATTTCCTGAGAGAAAGTACTCACAGTTCTACCATTTGAGCAGCTGGCGCACGAGAGAAACAGGGTGAGCTACGAGACCACGGCAGCAGACTCAACAACGAAACAGGTAACGCATACTGCTTCAAATTGGCACTTCATCGTAGTGCAATACTGCTACTATATATAGTTGATATGGCTACCAATATTTTGTTTTCACCGATATTCCATCGGTTAAGTCATGTCTCATACCGGCAACCCAGAACTCGTGCTTGTTTCCTCCCATCCTGCGATGTGTAACGGTCCTATGCCGAGGACCCTTGGAGGTCTAGGAGGTTACAAAGTACTGTAATTAGAATAGGCCGGGAATCGGTACCACTAGAACGCTGATGTTAGCGGTAGTTAGCGCTTAGTGGGTGAAAGAGGCAGTTCTGGTGTAGGGCAGAGACTACTAGCCTACACAAAAGTCGTGTGATATTTATTCGTGACATCAAGACCTACCAAAACGCCTTCAGATATGAATGCTCGATAAAGTCTGGGACCCTGGCACCTACGGTATGGATTAATTCACTTGGGCATAATTTTATAGGTCTCAGTTATCAAGTTACTGTAATACACTATCTTCTCTCCAGTGCACATTTAAGCGAGTAGCTCCTATCCTGAACTACCCTTCCTGTGTAGGATTGAAGTCTCAGTAACTCGGGTTGCTACGGTAGCATGCTGCTCCGGCTCTACATTCTTTGACTCTCTGTTTTCACTCCCTTAACTTGTATAAAATACTTCATTTAAAAATCATATTGCTACATTCACATCACCTTCCCTACCTACTATCGTTTATTTTTATATAGCTTCTGCAAAATATTCTTAGGAAAGCTTGTTTTTCTATCTACTTCGATCTACTATCGAAACATACCATTGCAGTTTCATTACACAGTTTCATTGCAGTTACAAGGGGGCTAGGGGATATCAAATTGATAGTCAAACGTTTAAATGCGAGTAGCTGTTTAAAGTACCATACTTCTTGCATGAAATCGCGAGAAACAAATGAATAACGACAGCACTTTAAAAAATTAAAATGTTCAGGTCAATAATAACGGATACGGAAATACCTGATAACAAATTAATACCACAAAACAAATTAATATAAATAAATTATGTAGAGCATTTTTGTCTAACTTTTAACGCCTACCATTTGTACAAAATTATACAAAATTCAATCAGAATGAAGAGGGCTTCGCAGACTATTACAGCAACATTCAAGATAAACGTTTTATTTTCATGTAAATATATTAAATATACTATATTTTAATCAAAAGCGTTAGAACTAACTTTGAGAAAAACAAAAATTTTGAATAATTTTGGAGGGTGTGAAGAGTTTTTTGAAAACCCTCGTGTAGTGTCTTTGGAATATACTGTTGTTAAATACCAAGCTTTGTATTTACCTATCCGACTTTTGTTTTTTAATATTGCTGCTCACAGATAGACACACACAAACAAAATCTTGTTCTAAAAATGCTTTTTGGGGGGATTCATGGTCCTCAAAACATATATTTCCGGTGAAATCTAGGTATAGAATTTTTGGGTGGAATACAATACTTTCTCTACCTACTATGTATATACGTGTTAGAGAAAGTAAAAATTATAAGCAATATATTACTAACCTTAAAATGCTGCAACTGGCTTTCAGAGACTTCAGCCACCCTTCTTGGCTGTTCACGTTCACAAAAGCAATAAACTGTGGTTGGTAATCAAACCGGATTGTCATTTCGCATTAAGCCTATTAAAATGCTTAATTTTCAGCTGTCGTTTATTACATCGGTTGAACCAGTAACTAAATTCCCGTTTTCATCAGCATGCGTATGTTTTCAAGTCGTTGGTTCGTAGTTTTCTCATTTCAACACTTGGCTTCCCTTCTTCACATTACTTTGTAAACAAGACGGCAACGCGCGGCGCTGCGCGGCGTTTTCAAGAAAAACAAAAAAGTTTCGATACTCCAACTCCGGGAACAAAAACAAGGGAGGAGAAAAGGCGGAAGAAATTTCCTCCGGAAAGTTGTTGGAGCAGCATCATTTTAGAGTGAAGACACGTAAAGAAGCCAAGGTTAGTCATTAACATACAAAAGAGTACTGGAAGTGGGTCGCCGTCGTGTAGCAAACCCTTTAAATTAAGAGCGCCTTAAAGTGGAACGATAGAAAAATAATGTGTGCCTTAAATATTACATACCACACGCCTACTATTATTTGCAGTAGTATTCAGAGAAGCCCAGGCTAGAAATATCAGCCTTGCTTATTCTAAGCCTAACATGTAATGTTAAACTAGGGATGGAATTTAAAATTATTTTATTACGAATTGGGGCCTTTATGAAACATTTGTTTAACAAGTACAATGATTATGGGGCCTGCATGAAAAAGTGTCTAATATTTACATTCATATGACTTTTCTACCCGTTATTCAAGGAATTAATATTGTAAAAGCTTATTCTTCTACAAACCTCATGTTAACCAAGATAAAGATTTGCTGAAATAGTTGTATTACATACTTCCTTATAGGTACAAAGGGATTAGGGAACACAATAGGGTTAAGCGATAGTTCAAACTTTTAAGAGCGAGTCGCTATGGGATGGCTTTGAAATTCCGTTCTCTTTGTATGGCCACGACAAAATAAGCGAACAGCGATTTTCCACTTGAGTAAAGTATTTGAAAATTCAAATCTTTGACAAAGAACAATTAACTTACAAAAATGTTTATTTGGCATAAATTGCGTGCTTTAACGAGATTTGCATTTCGGTGTAGTAAGATTTTGTCTATCTCTTGCGGTTTACCAATTATACAAAAGTCAGGACCTCACAGGCTACTCCCAGAAAATTCAAGATACACATCTTATTTGTCATAAAATATCTTAAATAAGTGGATTTTAATCAAAACCGCTAGAGCCAATTTTGATAAAATAAAACCCAAGGAAACATTTTCCATGTAGAGGGTAGTTTGGGTGGGCAGGATTTTCTTGAAAATCTCAGTTTCACATCTTTGGAAGATACAGAACTTAAACACCAAGTTTTGTATTTATCGGACTCTTCGTTTTTAAGTTATGCTGTTCGCACGCACACACGAACCCTTTTCTAAAAAGCCTTTCTCTGGATCCAGGGACCTCAAAACGTGTATTTCCGGTGAAATCTCGGTATCGAATTTTTGAATGAAGTACAATACTTCCTCTAGATACTTACTACAAATACGTAGTAGAGAAACTAAACATTGTAAAAGTGTTAATTTCTCTTTAAGTAAAGAGAAAACAACTAAACATTAATATATTTTTCTTTAGCCTTGGACGAAAGTACGGACGCTCAATTGGTTGTGTTCTTGAGGGATAGTAATGATGAATTAAATATCGTTGAAGAACTTCTGGATATTGTTTCTCTGAAAAGTAAAATTAATTGGACAAGATTGGAAAGGTAGAATCAGACGACTATAAAATTCAATCCCATCGCCGGGATTTGAACCACGGATCTCCCAATTTCCGTCCGGTTGCTCTATCCACTGAACTACCAGGTTAAGAGTAGCTAGAGCAACTGGACGTAGTCCGGGAAATCCGTGGTTCAAATCCCGGCGATGGCATTGAAGTTTTCAGTCTTCTGATTCTACCTTTCCAACCTTTTCCAACACACGGCTTGTGTGGAAGAACAATTATTAATTCCATTAACTAACCTAATAGTGGTCAAAACAGTGAAGCCCAGGACTTCAAGTACTTACAGTATTATAAGTCGCTATTGGGGTCATCTCAATACAATTTGAGATCTCCTCCTGTGGTTTACCGGAAAAAATGCGAATCAATTGAGGAATTTAATGTCGTACCGGTGTGTTGCCATGGTAGCTCAGTGGTTAGAGCAACTGGACGGAAACCGGGAGATCCAGCATTCAAATCCCAGCGATGGCATTGAATTGTTCTGTCGTCTGATTCTACCTTTCCATGCGGGGAAGACATTTTCAATGCCGTACTCATGTGGGGTACAATTTGTCCTTCCGTGGAACAAATTGGCAAGTGTTGCAACTGATGACAGAATTTAAATGAGTTGAAAGAGATGTATGAATTTAAAATGATTTAAAAGCAAATGAGAATTGTAATTCTAAAGGGACGAACAATGCTTGGCACATTTATTATGCTATTGTGTTAAAAAAAATTTGAATTAAGAATTGTTAGAAAATACTGTGTAAAAAGATTTAAAATATTTGTAAAGAAGGTTTATATTATGAACTAATTTGTTTCACATAAAAATAAAGGAGAAGAAAAGTGACTAACGCTATAAAGGAAAATACGTTAACCTGAAAAAACGAAAACAATGCATTTGTAAAATAAATACACAACAGAAATGCAAATATGCAATTAAAAGAGAAATCTAAATAGAGATAAGTTAAATAAGGAGTTAATATTGGTAATTTCTTATTTGTATTCAAATGTAAATTGTTTAGTGTAACTCATTTGTGTATATGTTAGAATTGATTTTGTTACGCTTAACAACAGCATAAAAATTAAACAACATTCACTTTTTTTTAAATACCCTTGAGAAAATTTTCGAGACGACATCTTGATCAAGACTCAAGAGATTTATTTTCAATTATAAATCATATTACATCGTTATATTCATTAAAAAGAATAGTTAACCAACATTGGTGATATTCAGTGAATTATTGAATTAAATAAATTATATGGAGCAAGTAAATTGGAACCAAAAAGAAAAATTATTGTATTAGTATAAAATTCACATTGTCTGACAGGAAATAAAACAGTTTTACACGAAGTTAATTATTACTTACATTGTGATTGAATTGTCTTTCCTTTTCTCAAACATGTTAGAAAATCCCTGTAGATTGAAGACGTCCCATACTCATTGCTGAACTAAATGCATTTAAAAATCATACAAATTAGCCGGGTATAGGTACACAACAAATTAAAGTACAATTATTATGACGTAACGGCAGCATGGATCAACAATCACTAAATTAAGTTTGTATACCGCCAAACTGCGTGTCTGCCACCAGGCGGGTACTACATTACCAACTTATTTACTGGTGCTGTAATTTCAAATAAAGTAGCCGCAAGTTACACAGTACGGGGTGACCAGATCAAGAACCGGAGCTGGAGCAGAGAGCTGAACCCAGGACCACTCACACACCACTAGAACCCCAAAGCAGCTTCAACATGGCACCTCATCGTGTTTTCGTTTTTCATTTATTTATGAACGCTCTTTAACTGCTGTGGTCCTTAGCGTCGCATTCTATATTGGGCGTAAAAGACCAGTAGTTTTGCTCAGAGACCCCTTTATCAGGCTTGAGGTTCTTTTACGTACCGTATATCTACGACACGGGACCACCGGCTTTACTTCCCTTCCGAAGAAAGCCATACTAAGGGTTTTTACGCCCGAAAAAAATCCATCGTCCTCCGCCGGGTTTGAAACGCGACCTCGGGAACTAGAGGTTAGCATGGTAGCCACTACATCATGGAGGACGACACCTTACTGTGTAGCTGCAATTACCAACTTCAAACCGACCGAGCACCATCTAACACAGGGCACGAAAATGGTTTTAGTAGAAGGATGAAATGTTTACAGAGTGCATCTTTCTATGAATACACTGTGTCATTCATAGGGAAGCTCTATATGCAGTCAGTTACCCTAAGCTACGTTATTCTGTGGAGGTCAAATGTGTGAATTTTATTTGAAATAGCTCTTTTCGCCATAGACAATTCAAAAAGAACTATTAGGAGAAATGTAATCAGAGTATTCGACTGTGCCATATTCTTGCCACTTCAGATGGCTCAGTAGGGGCACCATGCTGAATCGTTTCTTTCACTTATTATGCCATGAGATCCCAAGCTTCATGACAAGCCACCGGAATGCAGTTATTGAATGAAGAAGAATGGTTGTGTGATCTTGCGTTTCTGCCGGATTTGTTTCATCATCTTGATTGTTTGAATACAGCCTTGCAGGGTAAACATCAAACAATAATTTAAGTGATACTGTAATGACATTCACGCAAGGTTAAGACTATTTTACGGTCTACTGGAGGTTTGGGAATTTGTATAATTTTCCATGCTTGGTGTCAGTTTTTACTATACTTAAATGTTGTTCTCCTGGGAAAATATGTGGCAGCTGTGAAGCAGCTACATGCGACATTTGAATCCCATTGCAAGGCAAAAACACTTGAAAAGAATATGAAACTTTTCACCAACTCATTGACTTTTCCGTGTACGGAGCTCCACAGGAACTGCAAATGGAATTACTTGCTCTACAAAATTGTACTAACATAAAATGTTCAAAAGAAAGAGGTTGGGAGTTATTTAAATGGTTGCCAAAGGATTTATTCTCCAAATTGCGATAATTTGCAACATATTTAATGGCAATATTTGTCTCCATATACATTTGCGAGCAAAGCATCTCTAATGAATTATAATAAAAATCAGCTTCGCAGTAGGCTACGCGACTATCATTTGGCTCATCTATTAAGGCTCTGTACATCATCCTTAGCAGCAGATATTGATGGACTCGTCCAAAGTAAAACATATCACCGAAGTCATAAAAAGAAAGAAAGTAAGAAAGGAAGCAAGGAAGAAAAACAAACACTATATGCAGATGAGGAAGGTCTTGTGTTTAAAAACATATCATTACGTCGCATAGCGGCATGCGCCTGTTTCACACGGAGCAGAATGAGTTACTGAGCCTTCCCCTCAGCTACTTCAATTTAAACATGCCTGCTCTACATTATATGCTACTTCTTTATTCTGCTGTTGGAACTTCGGGTCGTCTTATTTAAGTAACCAATCCTTACATAGTGGCTGAGAGAAACCATGAAAACACGCGATAAGGTTGGAAATTTGAACACGGAATCTTCCGAATGGAAGCCACGGATGCTACAACATCTTGCTCAGTAAAGTTAATTTTTGTGCATTTGCAAAGGTACCCACAAACCAGAGTTCTAGCAAATTTATCAGTTAACTGTCAAGAGTCTTTGCAAAATAAGTATAGTCTACAAACCTATTATTGAATGTGATTTTTATTGTGTCATAGCTACTCATGTTTGGCTGGGGCTTTGTAGATCTGAGCTTAAATGAGGGTTAACCCCTAGTACGGCTGAAGTTTACAGAGGAGACTGAACTACCTTCAAAATGGTTATTACCAAGTTGTTAGAAAACAAGGAAAATCCGGACTATGTAGATAGCCAGCGTTGAAAATATGCTGATGAATTTCTGAGCCTTGGGATGCTTTGTGAACTTAAAAGTTCAATTAAACCTAATAATGTGGTTAGTTAGAAGCTTGGAAATTAAAGTGCCTGATAGCCTGAAGCAATTAGCAATATCGTCTTGAACATTTAATGAGGTGTATGAATTAGATGAAAGGGATTTAAGGTCCTTTCGTTGTCCTGTCGAGTTGCACAAATAGAGCGTCCGTATGGAATGACAAACATTTTGATTTTTCATATCTGATTCCAACAGTCTATACACCGCCATGTGGAAGAACGACAGTCTACCAAAAATCGAAGAGATGAAAGGGCACGCTAAGTGCTCAGAAATAAATCCCTGTCAATTAATTTACAAAGAACAAAACGTTGCATGACATGCAGATAGCAAATTAATGCTTCAGTAAGAGGAACACAATATATAAGCCCAATCAGTGTGTTGTACAGTTATTCAACAATTGTTTCAGTTCCAAAGATCCTTCAGCACAACTCGTTGCCACACCTAGGCATCATGGAAGAATGAAATATTTGACTGTATGCTGGAACTGTGTAAGAACGGTGAACTGCAAAATAACAGATGTCACCGCAAATCTCGTACGCCCACTGACTTTTCCTCAGTTCCCTTCAGTACAGCTCAAATTTCTCTAAATGCTTTATAAAAGTTCCTAAACTTAATAAAAACCATTAATTATGAAAAGAAGCAGTAACATGTAGTGGTACGCGACATTTGGTAAGGTTTTGTAATGGATGAGTTATAAGTGAGGAAATTAATTCTAAGAAGGGTAGCGGTTTCTTTGCTCTCAGGGTAGTAATGACTTGTTCGTATAAAACTCTTATCTCAGGATAGTGTGGATAGGAGATGCATAACATACGATACTTTCTCGTTCACGTTGCCCATTTTATGTGATAATCCACTCAAGAAATACTTAACACTTTTTACCCTTTCGATTTCCCGACACATAAGATTTGTAGTCGCGACCCCGTCTACAATTTAAATTCGACGTAATTTACTTCACCTTTCATATTCCCGTCTTCATATGATAATCACAACGACAATTACTTAATATTTTGTGAACTTAGCACACATTTTGGCGTGCACTTTTACGTCGAGCAACATAGCTTCAGCTTACGACAGAACGACACGAAGCGAAGATCTTTCATAGTCTAAACCTGTGCTCCCGTCATAGATAATTTTCTAGCCTATTCCCCTTTTCTAGTTTAATCTAGCTCGTTTTCTATGCACAAGATTTTCGTATCTATTCATTAGATATTTCTATACATTTTCTCTGTTTCTGTTGTCCAAAATGAATTAGAAAATAAGCCTTCCTCGGTCTAAAATTATTTCATTATCTCTGCTTGATTTAATTTTCTGTACACTTGAACGACTTTCGTTTTCCTGTCTATGGAACATCTCGCTAGCTGGACTTTTCCCTGCACATACAAATTTTATTGTACCTAAACGCTTTTTAATGACTTACAGGACGATCGCCGCTGGTAACTTGCTGCTAAAATACACAATTCTAACTCATTTCTCTGCACTCGGAAATACATTGCTTCCTATACAGGATGTAACAGTACTACGTACTAGTAGAGTTGATCACAGGCTTGGCTCGTGCAGTGGCAGTGTACACAAATGCAGAGATGGCAGATGCCCATTTGATGCCAAGGTCGTACTGCTCACTGGAACAGTTGATGTTACCTGTAAACAAGCAATGACGTAAGTCGCATGGCAACAGGGACATGTAAAACAAAACACTGGCGGTGCACCTACGTAAATGACAACGTAACCAGGCGTAAACCAGAGTGCATGTTCCCCATGATTCTAATGTTCTGTTTGTGTGTGTTTCCCATGATTAATGAGTTGGAGAAAATGAGTTGTAACATGGAAACAAAGCGTATCCAGACCCATGTTCATATAACATAATTTCTTCGTCTACGTGTGAGGAATGTGTCCTGCAATTTGTGCCGTACATTTCTGTTACATCCTGTATTTTACTATTTATTCATTTTTATTTATATTATATTCCTTATTTATTGCGCTCTGTTTGTTTACTTAGCTGTTATCCTTGTATTTATATTCCCCTTTTCTATCCTTAATATCATATTCGTATTTTATTTGCTCAGCATTTCTTTGTATGATTCTTCTTGTTGCTTTTAATATTTTATTCATCTAACCTTTCCTACTATTATTATTACTATTCTTATTATTATTATTATTCTGTGTTATTCATTCTCGGGCGAATATTACAACCTCAAAACACCAAAGTTCTACGTTAATAAAGGAATTATTTAAAATCTTGCACAAAGATAAGTATTATTTATATTATCTTTATGTAAGATTACGTGTAAATTGTATTTGTTTTATGAATAATATTAAACTGCGCAGTTTCCACATTGCACCATAGGCAATCAGTATTTTTCATATTTTTGTTATTATCTATTAACATTATTTTTAAATTTCTATTTAGTTTTCTTTCTGGATTTGAGCAAATATTCCTAATGTTTACGCTGATTTCGTTATTACGTCCGTACATTGTACGTAAAAATGGTCCGTTTGGTAACACTGCACCAGTTCTGTATGTAAAATCAGTGGTTTTCGAAAGAGAAGTAATTGTCAAAGTCAGTTGAGTAGTTACACACACACACACACACACACACACACACACACACACACACTTTCTCTCCTTATAATATTAGCATACATGTCAGTACATTCCCTGCCCTAGGAATCATACGTTGACAAAGTATCTGAATCTTCGACGTGAAAAAAATTAGGAAATTATTTAAAGGAGACATATACAGATATTGCTGCTTATAGGATTGCCAATTCCAAATATTTATTATCAGTATGCATGACGTATTTCGTATTTTGTTACAAAATATTCGATTATAATAATTTAGTAATATTTGCGTTTCTTTAGTTCTTACAATTATACTAGGAGAGTGAGCAGCCTCTACCGATCCAGTTTTATGCAATTCGCAGTTAATACTCTAACATGAAACTACCTGGCCCCATGGTATCTAAGGAAATTCTATAACATGAATATCTGTTTGCACACTTAGCGAGATTACTAATATGGCAAATGTTATAATATAGCTTTTAATGCATTTGTAATTCACAGCTGACGCTTAGGAAACATTTTCACAGCTGAAAATATCTACTGTGACAAGAAGATACTTCATGTTATGTTAACTTGGTTAGGAAGCTCTCGTGCTTCTAGATAGCTCATTTGGGAGATGTATATAATCGTAAAACAATTGTTTGCAGTAATTAAAGGTGGTTCGAATCACTTGGGTGGACTTATTTTGAATGTGATGTAATATTCATAAATAACCTTGGTTTAAGCTAATATTAAGTTTCACATTGTGAATATAGTTTTAATTTGAAATTAGGTTGTATTTTTATTTAACGGTTTATTATTGTTTAGTATTACTTTTTGGTGAACTACAGTTAGACAAATAGTATTACAAACGGGACAAAGGTATGTACATTTGATGTTGATGGAATAATGATTCTTCACATTTGATCTCAGACAATAAGCCAGCTACATAACACATAATGTTTAGAATGGAAGTAGTAATTGTAGAGTTCTTTGATGCAGTACACAGAAATGTATTTGTAGTAAATATCGCCTCCTGTTAGTATGTTATGGTGGACCTTTTGTAACAAAGCTCTACTTGTCTGAAATCACTGGCGATTACCAATGCTCGAACACGACCTTTTTAACGAAGTAAATGCTCAAACTCATGTACTTGTTGGTTAACGCACACCTAAGCACGTTGCTGCATGGTAATTCCAATTCGGTGAAACATGGCGGGTGTGATGGATCTACAGGCCACCGTAATACGTTGGCAAAGGCCCTCTGGATCTTATGACTCTTCTGCATGTACTTGTTGGTTTAAATAGCCTCAGAGGAAGAAGTTCAGAGGGGTTAGATCAGATGATCTGGCTGGCCAGGTGACTGGTCCTTGTCTTTCAATCCAATGGACAGGATGTGGCGCATTGAGATGATTTCAGACGATCATCGACCTGTGTGGTGGAGCACCATCATATTGAAACCAAATCGTTAACCACTCTTGCAGCGGTATATTTTCTAGTAGCAAGGGAGCTTATTACAGAGAAGTTCCAGATAGCGTGCTACTGTTAAATGCCCCTCGAAGAGAACAGGTCTATTAAGATGGTCGACGAAGATTCCGCACCAGACACTCACCCCCCGCTGCTCTTGGAAAGCTGCCTCCCTTACCCAATGCAGTGAGGATTATCAACATTCCAATAATGCTTGTTGTGGCGATTTACGGTCCCGTTGTTGTGGAACCTTGATTCACCCAAAAACAGGATTCTGGAAATGAAATTTCTTCCGTGGAGTGCTTGGTGTAGGTGCAAATAATACTCCGTATGGTGAAACTTATACTTGCACCACAGAAGATTGGCTAATGTTTACCTCTTGTGCAATTGCCCGTGTACTAGTATGTGGATTATTCCATATGGCATTCAAAACAGCTTCCGCAGTAACACCGGATTCACTGGTACGTCTCTCATAGGAGGCAACCTTGCAAGTGACGATGTAGTACGCAGACATCTTTCAACATTCTGGAAAGTTTTCGGTGTTGGTTGCCGTCTATTTGGATATATCTCCTGTTATAAACGCTGAGCTTGTCGCGCATTCGCTCTCGGCTCTCCGTAGATAAGGAGCATAACAACGTATTCGTCTGTCAAATACACAGCGAAGACCTAGCACAAATGTGACTGCATGCTGTCACAACTGCATACGCATGAGGAGGAAAGCAGTCGATATTCAAACTTCACTTTGCGTGTAATACCGGTCAAATGGGACAGGAAGGTATAAAATCACAGTTTGTGTTTAGGTTATTATACCCATTCTATTACAAAATTGATACAATCAACAACTATTTAGATTATGATTTCGTTAAAATCTCGTGGATTGTAAAACTACAATACTACGTAATCGATTTCCAAGCTTTAATGAGAAGAAAAAAAAGTAAAAACGCGAAGGCTCGAATCACTTTACTGGCGATAAAGCTCACCAGTATAATTCCACTCGTCCACCTGGACGCTTGGTTGAGAGCAGCTTCGCGGTTAAACCTTAGCTCTTGCCTCCCAGACGTCGCGCAGATACCACCTCACTACTTTGCTCGTATGTTATAAAGTTTCATGAGTGTTTTAATTCTTTGTTGGACGTCTACCACGATTATTTAACTTACATAAGTTATTATGATGTTATATTGAGATGTACGTGTCGTAGTTACGCCAAATTGAAATAAACCTTTATTTAATAATCTTTGTATCTTGACTATACAGCGTCCATTTTGAGTATACACGTGACTTTAATTTGTCATAGCCTATTCTGTCTCTGTTTACAAAATTCGTTATTTTGTGTTAATTGTTTTGATACTGAACACATATGACTGGTGCATTTTATCAGAGGGGTTTAATCATTTGAGTAGCTATGTACACTGTAACCTAAAAGTTTGTAAAATCTGCTGGAATCACGGAATCTGATGTTAGCAAATGAGTCATACGTTTTTTAATTTACTTTAGTGCGGAGTGCCGTATGTCCCTTAAACAGCTTTTTCACTGACTATTGAGCCTTTGTTTATTTAAAAATGTCAGTAAGTTCGTAAGCGAAGAAAATGGACTTATAGCGCAATTGCGGCTTGAAGGATGGCTTTTCTTACAAAATCGGTAGGGACAGCTGACTCACCTCTATAACCAAAAATAGTTCTTATTTCAGCACTATTATACATGGTGATTTATGAAGAACTGACACATTTCTTTTTTTAATTATTCTGTTCGAAATTCACTCATGCCCCAATTTTGCCACCAAATTAAGTAGAATGTTCTGAAGTTTCGATTGCCTGTCACTGGAAGCGCAGATGTTCACGTTTTATTCGTAATTGTTAGTTTTATTGTAGGCAACTGTTTTTGAGATTTTGCTCGTCAATATGGAAATGGAGTACACATTAAATGAACGACTCTTTCTTGTAAAGCAATACTGGATTACGAATTCAATTACAGCTGCTCAAAGGGCATACCAGAGAGAATTTGGTGTTCGGAATCTTTCCCAAAGAAACACAATACTGGAACTGGTAAACAAACTGGAAACAACTGGATCTCTGGTGAGTCAAAAAGACAAAACACGTTCATCTAGGCTTCCCACGGTTGTTGTTGACGTAAGAGGATCAGTCACCCAAAAATCATTAAGACGTTTGTCGCAGGAGACACTGCACAGCTACTCAATGTGACAGAGAGCTGCGAAAAGTGCAAATCTAAAGTCGTATAGGATTACGGTTGTCGGTCAGTTACAGGAACCAGATAAGGATAGACTACTGAATTATTGTCGTTGGTTTCAGGCGTTCATTGTGCAAAATCTTACCATATTGTCTATCGCATAGTTCACAGATGAAGCATGGTTCCATTTATACGGCTGTGTGCACTCAAATCACTAACGCTAATGGGCCAGCAAAAATTCACATGTTATTCATGAAGCACCTATGCACCCGGTTAAAATTGGAGTTTGGTGCACAATATCCGCACAGAGAATAGTGGGGCCAATTTTTTTTAAATCAATTTCAACACTGCAGAGTAGCGACGGATTCTCATGGAGTTTACTGAGCAACTAGCCGATGTAGAGCTGAGTCAAGGATATTTTCAGCAGGACGGCGCTACATGCCATACTCAAATGAACCCATGGCACTAATTGCAAGTTTCTTTGACGATCGGATAATTTCCAAGAACCTGTGGCCACCGAGATGTCCGGATTTGACATCGCCGGACTTCTTTCTATGGGCTTACTTAAAAGACAAGGTTTATGCCACATGTCACCAGACATTGGACGATCTGAAGCAAAACTTTACACGGGAGATTCACGCTATTGACACCAGAGCCCTCCAACGAGTCGTCAGTAATATGCAACGACGTGAGTAATATATATATATAGAGGGATTCTGGGCAACTTTTTTGCGTTTATATGGGAAAGGATAGGGAAAACGAGGCTAGATGCGGCGGTTCACGGAGGAAAATGCGTTTATATGGGAGAGATAGGGACAACGAGGGTCGATGCTAGACAGGGGTTGAAGGAGTGGGGATGCGCTTTATATGAGAGAGGTGGGGGGAATACGAGGAGAAAAGCTAGGCTATAAGGAGTTTGAGGTGCGGAGTATAAGTTTATATGGGAAAGATAGGAAAACGTGCACAGATGATGTGCTAGACAGATACTGAAGGAGGGGGAATATGGACTTATACACAGGAGAGATAGGGAATACGAGGAGAGGTACTAGACTATACAGGGCTTGAAGGGTAGTATATGGCTTTTTATATGGGAGAGCTAGCAAACAGAGGAGAGGTATTAAGCAGGAAGGTTTCAATTAGAAAGTATGCGTTTATATGGAGAGACGAGGAAAACGAAGGTAGATGCTAGGTTGAGAGAGTCTTCAAGGAGGAAAATGCGTTTATATGAGAGAGATAGGGAAAACGAGGAGAGATCTGAGGTAGAGCAGGGGCTGAAGGAGGAAAACGCCCTTTATATGATAGAGGTAGGGAATACGAGGAGAGTTGCTAGTCTAGACAGAGGTTGAGGATTGGAGTATGCGTTTATATAACAAAATATGGAAAACGGGGAGAGATGCAGGCTAGACAGAGGCTGAAGCAAGGGAAATGTAGGTTTATACAGGTGAGGTAGGAAACTTAGGGAAGATGCTAGGCTAGACAGATGCTGAAGAAGAGAGGGATACGCTTTATACGGAAGAGATAGGGAAACGTGGAGAGATGCTAGAATAGACAGAGTTAAGGTCAGAATGTGTTTTATGGGAGAGAGAGAGAGAGATAGCCAACCGAGAAGAGGTATCAGGTTAGGGGGGTTTGAATGGTAGAGTATGCGTTCACATGGAGGGACAAGGAAAACGAGGATAGATGCCAGGTTGAGAGAGCCTTCAAGGAGAGAAATGCATTTATATGAGAGCGCTAGGGAATACGAGGAGAGGTTGAGGAGTAGAGTATGCGTTTATATGGGAAATTATGGAAAACAGGGAGAGATGCAAGGATGGACAGAGGCTGAAGCAGGGGAAATGTAGGTTTATTCTGGTGAGGTAGGAAACCTAGGAGAGATGCTAGGCTAGACAGATGCTGAAGGAGAGAGGGATACGCTTTATATGGAAGAGATAGGAGAAACGTGGGGAGATGTTAGGATAGACAGAGTTAAAGGAGGAGGAGGAGGTTTAGACCGCAAAGACACCACCAATTAAAGTTTACAAATATTTTGACACCATTTGACGGTATTTTCTCGACTGAGGTGAAGTCCGCCGGCGCTAATGATCTAAAATATCTGTGTCAGGTAACGTTCGTCCATGCATAACATCATTTAGATTCATTGACTTCATGATTTATACTGCTAACGTCCTGGCATCGCGCCTCTAAACGGCTGGACGCAAACCCTCGATGGAAGTATCCCCGCCGCATGTATTTTGATTGATTAATGTAATTAAACGCTGCTCGTCGATCGATGAATACAAGTAAGCGTATATGTCGGGTAAACCGGTTAGTATCACAAGTGTGCATGGTAATTCAATGCAGCGATTCCTACCAGAGCTATTTAATGTAATTTTCATATGATTCGGGTAGAATGTAGGGTATTTAAGTCGTTTTAACAGGTAATTCAGATAGGGTCCAGATATTCATGGTAATATAGAGAGTAATTAGATTATAAACATTTCTCATCAACGTTATACCACTTTTACATACTTTTTTCTAAATCGTACAACCTTTTATATCTTAAACAGTTAGTGCACGAGACGGAGGGGGATAAACTGTATATCGTTTACAGTGAAGGTACATAGAAGTATACGCCCGAACCTATCCCTACCTTGTATGCTCTGAATCATCTTCTCATTATCTATTCAATCCTATCATCGTCTAACCTAGCCAACGTAACAAGACGTAACGCCACGTAACCACGTAACGCGACGTAACCACGAGACAAGACGTAACACCACGTAACATAACAGCGTACAACAACATAAGCACGTAACCACATGACAAGACGTCACACTACGTAACATAAGCACGTAACCACGTAACAAGACGTAACCAACGTAACACCACGTAACATAAGCACGCAACCAGAAACGTAACACGACGTAACAACACGTAGCAACCATTTAACCACGTAACAAAACGTAAGAACAACACGTAACCAACCCATTGCTAATGTAATCTAAGCTAACCCATCCTTCATAACTTAGACAATCAGTACATGAGCCTAGCCTAGCCTAACCTAAGCAATCCCAGACCATCCTTGCATCATCTATTCTACTCAGTCATCGTCTAGCCTAATCTGGCTAACCAGAGATAACCCTGACCTTCTTTTAGTGAAATTGTGATGTTGTATTCAGGTTTTATCATTTAAGAGTCTTAAATGAAAAGTTTTGCGTCAACATGCCTTTATTTTAATTCGTTGTAGGTGCCTCTCCCCTCTTGAGACTAGCACTAGGATGGCTCCTATTGGCAGGGTTAACACCTTCCCTTTCATCTATTTATTATTCTTCTTTCTTCATTAGGCGTCTGCTAGTTGCATACACAGCACACGGATAAACTTAATTTTTTTTAAAAAAAATTGTAGACTCACGGAGAAAATCTTCATCATCGACTTACATTCTTTTAAGCGCTGTTTTAATACGATAATGTCCATACGAATATATAGTTATTCCATCCTCAGCAATAACTCTTTTATCGTCAAACGGAGTCAATGTGATTTTATTCGCTTGCACTGTGGCAAGTGCATGCTGTCGTGACAGGAACAGATTCATGTGCGTTCTGATGATTTCTACGGTTTTAAGACAGTCAGTATAACTCTCGAATGTGACGTACTGATTAATATCTCTACGTTTTATGCCTTTAATCGTTTTTATCATAGAGCCATGTATATCTAAGGCGTACATCTTAGGTCGTAGTCCGACAATGCGCTGGATGATTTTACCATTAGCCTCATCTTTAAATTTCCCAAGCACCTTTATGTTCTGAATGGAGTGGCATATATGGTTGACAGGGTAATCAGCTGTATCTAGGTGTTCCAGAAAACGTAGCTTGTCCTGGTACAAATATCTGTGACGCTATCTGAATTACCTGTTAAAACGACTTAAATACCCTACATTCTACCCGAATCATATGTAAATTACATTAAATCTGTACGAATTGCTGCACTGAATTACCATGGACACTTGTGATACTAACCGGTTTACGCTACATATATGTTTAATTGTATTCATCGTTCGAAGAGCAGCGTTTAATTACATTAATCAATCAAAATACATGCGGCGGGGATACTTCGACGAGGGTTTGCGTCCAGCCCTTTAGAGGCGCGATGCCAGGACGTTAGCAGTATAAATCATGAAGTCAATGAGTCGAAATGATGTTATGCATGGACGAACGTTACCTGACAAGATATTTTAGAACATTAGCGCCGGAGGACTTCACCTCAGTCGAGAAAATACCGTCAAATGGTGTCAAAATATTTGTAAACTTTAATTGGTGGTGTCTTTGCGGTCTAAACCTCCTCCTCCTCCTTTAACTCTGTCTATCCTAACATCTCCCCACGTTTCTCCTATCTCTTCCATATAAAGCGTATCCCTCTCTCCTTCAACATCTGTCTAGCCTATCATCTCTCCTAGGTTTCCTACCTCACCTGTATAAACCTACATTCCCCTGCTTCAGCCTCTGTGTAGCCTAGCATCTCTCCCCGTTTTCCATATTTTCCCATATAAAGACATACTCTACTCCTCAACCTCTATCTAGACTAGCACCTCTCCTCGCATTTTCTGCCTCTTACATATAAAGCGCATTGCTCCTCCTTCAACTCTCTCCTAGCACAGGATCTCTTCACGTTTTCCATATCTTCCTCCACATAAACGTATACCCTACACCTCAACCTCTGTCTAACCTACTACCTCTCCTCGTATTCCCTACCTCTATCATATAAAAGGCGTTTCCCTCCTTCAACCCCTGCTCTACCTCAGATCCCTCCTCGTTTTCCCTATCTCTCTCATATAAACCCATTTTCCTCCTTGAAAACACTCTCAACCTAGCATCTACCTTCGTTTTCCTCGTCTCTCCATATAAACGCATACTCTGTCATTGAAACCTTTCTGCCTAATACCTCTCCTCGGTTTGCTAGCTCTCCCATATAAAAAGCCATATTCTACCATGCAAGCCCTTTATAGTCTGGTACCTCTCCTCGTATTCCCTATCTCTCCTGTATATAAGTCCATTTTCCCCTCCTTCAGCCTCTGTCTAGCCTATCATCTGTTCATGTTTTTCCTATCTTTCCCATATAAACTTATACTCTGCACCTCAAACTCCTTCTGGCCTAGCACTTCTTCTAGTATTCCCCCCACCTCTCTCATATAAAGCGCATCCCCACTCCTTCAACCCCTGTCTAACCTAGCATCGACCCTCGTCCAAGTGGCTCAGAAGCCCTCTATATATGCTATTGACGTGTTGAGTTGTACCTTATGCAGGATGGAGGAAATTTTCAACATTTTCTATAGAGGTAAATAATCTCCAAAAATTCCTCTGCATTTCAGGTATAATAAGCTGTCGCCAGCATAACTGGTTTTGAAACAATTATGTTCAGTCCTTCATAAATCACCTTGTATTAGCGATACATTTTCTTGAGAAACCGTGTTGGTGTAGGGGTTACGCTGTTGCCTTTCAAGCTGATGGTTCGACTTCGAAACTAATCTGAGCAGTGCTGTCGAGGTACTCATTCTGTATTGCTTTTTCAGCCCTAAGGGTGAATATCATGTGGTCTTAATCATCTAGCTCTGTGTGCATTTATTTCGGGCCTTAAATGGCTTTAAAATTAGCAGAAAAAGCCGACTTCTCAAATCTAATCAGCAGGTTAATTCTATACATTTTTCTTTTATAAAAAACATTTGTCACAAATAGCATATTCAAAATACGTAAGATACTTCTCAGTCGGAGGTCCCGGTTTCGATTCCCTGTCGCTGGGTGGAAGTTTTTCTTTAATTAGGATTATTCTCTACTCTCCATAGACTCTGGAAGTGTGAATGTGAAAGTGAATGTATGTGTGAAAATAAGCTAAAAACGACAAAACCTACAGTAATCCAACCTAAGAGTTCAAAGAAAAGTAAGAAAAAATACCGTTAAATGTTTCGCTCAAAGCCTCCATTATGACCATAGAAGTTAAAGAGGGCTATAGAAAATAAAGAAGGAAAGAAAGAACGTAACTATTCAGCACAAAACTTTAAATGGACAATGAACTAACACTTATTTTGCGCTAAGAGATTTTTCATGCACGTCTGTCAGCTTAAAGCGATTTTCGTGGGTGTTTATATAGGTTTATTCAAAAAGAAGGGACATATTTTAAATATTCCTTTTTAATGAACGACAATAGATAGCAACACATATGTCACATAATTGAATAGAGGAAAGTTCAAAGTTTTAAACCCACATCTATTAGTTCCATTCAGTGCCTACAGCGGCGCTGGGTTTATTTACGAGAAAATGGCAACGCCACAGCAAAGTCGTTTTGTGTGCTGCAGTATGCAAAGGGTTAAACCATTGTTTCATAACTGTACGATAGCTGAGTTGTTAAGTTTTTCCAGACACTCTTTGTAATCAAGAATGATTTTATTGATTCACTTTCTGAAGGATCTAATGGTCCAACAATGGCATTGTTAATAAAACGATCCGTAGGATCAGTTGATACCTCGATTGAAGTCCAGATCCTTTTATTTTTTAGTTCCTCTTTAATAATTTTCATTATATTATCGCAACATTCATTTAAATACTATTTTTGCAAGCTTAATTTAGCGGGTACAGATTGAGGCAGTATTTTTAACACTTAAATGATATCAGTCTAATTATATAATGTAAAATATAATAACAGCCCGCCTTAAAAAAATAAAATAATAAATTGAGTTTTATTTATGGACGCTCTTTAACTACTATGGTTCTTAGCGTCCCATTCTATATTGGGCGTGAAACACCTGTAATTTTGCTCAGAGGCCTCTTTATCAGGCTTGAGGTTCTTTTACGTGCCGTAAATCTACGACACGGGACCACCGGCTTTACTTCCCTTCCGAAGGAAGCCGTGCTAACGATTTTTACGCCCGAAAAAATCCATCGCCCTCCGCCGGGTTTGAACCCGCGACCTTGGGAACTAGAGGCTAGCACGGTACCACCAGTCCACGGAGGACGACCAGCCCGCCTTAAAGCAACATGTATATAATATATAAAGCGTATGTAACAGTCATTGTATTATGTTTATATTATGATGTACAGGTATAATAATGTTATGTGAATGTATTACGTAGTTTAACAATGTAAGAGCTGTGAGAATAGAAGCAAGCTGCTTTTCGTAGCAAACAGAATTACAAAGTAAAAGCCGAAAGTTACTAACAATGGGGTAACCTTGAGGCAACAATAAATTAGAAAGTTTAATAAAGCCTAGTACTGGAACAATAATGTAATATTTAAAACTGTTTATAAATAGCCATCAAAAACTTGAAAAAGCTGAAGTTAAATAAAAGTATTCTATTGGAGTAGGATTAGCCAATCAGAGACTTGAAATAGGGGAAATATACAAATTCAGGTGGTAGACGCTACAAGGAAGGTAACCAAGGAGTCCAGTTTAGATTCAGTACGGTACAAGTTCAGTGTGAGACATAAAAATTCATTGTGGGGAGAATAATATAAAGTTTGCGTGTTTAAAAGTGCAAATAACAATAATCTCACAGCTCTATAGTAGGATACATCATTCAAGTGTTATTTAATCGTGTGAAGGATTAATAAACAAAGTACAATACAATTATAATTTGTGTAAGCCTTCATTTTTTAGCCGTACCAGCCCTGTTAAGAGATACGTTCTTTACAAATTACTAATGACGCAGCCGAGGTATACATATACATATATAATAAATAAATAAACATTAAAATAAAAGTTACATTTTAAACGTGGGGCGAAGGCCACCAGAAAAGTAAACGTGGGGCGAAGGCCACCGAAAAGTTTGTATGGTACGTGGGGTGAACACTCCTAGAAACAATCTCCCGCAAAATTGGCATCCATTACGTGCGTGGTCTAAAACACCTTCAAGTTTGGTTACAAAAACGTGGGGCTGCAACGACTTCAAGTTTGGCTCTTCAACAGTGGGGCTTAAGCTACTGCAAGATGCGTCCCTATAATTATCCAAAAACCGTCTTAATGTAGGATTCTGTAGTTTCTACAAAGGGATTCCGCCATCAATAAAAGCTTTACATAATCGAATGCAAATTGCGATTTTCGACTTGATGTTGCAATTGCCGTTCGCAGCGGTAAGCATTTAGGTAATATGCTTACCTTATGTCTATGTTTACCGCTGCAAATTGCCTTCGTCGAAACGATTAACGTTTGAAAGGCAGTACTCGCGGTTAGGAATGCAATAGCATGTATAGGATAAACGATTAAAGGCATTCGTTCTTTCTGAACGTACTCGATTATATGGAACATTAACTTTATCATAATATGGTGTGATGTGGTATTTGATATTCCAGAATGGGCCCAACATGAACTTGCTGCGTTTTCTGCTTGGCAGATTTATCAAACCTTTACCTTTGAATCAAAGTGTAGAACAACTCCGTATAAAGCGTTTCTTTTAATTTTCTCCCATAGTGTGAGGTCTGTTCAAAGACAGATCAATAGCTAGTTCACGCTGTATTTAACCCAAAGTTTATGGTACTTAACACGTTAAACCAAACCAACAGTAGCTGAGGACATTCCTAACTGTGAAAACATGGGAAGGAAAGCTAGAGTCCATATTTTGTGCGACAAAGTAAATGCTTTTTCGAAACATACTACTGCAAGCTCTACCTTTATTGGCACAGTACACCGTTAGTAGTGGGAGTATTTGCAGACAGTGCATGGGCAGTATTCTGAACTACCCCGGCCTCGAATGCGCGATTTATAATCAGGGACCTCCATCGTTCATGAAGTACGCGTATCCTTAATTATTACTAGTCCGAAAAATTTAACATAATCTTCGTTATGATCTCATTGTTTCTTTCCATCTTATCGCAGGTCTTCCGACATTTATTCTCTCGATGAGTTATAATCTAATTTACCAATTTCTTGTGTATATTCTCTCCATCTCAGTCAACCTGCATCCTTTAATTGTTATTTCGGTATCTTAATTTTATTCCAATCTTTCTTCCTAAGGTAACAGCGTACATTATTCAGAAACAGTCATTACTTTATAACATTTTTAATTGTTTCTTTCTTCATATTTAAGTTCTCGCCAGAGCTCCACAACTGTATTGAAAGATATGCCGTTGATTATATTGGTTCTATATAGTTAAATTATTTGATTTGTTCCAATAGCTTATTGTTGAGAACTATCTTTGATTTTACAGGCTGCTTTCCATAAGCTGTCATTCTCGTTAAGTACACATTCTTTCCAGTACTTTTCAGTCTGAAAAACTGCTTTAGTAATCTAAATTGCAAACACTTGGTTCTGAAAATTCACCATCTGCTATCACGCTTATTTGAATGTAGATTAACATTTATGATGTATGATGGCAAAACTATTAGCAACTGTGTATTATAAAATAGGTGTTCTGATCTGAAGGAAGGGAATGTGCTCGGTCGTGACAAGCGAAGAACCAACACATATCAGTTCAAATACTTTATAAGTTATAGCTAGAGTAGAGGCCCCGCATTGCCGTGGTGGTTGGAGCGTTTGCTTTGCCACTCTCTGGCATAAAGGGTTGCCATGGGCATGAGTATTTGTGTCTATGAGTTCCCATTCTGGGTATAAGGAACAACACAAAAGACATCTACTGATCGAGGTACGAGGGTCTCTAAAACCTCCAACGTCCCTCAAACTACACTACACTATCAGGCTAGAACTCTACCAAAGGTGGTCATGATATCGATCGGCTGATTTCGCATTTAACATTGAATAATTTAATCTTCACACTGCTCGGTAAAGTAGAGCCAACACAACTAAGGCTATCTGTATCTAAAGCGCACTGAACATTCAACGAACTTTACAAAGATGCACTCTAAGCATTTTGCATCTTTGAGTGCCCATCTGAATAGTTACTCTGGAAATATGCTCCTTTTCTGTCCCACCTCTTTGAAAAAAATCTGATGTGTTACACTCACATGACTTTCTCTACTCTTGTACAATCTAATTTTACAAACGCTTATTCTCCATATGCTTCATGTTAATCGAGATATCGAGATGTCAATTTTATTGGTAATATATGGTTGCTTTTAAGCGATAGTCAAATATTTTAACGCTGGTTGCTATGTGGCGCATTCCATTCTCTTTGCATGTCCAGGACATAAAAAAATGAATAACGAATTTGAGAAAAAGTATAAGTATTGTAAAATTTAAGGAAATAACAAGCAATATCTCGAAAACGGTTCACTCAACAAAAGAAATGTATATGACATAAGTTGTGTATTTTAACGCGATCCACATTTTTTGTATAGTAAAATTTTGTCTATCTCTTATGGTTTACCAGTTATGCAAAAGTCGTTCACAATGAAGAATACTTTTGGAGACATTCCCAGAAAATTCGAGATATACATTTCATTTCTCATGACATTATCTTAAACATATGATATTTTCATCAAAATCGTTAGAGCCATTTTTGAGAAAATTAAAATTTTCGAAAAATCTTCCATGTAAAGGGTAGTCTGGGGTGGGGGGATTTTCTTGAAAACCTTCGTGTCGCATCTCTGGAAGATACTGAACCTAAATACCAAGTTTGGTGCTTATCCGACTGTTTGTTTTTGAGTTATGCTGTTCACAGACACACACACACACACACACAGACACACAGACACACACACAGACACACACACGGACATGTTTCCAAAAATGCTTTTTTTGGATTCAGGAGGTCTCAAAACATGTATTTCCGGTGAAATCTCGGTATCGAATTTTTGGGTGGAATGCAATACTTCCCCTACTTACTATACGTAGTAGAGAAAGTAAAAAAAATGTCATGAGGTGCTGAGGAATAAAACGCTGAATTTCCAAGTCGTTGCCACAAAGCTAATCAGAACGCGATGTAAAGCGTGCTAAGGTTTAGGTCCTATGTATAAATACGGGCTGCCTGAATGAAACTAATTCACAAAGTTTGTCTGAAAATAGTAACAACACTGAAACCATATAGCTGATCATTGTTTTAAACATATAGATGTGTCATAGCATATAATGGCTTTATAAGAACAATGTAAGTCCAACCTTACCGAGTGGGATGGCTCAAGCTCACGTCTGCTTTCGAGGTTTCTCCGGGTCGCCAAGCGAATGCTGGGGTGGTTCATTTTCTACCACGACTCTCCTTCCTCTCATTTCCTGTACCCACCATCTTCCTCGTCGTCTGGTTCAGGGTTGAAGGACCATACGACGGTGTTCTGCGGGTTGCGGCTGGGTGGTGACTTCCGCTCTATAAAGGTTTCTTCCCTGGCGTCGCTGCGGAACCGCTCAGTTAGGTCTCTTCTCAGCGTGGGGCTCCGCTCCGCGGGACCTTGGAGGTTGGTAACTTGTGGGCGGGAACCGCTCGGCGTCGGATGCATTCTATCTGGAAACGTTAGGAACCATGCTTGCGCCCATCGACATCCAGATCTGGTCGCCCCTCGGGTCCCTCACCTTCCCTCCCAGGGGTCACGTTGGAAGCACAATGGGCCGACTGGCCTGCGTGCGGTGCTCTGCCCCGGTTCCGGGGGCCCCTCCGTCATATGTACGAGTACCTTTACCTTTATCTCTACCTCCTCCCTCTCATTTCCTGTATCCATCACTTTCTTGTCATCTGTTTCAGGATTGTAGAACCAGGCGACGGTGTTCGGCGGGTTGCGCCTGGACGATGGCACTGTAGATGTTTCTTCCCTGGCGTCGTTGGGCAGACTGCTCAGTCCGAGTGGGCTCCGCCCCGAGGACACTGGAGGTTGGTTGCTTGTAAGCAGGGTCGGGCGGCATCGGATGTTCTATCTGGAAATGTTAGGGATACCGTCCAAGTTTACGCCCGTTGTCATCCATATCTGGTCGCTCTCAAGAGTCTCTCCTCTCATCTCCCCTCTCAGGGGTCGCGTTGGAAACAAAAAGGGCCGTTACGGCCTACTTGTGGTGCTCTGTCTCAATTTCGGGGGCCCCTCCGTGATATGCATCTTTACGTTTACCTTTAAATCCAACCTCTGGAAGAAGAGCAAAAGAAAATATTTACTACGAGTATGTCCAAATGCTTAATACTTTCTTCTCCCCACAGCTTGAAAAGCTTCGTCAGTGTTTGAAGAAGTGAAAGGATTCGCAGAGGAATTACTGCTATTTTGGCTGAAAGTTTGCAACATTAATTTCATCAACTATATAGAAGTATGGCGGAATATCATCCCAATTTACGAGACAGTTTTCAAAAATAAAATAAATATTTATGGAGCATGAATTGGCATATTTTAGACGTTACATTTCCTTGTTTCGTTTTTTTTATTTGCGAATCTGACCTTATAATAAAGGTTTGCCATGCGACAAGAATAGCCTATAGAAGAGGAAACAAGTGTTAACAAAACATAAATAAGTAAATGTCAGGTAAGCAGTTATGAATTTTGACAGTAAAAGTTATACTTTTGAATATTAAAAGGTAACAAATATGTTGTAGATCGATCTTATTTACGCTATGCAATGATTTCGGTAAATAGCCACGAAGTATCTTATTATACAGAATGGACCGTTTAAACTGAGAATGTACAGTATCTCCAAAATTAAGCGCTGTAAAAAGAAATGTCATGAATAAAAGTTGCTTGTTATTATGGGGGAAAGTAAATGGTTTTAGTCGTGTTTTATTTGGAGGACGTTATGATGTCATTTTAGGATGAATTTAATTTGACCCTAATTGAAGGTTTTCATTTAAAAAATTAAATTGACTATAAAGTGACTAATGGCACGACACAAAACACGACTAATGGCATTTACTTTCCCCTATAATCTCGAGCAACTTTTATTAAAGACATCCCTTTCTACAAGGCTTAGTTTTGGAAATACTGTACAGTCTCAACTTAAATGGTCCAGCCTGTATTTAGGACAATGTGGTTCTATAGCTGTTTGGGGATCTTGTACCGTTGTCTCCATGGTACAAATGCTTATAGTACTGTGCATCTGGCTCCGAAAATTGGGCCTATGACCACTATGTTGCAGATATCGAATGAGGTACTGAAAAATAGAATTGTCGGTTCGTGTATGGCTTAAGGACGTCTGAAACCTGATTATAGGATCTAAGATCTCGGCTGATCCTTTCTTCCTGTTGATAGTAATTATTTCAACACGAGGTTGATATTGTTTATTATTAATAGGTATCGCTTCACTGGGACGTTCTTTATCAGGAAAATTAAATGGAACTGTTTTGAATGTTAAGAGCTCTAGGTTTACCATTAAGGAATATTTGCATTTTAAGTTTTCGCTTTAACGCCCCTGAGGCAAGCGAGTAAGAACAGAAGGATCACTTTCTTGGTGTTTTAAATGTCAACAGATGTCTTGGGTTTTTCCCAACCGATTAAACCTACCATCAGCACATAAATTAAACCGCGAGACGGGTTGCCTTTCTTTAAAATGCTTCCTCTTCATTTAAGAAGATGGGGCAAAATGGTAGTAATTAAATTAGCCAAATACTCCCACGATCCCTTTGTCATGACACCCAACAGAGAAGGAGGGAGAGCTTTAATTTGTTAGCTTCGTTTTAATAGGTTTTTTGCTCTTTTCTTTTCCTTCGTCGTCTCTGTTTTTCCTCTCTTCCATTCGTGTTTTAAAACCGTTTTCTTCTTCCTCCTTGCTTAACGTTATATAGGTCGTGGTTCATCGGCCTCACATCTTGCGGTACTCATTAGCATTTAAAAACAAGTTCCGTTATTGATTTTACCTCCTTTTAGTCCCCGTCATTGCTTGTTTTTACACTCCGCTTTTACTTGCACTTGAAAGACATTCTCCTAACAGAGGGAGAGCCAGAACCCCTTACAGCCCTGTTAGGCACCCTAAATTCTGAAATTTGTATGAATTGAAGGCACTAAAAGTAACATTTCCTCTTCTTGTTGCACTTAAGAGCATGTTATTTCTATTAATATTGCTTTAACTCCGAGATCATAGCGCAGCGGCCTCGGATTCTTTGATCCAGTGTGTGCGATCCAGGAAGGCGACTATACATTAAAGGCCATTGGGGCAAATGGCACGATTCATTTGAGAGACTTATTTACAGATGGTCTCAGTTTTATATTCACTTCCCTTTGTCCATTTATTCTTATTGATTTAATTAGTGGGCTTTGTGATTGTACTCTGTGGGTAGGTGCATTTAGCAATGTGATACCTGATACATGGCGTTTATTATTTATATGCCTTTTATAATATGGTTGAAACTTATCGATAACAAATTTATATATTAGGTGCGAAAAACATATGATCTTTATTTTTAATGAATTTGTTTTTTTATTTGAGTTTAAAGATTTTCTTGTAAATGTTTAGTTCACTAAACATTTGGTTCGTGATATTGAATATACAATACGATATTGTAGCAATTGAGAACCCTAGTTACTGCAAAAATACACTTTATTTATCACTAGGTGCTCAATATAACACAAACGTTACACTTAAGTCACTTTAGCACGCACTCAAAATACAACACAACTGGTCCGGCGAATCAAATCACAACTGAACTGCACTACGCGCAACTGACTGCTGATTTACAACTCAAAATTCAACTACACTGTCTCCACTTACACTGTCACTTGTAACTTCTAACAACACTCAACTGATGAACTCAACACTCGACTCAATTCAACATTGGCTCGTCCTGTCGATAGCAGTCCCTTATATAGGCCTCGCATACAAAGCGGAACTTTCGAGAACGGGAACCTACCAGAAACGGCCAAAAGGAATTCTCTGGAGCGTGGAAATGGCACACAATGGCTATTGTTCTAAGCGCCCATTGTTCTAGAGAGGGAACGGCCATTAGCATCCCGCGGCAGGTAGATGGACCGGGAGGCGCTCGCACCGCCGGTCCGTAGGAACTTAGCGCACGCTGTCACAATATTTACCTAGTGTAAGTTGCTAAGTAGGATAGCATTTTTGTAAACTGCAATAAATAAAGGTATGATTCAAGGTTTTATTGTGAATAGCACCAGGGCAATATTATTCCTAAGAAATCGCACCTGCTTGGGAATTATAAAAAAACACACACATTCTTTGCAGTTCAAAAGGCCTCGGTGCGCAGTGTTCATTGCTAATCTAACAACAATATATTTGGCGAAATATGCGGAACAAAGAACTTTTCGTTTCCAGGGGAGAATGGTAGAAGTAATACCGCCCGAGGTATACAAAGACAGCCGCGTTCATACATGGCTTTCGTTTCAGTACTTTTTAGCCTATTCAACACTTCAGATTTCAAATAGAGTTTTCATATCATTTTCAGACATGGAACACAATGACAAATCGCGTGCAAAAAGATTACCGAAGATCCTCAGAGTTAATGTAAAAGAGGGGTATAAACGCAAAAGCTAGAGGTTGCTGGGATGTGTGATCGGCTTCTCTATAGGATCATTTTGAAGAACTGCAGCGAAGGAAGGTGAATTGTCAGCTGATTGTACTTTAATATTTCAGTGTAGCTGTATATTAAAAGAATGTTTTGGAATTTTCTTAAAAAACAAACGGTGTTTTACAAAATACACATATGTATTTTAATATTTTCATACCAAGCGAGCCGGCCCTTGTAGCCGTGGTCGCTGGAGTGTATATCTCTGGCGCTCCGCCAAGCTGAGGGTCGCGGGTTCGAGTCCCGCCATGAGCATGGGTGTTTGTGTGTATGTGTGTTATGTAATTTCGGTGATAAGCGGTAACGAAAACAGTAAAAACACAGTGTCATAACTGAGTAAAACAAGGAAACTTAAAGAAAGAAAAAAAGCTAGGTGGCTCCGCAGTAATAGAGAGGCTCGCATTCTGCAGGTGTCGGGTTCGATTCCTTTCAACTGATCAGTCTGACCTTGAATTTTTCGTCGTGTTTTCTGGTCGGATGGCGAATTCCGGGATTTCCTTCACATTATTTCGCTTTCACTCCGTTTCTTTCTCATCTTTCAGGTGTGCTTCTAGGTTTCGTGGCGTATGGCGGTGCCGAACAGATGGCGAGGATGCTTGCTCAAAGAAAAGAGTAGGTACTCTCCGTGGATACTAGAGGTTGCTTGGTCGACAGGTCGTTTATTGCCCTCTTTAGGCACTTTCAACAGTGGGACGGATCTTCGAACCTGGAACTGCTAAGCACTTCCGCGCGTCTCTGCAGCCTGTAGTCCCCTTTGGTTCCTTCACTTCGTCCCTTCCTCCTGCGTGTTGTGTTGGTAGCCACAATAGATTTATTTAGTTTGCAGTTTGTCAGCTGTTCCCCTTCATTGTATGATTTATAGCCTATGTAGGTATATATGTATATATTTTCATTACGTAGTTTCTCCTGATCTCCAGGTAAATGCTGGGATAGATTATCATCCACTAGGAATTTTCCACTCCATCGCCCTCTCTCATTTCATTTTTTTCCTTCATATTTCGGGGCTGCAGGGCAGGGCGCAGTGGTTGGAAGTGAGCGGCCTCTGGCAATGGACGTGTTCTGAAAAAAGGCGCTTGGCATGTAACTCATGAGGAGTCTTGAGGTGAATATATATTCTTTTTTAAAAAAAGAAAAGGCCGCGTGTTGTCTTTGAAGAACATTCTAAAACATTCTTTTAATTTCTCATTTTAAATTATCTTATTGGAATACTAACCATCGTAGTTTCAAAGAAAGTAAACTGCACTAAGACCGCGTTAAAAGTAATATATTAAAAATAATAGACCATAGAACTTTGTGCTAATACATGTCTTCTGTGACATAATGCAGAAGTGACCCTCAGCAAGGATAAAAGTTGAATGGAAATGGTAATAAGAAATTATGAATATGAAATGATGAACCTAACAGTGTTTGTAGAAAGAATAAAATCATTAGCGTACTCTGAAAAGGTCACAAATGAAAATACAATTTTTATTAGTACATAATGCCAAGAACATGCGCTAAATAGAAACTAAATTATAACACGCATCACATAATATAAAAACTCCGTATATATTACATAAAAACAGTTTAACTGGGCAAGATGACTTAGGTGGTAGCATATGAATCTCCCGTTTGGGAAATCCAAATTTCAATTTTTGAGGTGACCGGTCTAACCAAGGGTATTTTCATGGTTTCCCTTGGTTTCTAGGTAAATGCTGGGATGGATTATCATCCACCAAGAATTTTACAGTTCATCATTCCTTCTCATTTCAATTATTTTTTTCAACTTTAGGGACTGCAGGGCTGGGTGCGGAGGTTGGTGGTGCGCTGCATATGGCAGTGGACGTGTTCTCAGAAAATGCGTCTGGTATAAAACTCTTAAGAGACTTTGAGGTGAATCCTCTGCCCGAACTTGTCCGTGGGGGTGGGGATTCCATACCCAGAAGTACTAGGAGCCTCTCTTCAATGGAGCCTGCCGTCACTTGATCTGACTCCCTCGCCATATCCCTCCAATCGAAGGAAACGGGCGTAATAGAACATCTACAGCCTGCAGTGCTGAAATACTTCTTCCCGTGCTTATACCTATAATACTACTACTTTAAGCACGAGATAGAGCACGTTAAGGACTATAGTGAAATTAACAAGTTTTAAAGCTTCCAAATTATTAAGAGCAAATTTAACTACATATAACTTCATACTGCAACATCTCAATTCTATAGTTCAACTAATTGCAAAGCTATAAATTTAAAGTATTAATTAGCATTTCATTTACTGCTCCACTCGTTTCAAATTTCATAATTAAAACAAGAAAAGCTCTCTTGATGTGAAATCTGAAAATGTAGAACGTTTGCATTTCTATGAAACAATTACTGGAAATGCTAACTCCTACATTTTTGAATCGTGGAAAGTTTCAAATTAATGTCACAGGAGCAAAATGTGGTATCTTATATTATGAAGTAACACTTGTAATAATTTGCAAGGAAGACAGTTTTAAAATACAGTGCTATAAGTAGATAAAGACCCCTGTATATGTTAAAACTACAAAAAACGAAAGTTACAGATTTTGAAGGTACAGGATTACATCTACAAAAAGAAGAAGCATATTTAAACCTTTTATATCTAAACAACTGCGATAGATAGACACAGTGCGTGTCACTGGAAATAGAGAACTTTCATTTTTATGGTCACTGCATTTATACATTTATGAAAAACATCATCAGTACTCCATTTTGTGCCACACGTAAATCAGTTGGTCTATTGTTACCGAACTTGCTATGCTTCCTAAATTTGTTTAGGATGAGGACATTTGTTGTTGAATCTACCTCAGAAGTGACTTGTAGTATTTGAGCTGTAGATTCACAAGTTTATTTTTCTTGTGATCACTATTTTTATGTAAACAACCAGTATTACTTTATGGCATCAAATGGAAGTTGTAAGCTGGTTTTAAAAGTCTTGAACTTCCCTCTATATAGCGATGTGTGGGATGTGTGACTTTCACTTGAAATAAAGATCTGAAATGTGCTCCTTCCTTCTGAATAACCCTGTATAAGGTATTCATTTAAATTAAAAACCAAAGATTGACATTTACGTTGCTTCTGGCCAGTTTTCACCGCCCAGTTGCCTTGAAACAACGAAAAGCAATATCTTCAACGAGTACCCTCGGTTATTTCTACAAGTCGTCAAGTGTTGTATACGCCACTGATAAATGTGCTTTTGTCGTTGTTGGTGCTACATCTCTGAGAGAGCAAAGAGAGTGAGAGAGAGAGAGTAACCAATCTCCTGGTAGCCCCGGGGTATAACATTACAACACATCTTTGTGGAGCACAAGGAACAAACATGCATACAAGGTTTTCATTTCAGCAACAGAGCACAATGGGGGCAGGACATGAAGAAAATATGGCACTACCCACACTGCAAAAGTAATGAGGCTAATTCTGTCACAAGATGTATGAGCAGCACTTAGGCGCGCTCGTGCCCTCAGCTTCATCTTTGTCATACACGTTTACTTTTTACTCATAAAAATTAAAAAGAGAAAAAAAGAGAAAGAAACAAAGGATGAGAAGGAAACTAGTGTTTGTTTTATGCATAATAGTTTTAGATGATTATTTATTAACTTATTTTATTTTTCTGTTACTTACCTAAGATAGAGATAGCATTATATTCCAACCAAAAGTTCGAGGTCGAAATTTCACTGAAAATGGACGTTATCAGTGAAGTCCCCTAAGGAAGCAAACAAATACATTTTACAAAAAGAAATGTTCATTCTGTCTATGGACAGCATAACTGAGAAACCAGAAGCGTTTCAGTTGTATTATATAGAGTATCTTCTAGGTTGTAATGCGATTTTCAAAAATGTCCCCCCCCAAAAAAAATCTTTACATTTCTATTACTCTAACAATTTTGTTTGAAATATATACTACTACTTAGAGATATAGCATTGTGAATAAAATGGATACTTTGAATTTCCTGTAAAAAGCCCGTGAACTCTTTCTCATTTAACAAGCGAGATGAACCAGGTAGTAGGGGTTATGTAGCTTGCATTTGTCAGGCCTGGGTATAAATGCCATAAGGATCACTGATTATTTTCGACAAGTCTACATTTAAATGCCGAATTTAATATTTCAACACCGTAACACAGCTACACGCACACACACACACACACACACACACACACACACACACACACACACACAAAAGAAATAGACAGCACAAGAAGACGACTGGACAAGGACCGCCATCTATCCAGCATTATACCGCTACATGTAGCACGAACCACAAAATAGCAATTCCACTAACCAAAAAAATCCCCTTCGGATTACATTGATAGGTGACTGCACATTTGGAGCATTTGTCAGCAGGCTGTTCAATCAGAATGGCACACAAAGACAACTAAGGTATACATCTTACTCATATGTACCAAATAACAAAACAAAAAGTGGTACCATATAACTTGGCAGTTAAAGCGACATTAAATAAGTCAAAGAAGATAATTTTGTTATGGTTTTAATTTCATGTAAATGGGAAATTATGAAAGAATACAAAGTTATCACAGGTCGCATTAAAGCACACTGTCGGGTAATAAAACTTTTTACAAGGCATTAACCATTTACAAAATAATACTTACTATATTTTTAAATGTTCCGAGGCTGAAACATATTTCAGTGTACTATGTGTGAACATTTGAAATTTATGAATCCTAATGTTGAACTATAATGCTGAAGTCATTGATCGGGGTCTATAAGTGACTTGTGATAAGTACTCATACGTTTCTGGTACTACACCTCATCATTGGATTGTAGTTAGGCTTAAAATTGACATTCTTAGAAATCTTATGTTGTATTCGAATTAAACTTCCATGAATCGTTATTTTAGCAGGATTTTCACTTTAGCTAGGAAGAAATGGATTGTTGTGGGATTTTATATTTGTAATGTGACTGAATATTATTTGAAGTATTCTGTAACATTGGTAGGGGGATTTTTAGTTCAGACTAAATGCTCAGGTGGGGGAGTTTATTCATGCTCTTTGTAAGACAGACACCTTGACATATTACAGACGATTCAGTATTTTTCTCAAAAATAAGCAGATACTTAACCGTATCACTCTTATCCAAAAGAGAATTTCCTAAAAAACAGCCTGAAGTACAGCTATATTACATCTTCTTCCTTACTTTCTCTACCACTTAGTAGGTAGAGAAAGAATTGCATTCCACCCAAAAACTATGTCATGATTCACCGAAGATACATTTTTGAAGCTCGCTGAACCCAAAAAGAAGCCATGTGTATGAGTGTCTTTGAACAACATAACTAAAAATCTAAAATTTTAATAAATACCAAACTTGACGTTTAAGTTTATCATCCTTCAAAGATGCGACACGAAGATTTTCAAGCAAATCCACCAACCCATAACTACCTTTTATATGAAACATTTTTCGAAGTTTTTTTATTTTATTAATAATGACCCAAACGGTTTTGATTAAAACACCATATAGAGCATGATAAATAATGTACATTTTGAATTTTCTGAGAATAGCCTGCTAAGTCCTCTTCATTCGGAAGATATTTTGTATAACTTTGTATAACTGGTAAATCTTAAGAAATAGAAACAAACACACTTCACAGAAAACGCAGATCTCTTCAGAACGCATAATTTATTTCCAATAACTTTATGTGCCATCAATCTTTCCCGAGATCTCCGTTATTCTTTATTTTTTTATATTTATTTTATTTAGGCGATCAGAAATACTGGTATACAAGTCAGTGATTAATTAGTTTAATAATTGCTTTACATATAAAAACAAACTGGGGTATATCTAACATGTCCAATAGATAAAAATAAGATAGCATTAACAATTAGATAATTATTACATGTATATGATATTAACAATTACATTTCGCAGGATAACAGTAAAAAGGTATTAAACAAACTTAATAAATATATTCAACTGATTACAATAAATGATTGAGAACAGGGTTTGGATGAGTAAGGTTAATTATTAATTTGAGAATTCACTATCTTCGGAATCAGTGAGCAGGAAATCTTGAGGTAGTTTTATTTTTAATCTTCTCTTCTGTGAGATTATTTGTTTGAATTTCTCAATAGTTTGTTTTTGAAACTGTCGGTCTTCACTTGTTTCTCGTGATGTTATGGGAAGAGTATGGAATTTCAAGGCCAACATGTAGCGACCACTTTTAAACATCTGAGTATCGCTTCGATCTCTTGTATCCCCCCTTGTACCCACAACGAAATGGGCAATGAAAGTATTTTTGCAAAACTTTATCTCGATTAACACGAAGTAGATGGAAAACAAATCTGATGTGTTACATTTACATAACGTTCTCTACCCTCTGTAGCGGGGTTTGGGAATGGAAAAGGTTGTAATGGTGCGGTTCTTGGTGGTTGGGTTGTTAATTCGGGAGGATCACTGCCGGCTACTCAGGTAGAGGAATTTGGGTTCAGGAGTCTCTTATCTTAGGGAGTGTGGATGGGAGATAAATGAAGTTCACTTTCTCCTCTCAGATGGCCCATTTATTGATGATCCACACGGAAGTTGAAGTCCTCGTACGAATTTCCTTTCCACACAAGACGCGTTTTTTCCTGTCACCCCTGCTACTGTTTCCGTGCTCTTACCCTTTCTTAATTATTTTGCGAAGTTGAAATATGTTACAATATTACGCTAATGACTTTTCCTTTTGTCATTCCCTAGCTACCCTGTTACTCACGTTTGCCTTAAACTGGTAGACAATACTTAAATAGTTACTCGAAGACCGCTGCACTGTTTTCCCCTTTAATATAAAATATTTTGAATTTCTGGATCTATCTTACTTTCCCTCACGTTTCCTACACAAATCTACTTCTTTCCCCACAGCTCATCTTCTCTCCCCCACGTTTCTACACAGAGACTTCTTCTCTCCCCGACGTTTCGACACAGAGTGAAGTATCTTACGCACGTTTGAACGTCGCTCTGCGTCATAGATAATTTTCTATTTCACGCCTACTTTTCTAGTTTCTCTCTCACTTTTTGCTATTCACGTGACTTTTATTTATTCTGATTGGTTACCCCTCTGAATTTTTCCTCCATCTACCATTGGCTCTTAATTTCATCGTCTGAGCGTGGCTCGCGTCTCACATTAACAAATTATGTTCGCTTTAATTTTCTGTGCGCTTGACTATCTTCGGTTTCCTGCCCGTTGTCTTGACATCCTATGTGCACAACTCCGTTCCTATTGTCACTAAAGCGATTCCCAATGTTCTTTTTCCTGTCCTTTCCTACGTCTGCTATCTTTATGTGATTTTTGCCAAGTTTGTTCGTTCTCGACTACACGTTTTCTACGTTTTATTTCATGTTCTTATTATTAATTAATATCTACTCTCTTCGTTTTTTCTCTCTTCATGATTTTATTCCCCCCTTTCTCTAATTCTTAATGTTCTCTTTTATTCTTCCCTCATACTGTATTCCTTCTTATTATTTTGATTATATGCTTATTAATTATTCTTATTATTCGTTATTATTTATTTATTATTCGGGCGGATCTTATCACTTCACCTCTATCGCTTATTAGTGGGTATACAAATAATTCTTACGAAAGTTTATTTTCCCATCTACTTCATTTTAATGCAGATTAACCTTTACGGAAATAGCTGCATTACAGATTTGATTATAGATACAAAGCGAATAGCGACAGTCAAATGTTTTAGAACTGGACACTATATGCTGGCCTTAACATTCCATACTCTCTCCATGACATCGAGGGAAACAGCTGAAAATCGACAGGACTTTAAAAGATTGGCTAAGTTTTGATGAATTCGAATCATTAATAACGATATATGAGAAATGGCTGGTGCCACAAATAAGGTTGTTTGAAGTAAATTGTGTGTTTTAAAGAGAGATACCTTTTTGTGTAGTAGGTTTTCATCTATCGCTTAACGTTTACAGTTACACAAAACTATACAAAATTCCTTTCCGAATTAAGAGGACTTCACAAGCTATTCCCGGAAAATTGAAGATATACATTTTATTTGTCATTTAAATATCTTTAATACATAGTATTTTAATCAAAATGTTAGAGCCATTTTTCATAAAATAAAAAAAAATTAAAAAAATCTACTATGTAAAGGGTGGTTTGGGGTGCAGAAATTTCTTGAAAATCTTCACGTCGCATCTTTGGAAGGTACTGAACCTAAATTTGATATTTATCCGACTTTTCATTATTAGTTATGCTGTTTACACGCATACACACAAATGCACACATACTGACCTTTTTCTAAAAATGCTTTTTTGTATTCAAGCAGCCTCAAAACATGTATTTCCAGTTAAATCTCGGTAATGAATTTTTGGATGGAATTCAATACCTTGTCTATCTATTATGTACGTGATAGAGAAAGTAATACACCTTTGTAAGAATAATCTGTAAATCCTATATAAAAAGAAACGATATTGGATGCAGAAAGCCATGTGAATGTTAAATACAAGATGTTTTTTTATCTATAATCCAGTACTGTTAGTAGTTAGAGATTTACGTCACTGTAGCACCCAGGTGGTGGAGTGTGTGCGGGAGCCACGTCACTACATGCAGTGCAGTGTAGCCTATATTGAGAGCCTTAGGGGCCAGCCACATGCAAGATACATCATTCTATTGGGCCGACATTCCCTTAGCCCTGGGAACCCAGCGGAGCGAGCCCAGGCAAACATCCGCCTTGTCTGCTGAGCGGAAACGCGTTGCCCCGAGCGTCTCCAGGCAAAGAGCAAAGGAACGCAGCAATAAGGCCACGGAGAGCAGAAACACAAGAGCTACAGAAAGAAATCTAGAACACTGTTTCGTTTTAACTAAAGAACAGTACAACACTACGTCTCAAAACCTGAGTTGACCGCCATGCATGTAATCGATGCCGTTTTTCATTGTGGCTGTGCCAAGGTAGCATAATCACTAATCTTTTAACTGAAGGTGTGTATGACAGCGGGATTTATTTTATTAATTCGGTTTAGAAAGACGAATTATTGTTAAGACTTTGACATCACATTGCACATTACATGCAAAATTACAGTTTTCTGTGGTAACCACAAAAAAGAGTATAAAAGAATTATAATTTTAGTGCATTAAACATTAACTGGCTAATTTACCAGAATAATCATGAAGAAAACTGTATAGTTCTCCTTAAATACTCATCCCAAAAGAAATTTTGTAAATAGAAAATTTTTTCAGAAGAATTGTGTTCATGCATATTTGCTATGCAAAAATTGTTCATGAAATTCTGTGCATGTTTCAGTTTTTTGACTTCATTTGGGATAGGTAATTAGTATACCAAATAGTTTTTCTATATGTAGGACATCATGTGGTACTCACTAATTTTCATAGTAATCGTCATTCCTATATCAAAAGGTAAAACACAAGTGCGCGTGCTCGCGTCCAGGCACGCGCGCACACACACACAAATACATGCGCGACTTTTGTCTCGTAGTAGCTAGTTATGAATGTTGACACAACTTAATTAAATCGAATACTACCGGAATCGCTTTGTTAACGTTTTCTTTCACATGCTTACAGATAAATATCTAGCACTTATGCAAGGACACTTAAGTCTTAAAATGACATGACTCGGGGTGTTTTACACAAGGCTCTTGTTCCTCAGAGTAAGGTTTCTAATTTTGGAACGGAATGCTTACAGGAAACTTAGAAAGGTACATAAGTAAACTTTGAAGGTTAATTATCCGGGATTAACTATTAAGCTATTCATTTTTACTGTAGAGATTGAAAATGTGAAGCTCTACTGAGAGTAGGACCTAGAGGTACTTCAGTATGAACTGGAATATATTAGAAAAATAAAATTTTTATTATATAGGATATAACATTTCAGCGATAAGTTGTAAACCTTTTCTGGGGTAATAATTTTAAACCAATAAGTAACATTATGTGTAAAAATCTGGAATAAAAGCTTTTAAGTAATTCACAATCTGCCTTTCACTACCACAATGAGCTTTTATTCTCTACAAGATATAAGGTATTTAGGAGTGCATTAGGACATTATCAAGCACATTTACAAAGTCAAAATATGCTCCTCACTGCAAATAATTATAATATATTCAAATACATAAAATACAGATCGTTATTTCTTATGTGCAATGACACTTCTCTAAGAATTATATATAATTATTATAGGCGCATAAATAAAAGCTAAAGAACACCAAATGAAAGTGATTTTACTCAGAGTTTAAAATTAGGCGGCGACGTGGCCGAGTGGTCAGACCGCTCGCCTCTCACTGAGACGGCCCGGGTTCAATCCCAGGGACCCGCATGTGGGATTTAACTTTGTGGTGGACAAAGCGGCGTCTGGGCGGGTTTTCTCCGGGTTCATTCATTCCACCAACTGCTCCATCATCACCTTTCCTTTCATCCATTTCACCATCATTTCGTTTCATCTACTTCCTTCCTCCCGTACCAGGCATCGGGCTGATCACCCATCCTGGATATTCTGTCTGATCTATGAGTGTCTGTAAGTCCTGGGGGTGTAAGTCCTACATAAGCGGAGGTTAAACATAGAATGAATGAGTTAAAAATTACTTATGCCATCCCAGGGAAAAATGGTTCCACCATCAAAGACGTAAGCTGGAAGAATTAATTGAACGAAGTCACCGGGGAGAGCCAACTTCAGAAAAAGCCAAGTAGCGATCAGTACTCAACTGAAAACAGTGACTCGCTATGAGCCGAAACATATATTTTGGGCTTATCAGGAACAAACTCAAATGGCCAAGTAGTTCAATACAAAGAGGAAACCTTCATCTTCAGTAATTTCGCTTGTTTTAACTAAATAGGCTATTTCTGAAGATTAGTTCAACATTGAACATGTTGCTTTATCTTAATCGCTGGAAAAACATAAACGCTTTAATTACGTGGATTGTATCATTAACATGCGTATGGAATCTAAAGAGGGTGTTAATATAAAACTAGAAAAATTTCGAATTATGTGTGGCACTACACATTGGACGCTAAAGAATAAAACAAGAAAAGACACAAGAATTAAATTTTATAAAGCAATGGCTGTTCCTCTTCTTTACGTATCAGAAATATAGGCAAGCACAAGCAAGATTTAGAATAAAATACAAGGTGTTGAAATGAAATTTTTAAGGATAACGGAGGGATGCAAAGATGTAGTTGTTTCCGAAATAAGGAAATTAGAAAGGAATTATCAGCATGAATGAGAGAAAAAAGAATATTGCGACAAATGGTTCCAGCATATAAATAGAATGGAGGACACCAGACTTCCAAACATCATGTTTAACTATGGGGCGATTGGAAGAAGAGTTATAGCAAGATCAAAAGGACCGATGGAAAGAGAAACTGTGAAGCCGGAACAGGCAATTGGCTACTCCATGTAGTGAAGAAAAGAAGGCTATTAGAGGTTTTGAGATTACTTAAAGCTAAATGTAAACTGCCTTTCTTCATTTCAGATTAAACTTTATAGAATTTCAAAGAAACTGCTGTTCCAGTTGAATCAAACTTTTAATTTTTATCAGCGATACATTCAATACCTTTCTTTCTACATAGAAAAATTAACTTCTGAAGTAATTGCCTATCCTCCGTCCTTATTCTGAATTTTATGTGAATCGACTACACTGTCTTGTGCTGAAGATATGGTTTACTTCGCTTCGCTATCTTGCTCACTCTTATGTTAAACTTCCTCTTTGTCTTCATCGGATTCAACACTGGAATAAATATTCCATCATAAAATCAGATCAGAAAACTTCTCGTGTGATCTTTCCTGTTCTGAAATTAAATGCATTGTAAAGTTCTCCCTAAATCGTTTGCATAAAATACTCGCATGGGGATACCGGTGTTTGTGTATTTACTTTAGAGTAGGTGGTTTATAAATTATATACGAGGGCTATCCCAGAAGTACATGACCTAACAAAGAAAACACCAAAATTTTTGGGAAAAATATCTTTATTTCTCTACATAGCCTCCTTTCAGCTCAATACACTTTTCCCAGCGGTGTTCAATAGTTTCGATACCCTTTTTATACTGAGAACCATCGAGTTCTGCAAAATAGTTATCAACTGCAGATTCCAGCTCTTCACTGTTGGCAAATCTTGTAATACCAAGCTATTTCTTCAACTTTGGAAACAGCAAATAATCATAGGGGGCTAAATCTGGCGAATAGGGTGCAGGAGGAAGCAATTCGAACTTTTAACTCATTTATTTTGGCCATGGGATAATGGATGTGTGAACTGGCGCATTGTCTTGATGAAACAAAACTTTCATTTCCACTAAATGCGGCCATTTTTGCTTGATTTCATCATTCAATGCTGCAATAAGTTTGCATAATACTCGCCATTGATTGCCTTTGCTTTTTGAAGATAATCAATGAAAATTATTCCACACACATTTCAAAAAACTGACGCCATGAACTTGCCTGCAAATGCAACTGCCTCACCTTCTTTGGGGCCAATTCTCCCCTTTCAACCTACTGTTTTGACGCTTCCTTCGCCTCAGGTGTGAAGTGATGGACCCGTTATTCATCCATGGTTATGAATCGACACAAAAAATCGGCTTTATTGCAGCAAAGCATCGCCAAATACTCGATTGAAACATCTCAGATGCTGCTTTTGTTCCATTGTAAGTAAACGCGGCACCCATCTTGCGCACAGCTTTCGCATGTCTAAATTTTCAGTTAGTATGCGATGTACAGCACTTTTTGAAATGCCTACGATGTCTGTTAGCTCGCGCACTTTCAGTCGACAGTCATCCAATACCATTTTATGCATTTTCCTCACAATTTCTGGCATGGTCACCTCATTTGGTTGACCACTGCGATGTTCGTCTCGGAACTCCTGCCTCGCTTAAACTCTGCCACGCAATATTTTATATTGTGAACGAAGGAGCAAACTCTCCCAGAGTAGAATGTAGCTCAGCTTTAATATTAGTTGGACTAAGACCTTTCAGATGAAAGTATTGTATCACATAACGATGATCAGTTTTATCCATGTTTACAAATTTGCTGAGAGCGTTCACTATTGATGGCTGCTAAAGAATTACTAAACGACGTAGCATCATAAAATTTCAGACTTAAGCTTTATAAGGTTGGTACTTTCTACCACAGTCATTTGTTTGAAACAACAACCACTATATATACATCATGTCGGGTACTTCTGGGACTGCCCTAGTATGATATCTTTCTTTAATTAATTATTTAATTCCAGTGTGAGACAGAATGCCTGATATATACTAATGTTATTTAGAATCCACTAATACCAGAAACTTTAATTAGCTTTCTGCAATTGTGATCCTAAACAACTAAATTGCTGACATTAATGTGAAACAAGCTTCTAATGTAGCAGTATTCGGTGAGATAACGCAGAACTGCGAATTTAAGAATAAAAATGATATAGAACCTTTTTCCACTAAACGCTAGATTCTAATGGTGTGTTGCTCGCTCCTTCGCTTGCCTTGCAGGCGTAACCGAACGCAGTGTATAGACACAGTAACAGAAAAGATTACACAGTACAAAGCATGTTGGTTACATTAAAACCGCGTACAGCCGAGACTCACTGTTGACAACATTAAACAGTTCTTTTTAGGTAAATTAAGCTGTATATTTATGCTTTGGGATTTTAATGTAAAACGTATGCACGACGCTCCTTCGTCATTGCTGTAGCTCGACTTTTAAACTTCATTTACGGCACGTGCTATTGACTGCCATGCTTGGAAATTTGTATTTGTTTTTAGATATGATCCCAACTCATTTCTTCATTAAATATTACACTAAAGGCAAGCCAGTATATCCTACGTCATTCATGTTAAAGCATGTTTCTTTGTGATCCTTTTCCTGAAAAACTAACGAATCGACCTTAGTGAAATACCGTTGTTTACTGAGTGATCTTTACACATGATTACGTGAATTTCTGTGTTTCGAGAAAAAGTAGAGTTTTCTTCCAATTTCTTATCCTTTATCTAAACATTCATAAAAAGTGTCTATACATTGAACCCTCTAAAGTAATAAATCTGTTTTCAACGTCCAGATAACTGTTTTTACTGACAGTAAGAGTTTTATAAAGGTATTTCCTGTAATTCCTAGGACAAATGTTAAAAAAATGCATTTATGAAAAAATGATGTCAATGTTTTCAAACCTTCATGCATTTAAAAAATGAAGTTTTGTTCTTGGAAGGTAATTAAAGAAAGTCCACACCATATTCAGTTCTGGATCTTTATCACTTTTGAGACCATTCTGCATTACTATTGTTCCTCCTTGTCTCAAATATTTGTAGAACACTATATTTATATTAAAATCAAACTAATAAGAAATCCATTTAAAAAAGAATGGCCCAATGCTTCGGAAATGATGACGTGGGTCATCGAGAGAAACAGTTAACATCCGAAGCTCTGAGAAAGATGTTATGCATGACGTAATTCATCATTCCTCAACTCAAAGCCTCCTGCAGAATTACCATTGGCTGGTTCGCTTCACGCTGTTGACGGCAGCTCCATCACGCTCGTGGTCAACTTCAGCAACTCCTGGGCAGGCAGCAGAAGCAGTCTTCGGTCAGGGACCGAGTGGATAGCACTCAGACACGTGTTCTGATTTTGTGACGGCGAGATTTGGCGTAAGTTACCAAGAGTAACCTTCTGGCTTTTCTAAATTATTTTCAACTGTTTCGTAAGCTACTAAATTTAACCTTTTTAATCTTGGTGTTTCTAAATTCCCCTTTACGGGAGAAGCATTTATATTTTTCACTTCGTGTAGCATTGCATTGTATTAGTCGCTGTTTCAGAAATATTCTCGATTTGTAGGGCAACTTAAATTGTAAAATGGTGAAAGAGTACATTACATTGTCGTCTCCGAGCATATTATTTGTAAATAACATAACTTTTAAAACATTAAAGCAAGCTGATGATAGAATTGTTAACAAATGCAACACTTTATAATAAATTGTTAACATATGTGACGGTGATTCTTTTTAATTCCTAGCTCCTACACAATAGTCCTTTCCACAATATTTAACACCCCTGGGTATAGGAAAAACCCAGTGGTGCAATACATTTCAAGGTAATCCAAATAGGAGTTTCATTATTATTTTTGCCTTTAAGTAATGTTTTATTTGTATCTTGTCTTCTAAATGAACCGAAGTCCTTTTGAAGAAGCTGTTGCTCTTCTCCCGATTTTCACAAGCATTTTGTTCACACAAATGTTCTATTCTAAGATATTTATTTCCTTTGCATAATAGTGGTGTCGGTAATGGTAATTATAAAGATAGATAGGTATAAACATATGCGTGGAAACCATTTGAATAATCTTAAGAAACGAGTAGCACATAAACAACTAAATTTTCAAAAACTGGTAGTCTCAATGTTAACATATACGAGTTCATAGACGCGTGCCTCAAAAATAAAGATAATCGCTTAGTTAGAAACGGATTAATTTCGAACTGAGAACTCTGGTTAAAATAAGAAATAAAGATATAATAAAATGCTAAATATCTTATTTTAGAAATAACGTGGAATTTAAATAAACAACAATGGATTTTAAACAGAATGAACGAAAGGAAAGAAAAAGAAAGTAGGGATTGCTCAACTACGAAACAATAGTATACCAAACAGTCAACAGTACTTACCTAGCGAATAATAGCACTTGGTTATTAGACGATATACAGGAAAGAAGTTACATTATATTTTACAAACTCAATCCCATGGCTGGAACTCGAACCGTGGATCTTCGACTTCCATATCGGACGCTGAGACCGTGACCAGACACATGAAACCTCGCTGAATTCCTCTCATCAGATTCTGTTCCTTTCTGTGTCTCATTACTAAAGCTCATCTTTAGAGTCAGCAGGGAAAGATCAATATCCGCGGTTCTAATCCCGGATGTGTAACAACACACACATTTCCTTACCAACATAAATTACTGCGCATTCGGTACGATTACATGCACTCGACTATATCTATTCCTAATTCTCGTTGTGCTGTATCTCGTTATTTTTCTTCTTTTTCAGTGCCACGAGAAGCCTTCATCACCTTCTTCTTCTTCTTCTACAGTAGCAGCATTCTATACCCAATATAAGTGAGATTCAAAGCAATAGCTCCGACGTAGTTATCGTATTATATTACATTTTTTTTTGAAAAGGCAGAGATACTTGCGTAAGTATGGTATTCGTCGTGCTGCAAGGCTTTCTCGCGCCGTGGGTTATTACACTGACGAACAAATATGAGCGTATTTTCTGTTCAAAGGCTTTTGAGCCAGTGGAGAAGGAAAGGTAAAACACCACTGGCACGCGTCCAGTTCGGCTTTGGGTGGCTGTACTTTGTTCTAGCTACCTTGCCGACCACGCGAATTCCTTATCTTCTCCCTTCCACTGGCTCAAAAGACGCTGAATAGCAATACTTATATTTCAGTTTTACTGTTAATCTGTGATTTTAGAAAACCATCTTTTGTAGATGGTATGCAATCCTTCCCTTGTACACTTGTACACTCTTTTATACAAAACGAAGCACCTGAGCTTCTCCCTCTACACAGCTTCCTCTACTACCTAATTTGTATTCTTTTGCATCGACACTGCCACGCCTAGTCCTCATCTGTTACCTGGCTCTAATACTCCACTTAATGATTGTCTTACTTCCCCATTTTACCTCACTTATGAGCTGAAACCTACCTGTATCCATAGGTTAAGATATGAGTGCCACACTTTTGATATCAAACCGTTAAGAGACGGGTCCATCCAGGGACTGGACCGTCGTTACGAAGCATGTGAAGGTGAAAGACTTCACCACTCAGGTGAAGTGTTTACGTACTACCCCTTTCACCGCTCACACTGACATTTGTTCACAGGCTGATGCGTGTGTGTCGTCCTTGAATTCAAATCAATCATAGATTGGTTCATCATGGTTGAGGTGCAACACAGGTGATATGGAGTTTCTGCTGCCAGCATTAAATAAAAAAATACTACAGAAAATCAAAAGCACGGTAATTTTCCGTGTACTTGACTATATCTCAGTGAGGGTAGTTTTCATCAATCCAGTGAGAAAATAAAACTATCACGTATGTTTAGTGATTTATGATGTCAATATAAATAACTACTTCAATAACTGGTGCATACGTGTTGTCTGAACACACCTTGACTAATGCGTCTCACTGGAAACGTTTAGCGACAATTTAATATTATAATGTTACCCAAAGAGTAACCTGAAACCTGGTTGCTTGCGTACTTCGCGCCTGTTAGAGGGGGTGAGGCAATCGTTCAGTGGCTTGGAGAGACACATGTAGGGCCGGAAACTAATCTGCGTTTGAAACAACTGTAGAATTGCGATTTGCAAACTTTGTAGTGGCTATTAAAACGTGTATTTTAGTTACCCACACGTCAGAAACAACCACACAGTAATCGATAGTCTTCGACGTTGCGGGCATTTTGAATGCATTGCATATATTCTGCATTCTTTTCTGATGTGTCGTTTCCGTTGTTCTAATTTGCTGTCATGTTCACATTTCTGCAATTGTCACATTTAAGATACCGCCCGAAAATAAGATAGATTCTTCTAAATAAAGGGTGTCCACAGAAACATCCGTGATTATACACAAGTATAATGTCGCTGACCGTTGCTAGATTTACATAAAACTGATGTCGTTAGAAAGAACATCTCAAAGAACTTCAGGGGATGTGTAAATGATATTGTTGTCCGACACAACAACCGATGCCAGCACAAGAAATGACAAAGACGATGTTTTCGTTAGAGAACGTAGGCTTTCACGGCCGGAGTCAGTATAACTGGAAGTTTTTTCCGAGCTGTTTTGCAGTAGTCTGCTGGAGACAGATGGTCCAGACGTTTCGTCTACAACTACGTAGACATCTTCAGTGGCGCTGTCGAAGTCTTCTAGGAGAAGGTTGCGCTGCGTCTGAAATGCCGGCTGTTCGCGCTGCTATATTTGTACTAAGAGGGCTCTTCGCTGGTTGGTTCGGAAACCGGTTGGCTGGTGGGAGGGGCCCAGCTCCAAGGTGTTGCTCCCTTCTGATTGACTCGCTTTGTTTTCTCGTATTATATGACGTTTCTTGCCTTGAATGACTGGATACCAGTTATTGTTGAGCTTTAGGACCTCTTCTTTTTTATTAAATTATTAGGATACTTATATATTTCGATGGCTTCACGCTGTAGTCGGGCATGGTAATGTGTCATACTGAAAGAATGTTGGTGTCCTGGAACTTAATGATGTGTTCGCCCTCCGCTTCAAAGGCGTGTTTGGCGACTGCGGACTTTTCTGTTTGGCCCAAGCAGTAGCTTCTTTTGTGTTCGGTAAGTCTGGTGTTGACACTCCGCTGTGTGGTTCCAATGTAAACCGACCCGCAAGAACAGGGAATACGATATACACCGGCTGATGACAGAGGTTCCCGTGGATCATTAGCTGAGCGTAATAAATTATTTAATTGTTTGATAGGCTTGAAAATAGTCTTGACATTATGTCGTTGCAGTTTGTGCTCAATGCGGCCAGTGACATTTTTGAAGTATTGCAGAAAGACTGCACCCTTGTTTTTCGGGTGATCTGGCAGGATGAAGTCTGGCGTGGCGGCAAGCTCTTTTTTTTACTTCTCGGGTTGAACAACCATTCGATAATAATGCTCGTTCCAGGTGACAAAGTTCTTGTTGCAACAATTGTGATTCACAAATACGAGAAGCGCGATTTACGAGAGTTTTCATCATGGTCCGCTTTTGTCTGGGATAATGGTTTGAGTGTTTGTTCAGATAGCGGTCAGTGTGAGTGGGCTTGCGGTAGACAATGTGCTCAAGCGTATCGTCTACTTTTCTGCTGAGCAAAACGTCCAGGAAATCCAGCTGTCCATCCTTTTCTTCCTCCATGGTAAACTTGATGCAGGGATTGATGTTGTTGATGTGAAGAAGAAAGTCCTGAAGGGCTTCCTTTCCGTAGGACCGTACAACGAAGGTGTCATCCACGTAGCGGAACCAGGCTGTAGGTTTAAGTGGAGCTGTGTCTAGGGCTGTAGACCCAAAGGATACCATGAAAAAGTTGGCAACCACTAGGCTCAGAGGGCCTCCCCTGGCCACACCGTCTATATGTTCATAGAAAGTATAGTTCCACTGAGAGTATGTCGTGACAACATGTTAACGGAGTACAATTATGTAGTCTGGAAATATGTGTTTCAGCTGTGTGAATGCCTCTTGTATTGGAACCATGGTGAAGAGTGAGACGACGTCGAAACCGACAAGAAGGTCGTTAGGCTGTAAGGCGAGATTCTATACATTCTGGATGAAATGAGTAGAATCTTTAATAAAGGAGTCCGTTGAACCGACGTGCGGTTGTAACAAGCAGGCTAGATGTTTGGCTATGGAGTAAGTAGGAGATCCAATTCTGCTGACAACGGGCCTAGGAGGTGCTTTTGGTTTGTGGATCTTGAGTAGGCCGTATAGTCTAGGAGGCTGGGACTCTGATCTGTTGATGCGACGTTTATCTTCCGTTGTCAAGGAAGAATTCTTGACAAGAAGGTTGGTTTTACGTAGAATATGAGCTGTGGGATCGTGTTGAATCTTGCAGTATATGTCCGGATTTAGAAGATCTGAGATTTTTTGTTCGTAGTCTTGCTGATTTAAGATTACAGTGGCATTTCTCTTGTCCGCTGAGCAGATAATGGCTTCTTTGTTGTTCTTGGAAATTTAAGTTGCTGGACGGAGTCCTAGCATGTTGGATAACTCTAGCGGATTCTCGGTGAATCTCGGTGGTTTCCAGCAGACCACGGCAAAACAGCCCAGAAATAACTTCGAGTTATACTGGCTCCGGCCGTGAAAGCCTACGTTCTCTCATGACTCCCTCTACGGGAGGAGAGATATCCTCTGATTCGTCGACTAGAAGTACTGCGCCAACAGAAATCTTCTCTTCTGTGCTCACACACTTTCCTTCTGCGCTGCCGTGACGCAGGAATAATTCCGACAGAAGCGACTGTTCCAAACAACTGCCGCTCACCGCATCCGCAACCGCTCAGAGCATGCCTTGCTCCGAGAGCGCATTCACCAAACCAGACGATAACTTGCTCTCACCACCAACAACCAGTTACTCGATCTACATCTCCGTGTGAGTAATTCACTACACAGATACGATTGGGACAACACAGACAGAATTATATACAACTCCATGACTTGACACAGAACGCCACTAATACTGGACATCAGAGGAAGTTTGAATGCCTTTGGACTTCAAACCAACAATCTACATCTTTGGACACCAGCCGCACAGTGATCAATTTATCGGACCACCAGCGTTCACCAACCGAGACCTCCCTGCTTGATACAGGAGCTAATTACGCAGTGGTAACACCGACTCTTCCAGTTGAAGACATCATTTTCAATATTGAATCAGGAATACCAGACCTGCCAGCAGCAGTAGTTAATGAGATTCACCGAGAAACCGCTAGGACTTTCCAACATGCTAAGACTCCATCCAGCAATTTAACTTTCCAAGAAAGGGCTGCCCTGAAGAGCCATCATTATCTGCTCCGCGGACAAGAGGAATGCCAATGTAATCTTAAACCAGCAAGACTACGAACAAAAAATCTCAGATCTTCTAAATCCGGACACATACCGCAAGATTCAACAAGATCCCACAGCTCATATTCTACGTAAAACCAACCTTTTTATCAAGAATTCTTCTTTGACAACGGAAGATAAACGTTCCATCACCAGATCGGAGTCTCAGCCTCCTAGACTATACGGTCTACTCAAGATCCACAAACCAGAAGTACCCCTGAGGCCCATTGTCAGCGGAATTGGATCTCCTACTTCATAGCCTACTTGTTACAACCTCACGTCGGTTCAACAGACTCCTTCATTAAAGATTCTACTCATTTCATCTAGAAGCTACAGAATATTTTTTTCCAAAATGAATTGCAATTCAGTTTATAGTTCAAAGTTCAATAATTTTTACGTATTGAACTGCACAATAATAATTTCAGTATAAGTGAAAAACTTAATTTTAAGTTTAATCTGATAATATTAATTCTAGGTACAGCCTTAGGATCTTCTTGTCGGCTTCGACGCCGTCTCACTCTTCACTATGGTTCAAATACAAGAAGCACTCACACAGCTGAAACACATCTTTCCAGACGACATAATTGCACTCTTTTAACATGTTCTCACAACGACATACTTTCAGTAGAACTATACTTTCTATGAACAAATAGGCGGTGTGATCATGGGAAGCTCTCTAAGCCCAGTGGTTGCCAACCTTTTGATGGAATCCTTTGAGTCTACAGCCCTAGACAGAGATCAGAAGACAGATCAATAGAAAAGCAGGGGCACAGTCTTTCTGCTATACTTAAAAAATGTCACTGACCGCATTGAGCACAAACCGCAACGACATAATATCAAGACTAGCTTCAAGCCTACCAAACAAATAAATAATTCATTGCGCTCAGCTAAAGATCCTCGGGAACCTCTGTCATCTGCCGGTGTATACCGTATTCCGTGCTCTTGCGGGTCGATTTATATTGGAACCACACAGCGCAGTGTCAACACCAGACTTAGCGAACACAAAAGAAGCTGCCGCTTGGGCCAAACAGAATAGTCCGCAGATGCCAAACACGCCCTCGAAGCGGAGGACGAACACATCATTAAGTTCCAGGACACCAACAATCTTTCATGCATGACACATTACCATGCCCGACTACAGCCTGAAGTCATAGAAATATATAAGCATCCTAACAATTTTAATAAGAAAGAAGAGGTCCTAAAGCTCAACAATAACTGGCATCCAGTCATTCGAGGCAAGAAACGTCAAACACAACAAAACAAAGCGAGCCAATCAGAAGAGAGCAACACCTTTGAGGTAGTTGGACCCCTACCACAAGCCGACCGGCACCCGGACCAATCAGCGAAGAGCCCTCTTAGTATAAATATAGCAACACGCACAGCCGGCATTTCAGACGTAGCGCAACCTTCACCTAGAAGACTTCGGCAGCGCCACTGAAGATGTCTATCGTAGTTGTGGACGAAACGTCTGAAACATCTATCTCCAGCAGACCACGGCAAAACAGCCCGGAAATAACAACCACTTATAATGATGTTTTCGTTATTTCTCTTGCCATTGTGGCATTTTTGGATAAAAGTAAACACTGTTAAGTGGTGTGAATGTTAAATTTTCAAGTTGGGTGAACTCTGCAGCAGTTACAACGTTATGGCGTGATAAGAGGAAATCCTATTCATAATCGTATGTACACTATGTGATCAAAGGTATCCGGACACCCCACAAACATACCTTTTTCATCTAAGGTATATTGTACTGCCACCTAATGCCTAGTACTCATTATCCGCGACCTCAGTAGTCATTAGACATCGTGAAGCAGCAGAAGCGGACGCTCCGTGGAACTCACGGACTTCGAACGTGGTCAGGTGATTGGGGCTCACTTGTGTCAGAATCTATACACGAGATTCCCATATTCCTAAACACTGAAGGGACATGTACAGAACAAAAGCGTACAGGCCGACCTCGTCTGTTGACTGACAGAAAACGCCGACATTTGAAGAGGGTCGTAAAGAGTAATAGGCAGACTTCTATCCAGACCATCGCACAGGAATTTCAAACTGCATCAGGATCCACTCCAAGTACTATGACAGCTGGTCGTGAAGTGAGGAACCTTGGATTCCATAGTCGAGCGGCTGCTCATAAGTCACACATCACGCAGGAAAATGCCGAACGACACCTCACTTGGTGTAAGGAGCGTCAACATTACATGATTGAACAGTGGCAAAACGTTGTGTAGAGTGACGAGTCACGGTACACAATGTGGCGATCCGATGGCAGTGTGTGGGTATGGCGAATGCCCGGTGAACGTCATCTGCCAGCGTGTGCAGTGCCAACAGTGAAATTCGGAGGTGCTGGTGTTATGTTGTGGTCGTGTTTTTCCTGGAGGGGGCTTGCGCCCCTTGTTGTTTTGCATGGCACGATCACAGCGCAGACCTATATTGATATTTTAAGCACTTTCTTACTTCCCACTGTTGAAGACCAATTCGGGGATGGCGATTGCATCTTTCAACACGATCGAGCACCTGTTCATACTGCACGGGCTGTGGCGGGGTGGTTACACGACAATAACATCTCTGTAATGGACTGGCCTGCACAGAGTTCTGACTTGAATCCTATAGAACACCTTTGGAATGTTTTGGAACGCCGACTTCGTGCCAGGCCTCACCGACCTACATCGATACCTCTCCTCAGATCCATAATCCGTGAAGAATGGGCTGCCATTCCCCAAGAAACCTTCCAGCATCTGATTGAAAGTATGCCTGCGAGAGTGAACGCTGCCATCAAGGCTAAGGGTGGGCCAACATCATATTGAATTGCAGCATTGCGGATGAAGATTGCCACGAACTTGTACGTCATTTTCAGCCAAGTGTCCGGATACCTTTGATCACGTAGTGCATATACTAGATGAGTCAGCTGCGCTATTTATTTTTTAATTTATGCAACGTGCTAAGCGAAATATGTGACTTACGCCTTTTAAGTGACTTCTAATGACTGATTTGCATAACACTTTATAGAGGAGGAATACATAACTCAGTGCAAAGGTAGTTTACAGGACAGAATGTAATTCCTGTGTATGTCGATACAAAAAACATCCCACCCTGACAGCTACAGTAGCAATTTTAGCCAATTTTACAAACTTTAGCATACATCCATGCACCCTTTTGAAAACACCCCAAAGTTGACAAAGCATCGGTTGACAAAGCCATTTGAAAACAAAATGCAGATCTACGCAGTGCGACCAATTGGATTTAAGCCGTTAGTCAATGTACAGCCTTGTCAAAAAATGCTAAGTGTTAGGTAGATAATTTCTCTTATTTCACAAACTATGTGCGTATTTCAGATCGTACAGTAATAGTAATGAATGATGCAGTTTATTAGTTTGAATTAAAACTACCAAACCGAGCTGAAAACACTGTATGACGCTGCAAAAAGCGTGTAAAGATTCGAGGTGGGGTCCAGTTCTGCGATTACTAAATCGTATAGGAACCTCAGCTCGCAAGGTAGCATTGGCCGAATGGTATTATTATGATTGCTTTAACACTGTGCCACTTCAAGTCTTTTGGGTGAATTTCAAACTTTTTATTACCCTTTGTTTTCTCTCTTTGGGCCTATAATTTGATATTATGTTATAAATAAAATTTTTATAACGTTATAAGTGTGTACAAAATAGAATAATCGTCGTGTTTTCCACAGAAGAAGAACCGCAAAGCGCAAATAATATGCGGGCACACTCATGCGTGAAGAAATCGGGCAGATTACACCGCTCATGTTATAGCGTGCAAGAAGGTCTCTCCGGCAACGTACACAAATGTGCATTGATGAATGGGGTCGTCGTTTTGAACATTTACTTCCTTGATGAGTTCCACAGTCTTTATTAATTTATTATTCTGTTTACCCGTGAACTTAGCACATTTACAACTCCTTTTACAATAGAAGAGGTGAAACATAAGGTTAAACATGAAACAAAAGTGTTATATTTAATATCGTCGACATGCGCCCAAGAGAATGAAAGCTAACTACATAACTCGGTTTACAACATCAGATGCGATAGAGATTAATTGGGGTAAACATGTTACACAATTATCTGATTGTAATTCTTATGTCTTTAGCTCACAGGAGAGCCGGTAACAAAAATAAATAAATTAGTACACTAAAATACAGAAAATAAACACAAGGAGGGGGAAAAAAAGAACCAAAACAATTTTATGTTTGTATCAGATTCGAATCTCCGAAGCTAACCTTTGCTTCATCACATTCCGACAGCTAAATCACTCGGCCAGAACTCACGTAGGTTTTTCCGCTCTTCGGAAAAACGTTCCTCTATCTCCTTGCAAGAATTATATCCATAAAACGCCATCTTTTTTTAAAGTTTTGCAGCTCTTTGGTTCTCATTCAGGCCTTTAATCATTAAAGGGGATTGCGTGTAGTACCAAATAGAAGAGCAGAGCTACAATAACAGTTTGTTTGCTAAAAGGGTCAACGTTTTCACATTAGACTAGAAACTGCGGGTTGCATAGATACGAATACCAAGAGGCAGCTGACTCACCTGGTATATACCTATCTCATAATCTACAAGAACTTCAAATTGGTATCACTGCGGCCACGGAGTCCATCGCTGTAGATATGTTGGAGGGCGTCTGGCATGTGTGGTAATACCGCCTTGATGTCTGCAGCGTGACACATGGAGCACATATTGAATGTCTTTGCCATAGGTTACTAAAATGTTTGAGTTACTCTTTCTAAGGACACCAGTTTGGTCTAAACCCAGCAACTGATGGCGAGCGACACCTATTTATAATCACCGAGCGTTTCTGTGGACACTCTGTATGTATAGTGCAATTATATGAGGATGTTTGTACTCATCTAGCGCAACCAGGGACGAAACACATAAAACTCTTAACAGTAGTGTTTCATTTATTTGTGTTTTGGAGTGTTTCCAAATGTATTTAGAGGACGTAATGGGATTTCACACAAGTCAACCTCTGTATTTTTTGGCGTGGTGGGGAAGACTCTATACATAAATTTATCTGAAGGAGTGCATTTATTGTATTTAATCTCTGTAGTATATATGAACGTTTCCTTTCTCCTATTATCATTATTATTATTATTATTATTAGTATTATTATTATTTATTTGGGGTTAGAAATCAGCAATTTTAATTTATTTTGGGGATAGTGTTTGTTTTATCTTTGTCGCGTAAAGGACACATATTTTACTTTTCTTTTTCAAAGGAACGCAATGATCTCTCTTTACGACAAAAAGATCATTATTTTCGTTTAAATAAAACTAATGAGTCTCAGAGGGCCTCTAATTTCTAATAACATTCCATTCTTTGTATGCTTTGTTTAGGAGTTAGTATGGTTTCAGTCCTAAATATGTAGATATTAAGTATTTCATTTAGTATTCTTTAGTTTCGGAAAGTGTGGATCTTCATTATTACTTGATCGAGTAGATAAATGATATTCGCGCCTGTCATGGAATACAAAACATTTCGCTTAGTGAGGATCAAGCAGCCGGCATGCAGATACGTAGAGTATATTGAAGACTGGCTGGAAACACAAGGCAATCGCCAAGGAGACCACACAGGCCGCTCTGCTTGCAGCGTTGCCATTTATGTATGTTGCCGGAAAACGAACTTTCAGTGTTATTTAAACAACCTGAGACTTCTAACGTTTCACTTTAAAGAGGAGAAGCGGGAGAGCTGCGTTGCCACGTTGTATTAGAGCATGTGTCAGCTGTTTAGCAGCGCTCCGAAAAGCAAACAGCTCACTGGGACGTAATGCTAGTGTGCAGTAGTAAACTACGCCGACATGGCACGTGTTACCCCTCAATGTTCAGGTTGTAGGCGAAGAGAAAGGAGGGTGGTGGCACCTTACTGGCTAGAGCAACGGCGAAGAAGAGGTTTCCATGGAAACATACCCCTCCAAGAATTGTCAGAAGTCCCATGTTATTGTAATTCAACCATTATTGGTAAACGACGAAACCTACAGAAACCTAACAGCATTTTTCACTACCTTCATCAATAGAAATTTTAGTCATTTTATTTTGACGGAAGCGGTACCTTCCATCCTGTATATTATGCACATGGCTACGTAAAGCAACACCGAAGTTCTGTTGCAGTTTATCCCATGTAAGGTTAATGGTGCCGGATGCCACCCTCTGTTCGTGATATATGATTGGCTGAAACATGCTGTGATGAACTCCACGTTTTCCCACCCCCTCAGGCTTTAAGCCATCATCTTCAAGGAAAAGCATTTTCACGACCTTAGCAAACCACCCTGCACCGTTTTATGGCGCTTTTTCATTCCTTCTTTCTTTTCCTCGCATCGTGGTGATGTCAGGCTGTGGAAATAGGTTTATCGGCTCTCGTGACCACCCAACTGCTGATACCCCAACTTTATAGGGCGTATAAAAGTGAACTGCCGCCTCGGAGTCCCATAACCATCCGCTTTCAGTCTGGCTGTATCGCTTTTCGCGATAGTGCCGGCTCAGGTTATCGCTAATGATCCAGCTTTTGGACTTCGCTGTGGAATAGAATTGTACAAGCAACCTCTTTGTGGCATAGGAAAAGTCTAGGCCAGTGCTCTCATAGCCGCGAATTACAGAATCAATAAACTTTAAGCTCAATCCAAGGAAACAAAAAGAATAAATTAAATTATATTCTGAATTAGGTAGACATTTTTATTTAGAACTGGTATATACTTTTTATAAAAATTGTCCTTTGTAATATTTCAAGGCTATAAATAAAATGATGAATGAGTGCTAAAATCAGCGCGGGATCCAAGGAGCTAAGAGTTACCCCATGTTTGTCTTTTCAGCATAAGGAAAAACCATTAACCAAGCAACTCGTTCCAACCGTAATTCTAAATCAGGTTCTCCGGATCTGATACACTACTCGTTACACTACGGCGAACCTTAGAATTTTTGCATAGTTTGCTTTATTCTGTAAACGTTTTGAATTCGCTGTCGTCAAAAGGACCTCGACAAAGAACCACATGATCGACGCAATACTCCAAGGACTGGGCGAATTTTCTTTGATACCTATTCTCTTAAGAAGTTTATCCTCTTAAAGAAATGAACACTGCTGTGAAAAAAAGATGGATTCTGTGATTGACTCAAATACTCTGGTCACTAGACTAAGAAATCAGAATCCTAACACTTCTGATACCTAGCGAAGTACTACGCGGTAACATGTGGGGCTCGCATTCAGAGGTCAGGGTTCGGTTCCCATCGACCGCCCACGCTGGCCATGGCTTTTCGTGGATTTCCCTGGTCGGTAAGCGAATGGTTTCTCATTTTCCAAGATTTCCTTTACATAATCTCACTTCATTATTTTCCTTTTCATCTGTCAGGCGTGCTTCTAGATGTCGTGGTGTATGGCAATGCCAAACAAATGGCGCGTATGCATGCTCAAAGGAAAGAGTACTCCCCGTGGACACTGGAGGGCTGCTTGGTCGGTGGAGCGTTCATCGCGCTGTCTAGTCAGCTCCAGCAGTGGGACGGGTCTTCGAGCTGGAACTGTTAGGGACCTCCGCGCGTCTCTGTCTGCCTGTGGCTTGTAGTTTCCTGTGATTGCTTCACTTCATTCCGTCTTCCTGGGGAGTGTTAGCTAAAAATATCTATGTAGGTCGCAGTGTTCGAGGTATCACCCTGTTACCTAAACCCATAAGACTTCTTATGGGATTTCATGAATGATCGTTCAAAATGTACATTTCTTTCTTAAGAAATGTCAACTGGCCACTCAGTTTATCACGCTTTACAGTTTTGATTACATTCACAACTTAACCGATTCAACTATGCATTGTTCTTTCGCTCCATTTCATTCCCCTACTCAGCTCCACCTCTTAGTGTATGCGATACATACTTCTGAAACTGACACGTTTTCCTTGGCGGCAAGCGATCTCATTTGACTTCATATTTATGATAACAATCTCCGCTTAGGCTTTTCCACACAATGGGATTCGTTTCGAGAACAATTAGGATGTTAAATCCAACACAAAAGAGTACACTCTGCCGTTTGTGGATATACGTCTTGCATTCGTTTCAGTAAGAAAGTAAATGGTCGAATATAAAGTTATTTAGTAATTAGCGTGAAAAACAAAATTGATGCTTTTATAATGGCCCATTTTCGGTACTGTCTTTGAATCCAACTGCCATTGAGGATGGTGTCTGTGGTACAGAGTTATTCTATAGTGATCGTACAATGACCTCGAGCTGGCCAGCAAATTTGCAGTAATTTACCGTCAGAATTCCATACTTACGCATAGTCAAACAGAACCAACAATGTAACTGAAATCCGTACAAAAACCTGAATAAACATAACAGCTTTCCGGCATTAAATAGGTGTTGAAAATCACGATTATAAAATATGAGGTGAGTATGTACCAACTTGGCACCTATTTCGTTCAATGTTTCTTTAGTCAACACACGCGGTTATGAATTCCTTTTCCTTTTTAAGAAGAAAGCACTTACAATGTTATGAATAGTTGCCTGCTATGGATCGTAATGTTTGGAAACTTACGTTGGAATTTTGTCAACATTTTCTTGCAAAAGAGTGTTTAAATAGACATTATACAGAAAAACATCCTGATTTATGCCATACCTATTAAACTATAAAAATTTTATCACCAACATACAAAACAACTTTATTCTTAACGAGTCAAACATTCCAATCAATGTAACCGCCATAACTCAAATGATTAAACGCACCCGCCGTTTGCCGTTAAATTAAACTGAGATTTATTTATGGACGCTCTTTAACTAGTATGGTTTTTAGCGTCCCATTCTATATTGGGCGAGAAAGATCGGAAATTTTACTCAGAGGCCTCTTTATCAGTCTTGAGGTTCTTTTACGTGCCGTAAACGGGACCTACGGCTTTACTTCCCTTCCGAAGGAAGCCGTGCTAAGGATTTTTACGCCCGAAAAAATCCATTGCCCTTCACCAGGTTTGAACCCGCGACCTTGGAAACTAGAGGCTAGCATGGTACCCCTAGACCACGGAAGTCGACGCCGCCGTTTGCCATGAGATTGACAATAAACCAGGTAAATGTAACAACTGTCGTTCAATCCAAATCGCCTCACCTTCGGTCTAATCTAGCACTGACTGTCTAGATGGTCTGGTCATTGTATATTATTAAGTGTTGATGCTTTATTCAGTCAGGTATGGTGAGTGAAATCCTTGCTGTATGATTAGTTCATTGGCATTGTTAGGGTTCAATGTTTTATAATTGAGCTACTTCATTTGAACTGTCTGATTTAGTTAGTGAGTGATCATAATGAATTGATTCAAACTACAACTACAGGAATAACAACATTTTAACTTTTCTAACTAAATTTGAGGCAATTGAGACATCATGGTTCCACAAGCATATAGCAAGTTAGGTATAGCTTTTTAGCAATACATAAGAGCTTCTTCTTTGCTGATATATGTGGGGGCAATTTGCTTTCTAAGCGACGACATATTCTGTCACTACCTTGCAATATAAATGTTTTCTGAAATTTAAACACGGTGCATACCCATTGCTTTCCGGATTTAATAATTATTATGACTTTGTCTAGTTGCCACTCTCACTTCACTAAGTTCTCATAGTCACTTCACTAAGGTGATCTAGTTCAATTTTCCCTTTCACCTCGCTTTTCCTCACTACGTAGCGGCGATTATATATATACGCTCAAAGCAGCCCCTTCTTCGGATGGTTCATCCGATGAGTAGACGAACACAAGACGCCTCTAATTTCTTGCAGTAACAGCACTCACTGTGTGTTACAACTATCGTCGAAACTGCACTCGGAAAACACACTGAATTCCTAGCATATAATGACAAACCAGGAACGTACGCACCATCTCACTAACTTATTCGCGAGAACTCTCGCTTATATAGCCGCTGGAATTTTCCAGAAACTCTAATAATATTCGAAAGGCAGGGAGAAAGAACGTTCCAGAGAAATACAGTTACTTCCTGATAACGCTTCTGGTGTTTACGCTGGGTGAGAGTGCTATCCCGTCGGCTTATTTCTTCATTGGCCGGTCAGTCGACAACAACCTCCCGTTAAGCTCGGGCCATAGCTCTGCGCCATAATTGAAATAAAGAGAATGACGATCTATTTAATTGTATCAATTGTTTATAATAGGATAATGCCACGGTTTTATTGACATAATGGTGGACGATATGATGAACATAATATACAGCAGTTCTCTGAAATTCATAAACATTTGATTTATTGTTATTTTGGGGATTTAGTTTTACGCCTATTAATAATGTCAGCCCTCATAGCCCTGGTTTACATAATGTTGGTGCTCGAATCAAATATGTATTTTTACTTACGTAGCTCCCAGATTGCTGCAAAACGGTAGTAATTGTCCTATGTTCCTTGTTTTGTGTTAAAGATGTTCAGCTTACATTAACAGCAAGAGTTGATACTTCCGTTTTTGGAAGCTGTTTTCCTGCTAAATACCGAAAGTTTCTTATATAAATTGATGGTTTCTCGAGAACGATGCTATTTTTACATGTGTGCTAAATCCAATTTCTTTACTCTGTGTCTGCAGTTTGACAAATGAGTCTTAATCTCGTGGGAAGAATTTTCAGCAATATATTTTGATCTAAACGATTTATTGCATACTTAACATCCGAAGCTAACATTTGAATCGCAGTACGCATATTCTAGGCGATTTAACCGTAAAGAAGAGCGTTCCTTACAGAACGGAAAAATTTTTAGTTTTGCGGCTTCATTATTTATTAATTCTACATTAGGTTTATTCACTCTGTTTCTTTAGTTTATGATTTTTAAAGCGATTAAGTAAAATGCTCTTAAAACTGCGTTATTAGAAACTCTTACCTTAATGGCAAAAAGTAAAGCGAGGAAAAATTAACAACAAAATATATGTGCAAAAAGAAAAGAAGAACCAGTTACATTAGGATTATTTGAAAGTAAGTATCTAAGAAGGAAATGGCAACTATGTTTATAAAAACGTACCTTTCCTCACAAAATAATCTAAATAATAATAGCAAAAATAATAAATATTTTGAAATAGTTTAACAATTTTGGAATTACGATTAATGAAATCCTGTTAAAAACTATATTTCTTACCTTCTCTAAAATAGAATGTGTGATTATAGCTATTTAGAGGACTAGTTGCAAAACCTAATTTGTAACGTGTTGTCTACAATATTTTATCTACGTTCAGGGTATTTTAATATATGTTGTATATTTAGTATATTCAATGACATTTACTTATTGCGGAAATGATATGTTTAGAGAAAGAGTAATGTGAGCTTTGGAAAAAAATAAGATACGATAATCATCAAACTTTGTTGTTATGTTCTGCAATTGATGATGTTGAGGATGTGGGTTCAGCATTTATTGTGAAGATAAGGGAAACAAAAGCGTACATGTCTACAAGTTTTGTAGACTTTAGTGGTGAACTAAATAATGATGATTTGCTTGAAATTTGTAGAAAGTATCATGGTGTTCGATTGGTATTAGTAGCTGCAATAAGTACTTTCTATTTTATTTCAATGTAAAATGTCGTGCACAAGTGGTTGGCATAAATATGTTTGGGAAGATTCCTATAAGGCTGTAGAGTATTTGAAGCTGGAAAACGCCAAGCATTACACCGGGCATTGTACGACACGTTCTTCTGCTACTTCCTTGCAGACAGCGGTGCTGATGTTCTTCCTTAAAAAGACATGGAGGTTGGAAATCGAACACTGTTGCAGAAGAATGCATAGAAGAAAGTGTAGAGGGTAAGAAGAAAATTGCTGATCTTAGGGGAGAAGGTTCAATTACTGGCAAAGTTGTGAAAAACAATACTTCTGATAATAGAGAAAATGTGCCTCCATTAAATATTACAAATTGTAATGCTTGTATTATTACAATAACTATCAATTAGGTGAGAAATTTATTGTTTTAATGCATATTATTATCAAAGAAATTAAGACATAGATATCATCATTAAAGTGTATTTTACGTTTTGTTGAACCTGTATTTTATGTTTTGATAACGTGTTTTGTGTTTTGTTAGAATATAAAGTATAGGTTCTTTTTGTCTAGTAACTACTATCTAAAGCATCACTGATTATTATATTAGTAGATAAAATATATTTTGGATAACTACGCCCAATTATTCTAAGGCTTTCACACTTGTTTCTACATAGTCTTCAATTCTACAACGGTCTTGAAATTTTGCTAGACTTCCGCCATCACCAGCGGTGGGCCGCAACTGCGCACGCGACTATTGAAGTATTTCCTTGTCACTATGCAGCGTACATTACTATAGGTTATATTTCATTTTAATAAGCTGAGAGATAAATGCCTCCTAGGAAGACATAAGATAAGTTACCATCGCCATAGGGATTCCAGTTTTCTAATTTCGTTTTGGAAGAAAACTGTAAATTCAACTGAACCGTGTTGTCATCGGAGAAGAAAGAATGCATTCATTCGGGTAACAAATCTTCACATTATTTCATACAGATAGTAGCATATGAAGTTCATATATTTATCTCCAACATGATGACGCACAGCCAGACAACGGAAGCAAATTCACTATTCTGCCATTTCATCTGTTATTGGAGTGGGAAGAAGAGGCCTTAAATATACCGAAGGTGAAGGATGATATTTTTATGTAAGCTTTCGTCTCGTTTGATTTTCCTTTCGGTTTCCCCTTTCTCTCCTTTATTTCACGTTGAACTCCGTGGGACGTGATCAGAATCTACAAAAAGGAGCAGTTTGTGTACGCGATGGTTTTATTTTTCCTTCACATCCCTTCATCTATGTCTTCTTCTCCTTGGTTACCTCTCATTGCTGCTTCCTGGCATCTAGCGGTTGTATGTATCAACAACTCAATAGCTGCACGGTCCGTACGTGCTTTATTTTAAAAACACATTTTCTCGTTACGGAGTCAAATGTAGTGCACATACTGGGTGACAATAAGTAACTTTTAACTTATTACGTGCAAAGTAAAACAACATTTCTTGAATTACATTCTATCACTTTGCAGTCTTCATCTAATACGGGTACAGAATTTGTTTTTCTAAACATTATTCAGAGAATAAATATCAGTCTACGAGTTAACATTGAAAATTTCAGCACAAGAAACAGTCCCGGTTTCCTGGTAGATACTTTACTGAAAAGCCAGCTTTCCCCATTCTTCCCTATATTTCGATTTCCTCTTCAACACCGCATACTGTGACTCAGTGGTTATGGTCATAGGTTATAGGGAGGTCGGCACCAGGCAGTCGGAGATAAACGAAGTGAAGTGGCGCTCTCGCCAGCGTAAACACTGAAAGCGGTATCATTAGATAACTGAATCTTCTGGATGTTTCTCCTTCTGAACGTTCTGGAACTCTGTGGAAACTTCCATCGACTACATAAGCGAGCGCTCTAGTTAGTAAGTTAGTGAGCGAGTGTGTTTCTGGTACGACGTATAGTGCTATTCTCCTAGCTAGTTTGCATGCTGCTTCCGCCAGATATTCGAGGGGTCTTGTCTTCCACTACCGGGCGAGTGAACCGTCCGGAAAAAGTGGCTACGTCGTGCGTATTTCGTTACACTGCTATGTCACGAGAAAGTGAACCGATAGTGAGAACTAACGAAGTGGCAGCGAAAATTGTAACCAGGTCAGTTATTAAGAGACAATGAGAACTTAGTGAAGTGACAGTTTAAAATTGAACACAGTCACAATAGCAACCAATTATCTTAATAGCGCCGATCACCTAACTGGAACCCCTTTTTCATTCCTCATTCTTTCGAGGGCAACTCTTAACAAGCAGTTGCCTTTCATCCATTGTCCAAGCCAATTATCTTTACTTTGAGGGCTTCAGCACTGTTTTTCAAGAACTTCCACCATTTCTAGAACCACTTCATTTAGTTATTTTATTTGTTCGTATCACACCTTCATTTTTTCCATATCCACCCATATAAACGGAAGTTTCCAAGCTCGACGAAGTTTTGTCTTTGTCTGGATTGCTTGCCTTTTATGGAACCTGCAAGGCACATTTGTCCTCTTCAGCGTAATTCCCCGTAGTTCGAACTTAAGGCCATGCTGCCTCGTCTCTGTAACGCTCTGTAAGTGGTTGTTCGCCCATAACAAGTGATCGCTGCTGCCAGTTCTCTTGTTTCGCTATTCAAATCTCATAGTTTAGACTGCTACTCACCCGACAAACCTCATATTTCACTCCCTCGCCCTTTCTTTATTTCTCTCTCTCTCTCTTTCCCAGTCATACACACACACACACACACTTCATTTGTTTCTTTACATATGCGCTTACTTTCCCGACAGAAAGATTTCATGACTTTCGAGGCCAACTATCTTCGCTATTCTATGGACCTCTCCCTTCTCCCCGCCATACCTGTTATCATGCACGACGGGCGGCCACAATGGCTCCAGAGTACTCCAGCACGTGTACCTATTATATACTTTCAATATATAAATTAAGTATTTTATATACCATGATACCTCTGGTTCCCGAGATCGCGAGTTCAAACCCGATAGAGGGCGATGGATATTTTTCGGGCGTGGTTTCCTTCGGAATGAAAGGTAAGCCGGTGGTCCCGTGTCGTAGATTTACGGCACGTAAAAGAGCCTCAAGCCTGCTAAAAGAGGCATCTGAGCAAAATGTCGGTATTTCACGCCCATTATAGAATTTCACGTTAAAAACCATAGTAGTTAAGGAGCGTCCATAAATAAAACTAAAAAAAAAGAAGAAATATTTTGTATGAAATTTACGCACCCAAAGCATACACGAAATATACATGATATTGACAACTTAACCCTATTTAACATTTGGAAAAATAAAACAAATAAATACGCAACGCGTGTGTAATAATAGGAGGATAATCAGTTCCAGTATTCTGTAAGGAAGATTATTCTAAGCAATATATTTTCGGTTATCCTTTAAAAACCAGTTTCTCTGCGGTGATATTACGTTTCTTACTGAAAGTTGGGGTGCATGGTACACACAAATATTTTTCGTTGACTATTTCGGCAGCCTAATCTTAGTTCATTGTAATAGTACAATGCCTCCTTAATACAGCGACAAATTGTAATGCCTTATGTATTTATATTATCTTTTTAAGATCGCTCTGTGGATAAACACACAACTTCCTTATATACTTTGTATTTGAAAGATCACAATTTAAAGCCAGCAATGATATAACCTGGCCACTTCACTGAGTAATGACAAAATACTAATAATTACAAACCGTTACTGTTATTCACCGACTATCATATTTAACAGCCTTATCAAGAAAACAAAAGTTACTGCATTGTCTGTGACAGTTCATTCCTACCAAAATTACTATCCCACAGAAGAAACCAATGCTAAGAACAGCTCAAACGGACCTTGGATTGGATTGTATTGTGAAGCGGAGGGGATTCGGCACCGATCTAGGAATGAGAATATTATACCGACGCACCACGAAGGGCGCCCCCTGAGGAAGGAGGAGCTGAGAAGTGGTTCCGGGCGGCCGGAAACAGGAGTGACGGCACAGAAATGACAGGGTCCCTACAGTTTCCAGAGGTAGACGCCTCGGTAGTCGGACAGTAGACCAGGGACCCCGCCCAACATAAAGTTCAACGCCCTCCGCTAAAGGGCGGTGCTTTTACCCCGGCAGTTAGTCGAAGGCCGACGGACGGAGAAAGTTCACAAAGAGCATTCTTTTCCCTGCCACGCTTCACCGAAACACCATCGTCGACACCTCCAACCCTGAAATAGACCAAGTGAGGTGAAGGATAAATGAAATGATTAATGGAACGAAATGAAGGGACAAGGAATTTGGGGGATGAAAGAAACCACTCCACAATTCGCCGGGAAACTCCCGAAGAAAAACCCTTGGATCAGAGTGGGCCTTCGCCGGGATCGAACCCAGGGACTTCTGATTGCGGGCCACAGACGTTACCGCCTGAGCCATCCCGCTGACGGTCGAACCGATCATACTAAGTGCTTAAACAGGGGATAGTGTGTCCAAGCAGAGGCTCTTTGTAGATGCTTAAATAGATAGTATTTGTGTCTTAATGAAGTTCATTTTAGTGTACGCTATTGGAAGACTTATGTATGTATTTATATCATGATAAATTCATTTCTTTCATTCTCCGGAGAAAACTGGAGTAAAAAGTGTAATGAATAAAACAAAAAAAATGAAGAAATTAGTGTTGAAGGTCCCTTCATCAGGAGGCAATATATTAGTACTACGTTATTGCTTCCAATTACCTGCCAACCCCACCTTCCTATCGTATCTTAGTTGTTAATGTGTATACGGAACAGATCATTTGATATTCTACAACGGGATTCGAACTAGTAATAACCGCGAATGATGTTAAATAAAATGAAAAATAAATACAATTTTTATTTTGTATATAATATTGAATTTAGGACAAAATGCCTGTAAATAAATTATAAAATAAGTAAAAAGCAAAAAACGAAGAATAAGCAGAAGAAGAAAAATATTAAAAATATCTATATAGAGTCACTTAAAAAAGAGAAAATGTTTCTTTTATTATACTATATTAAATAATTATTATAATACTCATTATTATTAAAACAAAAGGTACATATATTTCAATAGATATGTGCGCTATAAAACGAGCACTGAAAAACAATACAAGAAGAGATACGATATTAAAATGTTATAATACTATGGCAGTGCCCATTATATCTTAGGGAGCCGAGACCTGGGCGATGAATAAGAATAATAAAAGAATAATTGAAATGGCCGAAATGAAATGTTTGAGGTACATAGCTGGGTGTAGTCTGAAAGATCGCATTACAAATGAAACAATAAGAGAACAATTAAAATATGTAATTTAAACGACAAAATCAGGGAACATAAAATGAAATGGAAAGATCATATCTTTCGAATGCCACAAGAAAAGACTGACACAACAGGCCTTGCTATACAAATCGTTGCTACTAGAGATGTTGGAAGACCACGCAGAAGCTGAAAGATCCCTTCTGAGGCGAAACATGCCTTTGGCCTAATCTTGATGATGGTGATGATAATTATCATTGTGTATTATGTGTAAAAAGAAAAGCATGCCTGATCTGTAGTAAGATAGTAAAGAAAATGAACATAAGTAATGAGTGAAAGGAGTCGACGGTATTGTGAGAAAGTAGTTGACACAGGAATAGCCAACAGAAAGTACTAAAGCGCTAACAAAATAAGAGAAAGACAACACAAATTAGTAGTTATTAGAAAAAGTCAACAACGTAGAAGAGAAGAGACGCTAAGAAGATCACTTAGACATATACGCGGATAGGTCTTCTGAGAAGAAAAGAAGTATCCTAATCTAAATTTAAAACGGAAAGATAATAATTATACGCTTTGTAGGGCCTTGTTAAAGTAGGATAAGCACCTTGGTCAGTATTTACTCAACCGTCGTAGGAACGAGTGTGTAGAATATTTTACACTGCTAGAATCTGCATAGAAGAAATTGTGGACCTTAAAGAAGCGTAGCTGTAACAGCTATCAAGTAAAGACATTCAAATATTCTCCCTCAACCGAGACAGAAGCGTCGTAAATAACGTAAAAGAAAACATTTAGTCGTCAGAACTTACTAAGCAAAGAAACTTGCGCGTCGGGAGTGGAGGCAAAAATTATGGCGGAAATAGGCTTGAAATACATTGCAAATCACGATATGCACACAGTATTGTATATTGTGTAGAACATACAGAAGAGTCTCATATTAAGAAGTTTCATGTTAATTTACATGTTAAACAATTCAAGTTAAGAAAATCTTACTTCACACATTTTATTGTATAGAATTTTTTTTCGAGTGGAGGAGAAACTGATTTTATCACTGACCCCAGCCCCGATGGGAGTCGGGACTGAGAGTGTGCGACTCACCAATAATCGGCATACCCACTAAAAACTCATCCACCGGATGGTAAAAGGAAGAAGGAAAAGTGGAATGGCGTGGCTTTGTGCGGTCCCTAACGGACCCCGCGTTAGTAACTGAAAGCTGTTGGCTGCCACCCTATGGTCGGGAGCGGGTAAAGGTAGTTACTAGGTTGCAGCCATGAACCCTGACTGTAACACTAGTGGGAATTGCGAGGGTTAGGAAGAGAATGAAAGTTAGGATTGAGGATGGTACTGACGATGACGCTGCTGTTGCTGGTTGAACTCCTTGCATTGCTGCAAGAAGTTCGTGACACTCTCCGCGTTGTTCTTCAGCCTGGGACCAAGAGATGAGACCCGGATGGCTTCAGTGATGGCTGTTAATCTAGATGATGTGCTGTCGAACTGCCCAGCCAGGAAAACCTGTTGAGCAGCTGATAAAGTTTGAAGATCCCTGATGAGTTCCTCCAGGGCTGTCAGCTTCGTCGTCATGTTCAGGAACTCCGCGTGGAGCTCCTGAATGGCGTCACGTAGGCCCTGGACTTCCTCGATGATCGGCGTGAGTGCTGGTGCTGGTGATGGTGCTGGTGTCGGTGCTGGTGTCGATGGCTGTGGAGTGGTCACTGGCTTGGTGGCTTCAGCGGTGCCTTCCTGCGAGGATGCAGGGGGCAGAGCGCTTGAGCAGTGACGTGCGTTGACCCTCCACAGGTCACACAGTAGCGGCGTCGGTGGCGCTGGTCGTGCTGTATACACGAAGAGGTGGTGCAGGCGGAACCAAGTAGTGGCACCTATGTCGAGCTGAGCAGGTCGACTCCTCGTGCCCGTAGACACAGCAGCGCCTGCAGGGTGCCTGGCGTTCTAATCGGCTAACTTCGATTCGTAAGCACCGCCCTAACAAGGGCAGGCCCGTCCTCAAGGCAGCTTCATAGTCGCCAGGGTCTGCGTACTCGATCATGACGAGCGACGTGGGTCCCTGTGCTCCGAAGATCCGAGTGGCCTTCAAGACTGCAGGCCACTGCTGGTGAGCTGCGGGTGCCGAGGAGAAGAAGAAAGTACCTTAGCAGGCTCGGCGACTCTACGCTTCTTCTTCGCCAACTCGGAGCTGATTTTCTATATAGCATATAATTTAATGTTCCACATCTGCCGCAAGTCCCATCAGAGTAGCTATTTTATTCCATTTCTTTAATACATTACAGGGTTTTATGGCATTAAACTTTACAATTTCTTTCTTAGCTCAGAGATCTAAGTCTTAAAATGCCCAATCCCAATGGTTATGGCATACGCCAGGTGCTTCAACTTTTAGGGATTGACCAAATAGCAGCTAATGGCAGCAATAAATGCACTTTGCTCTGAATTGTAATTCTATGCGCAGAAATGGTTGTAATAAAGAGACCATGTCATGCCAATTCCTGAAGTTTCTAATTATATAGGGAAAAAACATCAAAGGTGGCATAAATGATGGTACTATTTAACAGCTAGGTGTCCGAGGTATTCCGCAGGCAGCGTCCCACGGTCGAGTCACGCTGTAGGATAGGATAGAGTCAGGAGCGGAGGAGGATTTCAGCACTGAAGCGTACATAAAGTATTATTGTGACTTTAGAACCTGCGGTAGAAAGCGGTGAAGCGAAGGGCAAGGAGGACGATCAGATCCGTGGTGGCAGGTTCGGATGCAGGCGGGGTCCCTAACGTCTCCTGACGCAAGCAGGACGGCTCTCGGAGGGTCTCCCTCTCTCCCCACATAGAAGTCTCGCTGGGAATCCGTCACACACCGAACGCCAGGGCAGACAGTTCCTCAAAGCAAACTATTACCACACGCCTCAACCGTCGTCCACCTGCCTGATCTTTAGGCCCTCAAACAGGTAAGGAAATAAAACGACGGACAAGATATTTACCGCACTATATAATGCATCCAGCATGCAAATATTAAGCTGGAAAAACCACCAAAAAAACCAAGGTCAGAGTGGCCGCCCCAATGGGAATCAAACCTGGGACTTACAGCCCATAGGTTTGTAGAGCAGTTGTGAATTGATAATGGATAGAAAAAGTCTTATGATTATAACGCATAAGCTTTTAAGATATAGTAAGGTTCTAAAGTATACTTCCGACGAACTAGTTGCACTATTTTTTATCATAATTTCGTATTTATTACGACACTTTATCCAAGGAACAAACAAAGAAAAAACTATATAGAAGATAACGAAGATTACAAAATTTTAAACCTCCGCGTTTCTTTCTGCAGTCACAGAAAGCTTTTATATTCCCTTATAAACTTATATAATATTTTACAAACCGTTCCTGGTTGTTGTTATTCTGACTATCCTTATTGGCATTCATGAAAAATAATTATGCAGTTATTCGTTGCCGTGTTGCAGGCTAATAAATTATTTTCGTGCAAAAATCCTTGCCTGAAGCATTGTTCAAAACGAATTCAATATGTCATATTCGATCAATGCAAAGCTTGCAACGTTTAAATATTGTCCATAGAAAATGCAAAAGTCACATGGTGACTGATTGTTTACACTCTTCACATTTGCCAATTCTTGGCTTGACTGGGTCATTATGGATTTAAGCATTTAAACGTACTTCATCAAAGCATGATAGTCTTTGTGAAAATGTAGAATAACTCAGGTTAAATTGACCGTGTTAGAAACTTTAAACACGTTTCAGTATAGCTATGGTCTCTCACATTACGTTCACCTCCAAAAATCGTTTTTACTCGTCTGTTAAACTAAAAAGTTGGAGATATGAGTCGGAGTATTAGTCTTTTGTACTTGATATTTTTATAATCATAGTTACAATTTTCCCACTCACAATTACGGATAACAAACGATAAGTAAAGCCCCCTAAAACGGCACGAAATTATGCAATAACCTAATATGAACTTCAAACTAGCTTAAATTTTTGCATTAATGTAAAGAAAGGTGTTTTCCTTTACAACTGTAAAACATTCTAAGGAGATTTCCAGGAACAAACGAGACCGCCATTACAGTAGAAGCTTGGCCCCTGATGAATGGGCAGGAGGCTGTGGCCTGATGCATGGGGGCTGAGATAAAATTTGTCGACTCGTCCGTGCGGCATAAAAGCCCAAGGTAGGGATCAAGCCCCCTGCGGTCTTTGCATATCATTTGTTTAGAATGTTTTATAATTTCTACCAGCCGCCATGCTAAGTAGAATTGGCACAGTCGAGGGAGAAGCTTCCTGCCACAGGGTGTTCTATAACAGATAGTGCAGCCGCGAAAATATGTTCTTTGATATTATTAGTTTTATTTAAATTATAGATCATAATTGCTGATCTAAGTAAACATTCTGAAATTCCTTGCGGTCCTAAGGATACGATCAGAATATTAGTAGACAGTTACAAAACTAAACTCGCAAATATTAAACAAAGTCCTTGATAATTTGGAAAATAAATAGCTGAATGTTTCACTGACCAATGAAACCAAAGTCTGTTTGATGCTGCACTTAGTAGTCATTCAGAAAATAATACAAGTACAAACACTGGCACCTTCTAACTGAGAATGTTCCTTCTCTTTCTTCTCTGTACATACATTCCAAATTAAATTATAAACATACATTGTAATTTTTTCCTTAATTCATCGCAGTGTCAAAGTTACGTATTATATAATCCCACGTTGCAAATAAAGTACTTCCATAATACATTCCTTATTTCTTCCTTCAAATGCCAACAGTAAATGTTTCCTTTTCTATTGGAAACTACCTTTGTCATACTTATCCCTTCTGACTTGACAAATGTCGAATGTTAAATCGCGTTATATAGTACGGATTCGAACTCAGGATCTCCATGTTGAGAAACCAGGCTACGCTTAGTTCGTAATATCCTGATAGTTATTTGCAATAGAATGTAGAGTACTGGTGAAACAGTTCAATTGAAAGCTCTGCATCAATTGCATTTCTTTTAAAGCGGTGGCTTTATATACTTGAAAGCTGTTATTTGTGGTTTACTAAATAATATGAACTAAAACATAATATCCTGAATTTTATACAGTGGTCCCAAATTTCATATTTCAAATGAAACAGGTATTTTGATAGCTCTTTACAAATTTTTCCAGAATAAGCGTTTTATCAAGGCATATATTGTAACATTTGAAGCATTAATTTACTTGAAATAATTGGGAGAAAACAAGAACGTTATCAATTTTATAGTTTATATATAGTTAATAATAATTTATAATCCCAACTATTTTTATTTCATATGAAATTTCGTACTTGTAAAAGGCTTAGACTTCGATATCTGACCGATCCTGTAGGTATTTATGAAGAGCTCTTTCAGAATACTCTTGAAGTATATACACACGGTTGCAGCATTTCATTTAAAAAATAGAGTTAGAGGCCTTGGATAAAATCGGGAATTATATACTCATAAACTTGAATATGCCATCCTTTAATTCTTATTATTTAGTTGAACCCACATTGCAACTTTCAAGTAAATGAAACACATGGCCAGAAGGCGTACAAATAGAAAGTTTTTAATAAAATCTAACATGTAAGTAAATTTTCAAGATAAAAGCGTTCATTCTAATGTTACGCATTTTTAGACCAAAGATGCATGAAGTTTCTACTGCAAGTGGAGTGTTTTAGAGACCATTTCTCTTAGGGGCGGCTGCACCTCAGCACCGATGTTGAAAGTGGTTAGAGAGCGTATCAACACCCTATAGTTGGGCCCGTCCTGGTCGACGCGGAATGCAAAAAACTATTCATTCTTTCGCGAGAGCCTTTGACAGAGGAAGAGACAGTTGCTTGTCAGATTCTGATTAATATTTTTTTGTGGCTGGGCTCTTCCGTGATGCATGGCAAAGAGAGGGGAATGAATTGCACCTGGAGGTCAGGCTCCCAGGCCGCGGTCACTAAATATGCGTTCTTTGCACGGGCTGCTCCATCTTTCTACTTATAATTAATGTTTAACATATCTCATCGCGCATTAACGACCTTTAGCAATTAGCTTAGCTTTAATTCCACATAAATACAACGTATTTATCAGAATCGTTTTTGTGAATGAACTACAATGTAAATAAGCTTACATACAACATTATTTGAAGAATAGATTTAACACTTAATATAAAATATTGGTTATAGATCGGAATTATAAACAAAATGTAAAATAATCCATAAACATTTATGATATCCAGAAGCTGCTAATAATTTATTTTGGCTAAACAGATATATAGAAAGTTTAAACTCGCTTTTTCTTGTAATTTTCGATTTTTAACAAACAATGAATGGATTTTAACGTGTATAATGTGCTATGTTGAAGTCAAAAATATAATTTATTGTTTTTAGTTTGCATGTGGATGCAAATTATGGTCCACCAGTCCAAAAAGTTGCTATAAAGCTTGTTACAAGATAGCATTTTTTAGTTCGCAGTTATAAAATATACTATATGACTTAATTCCTTCCCCCCATATCAGGGAGTCTGCCTTATTAAAATAAGTATAATTCTTAGGGCAACATTGCTGTTTTCAAAGTTTTAATTGGATAAATACCAGTATATAAGAAGTGATACGAATTTTCCGTTACTTGAAGATGGATTTATAGGCCTACATTTATAGCGGATTATCAGTTTAATATACAGATAAACAAAGAAAGTGGATCATAATTGTAAATGAATGATAATGAAACAACAAGATTAGAGTATTATAGGTTGCGATGGATATCGAAGCTATATAATGCTAGTAGTGGAAATGTCCCTAAAACTATTCTTACAGATTTGGTCCAGAAAGGAACGGGAAAATGCTTTTTCTCCGCACCCATAAGAGGGGAGATTACTGGAAGCTATTTTAGTGGGTGACAATCTGGGGCCGGACACTGCGTGTGTGAGAGATGTAGATACCTGGGATGTCTTCTCGTGTGGACGTGTGTTGAGGGTGTAAGAAAGTTAGAACATTCAGGACACGGGTCGTAGCAATATAACGTCCTCCGTAGCAAGTTGCGTCATGTACGAACGGAATAATTCCAGTGGCGGCTGGTAAATTATCATAGCTTCAACAACAAATTTCTGCGGTGGCGAGTGCGCAATATAATCCTGAAGAGCAATAAATGAAAGCTAAGCTGGGAACACACTGTTTTCTTTGAACAAGTTGAAGGACCTAACCTTCACTTGAACCTATCACCATAGAGTTTCTCATCCTCACTTCGTGTAAATAAACACGCTCACCCTGAAAAAATTCGAACCGGGGGAACCACCGCATGCAATATTTTGTGTATATAAGCCAACTATACTTTTACGCCCTAAAAATCCATCGCCCTCCGCTGGGTTTGAACCCGCACCTCGGGCACTAGAGGCTAGCATGGTAACCACTATACCACGGAAGACGACTTTTTCTCAAGTGGAAAACTGCTATTCCTTTTAATTTTCTTTTGTTCCTCGTGATCATACAAAGAAAACGAAATTTCAAAGTCATCAGATAGATCCGCTTTTATAAGATTTGATTATCACTCAATTCTACTCTATTCTCCTTATTAACTTGTACATACCTGGAAATGTGTAATAAAACTATGCAGATGTTTATCTCGACTAACATGAAGTAGATATCTATCTTCATATTCTTCTGAACTTATTCTGAACTGACTTATTCTTCTGAATAAGTTTTTGTAAGATAGCTTGTTAAATGGGCAGACAAAGTCGTGTGAATGTTAGCACATCATGTTTTTACATGTGCATAGCATAAATTTAGTAAGCATGTTTTTTATTAATTTTGTGTGATATAAATATTAAAGGTGTAAGTTTTATTAGCGATTTTGAGGTGATGGAAATGACGTGTGTAGCTGCAAAAAAGAGCAATGGTTCCAATATAACAGTTCTAGTTAAAAGCTCTCTTATTTAACCCTTGTGAAAGGGTATAACGACCTAGAATGTGCTTTTGGAAGAAGTGTAAGAAGCGTCCTCGTACGTCAAGAGGTGCTCAGCTCACACGCGAAACAATCCGGTACTCCCCTATCAGAGGCTCTCCATCTCATCAAGATAAGAAAAGTAGCAAATGTGAGGCGCGCCCAAAACATGCTCTACCACTTCACCACCTCTCTGGATTAAGTGCCTGTCACAATGGTGCAGAACTAAATCCCTATTCCAGTTCGCGACAATGTGATCGGGACTCGAGTGGTAAGGCTAATGAGCACAATGTGGCCCGGTCTTCTGTACAAACAGATGCAGTTGTTGAATGCGATGACAGTTGCTTGAGGTCAGCGGTCAGCCTACCAAATGTTGAAAAACTGAGGAGAGGCAGTTTAGAAAATATAAGCAGTTCCCCTAAGAAGCCACTAATGAAGCTACAAGGCAGGCACAGTTTATGTAACGCAGTGAAATCGCTGCAGAGTTTATCCGAAAAGGAAATTACCTTCAGTGTTCTCACCTGCACTTCTATTTAGTGTTCATTCATAACATTCGCCTTATTGAAATATTTTCATTCCTGAATTCTGTAAGACAAGTACAGTCCTTCCACCATCTTACGGTCTTCGGAAATTGCAGACGAGGTATATACTCCACATTAATCTTATTATGTTTGTTAATATTTTCATTCTGCTGAATTCTGTAAGACAAGTACAGTCCTTCTACCAGCTTATCTCTTCGGAAATTGCAGACGAGGTATATACTCCACATTAATCTTATTATGTTTGTTAATATTTTCATTCTGCTGAATCCTGTAAAACAAGTACAGTCCTTCAACCAGCTTACGGTCTTTCTCTAACCATTATCCAACGTACTATTAAAACTATTATTACAAAAGCATATTTTCCTCTCTAATTCATGCTAATCAAGATATATATTTGCAGAAGTTGTTTTATTACATATTTCCTTGTAGGTGAAAGGGGATTAGGGGAATACAATAGACTTAAGCGATAGTCAAATCTTGTAGGAACGGATTGCTATGTGATGACTTTGAAATGGTATTCTCTTTGCATGAACACGAGAAAAAAAACTGATGTGTTACACTCACATGACTTTCTCTACTCTTGTACAAACTATTTTTACAAACGCTTATTCTCCATATGCTTCATGTTAATCGAGATATCGAGATGTCAATCTTATTGCTAATTTTCTTGAGATGCAAGGGGAATTGGTAGGCTTTAAGCGCTAGTCAAATATTTTAAGAGCTGGTTGCTGTGTGGAGGATTCCATTCTCTTTCCATTACCAGGACAAAAAAAAATGAATAACGAATTCCCATTTGAGAAAAAGTTTAAGTATTGGAAAATTTAAGGGAATAACAAGCAATATCTCGAAAATGGTTCACTCAACAACACAAAAAATGTATATGACATAAATTGTGTATTTTAACACGATTCACATTTTTTTGTGTAGTAGAATTTTGTCTATCTCTTATAGTTTACCAGTTATTCAAAAGTCGTTTACAATGAAGAATACTTTTGGAGACATTCCCACAAAATTCGAGATAAACAATTCATTTGCCATAAAAATGTCTTAAACTTATGGTATTTTATTCAAAATTGTTAGAGCCATTTTGGGGAAAATTAAAATTTTCGAAAAAGTTTCCATGTAAAGGGTAATCCGGGGTGGGGGGAATTTTCTTGAAAACCTTCGTGTCGCATCTCTGGAAGATACTGAACCTAAATACCAAGTTTGGTGTTTATCCGACTGTTCATTTCTGAGTTATGCTGTTCACAGACGGACACACACACACAGACATGTTTCCAAAAATGCCTTATATGCATTCAGAGCACCTCAAAACATGTATTTCCTGTTAAATCTCTGTATCGAATTTTTGGGTGGAATGCAATGCTTCCCTTACGTAGCAGAGAAAGTAAAAAGGAATAATGATTTCTCACTTGAGAAATGCATAAGTATTTGAATATGCATACCAATAACAAAACGTAAATCGAAAATGGTTAACGTCAAATATGCATTTGACAAAAATTGTGTAATTTAACGAGATCTACATTTTTTGTGTAGTGAGATTTTGTCTGCGTCTTACGGTTTACCAATTATACGATATAAAAATATTCAGAATGGAGAGGACTTCACAGCCTATTCCCAGAAAATTAAAGATACATATTTTATATGTCGTGCAAATATCTTAAACATATGGCATTTTAATCAAAATCTTTGGAGATATTTTTCAGAAAATCAAAAATAGTGAAAACAATTTGTCATATAAATCTGGAGATTTTCTTGAAAATCTTCCTGTCGTATCTTTGGAAGATACTAAACTTAAATGCCAATACTCACAGACACATACACATACACACACGCAGACCTTTTTGCTAAAAATTGTTGATTTGGGGGCCTCAAAACATGTATTTCCGGTGAAATACTGACTTAGTTTTCGGGTGGAATGTTATGCTTTTTCTACCTACCAGGCACGTGTTAGAGAAAGTAAAAATGATTTCATATTATTTAATAGAGACTATGTTATATGGAAACAACACTCAACCGTTTATAAGTCGATAATGTTAGTAATTGCCTAGCTCTTATGAAAGCAAACAAAAAAAGGTTTTCAAACATGTTACATAAATGCTGCACCAAAGTAAACTACAAGCTGGAAAGTGTTGTAGCATACAACAGCAAATATTTCGGAAACAACTAATGACAAGAAAGAAAGATATTTGTCATAAATTCTGTATTTGAACAAGCTATACAGCTTTGTTTTAACAGGTCTTTGCTTATATCTTATAGTATACAACTTGTACAAAATTCAGTGAAAATGAAGACTTTCCTAGCCTATGAATTTGAAAAAAATTCAATATGCACATTCTATTCTCCAGTATCTCAAACACATAGGCTTTCATACATATATAATAATTATTTTTATTTTAAGTGTGCACTCTACTGCGGACCATCTAGTAATGCCGCCTTGTCCGTCTGTTCGTCCGTACACATGAAAGAACTCCTAAACCTTGTAAGCACTGAATTGTGATTTGATACATAGAAGTTTGGAGAACATTTATTGACGCATTTGAAATTTGCTTGGAGTGGGTACAATATTACGCGTTGCTTATATAGCTTCCTATAAATGTTCAATTTTGACACGAACACTGCACATACGGAGTTGAAATTTTACATACAAGAAATTGAACAACATTTGTCAAAAGTTTCAAATTCGTTGAAATGGACAAAAGATACTTTAAATATAAAGTCTCCTACCTCTTCTCAATTTATATTCAAGCTACTGCACGCACGAAGTTGAAATTTTATATACAAGAGTTGGAATAAAATTTGTCAACACGTTTCAAATTTTGTTGAAATCGGTACAAAATTAAGACTAATTAGTATAAATAACAGCAGAAACGAACTGTAGCTGATTATTGAGACTAAACGCTTTGAAGCTTTGCTAATTAAAAGAAATACTGCAATAAGTATACAGTTAATTGACTGCGAACCAATGGAAGGAAATAAAGACGCTGTTTCTTTTTATTTTATATAATTCTTACAGGCATTAAAAACTGAAAACAACCATAGTAAAACCAAAAAATAACCAAGGATTTTTAATGCATTTATAGAATTTATTCCAAACCTTGCTGCGTGGTGTAAAGGTTTGAGATCACATTGTCATGCGCGAGACTAAGTTTCGGTTCGATAAAATATTATTAGCTCTTAAATAGGATAAACGTATTTTTAATTATTATCAGTTCGATTGAAATAATATGTCTTTTATTTCAATTTTATTGCTATGAATTTACAATTATCTATGCACCCGGAAATGTTAGGTTTTCCTAAAGCCCCTTAAGATATCTTCACAAATCTAAAATACAAAATTTACTATTAAAACTAAATAACATTGGAGAATATCATAAGTTTGCAAAACATCTTATCACATACCTACACAACCTAACAGTAAATCCCACATATATAGATAGTCTTGCAAAATGCATTCATTCATTCATTATCTGTTTACCCTCCTCTTATGTAGGACTTACACCCCCCAGGACTTACAAGCGGGTGCCTGGGGTCAGAGGCCCGTCGAGGAGCAGACACTCATGGATCAGACAGAGCATCCAGGATGGGTGATCAGCCCGATGCCTGGTATGGGATGAGGGAAGTAGATGAAACGAAATGTTGGTGAAATGGATGAAAGGAAAGGTGATGACGGAGCAGTTGGTGGAATGAATGGCGGGGGAAACCGGAGAACCCGGAGAAAACCCGCCCAGACGCCGCTTCATCCACCACAAATCCCACATGCAGGTCCCTGGGATTGAACCCGGGTCGCCTCGGTGGGAGGCGAGCGGTCTAACCACTCGGCCACGGCGCCGCCTTGCAAAATGCAAACTACACAAAATATTATGACAGTTACGTTGGTATTGTTTAAATGACGAGAAAACAAGTGTAGGTATTAAAAAAATAATTTTAACATATTGTAAGTATTTATGGAGGTTGTTGGGGGAGTGGGGAATCGATAGATATTCAAGAGTAGTTTATATGGGGAACCTACAAAAACTATGTGAGTTTTATGGTTCTCCCCTAAAATGCCATAACGCAAGACACAGAATGTTGCAATGCAGTTGAGATGTAGCGTTGTCTGTGCATTTACAATATTGTGCTATGGTGCTCACCTACCTCAAATAGTGTGTATTCGGTGGAATCTGAATATTGGATCTTGGGTGTAATACGATACTTCCTCTGACATAGATAAAGTAACAAATACCTACTTTCAGTAGACAGTAGATAGTCACCATTTTATAAAGCGAGCTTATGCTATCATCTGGCAAGCCACAAGAAAGTCTCGCACAGGAATAGTATATTGCGATCCATGTGCGGTAAGTGTATCATTGTAGAACAACATCGAGCATTTTCTACTTCAGAGATTCTCCAGTTCATTTAACGCATGCGTATTACATACTATTTTTTGACGATATTGAGTAATACAAAAAATACTGACGGGAAAATAAAATTGATTACTAAAAGCTGTTGAACATTAGTTCGAGTAGCAAGGTCACCAAGATTAACCTTGGTGGCAACTGGCGATCGATTACTCTTGCCTGTTGTTGACCTTGAAAGAATTAATGGATTTCAGCTGATACTTAGCTGCTGCCTGAATTAAATCTTAAGTAAATATCAACAAATAGTAAGCAAATAAACACCCCGGTAAGATTTAAATGGTAAAATTCAGTTATCAAATACAATTATATTCCATGTTTGTACTGATGTAATAAAAGTTAGAGGACTCAATATAGTTCATGCACATGCAATAAAATAGATTTCTATTTTCTATATTCTGTTATGCATTTAACACACATGTCTTACAAACTATTTTTGCACAATCGTGTGCTTTATTATTTTGAATGAATTATTAACAAAAACAAAACAATTTCTAATAAACTTACCCATCGTCACCTAGGATTTTCATAAAGCAGTGCTGCCAATGTAACTTCTATAACTAATACGACAGCTTGGTAAGATACTGTAATTTAATAATATGGATGGTAATAGAGATTCAGTATTTCAAGAAGAATTTGAAGTAGGAGACTTGGATCATGAAGACGCTGATATTGAAGAGGCATGGGAAATTTGGTTGTATCTTACTCCCTGCCTCAGTGTGGTTATTTCAGCCATCAAATTTATATTGGTAGACATGAGTTTCCTTGCAAACGAATTCATGCGTTGGAATTCTAAATTATCTCGTGTGTAAATATCATCTGGAAGACGTAGAAAACGCACGATCGTGTCAAACTAAACTCGTTAAGTTAAAACATGCAATTACTTTCTTGAAACCTTTAGAGTAATGTGATATTGCTATTTTATTTCTGTGTACATTTACACTTGGAAGCACTATGATCACCTTAGTCCCTGTAAATTTATTTTAAAGGGCACGTAGGTGCTAAGGAATTATCTTCCTAATATTCTCCAGTACAACAGATGAAGAACATTTAGTCGTTAAGATAGCTGAGGTAAAAATACCGTTTGCATACCAGCGTTTCAGTATCTGAAAGGCTTGTACCCTGGAACTCAACCATTTGTCTTGCCTTGCTTCACACTCACCTACGTAATAGCTGCTGTTTAAAAATCTATACGTTTTATCTATAATAGCATAGGCACATCTGTCGTCCTCCGTGGTCTAGTGATACTCTGCTAGCCCCTAGTTCCGGAAGTTCAAACCCGGCGGAGGGCGATGGATTTTTTCGGGCGTGAAAATCCTTAGCATGACTTCCTTCGCAAGGGAAGTAAAGCCAGTTGTCCCGTGTCGCAGATCTACAGCATGTAAAAGAACTTCAAGCCTGATAAAGAGGCCTCTGGGCAAAACTTTCGGTCTTTCAGGCCCAGGATAGAATGGGACGCTAAGGACCACAGCAGTTAAGAGCATCCATAAATAAAACTCAATTTCATTTTTCATAGGCACATCTATCCGGATTCTTACTCAGTAAGAGAGAGGACATTAACTATTAACACCAGCTTTCGTCGGAAACAACTTGAGTATTACACATACATAAAAGAGATGTACTCAAAAAGCTGTGCGTTTTTAGTAAAATAGTGCTCCGTTGAAGAAACATGACCACCTAGCAGGTGTAAAATAAAAAAAAATTATTTTTGTAATTGTAAATTATGTAATTAATACGTAATAAAATATCATAAATACTGAATTAAGATATAAATACCAGTAGTGAAGAATTATCAACACAATGTAAGCAGAAAAATAATCGTAAGGAAGTGTAATACACACAAAACCTTAGAAATACTGGGAACTTATGTAAGGATACGTAACTACATTTTTATTGAGAAAGCGTAAATATATTGTCAAATATATATTCAGCTTGATGTAGCCTTAGTTTTAATTACAACAATATTACCTCATTTTGAGATCTATAACTTAGACTCACCGGTTGCAACGAAAGAAGTGTTTACACAAAGTAGTAAACCGTGTATCTTAAAATGTGAAACTGATGTTTTTAAGGGGAAATTGAATGGCAAAATTTTACAAGAGAGCTTTTAGTTTCTTTACAGCCATATGAATTGGAATATGCCCTTTAATTGGATATAGATTTTATAATCTTGTAAAATACTTTCATTTTAAATAAATCCTTGATAATGGTACTGAATCTGTGATTTTGTATCCTGAATTTTGCAGAAGTTCATAGAAAACTCGTATACTCTTTGAAGCAGGGAGATAAATTTTGGTTCATCTTACAGTGGACGTTTTACTCTAAACATTGATACCATTGTTAAATATGGCAGCTTTCGTATTTCCAAATAATTTGGTTTCATTCTTTGCAAATACACGTAAATGTTTTCTTCCAGTTTTACTTTTAATTGCGCTTCGTCTGAAAGACATTTTCTTATATAAATGAATCAGTGAATATGGGTGAAAGAAACTCTACGAAAATAAATAAAATACCTTAATTCTATTGAGGATCTACTTCATTAGCTTTTATAACGTTAATTGCTGCTATTGCTCTATTATTCCACTATTTCCATATTTTCTTCGTAGTCTTAAAACATAATTTAATTGTAGTTAAGGCAGTTTTCGACTCTTTAGAGATTAAGATGAAGTTTGAAATTAATTGGAAAGTTGAATTAGGCTTTTTACCACTGTGCAGAGTAAGTCGAAGATCTGTGGTTCGAATACCTAATGTAGCGGTGAACTTTTCAAGTCTCATTCAACCTTCCAATCTTAAGCTAGAATACCTCCTAGGCATAAGGTAAACATGTGATTAAGTAGAAGTGGCATTGCAAATCATCTTTAGAATACGACTCAATGAGAGGCCTGATTCTGAATGCGTAGTTGCTGGCACTTTCTCAAGCACTAGTAAAGAGAGGAAGTATTCCGTTCGAAAATTCCAGATAGAGATTCCACCGTAAATACAGTTCTGAGGTCCCCTAAATAAAAAGCCTTCTTAGAAAAGATCTGCGGGCATGAGGGTGAGTAAGCGAGTGTGTGTGTGTGTGTGTGTGTGTGTGTGTGTGTGTGTGTGTGTGTGTGTGTGAGTGAGTGGTGTGTGTGTTGTGTGTGTGAATGAGTGATGGTGTGTGTGTATATGTGAGTTAATGAGTGAGTGGTGTTTGAGAGTGAGTGGTGTGTGTGTGTAAATGAGTGATGCGTGTGAGTGAGTGAGTGAGTGGTGTGTGAGTGAGTGAGGATGTGTGTGTGTGTGTGAGTGAGTTAGTGAGCGAGTGGTGTGTGTGTGCGTGAGTGAGGAGTGGTGCCTGCGTGAGAGTGAGTGATGTGTGTGTAAGTGTGTTGTGTGTATATGTGAGTTTTAGTGAGCGAGTGGTGTGTGTGTGTGTGTGAGTGAACGAGTGATGTGTGTGTGTGTGTGTGAGTGAGTGAGTGAGGGTGTGTGTATGTGTGAGTAAGTGGTGTGTGAGTGAGGATGTGTGTGTGTGTGAGTGAGTGAAGGTGTGTATGAGTGAGTTAGTGAGTGGTGTGTGTCGTGAGTGAGGAGTGATGTGTGCGTAAGAGTGAGTGGTGTGTGTGAGTGAGTGTGAGTGTGTGTGTGCGTGCGTGCGTGCGTGTTGCGTATACGCGTCTGTGCCTATAAACAGCATAACTCAAAAACGAACTTAGTATTTAAGTTCAATTTTAAGTTCTTCCAAGGATACGACACAAAAGTTTTTAAAAAATGCGATGTGTTACATTCACGTAACTTTCTCTACTCTCTATCGTTTATTAGTGGGTATAGAAATTATTCTTACAAAGTTTATTTTTTCTATCTATTTCATTTTAATTGAGGTAAGAATTTGCGGAAGAAGTTATATTACACATTTCGTTAGAGTGCAAAGGGAGCAGCGAGTCCAATGTTTAAGAACTGGACGCTATGCGCTATGCCTAAAATTCCATACTGTTTCATTGCAGTCGCAAGAAATAACTGAAAATCGACGGGACTTAAACAATAGCCAATTAGTGAACAAATGGAACCATTAATAAGGTTTCTAGGAAATGGCTGATGCCACAAAAAAGTTAGTTGAAATAAATTGTGTGTTTTAAAGAGATTTACATTTTTTGTGTAGTACGTTTTCGTCTATCGTTTAACGGTTACCAGTTATACAAGATATGCAAAATCCCTTTCGAATAAAGAGAACTTCACAGGCTATTCACAGAAAATTCAGAAGACATATTTTATTTGTTATGTAATATCTTTAATATTAATTAAATATATTTATCAATAATTAATCAAAATCATTGAAAATATTTTTTAAAAAATAAACAATATCGAAAAATGTTCCTTGTAACGGGTAGCTTAGGCTAAGAGGCTCTTTGGAAGATACTGAACCTAAATAACAAGTTTGGTATTTATCCGACCTTTCGTTTTTGAGTCATACTTTTCACAGATGCCTATACAGACACACACACACGTCATGTTCCGTTGTGTAGTGGTTACCATGCTAGCTTCTAGTTCTCAAAGTCGCAGGTTCAAACCCAGCGGAGGGCAATGGATTTTTTCGGGCGTAAAAATCCTTAGCATGGCTTCCTTCGGAAGGGAACTAAAGCCGGTGGTCCCATGTCATAGATTTACGGCACGTAAAAGAACCTCAAGCCTGATAAGAGGCCTCTGAGCAAAATTACCGGTCTTTCACGCCCAATATAGAATGGGACGCTAAGGATCACAGCAGTTAAAGGCGTCCATAAGTAAAACTCAATTTTAATTTTCCCTATTATGCCTATAAAGAAATGTATAAAGAAACCATTTCTGCTAACATAAAGAACAATACGCTTTTGTAAGTATACTTTGCAGAACAGTGGGTAGAAAAGTTACGTGAATGTAAGAAATCACATATTTTTAATATGGAATATAAGGTTAATGGTATGTACATTATGATGGATCTCAGACAAGAAAGACCCTGAAAGTAACATATATGAGGGGAAATATAAAGCAAGCAAATCGTTGCTACACTGGTCATCTTGATTGTTTGTTTCATCCATTACCAGTTCTAAGAAGCATAGCACTGCACGCTGTTTTCTTACTTATAGCTTAGAAAGCAAAGGTTTCACGTAGAGAAATGTAAACCAATTCGACTCTCTTAAGCGCAATAACGTAACTTTTCAGCTGCCTAATATACTCCAGAGTTAAAGGATTATAAGGTCTGGGGTATACAGGGCGAATCACCTAAAACTTGCACAGCAAATATTTCGGAAATGGAAAGTGCTATTGGTGTGCAGTTTTCACAGCATTGATTGGTAGTCAGGGGCTCGTACATTTAGAATATAAACAGATTTTAATAATACTGAGAAAGTGTATTTTTTGAGCGTTTGTTGCAAGATTCTAGTGCAAGTGGTTTACAGAAATCTTATTTTGAAGTTTTTACGCACCGACACTTGTACAACCTGTGGTAGCACAAACTAAAGAAAAACAAAAGGAATTACAATACTTCTGTGGATTCTTACAAGTAAAGAGAACATAGCCCTTCAAAGGTTGTGTTCAAAATGACCACCGGCAGCTTCAATACACGCTTCCAGTCCGCTATGCAAAGACTGCTGCACACGTTCTAGCATTTCAGCGGAAATTTCAGAGCAGGCAGCAGTAATACGTGTATCATATCGTCTGGTGTAGTTGTACATCGTTGTAGACAGTGTCTTTCAGCCTTCCCCGTAGAAAAGTCTAAAGGGGTCAGATCAGGCCAAGATACAGGTCCTCTTCGTCCAATCCAAAGATTTGGAAAAAATCCGTTAGACAAGCTGTAGTATTTATTGCACTATCGGCTGGACAGCCATCATGTTGGTACCACAGCTTCCTCCTAGTCTGCAAAGGAACGTCTTCTGGTATCTGTGGCAGATGTTCTGTCAGGAGGCTGCGATACTTGTGCGAGTTCATTGTTCCTTCTAAGAACAAAGGGCCTATGAGCTGATGGTTTAATATCCCACACATGAATTTGGAGTATCGTGTCTTAATGCCCATGTACAAAAGTTAACACGATTCTCAAAATCGTTTCCATGCAGTTCTTGATGGAGAGAGATGTGATAGGGATGGAACATATGTCGATGGAGAATGCGCAGTACACTTGCCTGACTTATGCCACTTCCACGTGCGATTGTGTGGGAATTAATTTGCGGATCCACTGCAACGGCAGCCAAAACATTAATTTCTGCCTCTTTTCCAGTCCCTTGTTTGTTTCTGTTACATTTTCTAGGTGTTACAGTACAACTTTCACGTAATTGGTTGAAGAGATTGATAAATAATTACCGAGATGGTTGACGTTCTATTGGGATACGTTTCCGCATACGCCGTGCAGGAACGAACTGCATTCTTCCTACACTCTCCATACATCATGAGCATGTCGACTTTTCCTGCATTAGTAAACCCCATCTTCCACTCGTGACTTACTACTTGAGCTGTCACAAACTAACTGACCAGAAAGTCGCAATGCAATCAATGAACAGAAAACACAATGCAAACAAACATAACAACATCGTACCTAGCAACTAAGCAGGTTGAATAGGACAAACAATTGTCGGGGTGGAAACCTTTCAAAATACGATTTCTTGTAAACCACTTGCACTAGAATCCTGCAACAAAGACCATTGACATTCTAATTTACCCTACCTTTATTCTGTTGGTGTAACTAGGCATGGTTTCATTTAAAAATTGTATGTTTGCTCAAAAAATACACTTTCTCAGTATTATTAAAATCTGTTTATAGGCTAAATGTACGAGCCACTGACTGTCCATTAATGCTGTGAAAAGTGCACATCAATAGCACTTTCCATTTCCGAAATATTTGCGGTGCAAGTTTTAGGTGATTCACCCTGTATACATTCACATTTAACGTTTATAGAAATGGCATAATAGGTAACGTGAAATTGTCAGCTCATCCATGCTGTTTATTCCATGGCGTTCTTTTCTGAGATAGAGCATGGTGAAGACAATCCTTAGAAAAAAAGGAATTATCTCCTCTGTAATATTTATCTTTGTGTTGGTCAGATTTTTCGGAAAGGGTTTTCTCTTTTTGTGAAAACTCGATATGTAATTTGTATTGGGAGGTCTCCCGGATTTAGATAGTAAATTATATTATAAACACAAGTTATTAAATGTTCGTATAACGAAAATGCATTTAATTTCTCTATACTACCTACATAGTAGGCAGAGAAGGTGTTACATTCCGCCCAAAAATTCTATATCGAGGTTGCATTTGAAATACGTGTTTTGAGGTCCCTTAATCCAAAAAAGCATTTTGAGAAACTGCTGTGTGTCTGTGAGCAGCATAACTCAAGTTCGAAAATTCGTACAAATACCAAACTTAGCATTTACATTCCCCTATCTTCTAAAGATGCCAATGAAGATTTTCAAGAAAATCCCTCACCTCAACTGCCGTTTAAATGGAACATTTTTTCTAATTTTTTTTGTTTCGCAAAAGTATCTAACGATTTTGATAACATTGTCACATATTAAATAATTTAATATATGGTAATGATATGTATAACTTGAATTTCCTAAGAATAGATTGTCTATCATAAAGTTCTTCATTCGGAAGGAATTTTGTATATTCTTGTATAACTGGGAACGTTAAGCGGTAGACGAAAACATACGACACAAAAAAGTGTTGATCCCTTAAAAACACGCAATATACTACAAATAATTTTTTTTGGGCATCAGCCAGTTCCGAGATATCCGTTATTAATGGTTCGAATTGTTCAATACTTAGTCATTCTTTTCAACTCTTGTCTACTTTCAGTTGTTTCTCGCGATTGCATGGAAACAGTGTGGAATTTTAAGGCCAGCATATAGCGTCCAGTTCTTAAACATCTGACTATTGCTATTCCCTTTGTGTCTATAACGAAATTTTTAATGCGCCTATTTCTGCAAAGATTTGTCTCAATTAAAATGAAGTAGATAGAAAAATAAGCTTTCGTAAGGATAGTTTTTATACCCATTAATAAATGATAGAGGGTAGAGAAAGTCATTTGAACGTGACACATCGTATTTTTAAGAATGTTATGTTCGCAGATGTTGAATAGAGCAGAGAAAGCGTGTTTTGAATCAGTGTGTGGTCGTATGACGTGGTCAACCTGCGCTACAAACCGGAATGTCCACTTGTGAGACATGTCCACTACTCAGACAGAGTGATATATGGCAGGGCTTGCACCCAGGGGTCACAGGCGGGGAAATATTAGGTCTTAATGAAGTGCTGTGTTGTAACACCTCTCCCAGCTAAATATTTCATTCTTCATGTCAGATAATTTGATTCCCACGGTGTTCATCGCCCAAGTATTACATCGTACACCTTATTTCTCTTCTTTTCCTTTCCTTTTGTTATCTATACTATTTTCAAGTGTTGACGCAATAGGAATTCACCCGCTCATGTTTCTGGTAACTCAACTCGCGTGTTTTGGGTGCATGTCTTTTATTTAAGGAACAATTACGTTGCATTAGATAATTACTAACGTTGGAAGATTTTTAAGTGAACCCTCCGAAATGCTAAACTCCACAGTTGAATTAAAATTTCAGTCATACATTTACTGACGTAAATATTGGGAATGTTTAAATTTCATTTTAATATATATTAAATCTTTCGAGATACTATTTTGGAAAGACGAAAGAAAAGAAAAGAAAACGCAACATTCCATGTTGAATTTTTAAAAAGTTAAAACCTTAAATAAATGTAACGACTTTAAAAGAACCCTTCTTCAAAACTAAGCATTATTTGCATGTGCTCATTATTTTTCAGAAACATTATAAATCAAGTAATTTCACATTTTAAACAAAAGCTGCATATACATTTTTATGATACAACCATAACTATGGAACTGTTTAAGTGTACAAAGAAGCAAATTTAAAATTCTTGGCTGGTCTTTCGAAAACTTTGCTAAAAATAGATTTAACGAAAGTTTATTATGTGGAATACTTGCAGTGATAAAACTGCTGAAAAATATATTTAAATTGCGCTGAAAGTCATTTAAATTTGAAGGCGCTAGAATCTACCGCTCTGAAAGATATTTAAATTTGAAAGCGGTAGAATCTACCTCGCCGAAAAATATTTAAATTTGAAGGCAGTAGAATCTATCGCGATGAAAGGTACTTAAATTTGAAGGCGGTAGAATATACTCACGCTGAAAGGTATTTAAATTTGAAGGCGCTAGAATCTACCGCGCTGAAAGATATTTAAATTTGAAGACGGTAGAATCTACCTCGCTGAAAAATATTTAAATTTGAAGGTAGTAGAATCTATCGCGATGAAAGGTACTTAAATTTGAAGGCGGTAGAATATACTCACGCTGAAAGGTATTTAAATTTGAAGGCGCTAGAATCTACCGCGCTGAAAGATATTTAAATTTGAAGACGGTAGAATCTACCTCGCTGAAAAATATTTAAATTTGAAGGTAGTAGAATCTATCGCAATGAAAGGTACTTAAATTTGAAGGCGGCAGAATATGCTCACGCTGAAACGCATTTAATTTTGAAGGCGGTAGAAATATCAGGCTGAAAAGTATTTAAATTTGAAGGCGGTAGTTATGAATCTAGAAGTTTTTAGATATTTTTACTTTCTCTACCGTGTACAAAATAGGTAGAGAAGATTATTGCATTCCACCCATAAATTCGATACCGATATTTCACAGGAAATGAATGCTTTGAGGCCTCTGAATCAAAATAAAGCATTTTTGGAAACATCCGTGTGTTTGTGTCTGTCGTGAATAGCATAACTCAAAAACGATAAGTCCGATAAATACCAAACTTGGTATTTAAGTTTACTGTCTTCCAAGGATGCAATTCGAAGATTTTCAAGAAAATCACCACACATCCCAACTACCCTTTACATAGAACATTTTTTAAAATTTTGATTTTCTAAAAAATGGTTCTAACGATTTTGATTAACATACCATATAATATATGGTATCAACATTATTAAATATATTTACATGAGAAATAAAATGTATATCCTAAATTTTCAGGGACTAGGCTGTGAAGTCCTCTTCATTCGGAAGGAATTTTGTATAATCTTATAAATGGTAAACGTTAAGCGATAGATGAAAACGTACTACACAAAAAAATCCAGATCTCTTTAAACCATCCAATCTATTTAATATACGTTTCCTTGTGGCATAAGCCGTTTCTGGGATATCCGTTATTAAAGGTTTGAATTGTTCATTACTTAGTGATTCTCTTAAGTTCTGTCAACGTTCAGTTGTTTCCCGCGGTTGCATGGAAACAGTATGGAATTTTAAGGCCAGCGTATAGCCTCCTGTTCTTAAACGTTTGACTGGCGCTGTTCCCTTTGTATCTATAATGAAAGGTGTAATGTAGCTATTTCTGTAAAGGTTCATTTGGATTAAAATGTAGTAGACAGAAAAATAAGCTTTAGTTAGAATAGTTTGTATAGCCACTAATAAGCGATATAGAGAAAGTCATGTGAATGTTAAATTAAATTGAGTTTTATTTGTGGACGCTCTTTAACTGCTGTGGTTCTTAGCGTCCCATTCTATATTGGGCGTGAAAGACCGGTAATTTTGCTCAGAGGCCCCTTTATCAGACTTGAGGTTCTTTTACGTGCCGTAAATCTACGACACGGGACCACCGGCTTTACTTTCCTTCCGAAGGAAGCCATGCCAAGGATTTTACGCCCGAAAAAATCCATCGCCCTCCGCCGGGTTTGAGCCCGCGACCTTGGGAACTAGAGGCTAGCACGGTACCACTAGTCCACGGAGGACGACATGTGAATGTATCACATTAGGTTAATTAAAAAGGTAATTTTTAAATGAATTTGTCAATTTTTCAGAGGAGCATTGCCTTAACTAACGCTTGCTACAACTATACTGCTGAAAGTTCTGAAAAATGCAACATTTAGCTTTTGTAATGTTTGTGTAGAGGTGCGTGAGTGGCTATTATTTCATGGCTGGGTGTTCAGTATCATCAGTTCTAATCACAGCCCATGAAATTGTCACACCTGATTAACATTAATTTGGAAATTGTAGCAGATGTTTGGTAAATTTGACAGCCAGAGAAACTAAGAAAACTTACTTAAAGAACATAGAAGGCCGTGCTACAGTGTGCAGTATATTGGTATGCAGTAAATTAATTAAAATATCGATTAAATAACTATATTATTCTTATTTTATTAATATCTCATATTAAACATTCCATTCCGTAAATATTCTTAGCAAATACCACTTAGGGTTTCATCCTGTTTACATAATTTCTTTCTTGTAAAATTTTTGTTGTGATAAAGCACACTAGGAATATTACTGTTGATAATTACGCCTACAATTCCAGTTATTTTTATAAAGTGAATTATACAATTGGTGTAAATTTCTTGAAAACATGTCTCCCTTCCAAAAACACCTAAAGACTATAATTTCAAAATTCAGTTTGATATACAGTAAGGTAAGAACCATCATCTTCATAAGCCCCATGGTTTGGGTCTGTTCCATTTCAGCACTACAAATATAATTTACGTAAGAGCATTTCCGCCGGCTAAGATAAGTTTGGGTTTTGCAAACTGATATCTATTATAAAAATCTGATGTGTTGACTTCACATGGCATTCTTTACTCACTGTTCTACAAACTTTTCTTACAAAGTCGTATTCTTCTGTCTACTTCTTGTTAATCGAGGTAAACTCTCATTACACATTTACACATTCGCTGTAGGTATGAGAATGCATAATACGTTGTAGCGATAGTCAGGTATATAGAAAGCAGATGGATATGTGATGGCTCTGAAGTTCAATGTTCCTTGATGACCGCGGTAAAAGCGTATAACGACTTACCACTCAAAACAACCAGGTACCTCAAAATTCAAATCAATGGCAAAGAATATCTCGGAAACTGCTAACATCACAAAAAAGTACTTGACATAAACCGTGTGCTTTAATATGATACACATTTTTTGTACAGTAAGATTTTGTCTTTCCCTTACGGTTTACCAATTTTACAAAAAACATTCAGAACGAAGAGGACTTCACAGCTATTGCCAGAAAATCAAGTATAGCTTTAATTGTAATGAAAGTATCTAAAATATATGGTATTTTAATCAAATTCGTTACAACTATTTTTGAAATCATCACAAATAACGAAAAAGTTTCCACTTAAAAGCTAGTTTGGAGTGGAGGGATTTTCTTAAAAATCTTTTCTTGAAAAATTCTTGAAAGGTTTCTTGAAAATATCATACGCCGACACACATACACACAGACCTGTTTTAATACGCTATTACCAGACACACACGTAGACCTTTTTAATACATTTGCCCTTTCTGAATTCTGAGATTCTCCAGTCATGTATTTCTGGCGAAACCTCGATATATCATTTTGGTGGAATGCAATACTTCCTTTTGTTACTATAGCTAAGTGTTAAGGAAAGTACAAACAGCTTCACTATGACTATGACAAGGTAACGGAGGGCATACCCCGCACCTGGATCCAAAGCGATTCATTTATGCTTACCGCTCCCAGGAGGAACGGATGAAGTGAAGGAAACGTAGGAGGCTATTGGGCGCAGATAGATAGGCGTAAAAGAGACGCGCAGAGGTCCCTAACGATTTCAAGCTTGAAGACCGGATCAAACCTTCGGAATTCTCAGAGAAGACTTCCCTCTGGCGAAATTGGGGAAAACTTAGCCCCCTGAGGCGACTCAGTGAAGACTAACATCTGTCAGATTCGAGAAGAACTCCTTTTCAATGAGAAGGCCGCCACATATCCGACCCTACCGACAATGCACATCCCCTAAGCCTCTGAAACGTGAAAGGGGGAAAAAATTTAAATTGAGTTTTATTTATGGACGCTCTTTAACTACTATGGTTCTTAGCGTCCCATTCTATATTGGTGAAAGACCGGTAATTTTGCTCAGAGGCCTCTCTATCAGGCTTGAGATTCTTTTACGTGCCGTAAATCTACGACACGGGACCACCGGCTTTACTTCCCTTTCGAAGGAAGCCATGCTAAGGATTTTTACGCCCGAAAAAATCCATCGCCCTCCGGTTTGAACCCGCGACCTTGGGAACTAGAGGCTAACACGGTACCACTAGTCCACGGAGGTCGACATGATGAAAGGGGAAGCGAAGTATGGTGAAATGAGGGAAAGTAAATTCGTTGTAGAAGAGAAACCATCACAGTATTCGTCTGTCGACCAGGGAAAAACCACGAAGAATCCTGTTCATCGAAGCCGGTCCCAGGAGTGAACCAGGGACCTCCCGAATGCGAGCCTTACATGTTATCGCGAGGTTATCTTACTCGGTAAAAATGGCTTCTGAAGCATTTGTCAAGATTAACCAATAGTGTTTCTATGGATACAATTAATCTTAATATATTCAAAAGTAAAGAAAAATGTTAAAATATTAGTGTGTGCCAACAAAACGTTGGGAATTTCAATCTTGGTGAAGACTTACCAGTGCTTGGTGCAATCGTGTCTCATTTAGGAAACAATGACCCAAACTGAAGAGTGTCTCTGTTTCTGATTTTAAATAACGCTCTCATACAGCTGGAAGCATGTAAAGCATTGCCTTCATTATCAACACAGCAAGCCAACACAACATACAATTTTATCATCAACATAGTGGATAGCATAAAAGTGTAGATCGCCTTTAAGAGTCCAGCTTCTGTACAGGAACAAACGGTCTGCAGAGAGCAAACGCATAAAGGAAGAAAAGGCTTTATATTTAGACACGCCACAAAAGAAACTCGAAAACAAAACAATTAAAACTTGGGCATAGAATCAGAATAAAACATTTTAAATCAGAGATTAAAATTAGATAAAAACTAATTGATCTAGTTGATACTCGACACTTTAAGATATTAAGTAAACATATTGATATTTGAAAAGTCCACACTACTTCTGTCAGTTATAAACTGGTTTTCATATTTTCCTATATCGCCCTAAATCTGTTCTTTCGTTAGGTTATGTTTTTGTAGTATTTTACAAACTCTATTTTATTTAATTCGTGTTATGTTCCCACACCATATATATTCATTCAGCTTAAAAACATTTTCTGATATATTATTAATCCCAAGTTCTCGTCTGCTATCTTGACTTTTCTCCCGATCTAGAAGAGCGTGGCCTGCCAAAGATCTCAAAAGTCTCGCTTCTGCTGCTTCACTTCTCCTCTGATCTGTTGTTAGTGTCCATAGTTCTGACCCCTAGGTTAAACATTGTATTTTACAAGACCTTATAAAAACGTTAAAACTATATCTCTCGTAACTTCTCACATAGTGTAACAACCTATAATCAAAAATAGTTTTCACTTTAAATTCAATTGTTTTAGTAATTATCAATTACCATAAGCATATGTGCTACACATTTTAATTTTTGTTTAATTCTGCTGAATGGTCAAACAATTACAACTGCCAGAGAAAATTCCTTTACTGCAAAGTCTTTTTGAGTTACAAAGTTTGTATAGCACCGCTACCTACTACATATAATGCATTCTACTATGCCGCATCGTGAATTAATCACAAAAATGTAGGTATGTCTAGAAATGATTCCAACGTTGGCAGTATGGACTTATTACATGCACGTAGCATAAAAACTTACAAGGATTTACTTTCTAAATTGGAATCAGAAATTTCAATGTCATAGTTGCAACTCGAACCACATATCTTCACCCACCTCTCCATTCCGATGTTCTTACCGCTTGAGCTACCGTGCCGAGTTGCCATAGATATTTCATTCAATCATCACGGTAAGCTTTCAAGGCATTCTTGAGTACTCGATATATGGTACCTCAAAGGCGACTTTAAATTTTACAATTGCTTTAATTTTTCCGACTTTACGCTTAACTAATTGGGATTAATTTATATTCCATAATCATAGTTTAGTTTGATATAAATAGTGTAGTGATCCATTTTAGTAATGAGCTTATGCGAAAAAATCTGATGTGTTGCACTCACATGACTTTCTCTACTCTTATACAAACTATTTTTACAAACCCTTATTCTCCATCTACTTCATGTTAATCGAGATAAACATTTGCAGAAATCATATTGCTAATTTTCTTGTAGGTAAAAGGGGAATATGGTAGGCTATAAGCGATAGTCAAATCTTTTAAGAGCTGGTTGCTGTGTGGAGCATCTCATTCTCTTTTGCATGTTTAGGATATAAAAAAACGAATAACGAATTCCCATTTGAGAAGAAATATAAGCATTGGAAAATTGAAACAAATAACAAGTAATACCTCGGAAATAGTTCACTCAGCAAAAAAAAAATGTATGACATAAATTGTTTTTGTAACGAGATCTACATTTTTTGTAATAAAATTTCGTCTATCTCTTACGGTTTTCCAGTTATGCAAAAGTCATTCAGAATAAAGAGAACTTTTGGGGACATTTCCAGAAAATTCATTATAAGCATTTCATTTGTCATAAAAATATCTTAAACATTTGATATTATAACCAAAATTGTTAGAGCAATTTTTGAGAAAATCAAAATTTTCGAAAAATGTTCCATATAAAAGGTAATCTGGGGTGGTGGGATTTTCTTCAAAATCTTCGTGTCGCATCTTTGAAAGATACTGAACCTAAATACCAAGTTTGATATTATCCACTTTTCCTTTTTGAGTTATGATGTTCACAGACACACATCCACACAGTCACACAAACACACACACACACACACACACACACATCTTTTTATAAAAATAATCTTTGGATTCAAGGGCCTCAAAACGTGTATTTCCGGTGACATCTCGATATTGAATTCTTGGGTGGAATGCAAAACTTCATCTACTTACTATACGTAGTAGAAAAAGTAAAAAGAATCATTTGATATTCTGAAACGATAAAGGAACCTTAGTAAAAGATTAATACTTATAAACTTACTAATGATACGACGAAATAGGTATTTGAGTAGAGGGTACATTTTAATTAGGTCTAGTTGTTTCCTGAAGCATTGGATTCTCTCTCTCTCTCTCTCTCTCTCTCTCTCTCTTCTATGATTCCTCGGTAATATCAAATTCTGTAGGATTGAAGACGACTTCAGACAACTTAAAGACTAAAGTATAAAATATGACATCAATCAGACTTTTCCTTTTTAACTTATGCTATTCATATTCGCATACACATGCGGCTATTTTGTAAAAAATATCTTCTCTGGCTTGTGAAACCTAAAAATGTGTGTTTCCAGTGAATTCTCTCTCGATATAAAATTATTTGTTTGTAATACTTTCTCTTTTGAGGCAAATAGTAATGGAGACAACTAAAATTTGCATAATCGACGAAAACTAATTATTCTTAGCTTGAGAAAGCAGAAAACGGTTAAACGCACCCTCATATTTCTCAGCGCTATAGCACAGACGTGCCATCATAGTATCGTAACAACCCACACAACCGTTAAAAATATCTCTTACAATGGGCAGTGCACGCTTAAATAGTTATGCAAATTAAAAGTTTACGGATTGTTATCTAAATTGCCGTACGTGTGAACAGTAAATTACTTGCAATATATTAAAATTAGATAATACATTGTTTTAGCATATTAAGTTTCATAATTCAGCGTCCCAAGCAATGAGCAAGCTCTTAAATATCCTGCGTGGAGGTGAAGAGGTCAGATAACGCGAGTGTGCTGGGCAGTGAAGGAAAACTTTGACCTCCACAAGGCTTGCATCATGATGCTTTATTCTATTACTCAGCTCTGGATATTAAACGTGCTTTGGAATGCACCGAGCAAAGATACGGCGCAATATTCGTCCGTCCCAGCATGAGAACAGCGTGCAGGTATGTTTTATTATCTCACTAGCGCGCCGGTTGTCATGGTCATCTAATTCAATAGGGAATGATGTGCGATGTGGTCATAATGTTGGGCATTGCTAAACGCCTTATTATACCATTAAATTCTAGGGGGGAATGCCAATGCATGCGCTTTATAACTACGCTATTTTAACTTCTTGAAATTAATGATGGCTTTGAAATTCTTTCTCATTACATGAACACGAAAAAGAAGGGGGGGGAGAAAGAATAGCCTCGGAGATGGTTAACGTCATTTATTTGATATAAATTGTGTGCTTTAACAAGATCTACATTTTCTATATTGTTGAGAGATTTTTTTCTGTCTCTTACGGTTTAATAATTATACAAAAATAATTCAGAATAAAAATGACTTCATAGAAAATTCAAGATATGCACTTTATTTGACATGAAAGTAGCTTAAACATACGGCATTTTAATACAATCCTTGGAGGTTTTCTTGAGAAAATAAAAGGTTTCGAAAAACGTTCCATATAAATAGTAATTTGATGTGGGGGATATTCTTCGAAACTTAAAGACCAAGTTTCATATTTAAATGACTTTTCGTCTTTTTTTCACAGACCCACATACACACACAAACACTCATACACAGTGAGAGAGAGAGCGAGCGAGCGAGCGAGAGAGAGAGAGACAGACGGACACATGGAACTTTTTCTAAATTCTCTTTTTGGGTTTATGGGGCCTCAAAACATGTATTTTCGGTAAAGTCCCTACATAGATTTTTGGGTGAAATGCAATATTTCCTCGACTTACTGCATGTACGTAATAGAGAAATTAAAAATCTCTGCTCATTATCAATCTCGAACTACAAATTGTTCATGCAAAAGCTTAACTTTCTATTAACTTTCTTTAGTACTATACAAATGTTCAAGAAAACATTTTACGAGCTTGTGACGCAATGAATAACTTGTCTGACCACGAATCAGAAAGTTCTTTGTTCGAATCCTGGCAAGATCGCAATGTAAACAAATGATTTCAGATAGATAATACTGCAGAGTTTTGTTATTACGCAGGACGATACGAAATCAGTCGCAAGAAGTAAGTCGATGTATTTGTTTTTTCTTTTAGTTCCATCTATATCCCGCCCTTTAACTACATTGGTCTTATCGGCGGCCTTTCCTTTGGAAGTTATTGCCTATTGGCAATGGCGTTAACTCGTGTAACTGTTGTAGTTGGGTTTCCTGCACTTTTGTTTCTTTTAAATCTTTAGATCAGACACACATTCAACTCTCATTCATACTTCCAGACTCTGGGGAGGATAGGGATTAGTCTTGGCTAGAGAAAAATTCCTACCCCTCAGACGGGAATCGAACCCGGGACCCCTCGCAGTTGCTCTGCCGACTGAGCTACGGGGCCAGCCAAGTCGATGTATTGTAGCCACGAGTTCAGGAGAAACAAAAGATGGGTACTTGTGGTTTCAAAGTTAGCCGTTAGTACCTATGCGGGAAAATTTAAAAGAACGGCAGTAACTGCTTATGTTGCAAAAATGATTTGACAACGTAAATACCCTATTCACATTTTCCCTTATTTTGAATAATAATAATTGACTTTAGAGTAAATTAACATCCAATAAGTACGCAGAGGTGTTCTTCTGATAGTTACAAGTAGTATACACTTAAACAAAAAGATCTGATGTGTGGCATTCTCATGATTTTTACGCACTCTTCTACAAACTATTCTGCAAAAGCTTATTCTACTATCTGTGAATTATATTTCAAGATTTTCCGTCTAGCACGAGGAAACAACTCTCTCGGTTAGTTCTTTATTTTATATTATTATATATCTGTGTTTTAATAGGGAATGTTTGGAAAATGTTGCTTAATTAAAGAAATCACTACCGGATGCACTGCTGCTAGCAAAGTTCTGCTACATTTATTGTACAGTTGGTCGATTGACTGGTCGCTCATTAGCGCTGCCGTAGTGTTATTGCCTGTTAATGTGGGTACCCAGGTTCGATTTCTGGTACCAATATGGGCATTTTCCCCCGCTGGAAGGCCTAATAAAGTGTGCGCTGAGCCTGATGAGATGCTGGGGACCTTGGAGAAGTAGCGGCTCCAGCAACCCAAAGGACGGAAGGAGTCGACATACTGACTACATGTCACCGCATTACTGCACCCTACAAATGATACCCTGTGAGGATGCTGAGTCCGTGCGGCAGTTCTTGGCCCAATCAGACATTTGCGGAATGGGGTTGATGGATTAGTTTTAATGGAGTGCTGGGTTTATTTAATGAGGGTGATGTAAGTAATCGAATCTTGGAAAGAAATCCAATTAAAAATTGGAAAACAGACTAGAACGATTATTAAAACAGCTTATGTCTCTTCTTTGTGAATGTTTAGTACCTATGCTTCTATATTAATTTATTTCTACTTTCTCTACCGGTTAAGTGCCTAATTCAAATGTGCCTGGCTGATGCTGATTTCGTATCATTTTATGGCAAACGTCTTTTAGAAGCATCTTAACTGGTTTATATCGCTTTGTCTTAATAATCTAAATAATATCAAACTCCTGCTAACGTGTGTTAACGTTAAAATGTGTCTCCTTAATTGCAGTCGAAGCATTTGGTATCAACACCAGTTAATAGCTTGCTCTGCATTCATCTAGATGTGCAGAAATATTGTATACGTATGTTCTATTTTCTGTGAAAAATTCATATTAAATATAGTTTGAACTGATAATTTTGAGAGAATATTTCCAACCTACAGTAGAAACATTTCATTCCATTTTGTTCTCCATAAATAATCCTGACATAGAGGTTCCCTTGAGTATTGTTTCTCGCTATAAAATTGGCAAATAAGAGCCTCTATGGAACCAAAGTGTTTGAACTCTTGTAGTCTTCTATATCATGAAGCATAATAAACATTGTCATTCTTCCCTTGCTTAGCATCACCACCCCATTGCTGCAGGATCAACTGAAGACACGAACTTCCATCACGCCCGCTCGCCGGAAACTGGTTTCAGAAACTGGACTCAATGACCATGCCACTGACCACTGGCACGAGCGTGACCTCTGACATCGTGTTTATGGACCCATGACCTATGATGACCAGTCCCGCTCAAGCAAGGGTAATTGAGTCGGACGTATCTCTTTCATATTAGAGTGAAGGAGAAAACTCGATCGTAAATCATGCTTGACAGTCTCTCAATAGCACATGCTGGCCAGAGGACAGAGTGAGAACGTGCTATATCCTGCAAACTGGTTACGTGTGAGCATGTTCTCGGTCTGGATTACACCTGTTTGATGAAAGCGTCACAAAGGGGGCAGTATAAGTTTGTGTGTCACGTGAAACTTCGACATTTGTTCTTAGGTTCAATAAAACAACTGAGTCTCTGCATGCGCAAAATAACTCAAAACAAGATTATCAACACATAGTGTTGCATATAGATAAACTTTCAACATTTTATGTCTTTTCGGATATTTATTGTACATTTTAGTAGACTTTTCATATCAACTACTCTTAAATTTAAATCGATTAATAAAATCTGGTGTGTTACATTCACATAACTTTCTCTGCTTATTGTTTATTTTACCGAACGAGATGACTCCGCGGTAACTTATGAAGCTCACATTCGGGAAGTCCCGGGTGCGATTCCCGTCGACGCCCATTCTGACCTTGGATTTTTTCGTGGTTTTCCCTTGAACTGTAGGCGAGTGCTACATTTTCTTTCCATAATTCCCCTTTCATTCCGTTTCCTTCTTCTTTCAGGTGTGCTTCTAGGTTTCGTATCGTATGGCACTGCCGGACAGATGGCGCGATGTAGGAAAGAATGCCCCCGTGGACGCTAGAGGGCTGCTTGATTGACGAGTCGTTCTGTGACCTATAGCCTCCTGTGGTTCCTTCAGTTCATTCCTTCTTCCTGGGGGTGGTAGCAACAATAGAACTATGTAGATCGCTGCGTGTGAGGTGTCCTCCTCCGTTGTGTAACATACATCTGTATATCGCTTATTTTTATATAGTTTCTACAAACTATGCTTACGAAAGCGTTTTTATTTTCCTATCTACTTCATGTTAATCGAGATAAACATTTGCATAAGTAGTCTCATTACACATTTTATTGAGGCACAAAGTAGATAAAGAAAACTAAATCGGAAGGTTTAAAACCGGGTGGCAATATGCCGGCCTAGAAATTCCATACTCTTTCCACGAGTCACGAGAAACAACTGAACACAAAGGTGTTGAAAAGTCAAACCAATAACAACGCATATCTCGAAAATGGCTAATACCATAAAATAGTTATTAAAAATAAATTAGATGTTTTAAAGTGATCTACACCTTTTGTGTGGCAATTTTTTTTCCATATCTTGTGGTTTTCCAGTTAAACAAAATTATATAAAATTCGATCCGAATGAAGAGGGCTTCACAAGCTCTTCCTAGAAAATAATGGTATAGATTTTACTTGCCATGAAAATATCTAAAACATATGGTATTTTAATCCAAATTACTATTTTTGAGTAAATTAAACATTTCAAAAAATCTTCCATGTAAAGGTAGTTTGGAGTGGGGTCATGTTCTTGAAAATCTTCGTGTTGCATCTTTGGATGCTGAACCTGAGTACCAAGATTGGTATTTATCGGATATTTCGTTTTTGAGTTTTGTTGTTCACAGATACACACACACACACACACACACATACACACACACAAGGATCACTTTCTAAAAATATATTTTTATTCAGGGTGCCTCAAAACATGTATTTCCGGTGAAATCTCGGTATATAATTTTTGTGTGCAATGCAATACCTCTCTACCTACTATGTATACGAGGTAGAGCAAGTAATAATTTCTGAATACTCACCAAAAATAACATTAGTAATTAATTGTTCTTTTGCACAAGCCATGTGTAGGAAAAGGTTAGAAAGGCAGAATCAGACTGAAATATTTTAACACCATAGCCGAAATTTGAACCACGGATCTTCCGGTTTCCGTCCGCTTGCTCTAACCAGCCGCGATAATATGGCAACATGCCGGCACGACATGAAATTCTCCAACTGATCCGAATTTTTCCCAGTAAACCACAAGGACATCTCAAATTCAGAAGTAGAATCAGACTGAGAAGTGCAACGACATAGCTGGGATTTGAAGCTAATTATTAATTATATTAGTTTATATTACTACTCATAAAATATCAATTTACAAACGCCGAAACTGCAATAGGTAACTGTACTTGGCTAAGAAATTGAAACTTTGGAATTAGGTATGATGGCAATATCAGTGACAGAGTTTTTGGCATATATTTTCTAATTTCTAGCTGTTGTAAAACGTAGAAGTGGAAATTGCAGCCTTAAGTCCCCTTAACTTCAATCGAATTTACCTCTTTAAAGAGTTTCAAAACATGTGTACCTTTGTGCTGCAGTGATAAAGAAAACTAGAGATGAACCTTCGAGTGTGCCTAGCGGATTGCTATGAACATTTGCTTAAAGAAAGTTAAACAAATGTATGGGTGGATAATTTAAACCTACGGAGATAGTGAAGAAAATTTGTCTATACTGGAAAGAGAGAGGGATTAATTTTCCTGTATACTAAAAATAATAATAATAATAATAATAATAATAATAATAATAATAATAATAATAATAATAATAATAATAATAATAATAATAATAAGTAGTAGTAGTGGTCCGAAAAAGAGTAGATGTTGATGTTAAGCCGAAAGAAAGAATATATATATATATATATATATATATATATATATATATATATATATATATATATAGGTTACAGGGATGGCCCTGTCACCCGTATTATTCAATATCACCTTGTGCAATTTTCTCCAAAGCAAAGAACGAGTGGTAGTAGGAGGAAAAAGAATCAGGTGAAGGATATATTTTCTTAATATTTCAATGTTAGGAGAAGAAGACCAGAGCCTAAATAATATACTAGTGGAGCTAAACGACAGGGTTGAAAAGAAAATACAGAAGTATTGTCGAAGTAATAATAATACGCACTTGCGAATTCGAGGTAAAGAAGTGGACAAAGTGTAGAAATTCAGACACTTGGTACATACCATAAGTGAGCATGATGTGTTATTAAGGTCATAAAGAGAATGGCAAAGAATTTACAGTCAGAGAAACTCTTTCTGGCGGCGCCGTAGCCGAGCGGTTAGACCGCTCGCCTCCCACCGAGGCGGACCAGGTTCAATCCCAGGGACCTGCATGTGGGATTTGTGGTGGACGAAGCGGCATCTGGGCGGGTTTTCTCCGGGTTCTCCGGTTTCCCCCGCCATTCATTCCACCAACTGCTCCATCATCACCTTTCCTTTCATCCATTTCACCGACATTTCGTTTCTTCTACTTCCTTCATCCCATACCAGGCATCGGGCTGATCACCCATCCTGGATGTTCTGTCTGATCCATTAGTAGCTCCTCGACGGGCCTCTGACCCCAAGCACCCACTTGTAAGTCCTGGGGGGGTGTAAGTCCTACATAAGAGGAGGGTAAACAGATAATGAATGAATGAAACTCTTTCTGCGGAACCTATAAGAAAGGACTGTGTGTGAAAGAACTATCAGCGAAGTGCATGAGTATCGGATTGTATAATGCGGAAACACTGTTGCTGTGATAAAAGTGGATTGAAAGAATTTAAAATGTGAATTTGGAGAGGAATGGAGTGTGCCTAGTAGACAACAAAATCAATAATAAAGTTGTTTTAAAAGAAAGGAAACCGCCCCTTTATTCGAGTGGTTAGCGCTCTTACTTCTCAAACACAGAGTTCCAGGGTTCGATTCCCGCCTGGGACAAGAATTAGGCCTGAACAGGAATGATTTCATGCTTTCCAGAGAGTCTGGAAGTATGAATGTTGAAATGGATGTGAGTGTGTTTAGTTGTAAAACTTAATAAAAACCGATAAGAGAATCTACAGTTCTGCGAGTGAAGTCACCATCAGTTCAGGGGCGTCATTTAGGGGGACAGGGAGATCAATTGCATCAAGTTACGAAATAATTAAGACTACTGGTTATTATTGCTCCCAAAAGAAACATTACGACAACTGTACTATTAATACAAATATTTCACATTTATTAATTAAAAGAAGATTTCCTTTTAGGCTAAATGTGTCGTTAAAATTAACATGAAAATTCAAGAAAATTCTTCAAGCTATCTTGCCCCCTCCCAAAACAAAACTTGAAATGGTGCTGTTGCAGTTGCTTTTCAAGTCAAAGTCAAAGGGACTTGTACAAATGAAACAATTAAAGAAAGTATGCGAAAGAAAACAATGGTCAGGAGGAGGAAAGAAAATTGGTTAACACTCTCGGTAAGGGGAAAATTGTTGTTAGAGGTGCACCGAAAAGGTTGGTTAGTAGGATGAAGGTTGCGTACAGAAGAAGGTAACAGTTGACAGGCAGTACTAAGACACGGGATTTGTAAACGGAGACGAAGAGAAAACTGAAAAAAGGGAAGAATGTAGACGACTGGGTTTGCATGAAGGACGTATTCTTGGGTACAAATCCATTACTGATATGATGGTACCTTGTGATACTTAAATAGAAAAACTTTATATATTAATAGTTCTGGAATCTAATTTTATTTCGAATTTATCATTCGTATTATAAGGAAGCACCTGTGCGCTGTAACGCATTGTTATCAGCTTGTAGGTAACAACGTTGTTGTTAGTGAAGGAGGTAGCAGTGTTGCCAACGCAACGGTTGGATGAGCAACACAAGGGGATGCAGAACAAACAAACTCTGTTGCGTGTATGTACCTTGGGGCGACACCCTCACACGTTTCCCATTAAAAATAATGCGAATTAACGTGGCTCCTGTTGACTGAGTTTGCTGAACCATAAAACTGCTTCTGTAAGCGTCTAGGGACTCACTTAATTGCTACACTGTTGGGTATTAGTGCGCATTATTACCAACTTTGTTTGAATTGAAACTCGACGTGCTGATGTTACGCGTAGGAAATGGAAACATGTTCTAAAGCGAAGAGGATACTAAAAAATAGAAGGCTGCGGTCTGCAATTCCCATTTGTAGGTGTAGCGGGAACTGGTAGAATGTAGAAACGGCTTATAGGTGTCCTTATTGACCAGAAAGACGAATTCGTGGCTACTTAGTTGCAATTTTGAAACATTCCACTATTACAGAAAACTTGTATAAAATAATTATGTTAAATAGTTAATTAAAACATTTCAAAATATGTGTCACACACCAAATCATAATGTTATTATCAGGGTTTGTATTTTTAGGTGCAAATTTCAGATGAAAAAAGGAAAGGAAAAGGTGCTCAAATAAGGTGAAAAAAGGGACAACAGGGTGCTGGTTTATTTAACGGGATGCACAACTGAAATTGCTATTTTCCAAACTATCCACTCAATTGGGCTGTAATTTTAACCACATATCAATCGTCTTTAGATATAATATTTTTGTGAATTTCAATCCAAAATCTTAAATAGTTTTCAAGTTATTAATTTTCAAAGTATAAAATTATGAGTATATGCAAAATGCATCACATGATGCATTTTCAAAAAAAATCTTATCTTGCTTCTATGTCAAGGAAGTACAAATATTTCGTATAATTTTTTTCTACCATTCTTAGTTTAAGAGAAAAAAAAGTTCTGCAGTTTTGTATTTGCATTTTTTTTTCAAAAATTAGTAGCGCAAAAACTATTCATTACACAGAAAAATTATATGACAGTTTTATTTATTTGGGGTTTTGAAATAAGCATAAAAATGTCAATTTGAATGGATGAAAACTACATCGTGTGGAAAATTTTGAATATGCATAAATGCTGAAAATAGGAAACGCCTTAAAATGGAGTTTTAAAAATATAAACAAATATAAACAAATATGGCAACCAAATACGCAAAGGTATTTAAAAGTCTCGTAACGATCCTGAAGCGTTCACTAGGTCAAAAATAAAAGTGGATTCTAAAACTACAAGCAATGGAGAATATTTTGGAAAAATAATTTTTTTAATTTACATTTTTTTGAGATTTTGGGTTAATTTCAGTTATGCATTCCCTTAAATAATTCCACGATTTCTCTTTTCTCTATTTTAATTTATTGAACTACAAACAAGTACATCAAGTTATCACTCATCAAAAGAAGGAAAAAACATGAAGCTGTTGTACTTCAAGACATTAAGCATCTCCACATTTTTAAAAGTAAGTCGGTTTCTATTAGGAGATAGAATCCCTTTGTAGATGCTAAAGCTTCTTTCAACATCCACAGAAACCAGTGAGGCAAAAATTGTATTCACTCGGAATGGCAACTCTACAGATGTGGCGAATTCCTCAATGTCTGGATTCTTCTGAAGACTAGATTCAAGTTTGTCTTTGGCAAAGCCATCTAACTGCTCCCTCACGGAAGTAAAAATATCCCATTGTTTTTTCTTTTCCAGACTTGTTCTTCCAATCGTTTAATAGCTGCAGGCAGGTACTTGTAACTATGGACACAATATAGTTGTGTCTGCAAATTATGTATTTTCTCTGGTAACAGAAGTTGCTGTGCCTTGGAAACTGCACCTGCGTCGGATGGATCCAAAGAAAGCATAAACTCTTTAATTTTGTCAAAATTCTCACACAACATAGCAGCACACTCAATCCAAGATCCCCAGCGAGTAATGACCGGGAAATTTGGAAGGAGCAGGCCAGTGATTTCCCTGTAGTAAACAACACGGCTCGGAGCTTTCAGTAGAATCTTCTTCAGGGCAGAGATGAATTGATTTGCGATGTCGTATTCGTTCCTTATGGATTCACAAACTCTGTGAAGGGCACGAGCCAAACATGTCACATGCTTCAAGTTAGGAAATAAAGGTTTCAATTGGTTTAACAGCTGAAACCATGTACGGAGCCTGGTCCGTAACCACAAGAAGAAGTTTTTCAAACTCGATACCAGTAGGCCAGAGTTTTTGGCAGAAGTCCATAATGGATTGCATTACTGTACTGGCACTGGATTTCTGCAGCTCGTACATTTTTAACAACATGGGCTTAACTTTCTCCCCTGCTAAGGGAAAAACTAAAATGTTCAAAACATATCGTTGCATTGAGTCCATTGAGTTTCATCCACAATGATTACCACATCGCAATCAGACACTTTCTCCTTGATTCATTCTATGGTTTCTTGGTAAACAGGCTCCATGTAGTTTTTTCTTAAAGTACTCTCATCGGGCATTGACATCTTTGTGTATTTTTCAAGAAATCCCTTGAAGGCTGGATGGTTTACCTTACTGAGTGGAATTTCTGCTTGTGTAAGAGCTGCACACAAGTCAATGTTTAATTCCTTCAAATTTTGGCTTTTTGAAGAACTCTGTTGAAACCATTTCGTAATCGAGGTTGCCGTGATTTGTTTGCTTAAAGAGTCTAATTCATTTAATGCTTAGAGCTGGAAATGTGTTGTTTGATGCGATCTCGCTGGTGTTTTTCATCTAACAAAATTCCTGAATCACAAATAGTACATCGCATAACAGTTCCATCAGTGTCTATGAAATATTGTTTGAATTCCTCAACCAGAACAATAAATCGAGCACCGGACACCTTGGGCATGGTAAAATCTAGTACTAGTACACTCGTTTGGAGAGCTAACGCTAGTTCACTTGCTAACACAATGTGACTGTCACACAACTCACTCTTGCGCCCATTCGCTGTCCACATTCTCTTATAACACCGCGACAATTACCAGAATGTTCCATTCATGCTGGAACTTCAGTCTCAGCGATTTCTAGTAGTTTCGAGCAGAACCCAGTCTTATCGGAACTGCGCGGGTGAGGTTACTGCCGTCTCTGCGTGCCCAGCCTTCGCCTCCACGCAAACAGATGACGTCTCTCACAGTAACAAACTCACATTCACGAACAGCAGGCTACTGGTTCTGGTGGGATAGAATCACTCATTGTCAATTGCATTATTGCGGGCTACTTTATAGCTGTAAAGCGAGAAAAAGAGCTTTTCGTCGAACACACGATTATTTTCCATCGTTGCGAGTGTGCTTTCAATTCCCGCGCGGCGTTTACTGAAAGAGGTAGGCTTACTATTCGCACGTACACAGCAAGCCAAGAAGACGTTAATTGAAAGTTAAAGAATAAATTGGAATGAAACTTAAAAGAAAAAAGAGAGAAAAAGGGGATTATGGGCATGGGTGGGGGAAAATGGGATAAAGGTTCCAAAAAGAGGTAAAGGTAAAAAAAAAAGGCAAAAAGGTGCGAGAAAAAATGTCTGTTTTCGCAACTAGAAACAAAATTTCACACTGTGATACCTTTCCGCACAACTTTAACTTACCCTAAGAAAAAAGGTGGGCACCTAAAAATCCTAACCCTGGTCATTTGCATATAAAACCCACAGATTAGGTTGAGGTAACGATAAACTGAGATAAGCTATTTACATAAAAATAAAATTGTCTGGACAAACGCAGAGGATGCAGCGGTCCTGCAGTCAACCACGACCCGCTTTTCATGCTCTATAGAACACCAATTTTTAAGAATATACTATAGATATTATTGCAACAGTGTTGCTAGAAAGCCACACCCCGCATGGAAACATACTAGCCACAGAAAAGTGTATGCTTACTACTCGATAAAAGTTTGTTCTACCACACTCAAAGTGAGAACTTCAGTAGAAAAAACACAAACAGAAATAATAAAAAGAGCAGAAGGTTTGTATTGATTCATGTTTCATTCGAGAATTGCATGAACAACATTCTCAATTGTTCCGCTTGTCGCACTCAAGTTTCCTCCTTTCTCGTGAACTATGGCTCTCTTCCGTTGTATAAAGAACCAAACAATATTATGGGAATGCATTACCTAATCGATACATAAGTTGTTCGATATATCTGTATTATTGCTTTTACCTCGTAGAAAGAAGGACTTGGTCATATTTATCTGAGACATTGTTTTCCGCAGGATTTATTTATATCACTTGTCAACTTGTTCTCTGTAGCTATATTGCTCCACCACCGGTATATAAAAAGTGCCCGCAACACTGGAAATGTTCACTGCTCTCGCACTCCCAAAGGTATGCTTCAGTGAATTGGATTCATTTCCGAAGCAATAGTAACTTTAATAGTATTAATAATGTGTTATTTGCATGATAATGCTGACTGAACATTATGCTGCTACTATTTCACAGCTTCTAATAAACAAATGACGAGCGGCGAGAGCACTTTGTCTTTAAAGTCAATGTGCTTAGTCGCTTTGTCGTGTAATACGTCGTAATTACGTTGCTGAAGTATAAGGCCAATTAAATATATTAAAATCAATAGGATGAGCAGTGGCCAGTAAGGATATGAAGGACATCAGATAAATGACCTACATATAGGTTATTGAGGAATGTTCATCACATGTAAAGACTTTCATTGGCGCTAAATGTGTACATTTGGAGTAAATCTATGATCCAAAGGTTAGTTAAAATGTTTTAATGAAACTGTATAAAATACTAATTTAATTCTGCTTCATCAGTTAATATGACATTGGAAGTAAAAGTCCATAAACTATTTAATACTTTCTCAATAAAGGAGTGAGATAAAATTAAAACATTACGTATGGGCAACAAAATTCCTACTGGTACTACTGCGTTACTGCTTTCAGATATTCTGAAGGCAACAGAGGTCAACTACAGGATCGGCCGAAGTTGCAATCCTGGAGGAAATAAATGTGGATGTACCGATAACAGTAGTTCCAAAACCGGCATTTGATCTTAAGAAGGTTTTGACAAACACATAGATATAATCATTACCATCATCAAAACTGCTGTACCATTTGGAGCACATAGACACCTCTAGCGAGGTTGCCTGTAATCGGCCACCTTTCTAATAGTACTTGATATCTACTACTAAACCCTAAGTAAACAGTAAAAATTTTGAGTTTTATTTGATTAGCTAAAACGTTAGGTGAAACTAGAGAGAAGCAGCCCTTTTTGAGTATGAAAACAGCCAGCAGGTTTGTTAGGGATATGAATTTATTTTCTGTCCCAATGAACATCATGTGGTACAAATATGTTTACTTTCATTCCGAAAGAAGCCGTGGAAAGGAGTTTTATGTCCTTCCCCCAGATTAGGGACCAGTATGGTGAGCACTACTCTGCCGAGGACGACGCGGACAACTCGAACTTTACATGCAGCTATCGATTCAGAAAATGATCCTTATATTCTTATGGTTATCGCGCAAGCTTCAATCTTCAAATAAAAGTAGACTATCTTATTCCCGGCAAGAGTGAAGTGATTTTTTGTTGTGAATGTATGAAAAGTTATTTATTTGTAGCTCGAGTAGAACTAGCAAAGGTTACACATGAGAACGAGCGTTGTACCATACATAGACACTTTATTGCTGATGTTAATTCTTAGCTGGAAACTCGGCACGCTGCAACAGGTTTATGTGTTCACACGTGTGTGAATATTTCTCTATGCAAGTGGATAAGAAAGAGCCGAGAAAAGAACAGCACAGCCATTAAGTTCTTTTGGAATCATTCCAAGTGCTATATTGTTTTTCACACATAAATTGCTTTAGCTGAGTTTACTACCAGGATATTCGACACGAGTCCCAAGAGTTTCTGCCATAGTTCAAACCATTCCTAATTTACATATGCTGGTCACCTCTTGAGGAGTTATTTACTGTTTCTACACACTTACAATATAAGTTGTAGTCATTTGTTTAGGAATGTAAGCTGAGACGTGAATAAGTTCCAGCCTTCCTCCCAATTACCCACTCCGTGACTACAGCTTTATTAATTAAACATGGCTCATCTTACCTAATGTTAGTTAATGCTATTCGGCACCTCAAAGGTGCTATAAATATAAAAGTGTTCGAATAAGATGTCAACACTACCTCTATACAACAATCTATGGCAAAGTACAAACAGTTAAACAAATTGGAAGTATTAAAGGTCCAATCGCTTAAAGCCAATAAGGTCACGGATCACGGTTTTAGCCGAGGCTTATGAGGGTTAAGCTCGAGAAACTAAGAGGAACCATTGCTTATTATTTCATTAGTAATACCGTTATAGAAAAGTTAGAGAAGTTATGTATCTATCTTACAGGGAGATTATGTAGATTGCGGTGAGACTTGCCAATCGTAGGCTGGAAAAGTAGAAGAGCGGAATTGAAGAGAGACTGCTCTCGAAGAACTGTCTTCACAAATTTCCTTAAACAAGTATTTTCCCTTGACGGAACCTAAGGTCATAAACATTAATATTTACCAAAGCGTGATCTCTCTACGTCTTAAACAGGGTAAAAGATGACCTATGATCACCCTTTTAAACTCTGAAAAAGCACATTGTTTGATTGTTTTTACTTAATAAGTTTTTTTCTATAAGGCTTTCCGTTCTTGAGATAATTACTATTTTATTTTGTACTATATTGCAACACAGTAAATTCGACAGGACCACTTTACATTCAACAAGTTAACTTTTAATTCTTCAGCTGCTGTTGCTATGGCAACGAACAAATAAACGTACATCCGGTATACAAATAAACGGAAAACTACACATGCCAGTAACATAAACTAAATAACATATGGAATGTGGCACTGAGGTTAACAAAGGCTTGAGAAAGCCAAGTTACGAGATTATGCTTCCTTTCTTTGGGAATTATAAAACTCTGTGAATAATTAAAGCAAGACAAGCAGAAAATCAATGAGAACTTCTATTTACTGTTTAGAGAAATTGTTCAAATGTACCTCTCACCAACACACATGCTTCACAATCTGCGGTACTCTACGAAGTACGTCCGTTGTTTTTTTATTTCTTCCGCTGTTCGAAGTATTCTTTCTTGCAATGTTTACATCAGGCACTTCTACAATGTATACGCGAGTTTTCATATCACCCCCAAAGAAAAACGAATGGATTGGATTTAAATCTGGCGATCTTCGTGACCATCTTATTGGTCCATTCCGAGCGATCCAGCGTTCTACGTAGGTGTTGCGTAGATGGCCACACTCGAGTCTACTTGTGTTCGGAGGTACGCCGTTATGTAATAGCCACATATCATTTCCTACTTCCTGCCCAAACATTTACTGAAAATCTGTGCCGCAAGCCCTTATTGTGTGTGGATTCTCATAAGCCTAGGTGTGTGCATTATGGTGATAAGTTACTTCATTCCTGGAATTTTAAAGAGAATTTACTCCCTGTTGAACAAGCCATTCGGAAAATGCTGTCCTAGGCGCATAATCAGCTTCAGAGAGATGCTGGACGCGCTGAGTGTGATAGGGTCGTAGCAATTCTTCTGGTTATGTTCTCAAAGCAGTTCAATGGGATACGCCGATAGTGCGAGCTATACCACGGCTGCTAGTTCCAGGATCTTCTCCCCAAATGAAAGATTTCTTCTTCTTGTGCAACATTTCTTTGACCAACTCCTTCAATATGAGATATGCTTCCTGCATCTAGAACTCTTTGATAGATACAAACAAATGTCCTATGATGTGGTGCTCGTCTATTTGGAAATTTTTCTCACATAACTGATAATCCGCTGTTTCGAAAACAAGCCATAAGCACTATAAGCAACAGCTAAGGTGAGTTTCTTTCTATCTTACAGTGTTCTCATGTAGTGTAGTCTCATGGCTGAACATGTCTTCCATGGTCTATGGATACCATGCAAACCTCTAGTTCCCGAGGTGGCGTGTTCAAACCCGGTAGAGGGCATGGATTTTTTCGGGCGTAAAAATCCGTAGCATGGCTTCCTTCGGAAGGAAAGTAAAGCCGGTGTCCTCGTGTCATGGATTTTCGGTACGTAATAGAACCTCAAGCCTGATAAAGAGACCTCTGAGCAAAATGTACGGTCTTTCACGCCCAACATAGAATGGTATGTTAAGATCTCAGTAGTTAAAAAGCATCAATAAATAAAAACTCAATTATTTTTCAATTATCATGGCTAACGATGTGGATTCAACTAAAGCAAATTTCGAAAGCTTATAATAATAGTAAGAATACGAATTGTTTTAATTCAAAACGCATTTAAACATGCAAAAGTATCTATCTTTCCATCTCCTGAAAACGTATTTAACTTTCGTGAAAAAAATTATAACACAGTTAATATCAAGCAATTTTTGCATTTTTTTCAAAAACTACTTTAAAAACACAAAACTGACGAAGGGCTTTTTGTTCTATTCATTACAAAGAATCATCCTGTTGAAGGATGATCTTAGGTCACCTTCTATCCTGTATATAAGATGCTATGATGCTTAAGATGCTTTCTTAAGTTTTTCCGTTTATTTTCAAATCACTTTTAGACATTAATTACATAAGAGTTTTGTTTTTCTATTACTTCTTACTAATCATGAGTAATATGACGATTATTTCATTGGGCAATATTGCGACAATATGCATATTTTATGCTGAGACATTTAGTTTTAAAAAGAAAGATAATGGGGACTGATTTGATAATTATCTGCTAGCCATGATATTGCATAATCTTCGCATGACTCATGAGAATCCAAAAAAAAAATCTAATGTGTTACACTCACATGACATTCTCTACTCTTGTACAAACTATTTTTACAAACGCTTATTCTCTATCTACTTAATGTTAATCGAGATAAACATTTACAGACTCTATCTTATTGATAATTTTCTTGTAGATGTAAGGGGAATATACATTTACAAGGTCAATATAGAAATAAACTAGCCTTTAAGCATAGACATTACTCTTAATAGCTGGTTGCTATGTGCAGCACCATTCTCTTTGCCACAGATTAATACTCTTTGCACATCCAAGACAAAAAAATTAATAACGAATTCCCATTTGAGAAAATAAGTATTGAAACATTTAAGGAAATAATAAGCAATGTCTCGAAAATGGTTCACTCAACAACAAAAATGTATATGACATAAATTATGTATTTTAACGCGATCTACATTTTTGTGTAGTAAACGTTTGTCTACCTCTTATGGTTTACCAGTTATGTAAAAGTCGTTCACAATGAAGAATACGTTTGGAGGCATTCCCAGAAAATTCGAGATATACATTTTATTTGTCATGAAAATATCTTAAACATATGATATTTTAATCAAAATCATTAGAGCCATTTTTGAGAAAATTAAATCTGGGTTGGGGGGCTTTTCTTGAAAACCTTCGTGTCGCATCTCTGGAAGATACTGAACCTAAATACCAAGTTTGGTGTTTATCCGACTGTATCACAGACACACAGACATACACAGAGACACATACACGGACATGTTTCCAAAAATTCTTTTTTTGAATTCAGGATGCTTCAAAACATATAATTCCGGTGAAATCTCGGTATCGAATTTTTGGATGGAATACAATACTTCCCCTACTTACTATACGTAGTAGTGAAAGTAAAAAACAGGCACGTAACATATAAGATACTCTACTTAAAATTTGGAAAAACTCAAACAACATAAGCAGAATAATTCGGAATTAGTGTTATAATCTTGTATATTTTAACGACCAATGCATTAGTCATAAAGTGTTTCCCATATCTTAAGGTATCCATTATATAGATAACATTCATAAGGAATCAAAAGGAGTTTATTGACTATTTATAGAATTACATTTCAATCATGTTCCAACATCTCAAGCATATGACAGAGTACAATCAGAAATACATGTTATCATGTAAAGGATAGTTCTTTCGATGGGAACTTCGTGAAAAATCCTCACCTTGTATCCTTAGGAGGTGCCTGACCTAAGCTGAAAATTTGGAATTGTCCAGATTATCATTTTAATTAATGTACACAAAACCGGTACACAAGTTTACTGATAGAGACACTCGGACGTTTTCTAGTCCTTACTTTTCTTAATTTAAGGCGCCATAAAATGTGAATTTTCATTGAAATTTCGATCAATTCTTTAATGGAATGTGGTTCTTTCTTCTGAGATAACTAAGCAGTAGAGAAAGTAAACAGATCTTTTTTGTATTCACACCTTCCTTCAAGGCTATCCCATGGTAACAATTATGACGTTTACATCATTAATTACAATATTTGAAACTATAGAAAGGTAACAGTCAATTATATTGTAACTTTGTCCACTTTTCATTATTACTTCGCTAATTTGATTTAGTACGGTTCTCACTATCACTTCACTTGCGTTATTTAGTTCAATTTTCACTTTTCCTCGCACGTAGTGGTGAAATGAAGCACGCGCGTAGCAGCCTTTCTTCCTTCCGCTTCACTTGCTAGGACGTCAAACATAAGACTTCTCTAAACGCTCGCAGTAGCAGCACTACAGTCACTATACGTCACTACATCACTGACTAACCTGCACTTTGTGTCGCATTAAAAATTCACTATCTCGCTCACGAGCACGCTCGATTGTATACAATGTCGTCCTCCGTGGTGTAGTGGTTACATGCTAGCCTCTAGTTCTCGAGGTCACGGGTTCACCGGCGGAGGGCGATGGATTTTTTCGGGCGTAAAAATCCTTAGTCTTACTTCGGAAGAGAAGTAAAGCCGTGGTCCCGTGTCGTAGATTTACGGTACGTAAAAGAACCTCAAGCCTGATAAAGAGGCCTCTGGGCAAAATTATCGGTCTTTCACGCCCAATATGGAATGGAACGCTAAGGACCATAGTAGTTAAAGAGCGTCTATGAAAAAAACTCAATTTAATTTAATTTGATTATATACAAGTGCACGAATTTCTGGAATGTTCGCGGGAGGCGAAGGGGAGAAACTTCCAGAAGAATCCGGTTATCCCTCGATAGCGCCTTCAGTGGTTACGTTAGATGAGAGCGCTAATCCGTCTAATTATCACTTCAAAAAGGTTAGGCGGTCGGTTGTCTGCCATGCTGTAAGCTTGGGTCATAACTGCTGCAACGTGAATTCACTGTATTACGATTTGTTTTATATTCCTTATCACTCTCGAATAACATCACTTATTATTACTCATACAACACCAGTAATCTTTTAGAAGCTAGCCCACCTTAGAGACTTAAGTTTGCTTCGTTGTGTGAAACAGAAATACAAAGTAAAATTACTTTTCTCACATTTAATGTGAATCTATATACGTAAATTGTACAATTTTTTCTCGATCGAGAAATTTCTAATAAACGAATGACTTATATAAAACACAACTCTTTAAAATTCATTAACAAATTAAATGGCCTGAATATTGCAATTTAATGAAGATATTTTCTTCTTAAAGTCTTTAACTTTTCACTTTGCTTCATCGGCCAAGGCTGACTTTCATATTTACGTACATTCACTTTACCAAATTATCCTTTTTCACGTATAACTTTACACTTGACCTTTAAACTTAATTTTTTACATAATTTAGTTACAATTCTTTTGCATGCCCATATGACCACGACTTTTTCTTCACTGAATATTTCAAGTAATTAGCCCTACTACATTAGTAACATTAATTTGAAATATAAATGGAACGTTTTAACCGGATTTATTTTCTGCTATAAGATCCAGGTGATGTCCGAATACCACCCTGCTAGTAGGACGATCTGGTGAAACCTCTTCTTGATCTCTACGTCGAATGGGGCCAACGAACCTTTCCAGTAAATGTAAGGGTTCTTCTTCACGTCGTCTCTGGGTCAAGAGTTTCTCAATGTCATATCTACATACAACATTTATTGGCCAATGCGCCAATTTAGCATTGCATGACTTCTCAGTCTTCTTGTAGATAACTTTGTCAGTTCCATTTACTTTACCTTGGAGCCATAATGCGCACCCATGACGTATAGTTGTAATATACCATGTATAGAAGTCAACTCCTTCCATACTAAAGTTTGAACTATAATGCAATGTCCAAACGATGATGAAGCAATACTTAACGAACTTTGAATTAATTTCTCCCATGCTTGAAATAGTAATGAAGAATATTCCGACGACCACCAGACGAATATAAGCACAACTTCATTCAACTGCTTCTCGGCGTCGTGGTAAACGAACTGGCTTGCCCAACGGCTTGGCATGTAGACAAATTAAGCAAGGTTCTCTTTGTTAGAAGCGATGATCCACTTTTATGTAGTTTGTATTACTACGCCGCGCTATTTCCTAGTTTAGCGCCGACTCACGTCAGTGGCGGCGCGTTACTACTAATCTTATGTAGTTCTTCAGCCCATATTCTATAACTTTTATAACTACATTATGCGATTTAACTCTTTTTTTCTTTCTTTATATCCTGGATCATATTATGACGATTAGCAATCATCATACTGCGTCACAATATTTTCACATTTTAGATTATTGATGCACCATTATGTGCTTTATATTACAAAAATAAACAATGTTAGAACATACCCTAAAGCACATGAAAAAAATCTGATGTGATACATTTACATTACTTTCTCTACCCTCTATCGTTTATTAGTGGGTATACAAACTTCTTAATAAAGCTTATTTTTTTGGAATTAATTGTTCTTTCACACAAGCCGTGTGTTGGACAGGGTTGGAAAGGTAGAATCAGATGACTGAAAAATTCAATGCCATAGCCGGGATTTGAACCACGGATCTCCCGGTCTCCGTCCGGTTGCTCTAACCACTGAGCTATGGCATTGAATTTTTCAGTCATCTGATTCTACCTTTCCAACCCTGTCCAACACACGGCTTGTGTGAAAGAACAATTAATTCCATTAATTGACCTAATAGTGGTTGCAACTATAAAGCCCGGGACTGAAGTACTTACAATGTTTGTAAGTCGCCATTGGGGTATCACATCTCAATACAATTTGAGATCTCCTTGTGGTTTACCGGGAAAAATGCGAATCAGCTGGAGAATTTAATGTCGTGTCGGCATGTTGCCATGGTAGCTCAGTGGTTAGAGCAACCGGACGGAGACCGGGAGATCCGTGGTTCAAATCCCGGCTATGGCATTGAATTTTTCAGTCATATGATTCTACCTTTCCAACCCTGTCCAACACACGGCTTGTGTGAAAGAACAATTAATTCCATTAATTGACCTAATAGTGGTTGCAACTATAAAGCCCGGGACTTAAGTACTTACAATGTTTGTAAGTCGCCATTGGGGTATCACATCTCAATACAATTTGAGATCTCCTTGTGGTTTACCGGGAAAAATGCGAATCAGCTGGAGAATTTAATGTCGTGTCGGCATGTTGCCATGGTAGCTCAGTGGTTAGAGCAACCGGACGGAGACCGGGAGATCCGTGGTTCAAATCCCGGCTATGGCATTGAATTTTTCAGTCATCTGATTCTACCTTTCCAAGCTTATTTTTTTATCTACTACATTTTAATCCAAATAACCGTTGCAGAAATAGCTACATTGCACATTTCATTAGGACACAAATGGAACAGCGATATTCAAATGTTTAAGAACGTATAGCGTCCAGAACTTGGATAACCATTACTAACGGATATCTCGGAAATGGCTGATGCTACAAAATGAGTTATTTGAAATAAATTGTGTGTTTTAAAGAGATTTAAATTTTGTGTAGTAGTGTTCGTCTATCACTTAACGTTTACTAGTTATATAATATTATACAAAATTCCTTCCAAATGAAGGGGACTTCACAGGTATTCTCAGAAAATTCAATATATATATATATATATATATATTGTTTGTCATATAAATAGCTTTAATATATGGTATTTTAATCCAAATCGGTAGTCATTTTTTAAAAATAAAACGTTTCGAAGAATGTCCCATGTAGAGGGTAGCTTTGGGTGGGGAGATTTTCTTGAAAATCTTCGTGTCGCATCTTTTGAAGGTATTGAACCTAAATACCAAGTACACACACAGACACACACAAAGACTTTTGTCTAAGAATTCTATTTCTGATTTAGGGGGTCCCAAAACATGTATTTTCGGTAAAATCTCCATATCGAATTTTTGGACGGAATGCAAAATATTGTTTCAGAAATATATATAAACATATGAGAATAATGTAAAGTAACTGAGATGAATTCGTACAATAGTAGAGTAAATAATTTTAGCAAAATTATCTTGGCTGAAACGTGCATTGAAATATATAAGAATAATCGCATGATTACAATTCTTTTTCTCCCTTTATAAGTATAACGTACCTTAGCCGGATACATCATATCAGGTGGTGAATGAATGTATTAAAATAGTGGTAAAGTGACCACAGTTTCCATAGAACTTAAAGTTAATCAATAATGATTTGTATGTCTTGATTTCAATATGTTTGATATGTCATATGTTAAATTCATTTATACGAAACTCCAGTGCCTTATTCTCGTAGGCCTTTAACTCCAATTTTTTACATCGTAATTATGATCTGGCTTTTTCTTTAATTACGCAAGAGCGTGAGTTAGTGGTGCCCTTGCAATATCATAAGGTTCCTAAAAGTCAAAATAAGGATCGGAAAATGTTATCCTTATAAAATACCGACTGTTTGACATGTCTCAGTGCGCTGCTGAAAATACTGATTCAAACCAACAACAGCAAGTATTTCGGAACTTTAATCCATCTTAGCCAAAGGCAAGCAGGGATACCTTAGCTCCCCTCAAACTTAAATCCGAATAGTTTGGCAAAATCTGCAGCCACCATTCTGTTATCCATGCGTATAGGATTTGTTGAAACCTTTATATTTGAAAAAATGTGTTCCTAGATATTTGCAATTTTAACTTTGAGAAATCCTCGATACCAAATTTATTTTTAAAAGTCAAAATCTCATCTCTGCTGATTAAGAAAAATTCGCTCTACTGATAGTTTCGAACATTAGGTGCAAAAGTGAAATAAATAAATAAAATTATTATTATCGAATATCCAAATTCCAAGCCAAGGCGTGAATTTCGCTGGTCTTCACCTGTCTAACGGTACCTTGTAAGGTCGAAATTCAGACTTTATCCATCTCAGCATTCAAATGCTTCCCTTCAAGTAAACAGTTATTGATAGAAATTACATATCTTAGTATAGCGTTACATTTTTTCTGAGTAAGCTTCTATATCATTATATTGGCATTATTTCAAAAATATATTTCAATCTAGGTAGTTGGAGCGGTTTTTGTGAGAGTATAAAATAACGAAACTCTTTCCAAGGCGTGAATTGCTTTAAAATCCTAGCCTTGCGCACTTATCTCAGCATATCTATGTCTCCTCAGCGCCAATATGGAAACTTCCACACCAGAGTTGACCTATACACCAGTCTCAGACAAATGAATGTTATGTGACATCAGCTAGCAAGTCTCTTCTCAGAAACCCAGTGAGAAGTTCTGAATAGGTGAGGCAATGGGAAAAGCGAAGCTGTTGTTAGCGAACGATTAGCAGAGTAAGGGGAATGCATGTTGACCTCGTACCTACGTGATTGTACGTCACAGAACTTGCCTTTCCCTTCCCTCCGCATCCTTTTCCTACGAGTCTTGCAAACAGTGTTATGTTGCACGACTGTAACACGTCACGCGTAATTAATTTGGCTTGCTGTGCTATACATAATTTGTTCAAACACAGCATGTATACAGTTTCTCGAACATTTCTGGAAGTTGCGTCTTTTCTTGTATCAATCTATATTTCTTCTACGGGAACAACCAGTCACTCTCTGTCTCTCGTCCCTCTCTCTCTCTCTCTCTCTCTCTCTCACACACACACACACACACAAACATAGTCACCGGAGCTATCACAACATAATCGCATAAGTTGGGCAATATTTATCACCAAAGGTTGTTTTAACTATGTTGTTTTAGCATCTGGCTGGATCTGTGCGCAACGCAACATCCAGTGCATATGAATCTCTGACCCTCGCAGCAGTCATTAACGGAAAACGGCCACCAGCTGAGACCGCAAATTGTTGTTTTCTTTTCCTTTATAAGGCTGGAGAGCGGAGAAAGATTAATGGCGAAGAACTCTGCGGGAAAATTAAACGCCTGCAGAAGGACTGACTTTTGGCTTTAGTCTTCTCTCACTCCATTGATGGCAATCAGAAAACTTATGAGAGGAAAAACATTTAAGGTGTCTTGAATGTAGGCAAAGGCAAGTGAACGCTAAATATCGTCACTAACGAATGTCCTCGAAAGAAAAATCTCCCAGGTGAGCGCAATGAATCTGTTCCACAGTGGCCATAGAATATTTGTATATCGACAACAAAACTTCCATATTTCATCCACTACTCTCCCTCTCTCTCTCTCCCTCTCCCTCTCTGTCTGAGGTCGAGTGAGAACTGTATTACCAGATCCTTTGCATACCTCTTCCACTCTCTACTCTGCTGTTAGGTATCGCGTTGTTTTACTAAGTGCAACAAGAAGAGTTAGGGGGGAAAAGATACACTATAACGTCCCAGCTAACTGTAATATAAAGACCTCACCGCTTTTTTTATTGTATGAAAGTTAATATTGTAAATAAACTAGAAAGGAAATTAGAATTCATGCTACTGATAAAGTGAAAGTAACTGTCTTCAGTTAACACCATGGGTGATGATAGTTTTTCGATAATTCATATAATTATTTCGACACTTAAGGTCAGAAATAATTAACTAATGACAACCAGAATGAGTGTAAAAAAACTAAATTACCTAAGAAAAATTATAAGATGCGATAAGATAATTACAATGCAAGAATGATAGCCCCCCCTTGTTTTTACATCCCTGAAGTGACTTGACTGTTTCATCTGGCTTTATGGGGCATTAGACCTCGCACCGCTTACTTTATATTTTGAATTCGTAAATCACATAAATCTTGCATTTTTACGATTTCAGCTAACCGCCAATTGTGAACAGGAAGATGCATGGGAATAGCCTTCCTAAATGCCTAGTCGAACCGAAGCAGAGATTTAGAAATTAAAAAAATTAAGGTAGGATAAAATGTACCAGTTTTCCAGAACCATATTTTAAAATTATCGTTTAAGTTCGATTCTTATTGGTGAATAAGGCATCATTGAGACCGTATATTGGCTAAAATGCGCTGACGTGATATTATGTTAAAATCTCAACAGTGATACAACTTTCTCAAATAGTTTCCTATGTAATACACAGCTTGTACCTACTTGTGCTCGCTGATTGTAAAAATCTAGAAAAACATTCCTAATTACAATATTTTACAGCTTAAGCCACGCCTAAGTCTAAATAAGAAAAATCCAACTTTTCAACAGAAAGTCGCTACGTCACTGAGAAGAAGAGATGAAATCCTCCCAAACGTCCGACTTTGTTTTATCAATCTGATGTGTATTGAGCCAAAAATATTTTAATTATGGACAACATTGGCCACTAACGTTTACGCCATATAATATAAAAATGTTGGATAACAAAAACGTATTTCTGTTTTTGAATATGAAATACAGATAATTCACATGTGTGCTGACTTGAAATCCTGTTTGAATTTATTCCAGAAATAGTGCTTGATTTATTTGAATGTTTTATTCTTTCCTGTGATTTCATTTATTCGCCTACATTTTGAGATAAATATAGTCATTATAAACAAATAGCTCTTACAGATTCATTTTTGGCAGTTATACCTAAGCCAACCTGCCATTTTCGCTGGATTCTAAACCATATCCACAGTTTTTTTCGGATAGGTCAAATGGTATATTTTTGTGTATAAGGGGCTGAAAATAATAATAATAATAATAATAATAATAAAGGTAGTTCTAAAGATACATAACGTATCCTACAACTTCTTGGCGAATAAAGATAAAGTGTAGTTATAACGCTTTCTCCAGTTTGCGAAATGCTGTAGATTTATAATAAGAATTGAAATAAGATTAGGGGAACATTTTCAAAGCTGTAGGACATTCCATAATTTTCCCGGTTCCTGAAACCTATATATACAAAATTATGTTCCAATCATATCATAATGTGACATTATATCAGTATTTAACCAAATAAGATGCAAAATGGCTAATACAAACATGACATTACCCCACACGAAATTATCCCTTTTGCAAATTTTTGTCACCGAATTGGCACAGCATATTCGTTTAATTCACAATAAAGAATAAAAAATACCTCTTATACGAGCCGTCGATGTATGGTGGAGCTACAGATCACGTGTATGCATGCTCCGCCTGCACTGCAATGACCTCTGTAATTTTCGCTGTACACTAGTGTTGTATGACCCACCCAAGGCTACCTTATCAGCTGCGTTATACTTGTACTGCATCATTTGTTACTTTCTGTTCGTGCTGTAAGCACTAGAGTTTGTGCATCTTAAAGCTGAAAATTTATTAAAGACATCTGTGTTGCGTGTCATTGGCTTAAGAATGTTTTTGTTGTTGTTATTGTTTTTGTGTTATTGTTAGTCCACTGAAGTTCCTACCGATAAATGCACGCTTGAACAACGAATTTTTATATACGATGCATACGTAAAAACTGATTGAGATGAAACTGAAATTTTAGGTAGACAGGTGTGTAGATAATTTCAGAAGACATTTCCTGGTATTTCAGTTCCAAATAGAGATACGTCAGCCGTATGGTTAATAAGTTTAGAACAACGGGATAGCTAAACGCTAAACCTAATAAGCGAAAAAGTCCTGTTCCAACGCAGGAAAACATTGACGAAATTGGTGCATCATTCGAAACCTAAAAATTAAAAGTTTATAGGAGACTCCCCACACCATAGACGAGCATAAGGACAATATAAGAACAGAAGTTATGAGAATTACGCAAAAAGAACTTATGCGTGGAATGGAAATTTCATTCGAAGAATCCGGGAATGTCTAAATGCAGATGGTCATCGCTTTCAACACCACTTATAACAAGGTTAGTACTCATAGTGCATGCTACTATCATTCGTGAGTAAGTAACGCGGGAGATTTAGAACGGAACCCCCCCCCCCAGTATAATAGCCAATGCACGAAGCAGGCATACGCGCGATCCGCGGTCCCGCAATGTAACAAACGCTCTGTATTAATAGATTATGTAATATAAACAATGAACCCCTAATCCCAAATTTAAATTATTTTAGAAACGTTCCTAACTTGTAAATATTCACCGGAAGAAGAAGAATTTTCAATGGTGAAAGAATCATCAAAATTGTTGAGTAATTTGTGTTGAACTATAATGCAAAAGTATTTGTGTAATGAACATTATAACTGTACATCTGTCCTTTATATTCGTAAATAAGTAAAGCAGAACAAAAACATTTCCACTAAACATTCACTTACGCACATACACACACAACTTTCTAAATTCTTATATCAAGGGGAGTTCTAGAATAGTACTACAACTGTACATTTCCAGTGAAATATAGAGTTCTGGTATGATTCTTCCTCTGCTGCCAGTGAGACGTAAAAAAGTAACGCATTGTTATGTTAATTAATTTTGGGTTCACGTTCTTAAACGCGATTATTTTTTAAAAATATTAAGCGTTGTGCAATAATCATACCTACTCAAGGATAAAAACAAACGAAAATAAGATCATTAAAGGAAGAAAATACATCACCATTGTTGAACAAAGAGAGAAACAGAAAGAAGAAGATTGTACATTTGACTTCATGCACTTAACCTCCGCGCTGCACGTTGTTCAGTTTTTTTTTCTCCGTTTCGCTGCTGTGACACGTGAAGCGCGCAGTTAATTGAAAAGGCTCGAGAGAGAGCAGCACATGTCGCGCCAGTGTTCTCCATTATTAACGTTTCCAAGGGTTCAGGACGATATTGCCACAACCCATTCATATCCCGAGCAGTTTAAATGTTTAGTTTTCTCCGTCCTCAATTTTAACAACAATACAGCCTCCTTTCTGGGGAAGTTTAATAATTCTGGAATTCAAACAAGGACGTTAAAGCGAGGGTAATAGCTGGTGGGCCGCAGATGTGAAGCTCTGAAATATGACATGTGTCATTGTTACTGCCAAGAAACTCAATACAAGCACATCAACGATCAAAAGGTTCTTGTGGTAGGGGGAGCTTCAATCAGTTCCAACATTGGATTTGATGGCGGAGTATGAGAAACCTTAGGGGAAGGAGTTAGCCGGGCTCGCGGAGGTGCGGCGGGGGATGGGGGGTGCAGTCATTACCATCCCATGTAGAGAGAGACCCGGGCTCCTTGCTCGGCCCTGCCTGGCAAGTCTTAGGACCCAATCCTATATAATGTTGCCCTTCCTTCGTGCAACATGGACTTAAATGTCTTGGATTTTCCTCCAATTACGAAGGATATTTAATTGCATATTAGCGCGCTGTCGTCTTATTACGTTGAACTATACGTATGTAGACATGTTACAAAGGGGAGAATGGGAGCAGGTAAAATTAAGTTATTGAGAGTAACAAAGCAGGGCATAAAAAGGATGGTTATATAAGACAGCAGGTATACATAATATGCATTACATACAAAATAGAGGATTATGTAAACAATACAGTTAGGGAAACAATGAGCCTTCAAGAAAAAGCTGGAAAGTTCAGTTGGTTAAACCGCGAAGTTTGCGGTGATGATTACATTTTTAAATCATGTATGCCAACTATTTGGTTTTCTAGGGTGCATACGCCAATCATTTTAATTTCATAAAGAATCTTTTTAAATATACCTACTTCATTACCTTAACACCATTTTATACTATAACGATGTTTCTAAGGCTCTAAAATTAAATTCCATTTCTGGCTATATTACCAGCAAAACACAAAGTTATGTTTTCCTTGTCAATTGCTATTGGTTTGTATCTGTAAATATATTATTGGATGTACATAGTGTAGTAAGTTGGAGTTTACAGGAACCTGATTTTGCAACGTAAACCCCTGATGTATATGCAACTTCTTCGCTTCAGCTGCGTAACGGAATGTCATACATTGGGGGTGGCTAAAATCTGACAAGATTACGTTGTGGCTTTAACGAGCATTCGGTTTTTTACCTACTGTTCGGTGGTGCTGTACGCGTTGCATCCTCCTGTGACTCGGTGACATGTTCGTCACGCCTGTACTACACCAAGCATGAGGATCTGACCTTCTCCCGAGTAATTCTACTTCTGTTACTAGGCTGTATGTACAGACAGGTGCTCTCGAATCCCTGCCCACTTCTTGAAGTTACATCTCATAGTTGTGCACAGCGCGCCGGCGATGTTGGTCCTATGTTGCAGAAATTTCAGGCATGGTACACTTTTAATAATTTACGAGTTGTTGCTCTATACGTACATGTATACATGTATACATATTACGGACATAAAACTCTGCAGATTCGAGCGGGATTTGAACTCGGAACCTCTTCGTCAGAAACTCTCCATCCTAACCACTCCTACACAGAGCACAGCTGCGGATGTGTAGGTCAAAGCACTACCTAACAAGTAATCTTCAGTTGCCTGATTAATAACGGATAGAACGTATTATTATTATATTACGGTAATAAATTACGTAATATTACATTACTATTTGTATTATAAGCATTATAATAGTATACGAAGTATGCAATACATAATTCACAAACAGTATGACGGTTAGATCGATATAACCGTCAAAGCTAAATGTTAATACATCAAACGTGCCTCGTACATGGTGACGGTTTTAGCAATACCAAAACTCTTTTAGATAAAATAATTGAAACAGAAGAAAATATTCCTAAGTAATACAACAATAAAACAGTAGAGGTATTTTACAATCCCGATGATATCATTTGTGTTGCTTATTGGAATAAAGTAGACGGCGATTCGAACGCTGCAGATACCGGCAGCTTTCGCCTTTTGAGTAAATCGACTCCCTATACCGCTAAAGCGGTAAAGCTGCATTCTTATTATGGACGTTAGACTAAAAATGAAACATTTTAAACCTCTCTTATTTCAGTATCCCAAGTTGTAGTACACAGACACAGACATCCCTCAAACACAGACAGCATGTTCTATATTTAGTAATATACTATTACATATTTTACTTTCTCTTCTTGCCTTTTATTCAAACAGTTTACACTTACAAGCATAGCTCGCTATTCTGATAACGATTACCCAATAATGCTTCGCGTAATAACAGTACATTATTACCTTATAACCGTAAAAGTTGCTTTTGTCTCTCTCAGATCGAAATCTTAATATATTGTTCTCCCTTTCTTTTTTTCCAGGAGGGAACGAAGACGTCTCAATGAAGATACCACACTCATCCTTGCAGCAAAATAGTAAGAACCAAATCAATTTTTGCATACATTCGATATTTCTCTTTCAGTACTTAGTAGGTGGAAAATTTACATGTTTTTAAAATGACAGAAATGCTTAATATTTTATACCTTTTTGGTATTCTAATATGCGTACGTGTTTATTTATCTGTTATATATGTTTTAAAATAAGTAAAATTTCATACCATAAAAAGTGAGGATTCCCAGCTGCGCTTGCATCGTAATCTTTCTGCTGAGTTATGTGTTCTGAGTTCTGATTCTGCTTATGAAAGTTTCTTTTTAAAACACTCTTAGTAAGACTACATTTCTGGTTATACATATAAATAAATTACCCATGATTAATGCTCAGGATTATTGCAGTTTCTCTCTTTAAATATTGCAAAACTAAATTTCTTTATGCGTCGTAATACAATAATTATAATGTTTGAATGATATACTGACATAATGTTTGAGTAATAATACATCTGAGAGGCAATCAGTAACACATTTAAATTCACACAAAATAAGAATTACGATACTTTACTGACTGCCTCCATGGTCGGTGGTCAGCGAGTTCACTTCTCACCTGGAGGCCCCGTGTTCGATCTCGACCTGGGATGGGAATTTTTCTTTAATTAGGATTATTTCCTACCCTCCATAGAGTCTGGAAGTTCGGATTTGCGTTAAAAACGACGAAAATTTACAGTAACCTAACCCAAAAGTTCAAAGAGTAAAAATACCATCAAACGTTTCAGTCTAAGCCCCCTATATGACCATGGAGTTAAAGGGGTATAGAAATGAACCAAAATAAATTACAAGGAAAATATAAAAAAATGAAAACGTTTTGTTTTTGTAGTGTTCTCTGCAATGTTTATATAAAATCTTAAAAGTATCCATATACTTGGCATTAGTGCGATTCAAATGTCAAAGATATTGTTTTCTAAACTCTGTTGCGAGAAAAATATTTAATTAACCATTTGTGTACATTATAGAATATTATATACAATGTGTTGGTATAACCGGAAACAATGAAATGAGCACCGTAGTTGAAGCAAAAACGCCTTAGTAAACTTGGGTTCGGAAACGAATCTTGGCGAGGTAATTGTGAATGCACCTATGATTACGCTCCGCCACTTATTTCATTCGTTGTACAGGCCATAGGAACGTTTATACGCATAATGTTTTATCGGGTGTAGGTATTGTTACACCTGTATTTAACTCTAAATTAGTTATGGCCAAAATGGATAGGTCGCAGCGGACCTATCCGTTGGTCTCTAGATCATCTGATTTACACTCTTGACATTTTTAGTGTCTTTACACACTGTAATACATTCCTGCTGACATAATTGATGAACTGGAGCGGCGATGTTTGTCAGCAGTTTAGAAATCCATCAAGGTTTCCAAAGTAATTCGAGCTTAATGTTCAGCATTGCGTAAGGAAATACAGACGTCGTTTTGAGTACCTCTATGGAAATGTACGAGCATGCAACACTGTAGTATTTAACATTTTAATCATTAAAATAGTGTTGTACAGAAATAGTTACTTAAATTAGCGCCTCTTTCTAGTGAGGTTTACGCTTTCTTCTTGTTATTTGTTACCACGTAGAACCACAATACCTAGTGTAGAAAGAATAAACATGGGATATGTCCATGGGCACCGCCATTCAAGCCAGTGGAGGACCATAATCTTAATTTGCAGTTTTCTCTATAACGGTTATTTCAAGCCTATGTTTACTAATATGTTTTTGCTACTACATAGGGTGCATTTCACTGCTTTATTTTGTGAATCATTTTCTGATACATCTATGTAATACATTATAAGAATTACAAATCAAGAGACTAGCAAGAAAGGGAGTGTTTTGAAATAAACAAAATATTTTTAAATCGGAGTTTAATCACTCTCACTACTAACAATGACGTTCCATGTGGTCTTAAGCAGAAAAAATTTGATGTGATACAGTCACATGACTTTCTCTACCCTCTATCTTTTATTAGCAGGAATACAAATTATTCTTACTCAAGCTTATTTTTATATTTAGTGCATTTTAATTCAAATAAACCATTGCAGAAATAGCTACATTATACATTTCGTTATAGATACAAAGGGAATGGCGATAGTCAAATACTTTAAAACAGGACGCTAAATGCTATTCTTAAAATTCCATACTGTTTCCATGTAATCGCGGGAAACAACTGAATGTTGAAAGGAGTTTAAGAGAATGATCAAGAAATGAACATGGTATTTTAATCAAAATAGTTGGAGCCATTTTTACAAAATGATTTTTTTAAATGTTCCGTGTAAATGGTAGTTTGGAGTGGGGTATTTTGTTGAAAATCTTCGTGTCGCATCTTTGAAAGATATTGAACCTAAATACCGCCCAAGTGTGGTTTTTATCCGACTTTTCTTTTTTGAATTATGCTGTTCACAGACACACAGACAGACAGACACATAGACAAACAGAAGTAAAGACAGGCACACACACAGACACACACACACGGACATATTTCCCAAAATGCTTTATTTGGATTCAGGGCGCCTCAAAACATGTATTTCCGGTGAAATCTTAGTATCGCACTTTGGAATGCAATATTTCCCCTACTTACTATATGTAGTAGAGAAAGTAATACAAATGTAGGCGTATTTTGAATCAGAACTAATTATATTTTGATGAAGGTTGGAGTTTAAATCAATGATATCAAAACAGATATAAAGCCTTATTAATAATTTCTTGCTTTAATTTTTATTGTATATATATTAGTTATTCAAATTTCCTAGCCCTACCAGAAACAAATACAATGTTTTATATTACGTATTATGAAACTGTTTAATAATTGTGGATGACAGCACTAACGAAAATGTAGTGTAACTATGTCCATCCTTCCAAGCTATATCTATAACAAACTTTGTCAGAAGAGATACGCTGATAAACTTTAGTCCAGCAGAATTTGCTCAAAAACTCAAATAATTAGCGAGATACATTGAGAATTTTACTGCATTCTGGATCTCAACCCGCACTCTTACATATTTGTACTTTTTATGTCATAAACAGTATATATTTAAAATAGGTGTTGTAATGTCTTGTGTACATCAAGTTGGGGGAGGGGTTGGGAAGAAAGAAAACGTGTAACCTCCGTTCCAATTCCAGATAGGCCTAAGTTACATGACTGGCCTTATTTCTGGAGTTTTTGTTTCTTCTCGAAAATGGCAGGTATTCTTCGGAATCAAGGACACCGGGCTCACCTGTTTCATTGTTTATATCCATAGCATTCATTGCGCATCGTGTTATAACAATGGAAATGAACGTCAAGGATACAAAAAATGATCGTCATCGTCAAAAAAATGGCATTTGCTACACCTCTTTGAGAATAAAATACCTGCATGTTGCAGCATTCCCATATTTAGTTATTCTCAAGAGGAAGATAAACCAATCAAAAATAATCGTCGGAAGTTGGGTGAACAATAACGAAAATGATTTAAACAAAATTCAAGGAATAAAACCACATCGAATAACGGCGTATAAAGATTCATTTTGCCTCATTTTGATAAAGTTGAATGTGATTGGCTGTTAGACGGTTTTAACTGGGCCACGAGCTTGATATGTTCTTACCTCTAGAGTGGAAAGCCCTCTCTTTACCAACACATGCAGAGCTCCAGGAAGCCGCACACACAAAGTAAGAGGCAAGGCAAGGCAAAGCCTCCCAACCACACCCCCACACCATCTTCCTCCCTTCTTTACAAAGAGCAACGCCAACTACAACTAACTTTAGCAAGAGCTGCTCCTCTTCCAGGAGGCCTTGTCTTTTCTTGCTTGTGCCATACTGTTTCTTGTGGTTTATTTGCCCGCCTTGCGCTAGCTAGCTAGTCTTTTGTTACAAGTAACTCCTTTTGTCTTGTACAACACACACATGTACACTGTTCCTATCCTCATTCCCATTACTCTTGCAAGCCTTCTGCATACCGCGAAAAAAATTGCTTATTTCTTCGTTATGATTTAATACTTTGTAGCGGAGAAAAACTTCTGCTTCTACTGGCAAAATTCAAAATTTATCAGATTAAGCAATGCCTGAATAGCAGAGGTTCATTCTTATAGTCTAAAGCAGATCTGCGCAAAAACACAATTTCGAATTCCTTCAGACCTAATGATACAAAATGACGCTAATTATATCATTAAATCTAGTTCTTGGTCCTTATATTGGTCATAATACGACTTCGTAAGGTCCTGCTGATTACACCTTTATAAAATTGAGCACTGTATATTTTTAAATAACAGTTTATTGGGAGCTCGGCGCCATGCTATTGGAGAGGTAAGCAGAGATAAAGAGGCGCGGTAGCGCTCTCGCCCAGCATAAACGCCAGAAGCGCTACCAACAGATAACCAGAATTTTCTGGTAGTTTCTATTCTTCCCGACTGTCGAACGTTCTGGAATTGTAGAATTTTCTAACGGCTATATAAGCGAGCGCTGTCGGAGGGAGTTAGTGAGTTAGTGAGGGCTTCACTGGCGCTTCAAAAGGTTCTGTTCTGCGAGCGAGTGAATCATTCGAAGAAGAGGTCGCTTGGCGCGTACGTCACGAAGAAATATGAAGTGACAGGGAGCATGGAACTAGATCACATTAGTGAAGTCACAGTGAAAGTCGAACTAGATCACATTAGTGAAGTGACATTCAGAACTTAGGGAGGTGACAGTGAAAACTGGACAGTCACAATATTGTGAAGAAATTCGGGAAATGTCAAAATAATGTCTTATAAAAAGAAGTAAGAACAGCAGTGGTGCGGACAAAATGATCAGATCGCTCTAAACATTTGTAATTTGTGAGTTGAAGCCGTTACTTTAAGTAAACAAGCCAAGCGACAGCAATCTTGACGCGAAGGAATGTTTAATTGGAAAACTCATAATAAGCAATATGCTATAAAATTAATCGATAAAATTGTATAATTCTCACTTTAATGAATTAACAGATGTTATATGTATTGAAACAGATACATGAGTTATATTTTCCAATATTTGCAAATGTCGCAGGCAGGAGAACCTTCTCAGAGTGCCGGACGGTTACCTGCTTATAGCAATAAAACCAGGTATTCAAAACATGCGCAGGCACCGACCCATCGCAGCGAATTTTCTTTAGAGTTGTAAGTAAACGTGTCTGAATAGCTGGACATGGGATTAAAAGGCTCGAGCGCGCGCCTTAGCTGGAGTTTGAAACGGCAACTCTAGGCCGAGCCCAAGAACTATAATTACAGATAACTTATTAATTAAGTTTTAGTGATGTTAAATCGTATTATGTAAATATCTTTTTCTCATACTGCTTGTATATTTTAAGAAGGGTGATTTAACATTATGTATCTATCTAGGTTATTAATATTAGTAGAGTTATAAATGGTTTAATGTAAATAATTTAAGCGCTATGTTAAAATACTGTCCACGAGGGAAAGTTTTAGCTACAGGAATAGTGCTTTCGAAGGCAGAAAACCTAGTTTTATTACCTCTCTCCGGTCGCTGTGCTATTATTCCTACAGCGAGGGTGTAGAGCCTTTGTCCCATTATTTGATAATTCGCCGTGACCAAGTGAGTGAGAAAGACAACCTTAACGGTAAATGTAGGAAAAGCCGCGATTTATATTAAAATTGGACCAATGAGATCCCTGAAAGTTTATTCGAAATAGTTAGACGCGTCGAGTCGCGCTAAAAATGGACCAATAGGAAAGGAAGCAGCCTCAGGAGCCTGAGACTATAAATGGATCTGTTTGGGGAAAATTCGGGGCAGTTTATGTCATGTGTGGTCAGGGAGAGATGCTGCAGGATGTGTGAGATATCGCGCCAAAACAGGGAATCAAAATAGTTTTAGCAACACACCTAAGATCCGCTACTCTGAAAGCGACAATAAGAATAGTTATATTTCGTGACATATCCACGCCATAGTCTAACAGCGGTGGACAGTATTTTACAGCGGCAATACCAGTTTTGTATACTACGAGTGTTAAATTAAATAAAAAGAAACGGCAGTGTCATCTTTTCATAAACAAAGCAAGTCTATGTCTTCCTATATCACCACCCGAGATCTACGTTTTCCTTTACCGAGGATAAGTCCATGCTCCCATATAATTTAAGGAAAATTACTGCAGCTAGCCGAGGATAAATTGAAGAACCAACACGCTGAGAACTTCTGGAAGCAACGGGAGAAGCATCAAGGTAAGCTACAGCAACGGATGAGGAGGTGATCACCACAAACTGGCGCCCAACGTGGGGCTCGAAGGGAAGAACGACACAAACGGAGGACTAGGAAACAACGAACAGACGAAGAATCTTCAGAGGAAAGGGGCACAGCAGAACAAAATTACAACGCGAACTTCTAGTCTACCTACGTGGGACAACAAAACAGCTGAGAGCATCGCTTCTAGAACTTCACCAGGATTCGAACCCGGAACGCATCAGTTAACATTGAAAAAAAATACAGGTTAGAACATTTATTCAAAAACAAACAAAAAGGCATGCAGAGTAGTGACTCAGTTTTGTGAACACATGTTATTGAGAGGGGGTAAAGTCATTACTAGGGAGGTAGAACTTGCTAACGGAACCATGAGTAGGTCAAGGGAAGATTTGGAAGAACTGAATAGGGAGGCTATTGTCAGCATAACAACAGAGGGAGAAAATATGGGTGCAGCAGAGGTAGAAGTTAGGCAACCACCGATTGAGCAGGTCATTGACGCAGGTCAAAACCAGCTGCTAATATTCCTTCAACATTTAAGCACAAAGATAGACGAGATAAATAAGAATTTGGAAGGGAAATTAGATGAGCAGAGTAAGGAGTCAAAAAGAAATTTGAGTGAACAAAGTAAGAATTTAGAGGGGAAATTAGGTGAGCAAAGTAAAAACTTAGAAAAATTAAGTGAACAAAGTAAGAATTTAGAAGGGAAATTAAATGAGCAGAGTATACAGATAGGTGAATATGTCAGAGAGGAAAACAGGAAGATGAGAGGGGAATTAGCTCAGGAGATGAGGGAATATTTAGGTGAACAGGTCACCCGATTACAAAGTCAATTGGACTCCAAATTCAGTCAGCAAGGGAAGGTAGTGCAAGAAATTCAGGCAGGACAACTATGTCTAAGAAACGATGTAGAAAAACTAAGGAAGGATGTAGAAACAGAATTAAGTGTTACCAGCTTAGCCATAAAGGAGCAATTGGATGATGACTTAAGAGCTGTAAATGTTTCTTTAGAAAAAAAACAAAGTACATTAGAATCTAACATTCAAAGGGAGTTCAGAGAATTTAGAACAGTGTTAGAAAAGGATCAGGGAAAGATGAATGAACTTTCGTCAAAAATGACTGAACAGCTCTCAAATCATCATGAAATTGTGAAGAGGGTGGAAGAGCATGAAAATTGTGTAAAGGAGTTAAAACGCTCTATTGGTAGACTAGGGATAAGTGTGAGACAGAGTGATGATAGCTCACCCAGTGAAACTAGCACCACTTTTAGGGAGGTAAATGGAGGCCAAAGTCCAGCTGCCGACCCATATAATTTTAATTCAGGGCACCAATGTACATCTAACCATGCAAGTAATGCAAACTACCATTTATTAAATGAGATAGGGGTACCTACTTTCGAGGAAAATTCGGCTGATAATCCTAAACAATACCTAAATGACCTTGAGGAGTATTTCCGTTTGAAGCAGATTCCGGACGAGCTAAAGATGTTAATCGTTCGTAAAGGTTTACGTCAAAGGGTTCTCCAATGGGTAAGATTGACTTTGGGGGAGAATAATAATTTTGAATATTTCAGAAGGGCATTTTTGAATAAGTACTGGAGTACTAATACTCAGAACCAGGTGAGATCTATCCTAGTTAATGGCAAGTACGATGAACGTGGAAACCTAAGCATGGTAGATTATTTGCTAACTAAAGCACAGAGTAGTAGACTAATCGAGCCACCCATAAGCGAGAGGGATTTCATTAATATGATTGTACCACATTATCCAGAACGTATACACCATTACCTACTCATTGCGAAGCCAAATTCTATTCCCGAATTGATTGAGTTGGTATCATCATTCGAGACAAGTAGTAGGAACCACGTACAAAACTATACAGTTCGAACATTACCGGATAATTCAAGGAATGCGAATTGGAGAGGAAACGCGAGAGGGAACTATAACCCCAGAGAGAGATACTGGAACGACGTACCTCAATCCGGGAACAGAAACTGTCAAAATAACCGTTTCAGGAGGGAAGGTGATAACCAATATCACATAAATGCTATACAAACCAGACCAAGATATAGTGGCCGTTTTAATTATAGGAGAGGCAGAAACAATGAAAACAGATCCAGAGAACATTATTTTTCTGACCGAGGGGAAAGTGATGTAGGAGAAAGGTATGACGAAAATTATCCCGAAAGAAACGAAAGGAGAGAGAGACATTCCCGGGGACATTTTAGAGGAAGCAGAGGAAACTATAGGCAAATGCAGAGAGAGGGAAATGTGGAAGAGACTAGCGGAGCACCAAATAGTGTCGATAACCCGGAAAACTAAGACAGGATCCATTCAAGAGCTCGGAGCGGATTCTAAGCGCGCAAAATTCTCAAATAAACAGAAAATGTGAAACAGGGCTCAAAAATGAATTTATACTGGGAGAACTGATAACTACTATTCAAAATCACTCGGAAAAGGATCTGACAGATTCCCCTAGCATAAAAGTAGTATTATTGGATGAAGAATATAACGCTTTAATAGACTCTGGAGCCAATGTGAGTGTATGCAGCCTGAGGTTATATCAGAACCTGGTAAATAAAGGAATTAAGCTAATGACATTACCCATAAGGAACACGGTATGCCGGGTAGCAGTTAACAAAGAGGTTACCCGAATAAAAATGCAAGTAATGTTGAACATGAAAATAGGAGAAGAAAATTTTGAGTTTATTTTTCTGGTAATCAATAATTTGATTTGTGACATTTTGATTGGGTGTGACGTTTTGTTTGAATTAAGAGCTAGGGTTGATTTTGCTGATAAAGTTTTGAAAATAGAGAAGAACAGAAAAACATTAGAAATCCCTTTTGTAGAGGGTATGAAGCAGGATACTTATAACAAAACCCAAGGAGAAGAAGATATAGCCGAAGAAAGATTTTTCGTACAATTATTACAAACAGGTAGGAGTGAGAAATTAATTGCTATAGTACAAGGGGAAGAAACCGATGAGATGCATGCGTTCGCTGACAGGTTTTACAACGGGTATACGGAGCACAATGAGAAAGATTATGGTTACGCCCGAAATAAAGAATTCCAAGATACCGGCAGCCAGGTAGAAGCAGTAGAGGAGAAAGTGACCCTTACCGAGAACCTCACAGAGACACAAAGGCATCTATTAAGGCGAATGTTACAAGAAAACAAAGCGGTATTTTCGGACGTCCCAGGCAAGTGCAAAGCATACAAACACAGTTTTAAGGTACAAGATATTGCACCCTTCACACACAAGTATCGGGATATTCCGATTGCATTAAGGGAGAGAGCCAAACAGGTGATCGATAAGATGTTGAGAGACCGAATAATACAAACGTCAAATTCTCCGTACAGCAGTCCATTATGTTGGGTGACGAAACGCAATGGCGAACTTAGGATGACAATAGATGCTCGAAGGATAAATAAATATACACAACCAGACAGATTTCGGAGCGAAAGTGTAGAAAAATTGCTGTCAAAAATAACCAAAGGCAAGTATTTCTCCACTATTGATTTAACGGCGTCATACTGGCAGATTGAGCTTCACGAGGATGTTAGAAAGTATACTTCTTTTTTATTTTTTGGGAAACAGTTCGAATTTTTGAGAATGCCTTTTGGTATGCTTACGTCATGTAGTGGACTATTAAGAGCCATCGATAAAATATTTGGCGACTCAGCCGACGAATTTTTGATCCAATATATCGACGATTTTCTAATAGTTGATGAAAATTTTGATGAGCATATTAAACATGTGGATTATGTGCTTAGAAAGCTGAGAGAAAACGGTATGACGGTGAACATTAATAAATCCAAATTTTGCATCCGTGAGGTGGAATTTCTAGGCTATGTAATTAATGATAGAGGAATGAAGCCAAACGAAGAAAGAGTAGCGGCTGTGAGAAGAATACCAGCGCCCAAGAGTGTTAAGCAGGTTAGGTCCTTTCTTGGAGTGCTAAATTATCAAAGCAAATTTATCCTGAGGTACGCCGCAGAAATAGCGCCTTTGCGCGAATTACTTAAAAAGAAAGTGCGATGGAAATGGGACGAGGTACACCAGAAAGCTTTTGAAAAGATAAAAGAACTATTTGCGAAATCAATTCTACTAGAGAGACCCAAGGACAACCTACCATATGTAATTTACGTGGATGCTTCAGGTCACGGGTATGGGTGTGTCCTAGCCCAATCAGATGAGGAAAATCAACTGCACGTGATAAGTACCGCTTCAAGAGGTTTAAGTCAAATAGAGAAAAATGCTTCGGTCACCGAATTAGAGATCTGTGCTGTGTATTACGCACTACAGAAATTTAGATCATATATATATCTACAGAAGGTTATTATATACACAGATCATGTGAGTCTTTCATTTATGAAACGTTGTCGGCTTACGAGTACTAAATTATCTAGGTACATCCATGAGATTCTTTCGTATGATGTTGAGGTGAAACACATTCCAGGAAAAACAAATGTTTTTAGCGATTTGCTGTCTAGGTTACATAACAACAGTGAAATACCGGAGAGAATAGAACGCCCTAAAAATGAAGTAACATTAATGAGTATTGAAATACCCTTGAGTAAAGGATTGATAAAAGAATTAAAAGGAATAGGGGACCAGCAGCGACGAGATGAGAAGTTAAATAAATTAATAAAAAAGGCCCCAGAAATAGATGAAAATATCAAGGGAAACATAGGGTTAAAAGGGGGCGTGTTATATAAACTACATGGCAGTGAAATACAGAAATGGAAGACATATATACCTAAGAACATGGAGAATGGACTCATAAGCACGTTCCATCAAGCTCTAGCACATTCTGGCTCAGAACGCACCGCTTTAATGATCCAAGAAAACCTGTATATTCCAAAATTACACCATAAAGTAAGGAGAATAATTTCGACATGCTTACAATGTCAAAAAGCAAAGCCACTGAATATACAATACGAATACGAGACAAACTCAATACTAAGAGAAAAACCAGGAATGTTAGTGACCTTGGACTGTCATGGTGAGATGCCTTGTAGTAAATTTGGATTTAGGTATATAGTGGTGTTAATAGATGTATTTTCAAAATTTGTGAAAATTTACCCAGTCAGGAAGATTACAAGTGAAACATGCCTAAGGAAGATAATGAAGTCGTATGTTCCACAATTTGGAAAGATGAAGGCAATTTTATGTGATAATGCTTCAATATTTACCAGCAGAAAATTTGTAGACACCTTAAAAGAAAACGAAATCACGTTGTATCATTGCTCAAAATACCACCCACAAAGCAATCCCTGCGAAAGAATAATACGGGACATTTCGGTTTATTTGAGAATTTTGGCCAATAAAAAACACAGTGATTGGGCAAATCACTATCAGCGCATCGAAAGTATTTTAAATGAAAGTGTGAGCCCTACTACCGGTTATAAGCCCATCGAGCTGATGAAGGGGAAATTAATGGAAACACTTGAAGGGGAATTACCACAGACACTAGAAGCTAAAGATCCGAAAGCACTAACGGAAGAAGAGATGTTTAAGAAAGCTTTTGAAAGAATGGCCAATAAGGCGCAGAAAAGAAAAGAAAAGTTTAAGAAAAAGAAACGAAAACACTGGTTGATCAAATTGGGAGACTTAGTATTGGTACGGGACAAGAAAAAGTCTAGCATTCTGAACAAAAGGTATCATAGAATGGAAAATTTATTTAAAGGTCCATACCGGGTGATTAACATTTTTGGCTCGGATACATTTGAGTTACAAGAAATAAAGAATTCCAAGATCGTAGGGAGATACCATAAACAGTTGCTCAAACCGTACAAATGTTTAGAGAATGAGAAGGGTGAAGAATATAATGAAAAGAATCAGGTTAGTTTTACTCGAAATGAGGTAACACCCCTGTGAACAAATAGTAAAGGTAATACACCCGATAAATAAGGATGTAAAGAAATAAATAAAGGCATAATAATTATGTACCAATATGTATGTAAATAGATTTAATTTTAGAACTTAAATTGGGTATTAGAGTATTTGTATGCGTCACAAGTTATTCGTGTGCGGGAAATGTATTGTGTATAAGAATGTCTCTCGGAAACCTGTTTTTAAAGGGAGAGTGTAGAGTGAATGACCCAAATATAAACATCACCGGTTTGTCAGAGCCCTTGTGAAGGAGCAGGTATAGCGAAGGGTCTCTGTCAACAAAACAAACGAACAAAGGCCATAATCAGAGGAATTATTCTGTAAAAGAAAATTGTATCAAGTGTTGAAAAATTTATTCTTTTCCAGAACAGGGCAATTTGAAACGGCAACTCTAGGCCGAGCCCAAGAACTATAATTACAGATAACTTATTAATTAACTTTTAGTGATGTTAAATCGTATTATGTAAATATCTTTTTCTCATACTGCTTGTATATTTTAAGAAGGGTGATTTAACATTATGTATCTATCTAGGTTATTAATATTAGTAGAGTTATAAATGGTTTAATGTAAATAATTTAAGCGCTATGTTAAAATACTGTCCACGAGGGAAAGTTTTAGCTACAGGAATAGTGCTTTCGAAGGCAGAAAACCTAGTTTTATTACCTCTCTCCGGTCGCTGTGCTATTATTCCTACAGCGAGGGTGTAGAGCCTTTGTCCCATTATTTGATAATTCGCCGTGACCAAGTGAGTGAGAAAGACAACCTTAACGGTAAATGTAGGAAAAGCCGCGATTTATATTAAAATTGGACCAATGAGATCCCTGAAAGTTTATTCGAAATAGTTAGACGCGTCGAGTCGCGCTAAAAATGGACCAATAGGAAAGGAAGCAGCCTCAGGAGCCTGAGACTATAAATGGATCTGTTTGGGGAAAATTCGGGGCAGTTTATGTCATGTGTGGTCAGGGAGAGATGCTGCAGGATGTGTGAGATATCGCGCCAAAACAGGGAATCAAAATAGTTTTAGCAACACACCTAAGATCCGCTACTCTGAAAGCGACAATAAGAATAGTTATATTTCGTGACATATCCACGCCATAGTCTAACAGCGGTGGACAGTATTTTACAGCGGCAATACCAGTTTTGTATACTACGAGTGTTAAATTAAATAAAAAGAAACGGCAGTGTCATCTTTTCATAAACAAAGCAAGTCTATGTCTTCCTATATCACCACCCGAGATCTACGTTTTCCTTTACCGAGGATAAGTCCATGCTCCCATATAATTTAAGGAAAATTACTGCAGCTAGCCGAGGATAAATTGAAGAACCAACACGCTGAGAACTTCTGGAAGCAACGGGAGAAGCATCAAGGTAAGCTACAGCAACGGATGAGGAGGTGATCACCACAAGTTCAGAGATGTTCTCGCGGAGGATCGAGTAGTGAACATTTTTCACATTTGTATTGGAGAAATCTTTCCAGCAATAAATATGAAATATAGGAAATGGAACAGAAAATCAAAATAAGTCACTTGACGAAAGATTTTGGTGAAGTAATCACATAATGTGTTAGCATAAAAACGGCAATGTGGTTTTTCTGAAACGCAACGCTCAGGTGTCGCTCGGAGAAGACTAAACATTTAACAACCTTCAAGAGTCGCGGAGGAAGTTAAGCCAGTAATAATATTCACGAGCCGCCGGGGGACACTGTTCGTGTCTGCGGGAGGGTACCAAAATTCAATCCGTACATACAGAAGCTGTCCACGCATCAACTAAGGATGTGAGTTAGAGCTTCCATTGAAAGAGTTATTGTCACAAATTTATACCACTCATACCTTAAAACATGAATAAGCTCGTGCATGTGTCAGTCTCAGTCTATTTCAAACCAGTTGATGCATCGTGTCCTGTTGGAACGCCGTGTGTGACCAGACGCAAGCTGAAGGCTCAGTTTGTTCACTTCACTGTGTCTTATGTGCAGTCGAAGTTGCTGTGTAATTCCGGTACGGAGTTGAGCGATGCAATTGACAATGTTTTCTTAAATTTAAATGGAGTTTTTCAGAACATATAACCAGAAGAAGCAATACATGGGAGCGCTTTGCAATTATTATCTAAAAACGACATAATAATAATAATTAATAACAATAATAATAGTAATAATAATAAATTTTGGTGAATTCTTAGATTTAATTATAAAAATCTCCTTTTGGTTTTATGCTTATTATATTTCGTACTGTAAAATGTTAAGGTGCTCTCAAGTATCATTAGTTTTCCATTAGAGGTTTCCGTCATTACCGAGTTTAATCTTATGTTTGTTAATTTGTATTATGTCGTTAAAACAAATGTAAGGGAAATATACCCAATGGATCAGAGTATTGAAAATAATAGGAATAACTAATAATGTAAAATAATATTGAGAAATAGCTGTAAAATAACTTGTACCACAGAATGTAATTAACAAGAAAGCAAACATGTAAGGAACATTGTAATTAACAATCAGGCGATCTAGTAACAGGGGTGAAATTCTATAGGCACACACGCGCTAATGTACACAGTACATGTACTTAGTATTTAAGTTCAGTGTCTTCCAAAGATATAATACAAAAATTTTGAAGAAGGTTCCCCTGCCACAAACTACTCTTTACCTGGACAACGTTTGGTTACATTTTATTTTCCCAAAAACGGTTCTAATGATTTCTATTAACATACCACCTGTTTAAGATATTTTCATGACAAATTAAATGTATATTTTCTGGGACGAGCCTGTGAAGTGGTCTTTATTCTGAATGACTTTTGTATAACTGGTAAATTGTAAGAAAAAATTAGTTAATATATTCATTCATTATCTGTTTACCCTTCTCTTATGTAGGACTTACACCCCCCAGGGGTCAGGGGCGGGTCAGAGGCCCGTCGAGGAGCAGACACTCATGGTATCCAGGATGGGTGATCATCAGTATGTGATGAAGGAAGTAGATGATACTAAATGGAGAAATGGATGAAAGGAAAGGTGATGATGGAGCAGTTGGTGGAATGAATGGCGGGGGAAACCGGAGAACCCGGAGAAAACCCACCCAGACGCCGCTTCGTCCACCAAAAATCCCACATGCAGGTCCCTGGGATTGAACCCGGGCCGCCTCAGTAGGAGGCGAGCGGTCTAACCACTCGGCCACGGCGCCGCCTAGTTAATATATGGCATTTTTTAATTACTATAGATCTTCGAGTACCATTCTGTATTGGGCGTGAAAGACGTGAAATTTGCTCAGAGACCTCTTTGTTAGACTTGAGATTCTTTTACGTGTGGTAAATCTACGACACGGGAACATTGGCTTTACTTCATTTCCGAAGGAAGCCATGCTAAGAATTTTTACGCCGAAATAAAATCCATTGTCCTGCGCCGGGTTTGAATCCGCGACCTCGAGAACGAGAGGGTAGAATGGTACCTCTAGACCACGGAGACCGACCGCGTAAGAGATACACTAAATCTTATACAAAAAATGTAAACCTCGTTAAACACCACAATAATGTATAACGTTTTTGTAGGGCTAACCAATTCTGACACATTCTTTGTTATTGGTTTGAATTTTCAAATAATTATGCTTTTCTCAAATGGATTGTAGTCATTCGTTTTTTTTTCTTCTATTCATGCATAGACATGTCATGAATAGACATGCATTCAAATCCATCACATAGCGACGAGCTCTTAAAAGATTTGACTGTCGCTTAAGCCTACTATACTCCTCTATTCCATTGTATTCGTATCTACAAGAAAATATATAATAAAGCAATTTCTATAAATGTTCATCTCAATTAACACGAAGTAGATAGAGGAATAAGTTTTTCTTAAAAAATTATAGTTTGTTGAGAACGTCTTGTGAATGTAACACATCAAATACCTTTTTTGCCCAGGGGTAATGAGAGAACAGATCGTGACAGAATTGAATCTTTGTGCTTTAATGTAAGAAAAGAAGTTTTTACCGTAACGGTAGGTAGAAGCAAAGTTTAAAACGCAGTAATATGACATATGCTATTGCCATTAATTTGCTTTAACGACATAAGACCTGCGCCTGATAACACTCCATGATGTGAACTGTCACACGAGCGAATATTCGAACGAGTAAATGCCCCTTTCCCACGATAGCGCATATGAAGCACAAGCTCAGACATATTATCTGCTGTTTTTCGAACGAGTTGGGCTGGAAGAAACGAGCGAAACTCATTATGTACCATACTAGTATGAAACGAATGAGTAAAAGGGATTCTGCGCTCGATCGTTGTCTGTTAGGAATAGCCAGATGGAGGGGCCGCCAGGAAGTGGAGAGAAACACCGCAAGTAGGCCTAGTAAGTCCTTTGTGCTTCTAACGTGACACCTGGGAGATAGGGATGAAGGGGAGACCCGAAGGGCGACCAGATCCGGACGATGATATGCGCCAGCAAGGACAGAGTTCCTAACTATTCCAACATGATACCAATCCTGACGCCCTGCCTTAGGTACACGCAACCCGGGATCCCCGGGAATACACGAGGCAACTCCCAGGAGGAAGGGAGCCCCTGAAGTCCCGCCAAGCTCCAGGGAGAAATCTTTACAGAGCGCAAATTCACCCACCCTGCCGCAACATAGAACCCTGAAACAAATGAAAAGAAATGATGGGACAGGTAATTCGTGGTAGAAAGGAAACTAGCATTCGCCTACCGACCCGCGGAAACCACGAAATCACCCATGATCAGAGGCCGGCCCTACGGATCGAACCTGGGACCTCCCGAATGCGAGCCTCATACGTTACTGCGAAGTCATCTTGATCGATGATTGTTGTCCGTATATATCTGTATATTGGAGTTCTGTGACGGGATTGATAACGGCTAGGCATCATGAGGTGGTGGCAAGCGTGATTATGAAGACGTGGTAAATAAAAGGCAATAAATTTTGGTGGAAATTACGTGTTTCTTCATTATGCATTACTAGGAGAACGCATTCTAGCTCGGTCTTTGTGAGTACAATGCCAACAACCCAAATCAGTCCCGAAGCATATGCTGCCAACAACCCAACTCAGTCCCGTGGTATATTTTGTCCAAAACCTAACTCAGTCCCGAGCATATACTATCAACAACCCAACTCAGTCTCGTAGAACATTCTGTCAACTACCTAACTCAGTCCCGTAGCAAATACTGTCAACAATCTAACTCAGTCCCGAGCATGTGCTGTCAACAACCTAACTCAGTCTCGAGCATATACTGTCAAGAACCTAACTCAGTCCCATAGTATATACCGTCAACAACCCAACTCAGTCCCGTAGCATATACTGCCAACAAGCTAACTCAGTCTCGAGCATATACTGTCAACAACACAGCTCAGTCCCGAGCATATGGTACGAAACCATAATAATACTCCTAGCATAGTGGAATGTAAAGTGACGTGGCATCAGGGTTACGAAAAATCGATAGTGGCATTGATCACAGCTAGGTGGTTATGACCGGGATATTGCTCGTAGCTCTTCATAGAAGAACAAACATTATTACGTATTACATCTTTCGGCGGGTTTAAAAAGCTTTCGCTTGATTAGATTTATAACCTTTTTAATACTACACCGATTTTCAACCTTTTGTGTGTGAGGTTTACAGAGTTGTTACATGCATTTAGTAGAGCAACTTTTTTGCATACCATCTGATTGTGCGGTTTAAATCAATTTTAGTAAAACAAAAATTGCAATATCGTTTTGCTGTCGCTGTAGGTCTGCTGAAAGTCATAAATGTTTTAAAATGAGCTAGATTGAGATTAATTTCATACAGGCTCGAGTTGGTTGTTTACATTTTGGTAGGCGGGACCCAGTTAGGATTCGAAAGTAGAAAATGTGACCGAGATGGGTTTCACCGCTTCAGAACTATCCAGTTCCCTGAGACCTATAGGATTTCTCAGAGCTCCAGACAGCCGACGCAGGAAGAATGGAAGCTGTGACTATTATCTCGATCACCTTCCCATCCTCTCCCAATCTAGGCCTGCCTCAGAGATTATTCTAACTGCAGTAGACAACTCAGAAATGTTCATTAAAAATGCAGATCTTCACAACAAGGAGACCAGACATGTCTTACGCAACCGAGTAATAATTTTCAGACATTCCAAAAAAGAGTTCACTGCAACGTTATGGTATTGTTTAATTCACTTCCATCATATATAAAGGAACTACATGCTATTAAAAATAAGATAAGGGCGGCACCAAAAAGACAGCTTATCTCTGAACATTCGATACAGAGCAGGATTTCTTCTTCTCATTATTTAACGGTTACCCTCCTCTGTGCAGGACTTATCCAAGGACCTACAAATCAATGCCTTGAGTCAGTAGCCTGTCGAGCAGCAAGCAAACTCTGGAGCATAGCATATCCAGGATGGTGATGAACCCAATGTCTGGTATGGTGGTTAAGAAGGAGATGGAATGTAGTGATGAATGCGATGATAGCAAAATTCGCGGATTAAATTAGCCAACCCAGCATTTGCCTAGCGATAGAGGAAAACCGTAAAAAAAAGCCTTCGGTCAGATTGGTCGGCCCGATGGTTTCAATCCGGGATGTATCAAATGCGAGCTACAGACGTTACCGCTTGAGCCATCCCGTTCGTAGCAGAATTTCCTGCATTCAAAACAGTTTCTATAATTTTTCTGCTTCTGAATTATTCAACTTTATAAATTACTAAATATTAATGCTTTAATTTATAAATTTGTAAACATTCTAGATGGTAAATTAGTTTAGGCCCGCATCTCTTGTATACTTTAAGACAGAAGCCACTATAGGAGGGAATATTAGAATGAGAAGATTATATCTTAAAAACAGAAACAAAATACTGTATAATACCTTTTTAAAGTACTTAGAAGTAATTATTTTCAAATTGAAAGGTGGAATCAGTGACATAGCCGGGATTTGAACCACGGACCTTCCGGTTTGCGTCCGGTTGCTCTAACCAACTGAGCTACCACTGATTGACCTCATAGTTGGTTAAATTATGAAGCCGGGACTTACGAACGGAAGAACTTACGAACTTCTAAGTCGCCATTGGGGTATGTCATCTAAAAATAATTTTAGATCCTTGTGGTTTACCTGGGAAAATACGAATCATTTGAGGAATTTAATGGCATGTTGCCATGGTAGCTCAGTAGGCTAGAGCAACAGGGTGGAAATTGCATGATCAGTGGTTCAAAACCCAGCTATGGCGTTGAATTTTTCAGTCTAATTCCACCTTTACAGTCTTGTTCTACACATGGTTTGTGTGAAAGAACAATTAATTACCAATTTTAAAATTGCTATCAGAAAATACGAAAAGCCTCAATGCTACTTCTGTTCCTTATATAACTTATGTGAATTAAGTTTTGTTTTCTTATGAATGCACAACGCTCTAAATTGTTACTTGCGCTTACAAGAATTATTTGTCTTGCTTTACAAGCTGTTGACATTTTGAGATCCTTGAATATCCCCCAAAACACCTTTTAGAAAAATATGTGTGTATATGTGTTTGAGAGAGAGAACAATATAAATCAAAGACAAAACTGATAAATATCAAACTTGATATTGGCGTTCATCTTCAAAAGATGCGATACGAATATTTTCAGGAAAATCCTTCAGCTCAAACCACCCTTTACGTTCTTTTTAAGGTTTTCTTTCAATCTTGTTAATCTTGCGGCATTTTTGTTGCCATATAATTGTCACATAAATAAATATGACTTGGCACGTGTGCTCAGAGTTATACCCAGCGGTAATCCTGAAATATTTAAAGTGGGCAAATTAGTTATTAAATAACCTTTAATGGGCAAACACGCACTCTCAAATTCACTCACCACTCTCGAGGCTAGCCGACAATCGAACCAAGCGCCCCTCGCAAAGCAGGCAGCTACTCTAGCGACTAAGCTATGAGACCAGTCCCCCTTTAATTGTAAAATGTTTTGCTTATTTTGTATTTTCTCAAACATAGCTCTACTGAGTTTACCTAAACTAATATACTCGTATGTTTAAGATATTTCTATGACAAATAGAATTTACTCGTACATGTTCAATTTCTGTGAACAGCCCATGAAGTCCTCTTCATACTAAGTGAATTTTGTATAAATAGGAAATCATAAGACATAGGCCAAAAATTACTAGAATAAAAATTTAGTGTTGATTAAAGTACGTAATTTGTGCCAAATAAAGTTTCATAGCGTTGGCAGGTTTCGAAATACTCATTGTTGCATGTTTAAAGTACACCGTTCAATGAACATGCTTGAAAGTTTGGGATCCTTCTCTTTTTTCCCAATAACCCATCCTACTAACATATGAATACAGTTTCCGCATGTTGCATGTAACTTAAGATTTATTGCTTATCTTATATCACTTCTAGGCAATATAATCTCCGATAAGAAAGTGATACCACAGAATCGTTTGGACGCGTGGCCGTACTACGTGGAATTGCTTGCCTTACACTGCGCTGTTTCTAACCGGTTCTGTTCCCCCTCCACTTTCCCTCCTCTCCGTGTGCGGGTAATCAGTTAACGCGAAGTCTTTGTACAAAGGCGCTAGGTTATGAGGCCACGTGTTTCCGTGTCATAGTGTGTTAATGTTGTTATAATGCCAAAACGTCCGTACACTTAACACACAGAACCTTCATGTAGGTTTCCTATGTAAGGAAAATGGGATGAGTTATAGATTCCCTGCTATTCGTGCGCTTTGCAGAGAAACGGTTTCGTCATTTTGAATAGATTTAGGAAAATAGGATCTGTTCTTACTAAGAAACCGAAAGTAAATCACCGTGTTCTTACAGAGGAAAAACTCTAAGACATCGGAGAAAAGTAGGAACGAAATTCAAAGAAATCTCTGAGATTACACAACAATCAAGAATTTTTCAAACCTCGAAAAGAAGTTTAGTGGAATGCCAGTTAACTTTCAAACTTAACACCGTACAAGATAACTACTTGTAGTTCAGGAATATTACATAAATGTTATATAAAATAAAATTATAAACTTTTATATCCACACAATTTAATTCAGGACACGGAAATTTTGGATTCTACTTTGAAAGATTTAAATTACCGAAACAGAATGGAAATTATATGTATTTGTCATGAGGAACATACAGCTGAACACCTTTTCTTTCATTGTCCTATTTATAAAAGAAGAAGATATCTCTTGGCTGGACATTTAAACTCCTGTGGCATGAATTTATAGAAACCATTATTTACTGTTTTAAGAAAGGTTGTTGCTACATTAACTTTTACAATTTCATTTCTTATATATTTCAACATTTATAGTAAATTTATTAAAGAACAATTTATTTCAATTATATGTATATTGGAAACCCCAAATGTCAATATTGCACATATAGAATGTGCTTAATTTCAAAAATGCTGTTTATAATTTTAAGTTTCTATTTAGTTACTAGAAATAATGAAGTTTGATATCATCTATTATTAACTTTTGAGTTTGTGTAAACTGTAAAATTAAACCTATGTATAATTTAGCTATACCCCTGATATACTTTATATAAAATATGATTGGAGAAATCGCAAATTATATAAATAATAAATGGGTTCAGAAATCACAATGCAATAATGTAACTAGATTAGTATTGAGCCGCGTTTAGGTTTTTACGGACTAAGGTTGGTTTCATTTGTATGGCCATGAAGAGTTAATGAGTGTTAAAGCAAATTTTCTTAAAAAGTATGACAGATGTGCGAAGGCACAAGGACACAATTTCCAACATAAAGGTATGTAGATAGTGTAGTTATAATTTACACGAGAAACACTGTGCTTGAATTTAAGGGGCTATACATATCCGACTCCACCGGCAAACAGCGTGCTTCCCGGTGCCAAGAAAATTCTTGTTAGGCCGGCCATTCATCTAAATGAAACGAAGGTAAATGTGTCAACATTAAGGACCTCAGCGGCCAAATGAATAAGTTCTTCTAAACTGACATTACTTACAATGGAAAAGATCTTACATGTCCAGGCCCTTGTGCACCTATTAGACAATACCATTATATAGCTCATGAATTCCCCGCCGTTATTGTCAGGTTCATTCCTAAGTGTATATACACAAACATACCATCAGAAATTAGTTTGCATCTATCATAAACAAGAATAAGTTTGTAAAACTAATAATACACTAGCTTTCTTATATACCGAATATGAGTAAATACTCTTACGTAGGTGCGTGTTTCTTTTTAGTTTCTATTACTTGAGTGTGTACTAAAACTTAAGTGGATATTCAAAAAAGTTTTATTCATCAAACGAGTATTTACCAAAAACGTAAAGTATGACTCCTATATTATCATATTAGTATGAGCAAGTTTACACTTCTGATGTATATTCCTGTACTCCTCTCCCTGTTTCCCCGTCTCCACATTCTGCGTCTTCTAATCACTTTTGTCACACTTCTTTCGTGGTTTCTTCATCTCGGTAACCCTTGATCCTCCCCTGTTCCTCTTACTGCTGATATTCACTCCAAAATCCGTCACAGTATTCTTTCACACTCCATTCGTCGAAAATGTTCATGCTAACAATGGATAATTTTATCTAATTTTGAACGAGCAGACCTTCCGAGGAAATAGATTTATTGTAAATGTTAACTGAGATCTTACCTTTGATTTAGTAAGCAAACTGCACCACTGGTCTGTTTTCTCAGAGGGGAAGGTTACGTGAAAAGGGACTATTGCGTAGGAGCCAGGAAATTGCAAACATTCACCAACACATAAATTAACAATTTATTTTAAAGTGCTATATCCGTTAACAATGCTTCAGTCAGCTTGCTTTACCATTTTGTTTTACGAAATAATATGCTCAAAATACAATGTGATATTCTCTTTCGCTTTTCTACATTTAAGGTTGCCATCTGAATTTAAAGATTTTATAGAAGAGCAACGAATACAATAAAGTTACGTGAAATGCAAAATTATAAATGCTTCTCCCGTACAAGAATTTAGAAAACCACCAAGAGTTAAAGATTGAATTTCAAAAAGTTTACCCAACAAAGTTTAAAGATAATTTGGAAAGGCCGAAAGAATGACTCTTGGTGAATTATGTCGAAAAGCTCGCTGTCACGATGTCTAGTTGTTCCCGGCTCGGTCCCTGCTGAAGAGCGACTGCCCAAGAGTTGCTGGAAACGGCGACGAGCATGATGGCGCTGGCGTCAGTGGTATGTCGCAAACCACCAATGATGACTTGTCCATGATGCTTTACATAGTGAGATGATCTATTACGTCACTCATGGCGATATTTGTTCCACTTTAGATGTTACTTTCTCTGTCGCTGAATGACGTCATCATCTTTACAGCATTGTGGCGTGCTGGTTGCAGGAGCCATGACCATGGGGGAGGCGAAAACGGCACAAAACTTGAGCTTCGTTAGTAATTAATAGGGATAGGATTTTAATGCAAATACACATATCTTCTCTGCTGTCAGAATGTATGCTCACTTGGTATGTGGGTTAATCATTAAATTTCCAAAAATGTAAACAGTATTTTGCGTTGCATATAATGTACATTTTTCCTGTTTGTTAATGAACATAACCTTTCAGCATTTCGCAAATTATGCTGCATGTATACTTAACAGGTATACTTTTATTTCGTTCATTTGTTCTTTATATTTGATTTACAAATACAGTATTTTAGAATAATATGTGCCATTGAGTCAATCTTGAAACTTGACACTAGTGGTAGCTCACATGCAACCCAATCAATACCTCATGTCACATTGATGAAACCCCGCCTCATCTGGACATAGCCGTTCCCTCGCGGTATGAAGGTGGCTATTAAGGAGTTCTCGAAACTGAGTTCGAGTTTGGAGATTATAGTTATACGTAATAGTAAGTTTTAGTTTAAACTTTATTGTTTAGTATCTCTTAAGATTTATAAAAATGTAGCTTGCTAATGTGCACAAAGGAAAGGATTTCAAAATATTCAACCATTAATAGTCTTAGAAAATCAATTTCGAACATATTTCTGCTCGTTTGTAATCGTTCTACAGTTGAAACTTCAATTCATTGGTGTGGTACTTGTTCATGGAGAACGTCTTGTTTTCTTGTAATCGTGCTAAAAATAAAAGTGAGCGACAAAGCTAGGTTAAGAGGTATAACCTCATTTTTAATACAAAAGATAAATTTGATGAATTAAATAATTCAAATGGTTTCCACAATAGCTTTATATACAGAGAAATTATACAAAATTGTCTTAAATTTTTATTTTATGTCAATAGAACGTCTTAATACAATGACCGCGAGCGCTAAGTTACTACGGAGCTACGGTGCGAACACCTACAGGCTCATCTACCTGGCCGTGGGTTAGGTTAATGCCGGTCCTCCTCCAAAACAATGGGCTTGAGGAACAATAGCCAGTGTGTTGTAATAACCCATTATGTGCCGCTTACCTGTTCCGGAATATTTGTTCCGGCATGTTCTAGTAGAATCCCCCGTCTAGAAATTTCCGCTTTGTATACTGGCTTATATAAGGGGCTGACCTTTCCTGAATAGTTCGGTTCAGTTAGTTAAGAAGTGACGAAGTGAAAAGTGAACAGTGAAAGTTGACAGTGCGGTTTAATTGTAAGTTGTGACTCAGCAATTCAGTTGTGATTCAGCAGTTCAGTTGTGATTTGATTCGACGGATCAATTGTGTTGTGTTCCGAAAGCGTGCCCAAAGGTGACTGAAGTGTAACGCTGGATTACGCTGAGTGCTTAAGAGAGAAATAAATTTTGTTTCGCAGTAACTGCTGTTCTCGTTTGTTACAATACTTTTAAATGGGCATATTTATGTGCATATTATGGAAGTTCTTAATGCAGAAATGCATACATATTAAAATGATTATTGTAGCACAAAATTCCTGTCCCTACTAATCCCAGCTACTATTTTGTGTATTTATTTTTATTATTTAAAAAATGTTTTCTCCCATAATACTCCTTTCAACCTTTTTAATCATTGTTATTCCTTTTGCAATTCCCTTCTTTACTTGTGTTTTATGTTGACCATCTTTCGATTATTTCGACCATCTTTATACAGGATGATTCAAAAGGTTGCGCACAAGCTTATAGAGAGCTCTTTAAGCTTATAGAGGGGTCGAAATACAACAACTTTGGTATAGGAACTTGTGGTCTAGTTCCTGGAAATATCAGAACAGACAATAAATTATTTTGTGCAAACATTTAAGTTAAGCAAAGGTAATGTTTAATCAACAAATCGGTGTTACGAAATGTGTTGAAAATGGTGCCCACCACAATCAATAGAGGCATAGCATCTCGTAAAAACTCTAGTGCACTCTACCAAGTACATTATGCATCACACGGACCTCAACACATGCTACAAGTATCCTGGCGAGAAGTGTTTCTTGGTCGGGAACTGGTGTCTCTACACGAGACTTTTGATACGTCCCCAGAAAAAGAAATCAAGGTGCGTCAGATCAGTGTAGCGAGGTGGCCATATGAGGTGGTCCTTCCTTTCCGATCCAACGCCCGGGATAGGTGGTAGCTAGACGTTACGTACGAGAAAAGTGCTCCGTCCAGTAGCATCCATATCTGACGACACACGATAAGTGATACATCCTCTAAACATTCTGGAAGAACGTACTGTAAGAAGACCCTGTAATGCACCCTATTCAAACGTGGTGGCAGGAAGTACGGTCCGACCATGTGATCACCAATAATACCGGCCCATACATTCACTGCAAACGTATGTTGGTGGTGGTGTTCGGATACAGCTCACGGACTGTGCCGCTCCCAGACATGGCTGTTACGGCAATTAAAAAGCCCATCTCCGGTGAACTGTGCCTCATCTGTAAATAACACGTTGTTTAAAAAACTGAACTCGTTCTTCCAACGGTCAGCAATCCATTCACAAAAATGAAGCCGTCGTGAAAAGCCATCCACATTCAAACAATAAACTCTGTGGATGGTGTGGGTGCAGCGATGGCACGCGTGCTGGTAGATGGCTGTTCTTCCACATGAGCAAGCACCTCCACTTCCGTAGCTAGTGTCGGCCCACACGATGCACTGGACGTAAGGAACCTATCTCCCTGAGTCTGCAGTATCGCTTTGAAACGTTCGAGGCTGAGGTTGACGTTAGCTTGGATATTGGGCGCCGTACAGGCGTTGAGCATTTCATGTATGTCTTTGCCATACATGAAATCCATATCTCGGACTTCTGATAACGTGTATTCCATTTCACGAAAATCACAAACACAAAGTTCAAGATAATGCCGTCGTGTACGTGTAGACTATAGGCCCCTGCCGTACTGCTTGTCTTAGAGCTCACGAATGACTATCAGATATAAACAGAAAATTACAATAATGTACTTGGTAGAGTGCGCCAGAATTTTCTATTACTATGTTATGTCTGTATTGATTGTGGTGGGCGTCATGTTGAACACCCTTTGTAACACTGACTTGTTGACTAAACATTATATTTGCTTAACTTAAATATTTGTACAAAATAATTTATTATCCGTCCTGACATTCCTAGACTTGCACCGACCCAGAATCACTCCCAGACCACAAATTCTCATACCAAATTTGTTTTATTTCGATCCCCTATAATCTCTTAAGCTTTTGCACAACCTTTTGAATTACCCTGTATAGCATTTATATCTTATCTATAACAACTATGTCAATTCTCTTCTTATTTTTACTTTCTCTACTACGTATAGTAAGTAGGAGAAGTATTGTATTTCATCCAAAAAATCGTTGTCAAGATTTCACAGGAAATATATGTTTTGAGGCCCCCTAAACCCACAAAAACAATTTTAGAAAACGTTCCATGTGTGTATGTGTCTGTGAACAGCATAACTCAAAAACGAAATGTCGGATAAGTACCAAACTTGGTATTTAAGTTCAGTAACTTCCAATCAAGCGGCACGAACGTATTCAAGAAAATGTCCTTTGCATGGAACGTATTTAGAAAACTTTGCTTTTCCAAAAAATGGCTCTAACGATTTTTATTAAAATACCACATATTAAATATATTTATGTGACAAATAAAATGCATATCTTGAATTTTCTGGGAATAGCCCGTGAAGGCCTCTTCATTCGGAAAGAATTTTGTATAAATCTTGTATAACTGGTGAACGTTAAGCGAAAGACCTAAACGTACTGCACAAAAACATGTAGATCTCTTTAAAACACACAATTTATTTCAAATAAGCTTTCTGTGGTATGAGTCATTTCAGCGATATCCGTTATTAATGGTTCGAATTGTCCATTCTTTAAAGTCCTTTCAACATTGATTGTTTCTGGTATTGCATGGAAGCAGTATGGAATTTTAAGGCTAGCATATAACGTCCAGTTCTTAAACATTTGACTATCCCCGGTCTCTTTGTATCTATAACAATTGTGTAATGTAGGTATTTCTGCAAACGTTTATTTGGATTAAAACATAGTAGATATAAAAATAAGCTTTAGTAAGAAGAATTTGTGTTCCAACTAATAAACGATAGAGGGTAGAGAAAGTCATGTGAATGTACCACATCAGATTTTTCGGATGACCCTTCTCTTTGCAGGACTTACAATCCAATGCCTTGGGTCAGTAGCCTGTCAAGGAGCAAGCAAACTCTGCATCATAGCATATCCACGATTGGCAATCAACGCTTGGTATGGCGGTGAGGAAGAAGGAAATGAAATGTAGTGAAAATTAGGAAAATTTTCGGATGAAATTATCCAACCAAGCATTCGCCTAGCGACTGAGGGAAACCGCGAAAATCCTTCGGCCAGGTTGGTCGGCCCCGGGAGTTTGAACTCGGGACCTCCCGAATACGAGTCGCACACGTTACCTAGACGCCACCTCGTTCGGTTGGTCGATCTCCTATTTCCAAAATTAAATAATTTACTTCTTCGTTTCCAGTTATAATATAGTGTGCCATCTTGGCACCCCCCCCCCCTCACGACAGTTAAGAGAACCATCGAGAAGCGGAGACTTGGTCAGATTATGTCATCGTTAGAAAGAAGGAACGAAAAATCTAGAATCTTCAAACGGCATCTACAGCAGTCAGTATTTCGTTTCGTGGGCACGCCGGCCGAGGGGAAATGGTTCGTCGGAGTGCCACGTCAGGGGAAAGGCAGTGCTGTCGCTGCTCATATCCTCTCTCCCCGGCACTGAGAGTTTAGCTGGAAACCAAAGGAAAGATCTACAGGAGAGTCGGCGAGAATTTAACCAGCAGGTTACAACTGCAGCAGCCTCGTAAGCAGCGGACAGATTGCGTACGTCCAAAGTTTCGATTTTGGTAAAATAATTTTTAACCTCATTTTGGCAAGTAGTTTTCTAAATTTCAACCACTGGGTGTACGAACGTATATTTCTCAAATCATTCAAATCCTTCGAAAAAGGTGCTATGAGCAAAGTGTTATATTTGCATGTAGATTTTTATTTCAATACTTTCGCATGCATACTAAATTTCCAAGAGGAATGAGTTATGTGCTTCTCGTACGTTATGTGTACAGAAAGATTGTAATGTAAGGGAATATTTTTCACGTTTAATGTGGTTTGCTATATGAATGGATATATACGAACTTTACGAAAGTAATTGTAAGTTGAACATTGTTAGTAATTCTAAATCTTGACAGACCGTTTTAGTAAATTTCAGACCATGAGTACTATGCACAGTTTCTTGAATTCGTGTTGCTCCTTTGTACTGCCTTAGTCATTTTTCCTTTATCATAAGCCTTTACGTATCCCTGATTGGTGAATGCGATCCATGCTTGGTATACGGTGTTGTGATTTAGGTAGCTCACACCACTGCATATATCAAGTAGTACTTTCGTTAACTCCAAGATACACACTTCCATTAACATGTGTTCATAGAAAGTTAACGAAAATGGTAGCGGTAGCGTGAATGCTAAATACGCCCTACAAAATGCTAGCAGAACGTAATAAAAATGCAAAGAAGCGACCATTACAATAGTTAGACCGCAATAATTGTATTATTCTTTATTTTTCTAAACTTATTTGCTTTTACTAATTGATCATATGCAAACAGTAATGTATAAATATATTCTCCAACCATCACATCCATACTGCTGCATCTCTAACTTCATTGGCCTTATCGGCAGCCTTTGCTTGGAACTTATTGCCTATTGGCAATGGTGTTAACTCGTATTCTCTTATCGTTGGGTTTCTTGCACTTTTTGGGTTTTAATCATCAGATCACACACATTCTTACTCTTGTTCATACATCCTGACTCTGGGGAGGATAGGGAATAATCTTGGCTAGAGAAAAATTCCCACCCCCAGCCGGTAATCGAACCTGGGACCCCTTGTACAGCAGGTAGGTGCTCTATCGACTGAGCTATGGGGTCAGCCGTGCTGCATCTTATTCTCCAATTTTCCGTTGTTTTCAATGTTAAATAAAGTTGATAATATACGACAATATACGGCAAAATATACTATATTTTCCCTAATTTTATTTCAAGAGTAGATCAAGAATATATTTTCTTAATATTCTGAATATTGTGTTTTAATTATTGTATTATGTAACACTTTCCATAATTTTCTTTGTGGCACATATCATAAGGTTTCTCTAAGTCAATAAGTAACTGTAGAATTAGGTTTCGTGCAACTTTCTCACAGTTATCTGACTAACGCAAAATATGCGATTAGCAGTTAACCTACCGACTGGAAAAGCTACTTTTGTATGTGTTAAAACTGTAATTCGAAATAATATTTTAATAATTTCCCAAAATTCTGTTTTTTATTAGTGACAGTCAAACCTCTATAATTCTGCATTCCTGTTTCGTGTTTATGTGCTGGTATATAGTATGTATGTGTGTGTGTGTGCGCATATCCACTTTCCAATATTTTGGAACATCCTCTCCATTGAGGTATGTTTTACTTTTACATATTCTAAATTACAGGAACTATATTTAATTAATAATGCAGCCATTCCATCAATTGCACTAGTACACTATGCTACTCGTATACATTCATTTTTATTCATGTGATCCAATACATGAACACCATAAGACATGGCTGAGAAACAATATAACATTAATGTAAATGAGTTGCTTGCGTACTGAGCAAGCTGTTAGAATATATAAAACTGCATGAGGAAATAGTAATGGGAAATCAGCTGCAAAAGCTTCCTTTCATGTATGCCCATGACTTGGGGTTCGAGTCTCCTTTGAGAACGGACGTTTTAATGTACACTGCGAGGCTCTAAACGGCGGTAGCTAGAATAAAGGATAGAAGAGAGCAACAAGAGAAACACAAAGGATAAGTGGGCGTTTCAGAGCTCCTCAAGTGCAACAGAAGTCGCAGAAAAAAATTGTAAGAGAAAAGTGAATAGAAACAGTAGCCGCAGAGCAGATGATTCCAACACGTACTCAAAGCAACAGCAGGAAAACTTATTTATGGATTTCAAAATTATTATTTGCGTAAAGGAGTAATTCTCAACTTTTACAGGTTATGTACCACTATGCTTATTTCACAATACATATTAGATGCAAAAATAAGTAAATGCATTTTGAAAAATCTTTCTCTACAATAATGGGGATTATTATTAATAATAATAATAATAATAATAATAATAATAATAAAACTCGTACTGGCATGTTGCCATAGTAGCTCAGTGCTTAGAGCAACCGGAAGAAAACCGGGAGAATCATGGTTCAAACACTGGCGATGGCATTGAATTCTTCAGTCGTCTGGTTCTACCTTTCCAACCTTGTCTAACACTGTTTGCATGAAGAAAACTAATTTTAATAATAATATTTCTTATTAATTAATATTATTATCACCATAATCATCCATGTTGGAACACTGAAAATTTTATTGTCACTTAATATTCCTGAAGTGGACACCAGCGTACTGCAGCGTCCTTTCTGCCCTGTACTGACGGTATGGGGTTCGATTACCGGCCCTACGGTAGCGAGATTAAGTCAGCCGTATCCACACTTCACCTCTAACTTGCTCGTGTGAAATATCCCCAAGACCCAACGTGGTTTGAAGTCATCCATGGTAAAAGCTGTAGGTCCTCTCATTCCACTGCCATCCTTATCATCCCCCTACCATCGGATTCCACCTGCTGCGTGTATCCACCTTAGAAATGGCTCCAGTCATCGCTTGGTGGAATGAAGGATCCTCTGAAGATGTACGCACTATGGAGATCGTTGGGAACAATGATATTCCAGAAGTCTTGTTCTTTTTTTTTTAAGTTGTCATGCTTTGTGTCAAAATTACATTTAAGAAGGGAAAACTTCATTGAAGGTTTTGATAGGAAATAGGTGCTCTCTTGTACATGAAGGTATCTAAGATTACAATAACTCTATGCTCACTTTGCAGATGACTCCGCAGTAACGTGTGAAGCTCGCATACTGGAGATCCCAGGTTCGATTACTGTCCTCCGTCCACTCTGACCTTAGGTTTATGGTGGTTTTCCCTGCTCGTTGGGCGATTGCTGGGGTGGTTTCTCATCTAACACGATTTCCTTTCCATTATTACCCTTTTACTCCGCGTTCTTCTCGTGTTTCAGCTATGTTTCTGGATTTTGTGGCGTAGGACGGTGCTGGACATATGGTACGGATACTTGCTCCAAGAAAAGAATGTTCCACTTGGACACTAGAGGGGCGCCTGGTTCGACGGGTCGTTCATCAGCCCCTCTGGGCAGCTCTAGTAGTGGGACGGGTCTTTGAGGTAGGAACTGTTGGGGACTTCCGCGTGTTTTTGTCACCAGTTTTATTGCGGTCTATAGCCTCCTGAGGTTCATTCACTTCATCCCTTCCTCCTGGGGTGTGGTAGCTGCAACAGATCTCCCGTGGGTTGCAGTGCGTGAGGTGTTCCCCTCCATTGTGTAACCTATACCCTATAATACTATGTTGGTCTATTATAGCGTACCTGTGCATTAATACCCTCCATTGATACATTTCTACCATTTTTTTAAGAATAGTTCGTAAATCGTTATCCATGTTCCTCGTTCCATCCTCTGGTAAAGGTAAATGTACGTATCACGGAGGGGCTGCCGGCACCGGGGCAGAAAACCGCACGCAGGCCAGTCGGTCCTTTGTGCCTCCAACATAGCCCCTGTGAGGGAAGGATGAGGGGAGAGACCCTAAGGGCGACCAGATCCGGATGCTACGGACGCAAGCACCGACGAGGTCCCTAACGTTTCCAAATAGAACGCAACCCACACCGCACGGTCGCTACCCACAAGCCACCAACCTCCAGGGTCCCCCGGAGCGCAACCCCACGATCAGGAGAGACCTAACTGAGCGGTAACGCAGCGACGCCAGGGAAGAAACCTTTACAAAGCGCAAGTCACCGCCCAGCCGCAACCCGCCGAACACCGTCACCTGAAAGAGATGACAAGGGAAGATGATGGGTACAGGAAATGAGAGGAAGGAGAGTCGTGGTAGAAGATGACCACCCCTAGAATTCGCCTGCCGACCCGGGGAAACCACGAAAAACCCATAGTCAGAGTGGTCGTTCGGCGCGGACCGATCCCGGGACTTTCCGAATGCGGCCACAGACGTAACCGCCATCCTGCTCGTTTGCATCCTCTGGTATATAAAAATGTATACTTTTCACACATACATCGCTTGCTGTTTTCACAGAATCCTGTAACAAATCCGAGCCTGAACTTGTCAGCAGGAAGCACGCAGTGAGGCTTGCACAGAACCTGAGTGTCATTATTATCTATTATTGTCGACACGAGCCTACCATTTCCTGAAGTGGTATATTGCGTTGCCGCCACTCCGCTCGAGATGAAAAATTCAGCTGGAATACAGCTTTTCGGTGTTCCGCTTCGATCTCGCAGCCGAGACGGCGCTTCATTTCCACATCTGCATGCAGTTCACTTTCGAAAATCTTACTTTCTTAATTGCAACTGGCTCGCGACAGAACTAAACGGACAAACTGTTTCATATTGTTGCCCGAATATTTATAACATTCAGCCACTTTGTGTTACTTGCGTTAGTAGTTTATTAATGCCTTATGAATTAAAATTGAACATCCATATTATATTCTAAAAATGTCTATGACTATGACCAGGAAACGACCTCGTACCGACACCCAATACGGATCTTCTGTGCTCACCACCCCCAGAAGAAACGGATGAGATGAAGAAACGCAGAAGGCCAAAGGCCGCAGGTAGGCCAGTTGACATAGACGGACAAAGCTCCCTAACGATTCCAAGCTTGGTGACCCGATCAGACCGGCGGGCTGCTCATAGAAGTGTTTCCTCTGGCGAAAACGCGCAGAACTCGACCCAGCTGAGGCGGCTCAGAGAATGCTGCGATCTGGCAGAACCGAGAAGAATTTTCCTACGAACAAGCATCTTCACCATCTGTCCGACACCGACTGACACTGCACAACCCCTACGCCTACCTGAAACATGTAAGGGGAAACGAAATGATATGAAATGAGGGAAAAAAAATTCGTAATAGAAGATAAACTACACCAGCATTCACCTTGCCAACCAGAGGAAACCACGAAAAACCCATGGTTAGAGTGGTAAGTCCCTAGGAATCCAACCCAGGACCTCCCGAATGCGATCCTCGAACATTACCGTGGAGCCATCTGGCTCGGTCATATTACAATTTACTTTACGTAAAATATTTTTTCACTCAACCATATGAAACATTTTTAGTTTCTCTACCACATACATAGCAGGTAGAGAAGGTATTGCATTCCATCCAAAGTGAGATACCGAGATTTCGCCAGAAATAGATGTTTTGAGCCCACCTGAATACAAAAAAAAATCATTTTTAGGCAAAGATCCGTGTGTGTTTGTTTGTGTGTGTGTGTGTGTGTGTGTGTGTGTGTGTGTGTCTGTGAACAACATAACTCAAAAACGAAAATTTTAATAAGTACCAAACTTAGTTTATAAGTTCAGTATCTTCCAGGATGCGATATTTGGATGCGAAGATTTTCAAGAAACATTCCCACCTCGAACTATTCTTACATTGTACATTTTTCAAAAATTTTGATTTTCTAAAGAATGGCTCTAACAATTTTGATTAAAATACCATAGATATATAAATGATATTTACACGACTAATTAAATCTTGAACTTTCTGGAATTAGCCTGTAAAGTCCTCTTCATTCGGAAGGAATTTTGTATAATCTTGTATAACTGGTAAGCGTTACGCCATAGACGAAAACGTACTACACAAGAAATGTAGATCTCTTTAAAACACACAGTTTATTTAAAATAAGTTTTTTTGTGCCATGAGCCATTTCTGAGAAATCCGTTATTAATGGTCCGAATTGTTCATTACTTGGTCATTCTCTTAAAATCCTGTCAACCTTCAGTTGTCTCTCACTATTGCATGGAAACAGCATGGAATATTAAGGCCAGCGTATAGCATCCAGTTCTTAAACATTTGACTATTGCTGTTCTCTTTGTAACTATAACGAAATGTATATGTAGCTATTTCTGCAAAGTTTTATTTGGATTAAAATGCAGTAGTTAGAAAAACAAGCTTTAGTGTGAACACTCTGTATACCCACTAATAAAGATAGAGGTAGACAAAGTCGTGAATGTATCACATCAGATTTTTATACCCTATTGCAATGCATCCGATACTGTGTTTTTCTGGTTACCGTACACAGAAACGTGTTTCCGAACGTAGAAAGCATAGATGTTCCCATTTATGCAATATTAATTTACATATTTCTTTAATTTTAGTTTTTACTACCATATTTATTACTGGTTTCGAGAACTTCACATGAGCATTAACGTTGCACAGAGGGAGGAATGCCAGAGTGGAAATCAAATGAAAAATGTAAACGGAAAGAAGATGGAAAAATCTCTTGGAACTGAGCAAAGCACCGAAAAACAGAATCGGGAATCGAACCTTGGATGAAGGTAGAACGTAGAAGCAGAGGGCGTGCCAAGAGATAAGTCAGCCAGTTTGTTCTGAAAGAAAGGATTTTACTCGTGCTTGGTTGCCAGCACCGTGTAGCAACGTACGGTTCAGATCTTCCTCCCTCTTCCTTCCGCCTCCCTCTCTCCCTCTAACCGCCGCCACAGGCAGAAATGAACGCAACGTGACACAAGGAGAACGGAGAAGTTTGCTTCTAACTAACCAAGAGCTCCCTTCTTCCCTCCGTCCGACTATATATCTGCTCTCACTTGCCTGGCTAAAACCCATTGGATCGGCATGTGCAGAAACGGCTTACGTACCTTCACTAGGATTTCCTATGTATTCGGTAATCTTACACATACTTACGAGCTAACATGAAACATCATAAATTAACTGTCATACTTTTAATTTTTGCATAACGGATATTTGATATGCGAAATGATAAGCTAAAACCATCAAGTATTAAAAGACTTCGCGATATTAAATGCAGGAGACAAATGTTAGTAACTGCGCTGTCGCTTAGCGCTAGGCACCTTTTTCGTAAGGAAGTTTGAGTCGGCAACGGCGCATTAGAGAAGCCCTCGTTCATACTACATCCACTGCTTTGTTCCTATTGGTCCGGACACGTCTAGAATAGAAAACAAGCTGTACATAGCAACCGTTCACGAAAGACCTCCACCCTGAGAAGAGAGATACAAGTTGAGCAGCAGCAGTCAGCATTCCGGCAGAAATGCGTCACAACGTTTCATTTGAATGATGAAACATTTATTAAATAAAGAAGGTTGTGTTGTTTAATAGAAGTAAAATAAAAATAATTCTGTTTTTACTTATTTGCTGCTACAGTGTTAAAATATTAATCTAAGATTTAGTACAAGAAGAAAAACAGGCTTTAGAAGGCGTTATTTCTCTGCTACAATACCTTTAGTGTTAAGGGTATGGCCTACCTGAATCTACAGCTAATTTAGTGGTTCAAAGCCATTAGAATATACAATCTGGCATTGGCTCTATTTCTATACTTATTGAAAGCCTGTCCTGTCTGAGGTCCACTCACTACGAAGCTTTGCTATCAGCCATTTGCTAATCTGATCTTGTTTCCAGGTACTTTAAATCATTTTTCTTCTAAACCATTTTATATATATATATATATATACTTATTTATTATGTATAGTAGATACCTTGATGTGTATAGCCATAAAATCCCAAGGCTGGTAAACAACAAATGCAGATCCGGAACGATCACAGTAAACAGCCGACATACATAATAAAAACGCAGGCACAATACAAACGCTGGATTGTCCGACAAAAAGCGTTAGTGTTGCGTGTGCATTTTATTACGTATGCCCCCCGTTTATTGTGATCGCTCTGGATCTGCATGTCTCTCTCTCTCTCATATACACACACAGGATATATGTATATATATATATATATAAGTAGAATATATAGGACAGCCCGAGGCCACTTTTTTGCGTTTATATGGGAAAGGATAGGGAAAACGAGGGTAGATGCTAGGCTAGGAGGGTATCCAAGGAGGAAAAATGCGTTTATATGGGGGAGATAGGGAATATGAGGTTAGATGTCGACTAGACAGGGTTTGAAAGGTCTGAATATATGCTTTATAAGGGAAAGGATAGGGAAAACGATGGAAGATGCTAGGTTGAGAGAGTCTTCATAGAGGAAAATGAGTTTATATGGAGAGGGAGATAGGGAAAACGAGGGTAGATGCTAGGATAGACAGGTGTTAGAGGTAAGTTTATATAGGTTAGATAGGAAACCAAGGAGAGATACAGCTAGAGCTAGACAGGGGACAGGAGGGGAATGCGCTTTATATGAGACAGATAGGGAATACGTGGAGAGGTGCTAGGCTAGACAGAGGCTGAGAGTAGAGTATGCATTTATATGTATGAGAGGTACAGGAGCAGGAGGAGAGGTGCTAGGCTATACAGAGGTTGAGTAGAGTATACGATTATATACGAAAGATAGGGCGTAGATGATAAGGCTAGACAGGTACTGAAGGAGGGGGAATATGGACTTACATACAGGAGAGATAGAGAATACGAGGGGAGGTGCTAGACTAGACAGGACTTGAAGGGTAGAATATAAGTATTTTAGAACACACTTGAAGCTTTTTAGGCACAGGTTTATCTAACTTTACAGGTATGCTGATGCTGTTTTAATGCAGTGGAACAGACATTTAACATCCTCTTACTGGATTTAAAATATTTTTAGACATAGATACAGATACGTGTTTTAGGGTATTGGTGTAAGCATTTTAGCCAGTGTACTAGGAATTGTGGAGCATTTTAGGGTTCATTTAGAGACATTTTAGGCACAGGTACAGATATTTTTTTGATATGAACAAGGCTTTCAGGACATTCTGGTATGAGGCAGGGGAATTTTAGATGTTTCAGCAGCATTTTGGGAACTGGAGCAGGTAGATTCAGGGTATTCATATAGGTTTCAGAATATTTCGAGGTGTTTTATGATGCTTTTAAGGTATTTTGACAATTTTCAAGACGTTTTCAAAGCTCGTGCTAGGAGTGTTTGTGGCTCTTTAAAGGTATTTTAGGTTATGGATGTGGCATAGGCACAGACCATTAAGAGTTCCTGAAGGGGCTTTTGGATAAGTGTAGTGGTTGTTTGTCGGCTTTTGGATAAGTGTAGCGGCTGTTTTATCGGCTTTTGGAAAGCGTAGTGGCTGTTTTATCGGCTTTTGGATAAGTGTAGTGACTGTTTATTGGCTTTTGGTAAATGTAGTGGTAGTGTGTTTTTATGAGGGCTTTTGGGAAATGGTTTTCAGGCATTCTCTCTTGTTTATAGAGTTTTTCTCTTGTATTACACAGATCTTATGATCTATAACCATTTCTAACGTTTTTACAGTCATATCGGATCCTTTTATGGTCTTCTCAATATTCTAATGCTACCATGTATGAAAGTATGTAGAGATGCCTTTTCTAACTCGACCTTAGGCTCTGTTAGTGATATTATTGTTTTTATTCAGCTTTTCTGTTTTTTTTGTATGTTAATTGTTGTCTAGGTGTATCGTCTTTACCAGTTAATTGAGGCTTTATTAGATAAGGATTGTAAGGGTAGGTGCCTCTCCCCTTTTATCTAGGCTTGAGACTAGCACTAGGATTTGCTCCTAATGGCAGGGTTACCACCTCCCTTCCACATTCTTATTTTTTACTTTATTCTTAGGTGTCTGCTAGATGTATACACAGTACAAGGCAAACTTCCACTTTTTAAAGTTGTAGACTCACGAGAAAATTATCATCTAAGGATTACATTCTCTTAGCCACTGCTTGTAATGCTGTAATGACCATATGCATATGTCGTTATTCCATCCTCAGCAACAACTCTTTTATCGTCGTATGGAGTCAATGCAATTTTATTCACTTGCACTGTGGTAACAGTATGCTTTCGTGACAGGATCAGATTCATGGGCGTCCTTATTATTTCTCTGGCTTTAAGACAGTCTGTATAACTATCGAATGTGATATGCTGCTTAATAGCGCCACGTTTTATACCTTTAATCTTTTTTATGATTGAGCCGTGGATATCTAGCGCATACATCTTAGGTCGCAGTCCGACAAAGCGTTGGATGATTTTACCATTAGCCTCATCTTTAAATTTTCCAAGCACTTTCTTGTTTAGTGCTGAATAGCATATATGGTTTGTAGGATAATCAGCTGTATCGAGATGCTCAAGAAAACGTAGCTTGTCCTGGTACACATCTTCAGTTGTAACTTGATGGATGAATGAATCAGTGTCCATATACATCAGCTTCAGGTTTTCAACTCCATAATGCGGTAACAACACATCATAATGATAGTGGTACATTAATGTCTTGGAGATGTCCAACACACTCATTCCAATGTATATAGGCTTGTTGAACACGATCTGTCGGGAGGCCATATGCACAGCAGCTAGCTTGGGGGCATATATTGTTCGATCGATAAACGTAGGCTTTGCAATTAACTTTTCCAGAGTCTTCTCGTTTGTCACCAACCGTATATCCACACGATTACGAAGGTTCTCCATTGTTTTTCCAAACATAGCATTGTTGAACAGTTTGTAGAGATCCTTCTCAAAATCATTTGCAGCCTTTTGTCGTAGTCTGTTGTTAAATTCCACATACGGTTTTAACCACTGTGACTGTCGGAATTGCAGCACACGATGGATTTTTGTTAGTTGTAGTCCATGACTAAGAGCTTGCTTCAAAGTCATGTAATGCACTACATACTTCTTTCGTGATCCAAGGTGAGGAATTAACTTCTTTGTAGTCGAGTCCTTTGGTTTCAGACACTCAGGCAGGAATGGTAAATCATTATGCAGATCATGGAGTTAAGCAGGATACTCGATGTCAACTTCTAATATGTATCCATGAGGATCATCTTCTTCTAGTCTTTGTAAGTTTATTTCTTCAGGTGAAACCCACTGAAATCCACCAAAAGGAAGGGCGTGACACATTGCCCACCCATATTGGTTATTAGCGTCCTCATATGTGATGAATTGGGTTGGTCTCGACGGATCAAACTTTTCCATGTAAGTGTTATTAGCCTCTGCATACCGATGGGACACTTGGCATAAACCTCCTCTTATGCCGGATTCCACCATGAGTAGTTGGTCATAATCCTGTAACAGTTCCAGTTCGATTCCAGTATACAGTAACATGGCGTCCCATGTAAGTCCTGGAGAGGTAAAATAATGTGCTGGATCAACTTTGTGCGTTTTGAGAGTTTGCTCTCTGAATGTCTCAAAGACATCAGCTAGAAGAAGAACATCAGATATTAAGTAGAGGTCACTGTATTCACCCAGGTTTCTCACATTGAACAGTCTCCATACATTTCTAGCATGTTCGTAGTCAGCATCACTAATTTCTTCTTCATTCAGTTTATTGTAGAAGTAGTTCTTAGGAGGCAGGCAGGTCTCGTTCAAGACGTCCCATGAAGTGACGTAATCATAGGGAAATACACCCTTACGTGTCATCAACTTCATCTTGTCTTCTCCGAAGTACTTCAATGTTTCAGGGTACGATGTTAGATTTTTTACCAGCTTATCCAAGCTTGTACTCAGGAACCGAAAACTATCTACAAAACGGAGCTTTATATCTCCGACATACTTGGAGAATGATATATAGCTTTCTTCAGAGCTAGGAATTACTTCCACCCGCTCACTTGTACATCCCAGCTCCTTAACAATGAAGTGTGAGTCATATCCACTGAGGTTGTGCATGAAGACAGGGATATATTTAGGTGTTTTGCAGGCTAAATTGCATTCATTATGCAGACTTCCCCGATATTCACCACTGATGTGATCATGGTCGCGTACTTTATAGTTCTCTTCAGTAAAGGTTTTTCCACACAAGTAGCATACTATAGAAGACTCAAAATCCTTTTGCTGTTGATCTGTAAGTTTCAGGGGCATGACAGATTTGTATATATTATTAATCTCCTTTGCAAGGAATGACAGGTATTCCATAAACTTCTGAGCAGCATCAACACCACGATATACATAGGGATGCTTAGGAAGACCAGTTTCCAGATGTTCAACGCTGGTTGATGGTTTAACGTAAACACAGAAGCTCATTGCTGTATTCTCTTGATAAGGAGTTGTATAAGAAGTTTCAGGACTGGGTATGCATGTATGACATGGAGTGAGAATGCTTTCAAAGTCTGCGTAGATGACGTAAGGTAGTTTCAACATCCTTTCAAAATTTTTAAACTGTACAATTGATTTTTCCTTTGTAGGCATAACTACCCTTGCAACACCATGCTGATTACAGATGGATGCATGTTCTTGCAGTTTTTCCAGACCACTTCGTCCATATCGATTGTCAAAATGTGTAAAGCACCGCTTACAGGTATATATCACTCCATCATGCTTAGTTTTCTGACGTCGAACGAGCTTCTCAAAATTCTTGATATATACATAGTGATGTTTTCCACTACTATCACTCAATAGTAGGAGGTCGCGGTGGTCAGGTAGCTCAGTGTCAGCAACCTTTATCGGATACACTTCATGCTTCTCATCCAGACCGAAAACGTTGATAGACATCCTATTAAGCTTCTCAAATTTAGGTATTTGAGAAAGTGGAGTAGGATAGGAAACGCAGCTGAAGTCGTACTTATCTTGAAGCTGTTTGTATTTACTGACGCGTTGAGGCTTGGTGCTGACGAATTTGGCCAATACAGAATATATAAAACATTGCTCATCCTTATAGTTTTGGACGTTAATGCAAGCTTCTTTAGCTCCAACAGATGGAGGTAGGGGTATGTAGCTACTGCCTCGTAAGGGGTTGTACTTGTTAATACGAAGGCGCACCCCTTCCACAGCAAGCAGAGCCCAGCTGCTTCCCTTCAGTTGTGAATCCTCCATTTCAGTAACCAACTTCTTCATTTTCGTTTCCAGCATAGAGTCCAGATCCGTTTCTAAGAATGCAGCTTGATTCCGTGTTTTAAATGTTTTGTCACAGGTTTCTCCGATACTGTTTACAAATCGGCACTCAACCAGCAGATTAATTTTCACACTCTTGTGAATACCAAGCTCTTTATGCACTGCCTGGATTATTCGTTGTTTGGCCTCATGCAGGTACATATTCAAGTCCTTAGATGAATCGCATCGTATAAAATACGATTTCAATCGTCCTTCGAACGCTGTCTCGTATTCTTTCATGTCACAGTCCTCCATTGTGGATAATATGTGATGTTTGGTAGGCTCCAATCTGCTTTTCTTCTGAGGACTGCTTATTTCACATACGTCCTCGTGCCGCTGTCCCTTATAACCATCATTAAAAGTTACATTACAATGTTTACATTTGAAGAGCTTCTTGCAGCTCATCTCGTGTCTTCTCTTGTCATAACTTCGGAGGAATTCCTTTCTACATTTACTACAAGCGTATCCAGTAGCGCTTGGAATAATATCCTTATACGCTGAGTTATTCATCTTTATTCTTGATGCAATAACGTATTAATCCTTCTTCAAGGGAAATGTAAACCTTTTTGCCTTGATAACACTTTAGAAAGCTGATTATTCTTGGCGAGAACACGATGTTAACACCGCAAGACTAATTAGCGCAATGAAGTCCAGTGTCCGCGGTCACCCTATTTATAGAGCTAGCACGAACCTTTTAGATCAATTATATACTGAATTTTAATAATAAAACGATGATTAAGCGTCTAAACTCTTATATCTCAATACGTTACACAGGTTTTCGGACGTTTCCGTAGGTGTTCGAACATGTTCGTGTGTTTGGAGAGGTGCTCGAATGTGTTGTGTATGTCTGCGTATGTATCTGTGTGTGTGTGTATTTTGAACTGTCTCGGGGTGTGCGTGTCTGTGTGTGTGTCTGTATGTGTGTCTGTATGTGTGTGCGAGTCTGTGTGTGAGTGTGTGTGTCGGTGTGTGTGTGAGTCTGTGTGTGTATGTCTATGTGTGTGTATGTCTGCGTATGTATCTGTGTGTGTGTGTTTTGAACTGTCTCGGGGTGTGCGTGTCTGTGTGTGTGTCTGTATGTGTGTCTGTATGTGTGTGCGAGTCTGTGTGTGAGTGTGTGTGTGAGTCTGTGTGTGTATGTCTATGTGTGTATGTCTGCGTGTGTGTATGTCCGTGTGTGTGTATCTGTGCGTGTCTGCGTGTGTGTGTGTGTCTGTGTGTGAGTCTGTGTGTATGTGTGTGTCTGTGTGTGTGCGCGTGTGTGTGTGTATCTGTGTGGGTGTGTGTATGTGTGTGTGTGTTTTGAACTGTCTCGGGGTGTGTATGTCTGCGTGTGAAGAAAATTAAGAATTTTAATTCAGACCTGAGGATACTTAAGTATACTTATAAATATATGGGTTAAACACTTTTTATTCCAGCCGTATAGGTCTCCTAGTTTAATATTTATGAACCATTAAATTTTTATAAGATTCAAACAAGGACCATAGGCTACCTAAGTACGTATCACGGTTTAACACAGATAATGAATTACAGCTAATAAATACATTTTTGATCCGTCCATACAACTCCCTTAGTTTAATAGCTATTGATCATTAAATATTTTACTCTAAGATAATAGTAAAAAATTAATCCTTAAATAGCTTGATTACAGTTATTTTCTAATGATACCTGAAAAGTCTTTCACTAAGCCTCTTAGTGCTATAAACTTATTCTGATTTTACCATATTTGTCTAAGTCTTTTAACTCATTAAGGATTAACCATTTAGGTTTTACCGATTCGAGGTCGGATATGAACTTCGGACTCCTAAATAGTTGTTCAGAGAATCTATCCACTGCTATCAATTTAATGTAATTTGTTCGAAGAGTCTAGCTGCCCTACTTCGGGAATAATGAAACATCAAAGTTTAAAACTTTGGCGAGACTCGAACTCCGGTCCCTAGAGATATCTTTCCGTAACTAATCAATAATACAGGACTATGTGAATCCTTGTTGATGCTAAAAGGGCATAAAGTTAGTAGTATACAATTGTATTTTCTATATCAATTTATGGCTTTTTAATTGGCTTAATTGATTTAAATTGGTCTTTCATGTAAGTCCGACCTAAGTAGCGTGTACGTTCTATATCAATTTATGGCTTTTTAATTGGTTCACTTGGTTCAATTGGTCTTTCATGTAAGTCCGACCTAAGTAGCGTGTACGTTCTGTATCAATTTATGGCTTTTTAATTGGTTCAATTGGTCTTTCGTGCAAGACCCGACCTAAATCCCTCCTCAAGGAAAGTACAGGCTAGGGGTGGGGGGAGGTAATCAAAATAATGTCTGCATTTCCAGTCAGCTATGAGACATGATTCACCCCTATAAAGTACACAGCGTTAATTCTAATCATATACATCAAATAAAAAAATACAAGTTACAATGTTTGTAGCGAACGAGTGAAAACCTTTTAAAAAATCAAAAGGTTTAATTTTCACCCTCCTACCGCGAGTTGTTGCTTTGAACGGGTCGATAACACGCTAGTGTTATCCGCTAAAATGCAACAGGAGGTTTCCGAAAGGTATCGTAGAATGGCTAGTATGCGATGTTCGCTAACTAAAGCATACCTCTTTATTACAATGAGAAATTTCGCAAATTAGAATCACAAGCGATGAAAAAATATTGGAATATATAGCTTTAAAGGTTAACAAGCGTCACTCTGTACTTAAATACCCTGATAAGAACGCTAAACCTTCTGTAAGCGGTATAGAAGAATAAGAAATTCTGTATACCAATTTTTGGAGCACAGACTATACAGCCCCGCATGTTATTGCCTGGAGGGGAGATCCCTACTCTGTCTCCCCTTCTGTATACAATTTAGCGGCTATTGTGTCCGAGCTTCGCCCTAGTGCTTTCTCCCCATGTCTTGTTAAAAGGTCCTGCGTACATTTCTCCGAAGCGTTCTAAAAACGTCGATATTTACCAAGAAAATAATTTTAATAACTAGAACTACAAATAAATATCGCTACCAAGAATTGATACTTCACATTCAATTGTATACTACTAACTTTATGCCCTTTTAGCATCAACAAGGATTCACATAGTCCTGTATTATTGATTAGTTACGGAAAGATATCTCTAGGGACCGGAGTTCGAGTCTCGCCAGAGTTTTAAACTTTGATGTTTCATTATTCCCGAAGTAGGGCAGCTAGACTCTTCGAACAAATTACATTAAATTGATAGCAGTGGATAGATTCTCTGAACAACTATTTAGGAGTCCGAAGTTCATATCCGACCTCGAATCGGTAAAGCCTAAATGGTTAATTCTTAATGAGTTAAAAGACTTAGACAAATATGGTAAAATCAGAATAAGTTTATAGCACTAAGAGGCTTAGTGAAAGACTTTTCAGGTATCATTAGAAAATAACTGTAATCAAGCTATTTAAGGATTAATTGTTTACTATTATCTTAGAGCAAAATATTTAATGATCAATAGCTATTAAACTAAGGGAGTTGTATGGACGGATCAAAAATGTATTTATTAGATGTAATTCATTATCTGTGTTAAACCGTGATACGTACTTAGGTAGCCTATGGTCCTTGTTCGAATCTTATAAAAATTTAATGGTTCATAAATATTAAACTAGGAGACATATACGGCTGGAATAAAAAGTGTTTAACCCATATATTTATAAGTATACTTAAGTATCCTCAGGTCTGAATTAAAATTCTTAATTTTCTTTTTTTTCTTTCTGTTTTTCTTCTTTCTCTCTTTCCTTCTTCCTTTCTACTTTATTCCTTTCTTCTTCTTGATCAGCACACACCCCTGCACACACGCACACACACACATACACAGACATAAACACACAGACTCATACACACACACACGCAGACACACACCCACGGACATACACACACACGCGCAGACATACACACCCCGAGACAGTTCAAAACACACACACATACACACACACCCACACAGATACACACACACGCGCACACACACAGACACACACATACACACAGACTCACACACAGATACACACACGCAGACACGCACAGATACACACACACGGACATACACACACACGCAGACATACACACATAGACATACACACACAGACTCACACACACACCGACACACACACACTCACACACAGACTCGCACACACATACAGACACACACACACAGACACGCACACCCCGAGACAGTTCAAAACACACACACACAGATACATACGCAGACATACACACACATAGACATACACACACAGACTCACACACACACCGACACACACACACTCACACACAGACTCGCACACACATACAGACACACACACACACAGACACGCACACCCCGAGACAGTTCAAAATACACACACACACAGATACATACGCAGACATACACAACACATTCGAGCACCTCTCCAAACACACGAACATGTTCGAACACCTACGGAAACGTCCGAAAACCTGTGTAACGTATTGAGATATAAGAGTTTAGACGCTTAATCATCGTTTTATTATTAAAATTCAGTATATAATTGATCTAAAAGGTTCGTGCTAGCTCTATAAATAGGGTGACCGCGGACACTGGACTTCATTGCGCTAATTAGTCTTGCGGTGTTAACATCGTGTTCTCGCCAAGAATAATCAGCTTTCTAAAGTGTTATCAAGGCAAAAAGGTTTACATTTCCCTTGAAGAAGGATTAATACGTTATTGCATCAAGAATAAAGATGAATAACTCAGCGTATAAGGATATTATTCCAAGCGCTACTGGATACGCTTGTAGTAAATGTAGAAAGGAATTCCTCCGAAGTTATGACAAGAGAAGACACGAGATGAGCTGCAAGAAGCTCTTCAAATGTAAACATTGTAATGTAACTTTTAATGATGGTTATAAGGGACAGCGGCACGAGGACGTATGTGAAATAAGCAGTCCTCAGAAGAAAAGCAGATTGGAGCCTACCAAACATCACATATTATCCACAATGGAGGACTGTGACATGAAAGAATACGAGACAGCGTTCGAAGGACGATTGAAATCGTATTTTATACGATGCGATTCATCTAAGGACTTGAATATGTACCTGCATGAGGCCAAACAACGAATAATCCAGGCAGTGCATAAAGAGCTTGGTATTCACAAGAGTGTGAAAATTAATCTGCTGGTTGAGTGCCGATTTGTAAACAGTATCGGAGAAACCTGTGACAAAACATTTAAAACACGGAATCAAGCTGCATTCTTAGAAACGGATCTGGACTCTATGCTGGAAACGAAAATGAAGAAGTTGGTTACTGAAATGGAGGATTCACAACTGAAGGGAAGCAGCTGGGCTCTGCTTGCTGTGGAAGGGGTGCGCCTTCGTATTAACAAGTACAACCCCTTACGAGGCAGTAGCTACATACCCCTACCTCCATCTGTTGGAGCTAAAGAAGCTTGCATTAACGTCCAAAACTATAAGGATGAGCAATGTTTTATATATTCTGTATTGGCCAAATTCGTCAGCACCAAGCCTCAACGCGTCAGTAAATACAAACAGCTTCAAGATAAGTACGACTTCAGCTGCGTTTCCTATCCTACTCCACTTTCTCAAATACCTAAATTTGAGAAGCTTAATAGGATGTCTATCAACGTTTTCGGTCTGGATGAGAAGCATGAAGTGTATCCGATAAAGGTTGCTGACACTGAGCTACCTGACCACCGCGACCTCCTACTATTGAGTGATAGTAGTGGAAAACATCACTATGTATATATCAAGAATTTTGAGAAGCTCGTTCGACGTCAGAAAACTAAGCATGATGGAGTGATATATACCTGTAAGCGGTGCTTTACACATTTTGACAATCGATATGGACGAAGTGGTCTGGAAAAACTGCAAGAACATGCATCCATCTGTAATCAGCATGGTGTTGCAAGGGTAGTTATGCCTACAAAGGAAAAATCAATTGTACAGTTTAAAAATTTTGAAAGGATGTTGAAACTACCTTACGTCATCTACGCAGACTTTGAAAGCATTCTCACTCCATGTCATACATGCATACCCAGTCCTGAAACTTCTTATACAACTCCTTATCAAGAGAATACAGCAATGAGCTTCTGTGTTTACGTTAAACCATCAACCAGCGTTGAACATCTGGAAACTGGTCTTCCTAAGCATCCCTATGTATATCGTGGTGTTGATGCTGCTCAGAAGTTTATGGAATACCTGTCATTCCTTGCAAAGGAGATTAATAATATATACAAATCTGTCATGCCCCTGAAACTTACAGATCAACAGCAAAAGGATTTTGAGTCTTCTATAGTATGCTACTTGTGTGGAAAAACCTTTACTGAAGAGAACTATAAAGTACGCGACCATGATCACATCAGTGGTGAATATCGGGGAAGTCTGCATAATGAATGCAATTTAGCCTGCAAAACACCTAAATATATCCCTGTCTTCATGCACAACCTCAGTGGATATGACTCACACTTCATTGTTAAGGAGCTGGGATGTACAAGTGAGCGGGTGGAAGTAATTCCTAGCTCTGAAGAAAGCTATATATCATTCTCCAAGTATGTCGGAGATATAAAGCTCCGTTTTGTAGATAGTTTTCGGTTCCTGAGTACAAGCTTGGATAAGCTGGTAAAAAATCTAACATCGTACCCTGAAACATTGAAGTACTTCGGAGAAGACAAGATGAAGTTGATGACACGTAAGGGTGTATTTCCCTATGATTACGTCACTTCATGGGACGTCTTGAACGAGACCTGCCTGCCTCCTAAGAACTACTTCTACAATAAACTGAATGAAGAAGAAATTAGTGATGCTGACTACGAACATGCTAGAAATGTATGGAGACTGTTCAATGTGAGAAACCTGGGTGAATACAGTGACCTCTACTTAATATCTGATGTTCTTCTTCTAGCTGATGTCTTTGAGACATTCAGAGAGCAAACTCTCAAAACGCACAAAGTTGATCCAGCACATTATTTTACCTCTCCAGGACTTACATGGGACGCCATGTTACTGTATACTGGAATCGAACTGGAACTGTTACAGGATTATGACCAACTACTCATGGTGGAATCCGGCATAAGAGGAGGTTTATGCCAAGTGTCCCATCGGTATGCAGAGGCTAATAACACTTACATGGAAAAGTTTGATCCGTCGAGACCAACCCAATTCATCACATATGAGGACGCTAATAACCAATATGGGTGGGCAATGTGTCACGCCCTTCCTTTTGGTGGATTTCAGTGGGTTTCACCTGAAGAAATAAACTTACAAAGACTAGAAGAAGATGATCCTCATGGATACATATTAGAAGTTGACATCGAGTATCCTGCTTAACTCCATGATCTGCATAATGATTTACCATTCCTGCCTGAGTGTCTGAAACCAAAGGACTCGACTACAAAGAAGTTAATTCCTCACCTTGGATCACGAAAGAAGTATGTAGTGCATTACATGACTTTGAAGCAAGCTCTTAGTCATGGACTACAACTAACAAAAATCCATCGTGTGCTGCAATTCCGACAGTCACAGTGGTTAAAACCGTATGTGGAATTTAACAACAGACTACGACAAAAGGCTGCAAATGATTTTGAGAAGGATCTCTACAAACTGTTCAACAATGCTATGTTTGGAAAAACAATGGAGAACCTTCGTAATCGTGTGGATATACGGTTGGTGACAAACGAGAAGACTCTGGAAAAGTTAATTGCAAAGCCTACGTTTATCGATCGAACAATATATGCCCCCAATCTAGCTGCTGTGCATATGGCCTCCCGACAGATCGTGTTCAACAAGCCTATATACATTGGAATGAGTGTGTTGGACATCTCCAAGACATTAATGTACCACTATCATTATGATGTGTTGTTACCGCATTATGGAGATGAAAACCTGAAGCTGATGTATATGGACACTGATTCATTCATCCATCAAGTTACAACTGAAGATGTGTACCAGGACAAGCTACGTTTTCTTGAGGATCTCGATACAGCTGATTATCCTACAAACCATATATGCTATTCAGCACTAAACAAGAAAGTGCTTGGAAAATTTAAAGATGAGGCTAATGGTAAAATCATCCAACGCTTTGTCGGACTGCGACCTAAGATGTATGCGCTAGATATCCACGGCTCAATCATAAAAAAGATTAAAGGTATAAAACGTGGCGCTATTAAGCAGCACATCACATTCGATAGTTATACAGACTGTCTTAAAGCCAGAGAAATAATAAGGACGCCCATGAATCTGATCCTGTCACGAAAGCATACTGTTACCACAGTGCAAGTGAATAAAATTGCATTGACTCCATACGACGATAAAAGAGTTGTTGCTGAGGATGGAATAACGACATATGCATATGGTCATTACAGCATTACAAGCAGTGGCTAAGAGAATGTAATCCTTAGATGATAATTTTCTCGTGAGTCTACAACTTTAAAAAGTGGAAGTTTGCCTTGTACTGTGTATACATCTAGCAGACACCTAAGAATAAAGTAAAAAATAAGAATGTGGAAGGGAGGTGGTAACCCTGCCATTAGGAGCAAATCCTAGTGCTAGTCTCAAGCCTAGATAAAAGGGGAGAGGCACCTACCCTTACAATCCTTATCTAATAAAGCCTCAATTAACTGGTAAAGACGATACACCTAGACAACAATTAACATACAAAAAAAAACAGAAAAGCTGAATAAAAACAATAATATCACTAACAGAGCCTAAGGTCGAGTTAGAAAAGGCATCTCTACATACTTTCATACATGGTAGCATTAGAATATTGAGAAGACCATAAAAGGATCCGATATGACTGTAAAAACGTTAGAAATGGTTATAGATCATAAGATCTGTGTAATACAAGAGAAAAACTCTATAAACAAGAGAGAATGCCTGAAAACCATTTCCCAAAAGCCCTCATAAAAACACACTACCACTACATTTACCAAAAGCCAATAAACAGTCACTACACTTATCCAAAAGCCGATAAAACAGCCACTACGCTTTCCAAAAGCCGATAAAACAGCCACTACGCTTTCCAAAAGCCGATAAAACAGCCGCTACACTTATCCAAAAGCCGACAAACAACCACTACACTTATCCAAAAGCCCCTTCAGGAACTCTTAATGGTCTGTGCCTATGCCACATCCATAACCTAAAATACCTTTAAAGAGCCACAAACACTCCTAGCACGAGCTTTGAAAACGTCTTGAAAATTGTCAAAATACCTTAAAAGCATCATAAAACACCTCGAAATATTCTGAAACCTATATGAATACCCTGAATCTACCTGCTCCAGTTCCCAAAATGCTGCTGAAACATCTAAAATTCCCCTGCCTCATACCAGAATGTCCTGAAAGCCTTGTTCATATCAAAAAAATATCTGTACCTGTGCCTAAAATGTCTCTAAATGAACCCTAAAATGCTCCACAATTCCTAGTACACTGGCTAAAATGCTTACACCAATACCCTAAAACACGTATCTGTATCTATGTCTAAAAATATTTTAAATCCAGTAAGAGGATGTTAAATGTCTGTTCCACTGCATTAAAACAGCATCAGCATACCTGTAAAGTTAGATAAACCTGTGCCTAAAAAGCTTCAAGTGTGTTCTAAAATACTTATATTCTACCCTTCAAGTCCTGTCTAGTCTAGCACCTCCCCTCGTATTCTCTATCTCTCCTGTATGTAAGTCCATATTCCCCCTCCTTCAGTACCTGTCTAGCCTTATCATCTACGCCCTATCTTTCGTATATAATCGTATACTCTACTCAACCTCTGTATAGCCTAGCACCTCTCCTCCTGCTCCTGTACCTCTCATACATATAAATGCATACTCTACTCTCAGCCTCTGTCTAGCCTAGCACCTCTCCACGTATTCCCTATCTGTCTCATATAAAGCGCATTCCCCTCCTGTCCCCTGTCTAGCTCTAGCTGTATCTCTCCTTGGTTTCCTATCTAACCTATATAAACTTACCTCTAACACCTGTCTATCCTAGCATCTACCCTCGTTTTCCCTATCTCCCTCTCCATATAAACTCATTTTCCTCTATGAAGACTCTCTCAACCTAGCATCTTCCATCGTTTTCCCTATCCTTTCCCTTATAAAGCATATATTCAGACCTTTCAAACCCTGTCTAGTCGACATCTAACCTCATATTCCCTATCTCCCCCATATAAACGCATTTTTCCTCCTTGGATACCCTCCTAGCCTAGCATCTACCCTCGTTTTCCCTATCCTTTCCCATATAAACGCAAAAAAGTGGCCTCGGGCTGTCCTATATATTCTACTTATATATATATATATATATATATATATATATATATATATATATATATATATATATATATATATATATGAAATAATTTTAGAATCCTTCAGAGCATGTGGAAGTATGGAACAGCGCGTTAATTTTGCTGTGCTTAAGAAAAAAGTAAACGCTGTTTTAACCCAAAACAGAGGAAAATAATGTTAAAAATGAAAGCTTAATCCTTTATGTATACCCGAAGTGTTAAATCTTTGCCAAAAACCAATCCACATTTCTAAAGAAGAAAATTTTTCCGGAATGGCAAGTTATCAAAAACTTGATTATATTTGATTTTCAGAAAGTCATTTCATTTCTCAGTAACATTGGATGATTAAATCTAATTATTGTAAACCAAATTATTACTGTAGTTGGATAATACAACACACTGGTTCAAATGACAGAAATTTTAGAAAAACGTTGAGAAATCAAACTAGAAGCATACACAGGTTTTATAAACTTAAAAAAATAATTTTATTTAATATTGATATAATGAAGGGGTGTTACGGACAGTAATGGCACTAAACTATTAAAAACCTATATACAGATAGCCTAATGGCAAAAAACACAAAAACAGATAGAAGAAATTAAAGTAAATTGAGGTATATGGCAACGAGGAATCCAGTCCCCAATTCCTTTTAATGTTTGTTTAGATAGCCTCGTTACATAAAAATATGGAAGGAGGAGAATAACATAGGCATGTACTTATGCAACAAGTATCATGCGGACCAAATTATATTAATGTAGGATAGTGAAGGAAATCTCAGCGATTAACAAAGGAAAATAGTAATCGGTGTTAAATGTCCACACATGAAACAAATGGTAATGGTTCACCATGTAAAGTATTCATTGCAGTGCAGTACTGTATTAAAGGAAAGGTTTTCCATGTCAACCGTGTATCCTGCGATGTCATTGTAGATTCGGATAATAATACAGAGAATAAATAAATACATACTTAACAGCAAATGTATAAAATAATCGCAAGATTATTACAGAATAAAAAAATGCTTAAGAGACAAAAATTGAGTTCCGAAAAGCTGTCCCAGAGCTGATGTTGAATAGTGAACCTTTCATGCTAAAATCAAGACAGCTGGGATGTTTGAGAAAGGCTATAGGAAAAATAGAGAATGTAAAAATGAAATCATTCTAGTGTAAAATACATTAGGGATAAATGAAAGGATTGAAGAGAATAAACCATTTTATAAATCACATGATTAAAGAATGAATACTGCATCTTGTATCATTATAAATCTGAAGGTAAAGGAAAAGGGGAGAATATATTTTGAGACAAACATGCTATTAGCCTGATCAATGGAATGCAGAGAACGAAAAGGAAGAATATTTGCAAGGGGATAGTGTGGATATTCTAAAACGAATTTGACCCACTACCTTCTACTTCTTCTTCTAGTCCATGGATTGGGCTCTCTTGATTGTTCTGTCAACACTAAACATTTCATTCTTCTTATTAATATTTTCCCTTGATGATAACTGAGAGCCAACTTTGGGATCTGGCATAACTCATTCTATCAATGTGTTGATATAAATTTTGATATAAATTCTACCTGTATTTCTTTATTTTAACTTGTATTACGTGTATACCCACTTTTCTCATATTATAGTATCATTCCGTATACGTTCAAATCTTGTTTCCTTAACTCCCATCAGAAACGTCATCCCACCTGTGTGTGTTCGTGTGTATATAATATATATATATATATATATATATATATATAAAATCTTCATTCTGTCATTCTTTAGCATTAGTTTTGGTTTCTTTCTAAAGTTGTAAATGTTCTACGGATTGTACTTAATGAATGAATATTAATTTTTCAATACAACATTCATTACTAAGCGTTCAGTAATAACCTAGAAGTCTGCAATGAGTAATTTGTTCAAGAATTGTTTTATTTATAGAAATATTCAAAACATACACTTGTCTAAATGATCAGTGATTACGGCGATTACTAGTAGATTATGATTAAAATGCACAATCCTATAGGTATTTGTTTTAAATAAGTTCTTGAGTGTGCATTTTTGCCACTCATTCATTAATTCATTTCAAAAGTATCCTGGTCTTACTCCTTGATTAATGCACATTGGGTCTATGGCGTCGACCGTATAAACGGTAACGCTTGAGATGTATTTCTGTATACTGCGGCAGAACGCTGGCTCTGCCACCAGATGTGTCGGAACTTCACTTTGCCAAACCGGCATCTGTACCAGATGCGACGACGCCATTGGTACTACCACTAGATGAGACGAAGAAGTGGTGTAGCTCAGTTTTCCAGGTGAGAGGGCTAAACTTTGCAAAGGGGAAGGAGGGAGGAATAGTGGTAAAGGCAGGCAAATTCGTCACTTGTAACTCTGGATCGAAATTTAGTTTAACTACATTTCTGCTATACACTGCAACAAATATGTCGGCAAGGTTTATTTAGCTAAAATACTACTACATTCCTCTGCACTGCTACGAACATGTCTGTCAAATATAAGGCTGCAGGAGACAGTCAGGATTATCTGGAGTGCGATTAAGTTTCGGCATTCCATGTTTCGACGTTCTTGCGGCGTAGCTGAAGCAAATTAAAAAACTGAATGTCGCAGATTTCTGTTAGCATGTGTCTAGCTGAGAGAGCACCATAAAAAACTCTAAATTTAAACACTCTCAGGCAATGCTGATCTTGTGCTTCATGTATCACTGACGTAAGTGGGCTCAGCATGATATAATTCTCCCACATATTCGAAAACTTTTCCTTAAGATCACGGATACTTCCCTGCTTACATGAGCATCGGGAAATGACTAGTCAGAATTTCTAAAGCCAATTTCATTGCTCCTCTTAAACAAATTTTGTTCTGAATACCCTATCCTTATAAAATTATGTTTATCACAATCTTATAAAATAGATATATAACCATCACAATACTTCGAGAATTCTATTAGACGTTGTGGGTATGTATTTCTTCTGTCTCAAAATATCATACATTATTCTGGGATCTAATACCTAATTCGCTCTGCGTTCATTTTTAAAGCAAATGAGCCATACAACCCATAAAACCTTAATATGAAACTCGCAGATCTAAATTTCTCCATATTTGAAGAAAATAGACGAAAAATGGTTTCTGTTGCTGGAAAAAAACGTTTAAAAACTCCACTTCTGAAAACCGCGGTGAAACTTCGTTATATAAATCCACTTATGATAAGGAAATCTTAAGTATGGCACCTCCTTGAAGTAAATGGAAACGCTAGTACATAGAATGCGCAATATGTATCACCACTGTTCTTCACGAACATGTGCACTTACTAGTTCATAAAGGGATTTTTAGTTAATCGTGATAAAACATTACGCACATCGTGTGTCTACAGAGGAAAAACACGAGAGAAAGAAATACTTCTACTGTGATGCTTTTCGGAGTATTTTGATGGCATATAAGCTACTTCTACCCTACATCAATCAATTTGTATTTTTCTGCATACTCTAATTTTTGTAGCCTTCTTGCAGTTCTGATGACTAACAATTATGCTTACGGTATTAGAAGGACGTGTGAGGTCATAATGAAGTAAAAATTCCCCATGCTTCAGAGAATGTTTCTAGATACACCAGCTGATTGTAGAGCATCTTCAATGCGAGTCGAGTATTAGTTGATGGTTTTTCAGGCTGGTTGATTACGCAACTTCGATTGTGCCTATCTTCAGCATAAAATATGTATCTACATTTATTATTTATTTACTAATGCGAGGTAAAATGGACTGTACTTAAAATAAAAAATACTCACTTAAATATGATTAAATTGTGTTATAAAGGTAAAGGTACATATCACGGAGGAACCCCCGGAACCGGGGCAGAGCACCGCGCGCAGGCCAATCGGTCCATTGTGCTTCCAACGTGACCCCTGGGAGGGAGGGATGAGAGAAGAGACGACCAGATCCGGATGCCGATGGGGGTAAGCATGGACGGGCCCCTAACGTTTCCAGATAGAACGCATTCGACAAGTATGATCCCTGCCCACAAGCCACCAACCTCGGATCCCCAGGAGCGGTGCCCACGCTGAGGAGAGACGCCACGGAAGAAACCTTTACAGAGCGCAAGCCACCCCCCAGCCGCATCCCGCCTAACACCGTCGCCTGGTTCTACAATCCTGAAATAGATGACAAGGAATATGACTGGTACAGAAAATGAGAGGAAGGAGAGAAACGGTAGAAGTTGAACCACCTTAGCATTCGCCTGGCAACCCGGAGAAACCAGGAATAACCCATGGGCCAGAGTGGGTGGTCACCGGGGATCGATTCCAGCACCTCCCGAATCCGGGCCACAGACGAAACCTCCTGAGACATCCCGCTCGTTTAGATTATGTTATACTTGTTACATTTACAATTAATAATAGCGTGTGGAAGTACAGTGATAAACATGTTAATACTCAGTTACTGCCAATCAATTCAGCAGAGACTGGAATATTTACAGACCATAGGAAAATCTGGACGGAAAAGGTGTTAAATTCTGTCAGGTCAGTGGACACATGCAACATGTGCAACTGCACAGGGTGGCAAAAGTTTGGGGGTTGCAACATGTTGCCGCCCAAAAATTATTTTTAAGTGTAATTTTAATATGCGTTGCGTTGGCGTTCAGGCATTCAATAATTTATTGGCAAAGCTGACAAATATTTCCACCTGGCATTAAACTCGTATTTCACTATTACCCCACCTGTATAACGTCTTCCGTGTACGAACGCATTAATCTCGTAGGCTACGATGCGAGCTAACTGACTACGTAATCGCGTACCCTACGATATCTAGCGTAGGCGTATTCTTCAATTCTTCATCCATTCCTGTTATGTTGACGTCGTACACAACACAAGTGGCTTGGTCGGTTCATCGTTCCACGTGGTTCTCAACTTAAAATTAAGGTATGTAATTCGAGTACTAACTGGTCACAGTGAAGTTGGCTCTGTATTTGATATAATCAAAGTACGTTCAGTTTCCAATGCTCTAGATCGCAAATTTGTTTTCAGTTCTCGGTAGCTGTATGGATGGACGATCTAGGTTAAGCATAGTTAAGGATATTGAAAGAAAGTTGAAGAAAAAAGATAGAGGGATAGTAAACTTTTACAGAAAATCCTCGACTGGACTCGTATTTTAGTAGTAAAAGTGAGTCGTCTAACTCTAAACATTCAGGTAAAGTTGACGCTCAAAACAGTAACAATCAACAGCGTAGCTCTGAAATTCAGGCCAAATTAGAGTTCTAAACGGTAAACAGAATGCAGACGTTCCAACTTTCCGAGTTCCGGAAGGATGTCAAGAATCTACACTGTCTAAAGTAGAGAACTTTTCTGTTCCCATTAATGGCCCATTTTATAAGGAAAACACTGACCACACACTGGATTATTTGATTAAAAATGGTATTAATACAAACAAAAATACTGATTTTTCTATGTCCCCACGACGATACGCAGAAAGAATATGTTTCAGAAGGTTTTGATGAATGGGGAAATTATCAATCGTGAATATATTGTACATTCTCCTAGCCAATGATCTAGATTCTGTGCATGCTGTAAATTATGCGTGATGCATCTCAATTTGCAACATTTGGTTTCAGTGATTGAGCCATGCTGGAACACGAGTAGCTGAACATGAAAAGTTGTACCTCTTACAGAGACTGCTTGTTAAAGTTGAAAAAAGAGGAAGTGGGAAGAATAGAATTGACGAACGGTTGCTCATCCAGCATGAACATGAAGTTACGTATTGGAGAAATGTGCTAAAACAGTTGTTTCTCTTCTAGGGATCTAGCATTTCGTGGAGACAAAGAGGTGTTTGGCTGTGTAAAAATGGAAATTTCATTATGTATCTGGAATTAATTCCAGAATATGGTTCTGTTTTGGCTGATCATATAGCAAGGTTTGGTAACCCCGGAAAAGGATTTATTTCATACCTGTCACCAGCAACTTATGAAAGTTTAATACGTCTTATGGGGAGGTCAGTGGCCAAAAAATAGATAATGAAGCTATTTATTCCAACTATGTTTCACTCATAGTAGATTCTATACCAGAAGTACCTCATACTGACCAATTAAGTATAAGCATGGATACGTAACTGAAGATAGGCTCTCAGTTGAAAGGTTTCTGTGTTTTATAAAAAATGCACGCCACACTGGAGAGAAGCTTTCTGAAGCACTTTTGAATTCTTTAGAACTACATGGACTACCGTATGGAACATGTTTGAAGCATTTTTTGATTCTGCGAGAATAACACTGAAATCAATGTCAACAGCTCGATGGTGTGCACGTGAGGTTGCTTGTAGCAGTTTGAATGCAAATTGGAAAGCAATTTTTACTGCATTAAGAACAATTTCAGAAAATGAGGATAGTAGATTTAGATGTGAAGCTGAAGGTTTTCTTAGAAAGTTAATAGTATTGAGATAGCTTTCATGACATCAGTATGGAGTTGTATTCTGCAACAGTTTGGCAATGCAATGAAATTGAAATTGACTTTTGCTTATGGACGCTCTTTAACTAGTGTGGTCCTTAGCGTCCCATTCTATATTGGACATGAAAGACCGATAATTTTACTCAGAGGCCTCTTTATCAGACTTGAGGTTCTTTTACGTGCCGTAAATCTACGACACGGGACCATCGGCTTTACTTCCCTTCCGAAGGAATTCATGTTAAGGATTTTTACGCCCGAAAAAAATTTATCGGCCTCCGCCGGGTTTGAACCCGCGACCTTGGGAACTAGAGGCTAGCATGGTAACCACTACACCACGGAGGACAACAATTGCAATGAAAAAGCTCAAGTCGAGAATACAGACATTTATACTTCTGTTGAAATGTATGGCTCTCTTACAATGTTTTTAACTGAGCTTCGGACACTTCTTTTTTTCAATTCACAAGGATTCAACTGAAAATAAACTTTCAGGAGAACATGAATTCTGAAAGAGCTCTGCCTCCTTCAGCTTTTGAGAATGAAAAAGGAGCGTCAAATTAAATGCAAGAGATATTTTGATGAATCTTCTGACTCAGAAGAAGAACCTATATGTCCTGAAGAAACAGGATCCGATTGTGTTGATATCTGGAGAAGAATGAAAATGTCATATTCTAGGACTATACAAACTCTTCAGCATGAGTTGTAGAAGAAAGTTAATGTCTAAAAGAATATAACTTAAGATTCTCACTTCTCTCAAATATCACAGAACTAGAAGCTATTCAAATTTATGATGCTGCAGAGAAACCAATTATAAACCTGACATAGAAAACAACTTTGGTGAAGAATGTATACGTTTTAAGATCTATCTGTTGACTATTAACAAAGAAGATGGGACAAGTTGTCCTCTCTTCCATTTCTCTGTAGAATGTTGGTTTTAAAAAGTTGATGATGTCTATCCAAATGTGTACACAGCACTCAAGATTTATAACTGTACTCCAGCAACAAACGTTTCTGCTGAAAGATCCTTTTCGGTTTTAAAACGGATTAAGAAACACTTACGGACAGCAGAGAATCAAGAACGACTAGTCAGTCTTGGAGTACTAGTTCTACAGACATGACAGTCAGCCTGGATTTTGAGGAAGTGATAAATGAATTCGCAAATACAAAATTGAGATGGAAGTCATTTCTACAATTTCGCTAACTTTTACAAAAGTTCAATTCCATGGTATTGGATTATGTATTTCGAACCGACTAAACTTCACATTTATGGGAAGTAATTTTTGTATAGGATATTAAACTGTAGTGATTTTCTTTGTATTTTACCACATAATATGTACAAATTTTATCTTTCTCTGGTAATATTTTCAGTAAAATGGGTTATTGACCTTTAGTAGTTTGTTTTATAATTTTTGAATGTTTTACTTGCACATCTGGTTTGTGTTACATGTTATTTAAATACTTCAATAAAGTTTAAAATTGAAGTTAATGATTCCACAGCTTTATTGTTGGTATTCCGTAAACGAATAACAATGCTGAAGTTTAGGAAGTGGACGTAAAATTAATTACTCTACAGAGGAATCACTCACCCTAAATACGGTCTTGAATCCAGCTATGAGCTGTTTACTGTAGAAAATAATTTTCAAAGTGGATATGAAGTTGTGACAAATAATCCACCATAAGAAAAAGATTTGATATCTTCGTTTAATTTCAATTACCTAATAATGTGTATGAAAATATCTAGCACAGTGTTGAATCTCAAGAGCTGCTTTCAAAGTGAAAGTTTTGCACAAATGCTTACCTTTGTGTGATAGTTATGTATCATCTATTCCTTTGTAGAAATGCATTCCGAACATTTGGCTTCTGGAAAATATTAGAAACGTATGTCAGCTTCTGAAAAATATAGTTTTAATGATTCTATGGCATATACATCACATTGTATGAGTGCAACTTCTAGTTTGAAAAACAGGAAGAGAGTACTACAGCGCAATGTGGGTTGCATTGGTATAGAAGTGTCCTCATCTTCTCATCTCCCAGACCAACCCAAGTTATGAATAACGTTTATTTTGAATACAAAAATGTTGATAATCTCATTTAAACGAGGAAGTTCTTGTATCTCCCCTGGAAAACTTCGGCATTTCCTCTTTGGGTTAGGTACTTGATATTTCAAATCTATTATTTCAGCTAGAAACTTTCAACCAGGTAATCGCGGTAATGGCTTTTTTTTTTGGTAACTGCTACCGTTGACAACAGCGCAACAAATTTTCCAAGAACATTTTTCCAGTGTGTTGCGTATGGCATCTGTCTCTTTTTTCTCGTCAGCTCTCTCCTAGGATAACCTCAGAGTACATACACTACAATCACTGCAATGATTTGTGCCAGAGGAGTACCCTGGAACGGAGTGGAATAATTATGGTACTCATGATTAACAAATGTCTCCATTTATAATTTGACACGTCTTCCTTTATCTAACCGCAGACATGATAGAAGCTACGTCAAGGGAAGGTTCGACGCATTCTTCATGTAGAAGATTTTTTTAATGTGAGGCGATTATACTACAAACAGCTGCAACGAGAAATTTATATTTAAATTCACTGTAATTAATGCATTTCAGTGTTAAACCTGGTGATAAATAAGAAACTGCTGTTCTTTGTTATATACAATCGTTTCTCCTTGAATCCATGGATTGCTGTAAATCTTAGACTGTTGAAAGTCAACCATTGGGAAGTATTTCTTCAAACCTAAATTTGTAATTGATGTAATGATAAGTTTAATATAGCTATGTTGTACAAAAACTCTTGTTTCCCTCCATTTTAACCAAGTTGAAATCTCTGTCTGATGGAAGATAAAATTGATGTGCTATTGAGAACTCGGTGAAAACAAAGGAAAGTCTCCAATCGCAGAATTTGTTGTACATGCACTCAGCATAGTTCCTCAAATATTTTACAATATGACTTTGAATTGTCCTTAACTTCTAGGATCCACAGCTGTTCCTGTGACGACAACCTTTCCCAGGGACGAACCACCTCTGAATTTCCGTTGAATGTAACAGTGTCACCTGACACTTCATCACCAGGTACTTTCATCCGTGACTAATGAATCTAAGAAGAATGGATCAACAATATTAACACTCTATTACTTTTGGAGAATCTTGAAATTTGTCGATGATCCATTTGGGGTATATGTTTGGCCGATGATGCATACTGTGTTTGTTGACCTCTCCACAAATTAATTTGCTTCGTTGGAAAATCTCACTGTCTCTAAGAAAAGCAAATGAAGCATAAGTTGGCGCAAGAAGAATTCGCATCCCAACTCTGCGGTTAGGGCAGTCTTCAATTAGGTGAATAGAAATTGTAACTTGTAGGGATGGGTTCGTTCATTCTTCAACGTTTTCTCCTAAGAATCTTTACTTAGATGCTTGTGTGGCTCACTAGTTCTGTTACTAGCACACACTGCTATGGTGTATGTTTATATAACAACAATCTGCCAGTAGGCCGTTGAATCGATTCCTGTTTCACAAAATGCGTTCAGAACAATTTAACTGTACTATTTTTGGCCTTCCTGGAAGCTTCCTATTGAGCTCAGCTGGACATACTTGTCGAAAGAACAATCTTCCCTCGTTCACGTTTACTCAGTGCCATTATTAGCCAACATAAAGGTTCAAGGGAAATACAAGAAATATCAATGCATATATGCGTTATAGCAATGTAAAGTGGCTTCTATTTGATAAATACACAGTAAACAAACAAAATAGCGAATTCTTCTATGTCCCTAAACATCATACAGTTTGTACTTACCATATGCACAGGTTGGAACTTCATTATTGGCAACTATTTGTGTATTACTATGATAAAAATGCACTTTTTTGAAATTACTACAGTCCTTCAGTGTAACTACCAGTGTTATCAATAATCTGTTGCCGGCGATTTGGAAGTCGCAGGATCCCTTTTGCAGCGACTGTTATGTTGATGTTCCTGATGGAGCAATCTAATGACTGCAGAATTTCGGGAGCACCCATGAATCGACTTCCACGAAGTGGTTCCTTCATCTTCGGGATTAGATCATAAACACAGGGGTTTAGATCCGGTGAATATGTTGAAAGGAAAGCACTTCTCAACCCCAACGACGGTACAGATCTGTTACAGTAGTGCCCGTGCGTCCAAGCATTGTGCTGCAAAATATTGGAGGATTCTGCAAAACGTGTCGCCGCATTCTTCGCAACGCTGGTCTGAGAAGATATTCCAAAAATGACAGAAATATCTGTAGTAACATTCTGTCCTTGCATTACGGTATATGTTAGGATAACACCATCACAATTTTACACAAGTGGCACCATAACTTTCACACTTGTGGGGGTTCTTCGGGCTTTGTTTTGCACGGTGACCAGTAATGACGCCACTCGTTGTATTGTTGAGGTTCGTACCATTTGGCCTATGTCTCATCAGACGCAATTATAAGGCGTAAGAAAGCGTCTCCATCACGCCATAATCTCCAAATGAGTTTGGGCGACATGGTATCGTGTCCATCGTTGCGCTTCCGTCAAATCTTAGGAAACCAAATGCAATGCAATTTTCCTCATTCGCATGCGATTCTTTAGAATGTGCAGCACAGTCGTATGCGATAGTCCTATCTCTTACCGTAACTCGCGTATGGTTTGATGTTGATCGGTGTCTAAGAGCGCGGCAAGTCTGCACTTGCTCTTCACCTACCTTGTGACACGGCCGAGCCATGTCTGTTACGCTTTCAGGTCCCCGTTTGAAAGCCCTAGCTGTGTATGGTAACGCAACTTTCCCACTTTCCTCAACAAGACTAGCATGGCATTATATTGCGGTACGACCACGAGCACATTCAATTTTCAACAACTTCGCTGTTCCTGTTTTGTGAACATGACGAAAACAGCGCATGCACTTTGAATTGGAAGGGACGATCCATTTATTGGGAGGTGGGTAAGACACAGCCAAACACATGATAAACGTGAGATTAATTATCGTTTCGCTTCCACAACAGTGTTGCCACTATTAAACTTCTACTCCACGTGATAGTACTCGGTGCTATTCTATAAGCACACAAGATGAATAAATATTGCATTTTCCATGTTGCAATGTGGGTCTAAGTGCGTAGATCATGACACGAATCACAACTCAATTTGTGGATATATGATGCTTCTCAATAATGTGATGAAAGGTTTATAGTTTAGGGCATGAACCCACCAGAGAATACATAGAAGGGAGCAACTTTCAGCACAGGCTACCATACTAAAACAGCCACAGCACCGGCACTTAGAATTCCGTTGTCATTAATTTCATGCACATCAAATAGTAATAGGTATTGTACAATAGTGAATGCACCTAAAGAAGCAAAAAATTGCTAGATTTACTACAATGCTATCACGTAACAATATGTAAACATCTCGAAAGTTAACTGCAAAAGTAGCAGTGTGTTTTTATTCCCTCAACGTTCGCACAACATTTTAATTCACACTCTGAAGTCATATGTAGGTTCTTTGGTATAGAAGAGCCAGTAGGTGTGAGACCGATGTCCTTAGTTACGTAGTGGTCTTACATTTACTTAAATAACTGCTGATAGATGAACTTTGTTGAGTATTCGCCTTCCTGCTGCTTCTATTTTATTTGTATTTGTTTTCATCCGGGTCATAGCACACTGAAATATCCATTTCGGCAATTATCTTGCCAGAGAAACTTCAAAAAATCCCCAGTCAGATTGGGCCGTTCGCAGAATTTGAAGCCGAAACCTCTCGAATGCGAACTATAGTCACTACCAGCTATGATATCTTAAATAATTTGCATTAAATAACAACAGAGTTGGAAAGCGTGTAATATCATATCTTACTTAGGTGCATAGTACTGGAAAGCAATTTTCATATTTCATAATCAAGTCTTAGAAGTTTAGTGAAACAATATTGCTTACATAAACATTTATATTAAACTCTCATGTACACAAAAAGGAAGGCTTTCTATGCCTGCAGTGATACCTGCACATTACTCTCGCAATTCAATGTCAAAGTGACCCAAACATTTAAAACTGAAATCCCGAACAAAGACGATACCTTCTCCTGCTGAGTTACTTGTGCTATGCTTTGAAAATTTTTAGCTGAGTACATTGTAGAGATAGAGATATTTTATACGTATAAATATTATGGCAGAAGTAAGACCAAATGCATTTAAAATACCTTAAAGATTGCATATAATTATATGTATGTTTTAATACACAAATTAGGTTCCGTCTTGAGCGTTTTAAAGCTTTATTGCACCACAGGAAGCACTCCATCCCGAGATTTTATACATTATTATTTTTCGCGATGTCTTATATCTTGTGCAGATTTTTGTCACTGTTACTTTCATTAGTTTGCACTGAAGTCGGCACCTACCTTACCTCTCCTGAACTCTAAATTCTCTACATAAATGCGTTTACAACTATCTGTACTTTGTGCTTCATGTAGGTATTTATGGTTAAATTTCCTTTCCTTGATCAGAACATTTTCTGCAAAATCATAGTTTGATCAAATCTCCATATTTTATATAATCGTTTGTAATTTTAAAATTTCATTGTATCCCTTTATCCTTCTGTGAAAGGTTGTATATCAAGTGCTACATTACAGTTATAGGTGAAGAAAGCATTTTCAGATTTGGAGCTTACTTTTATAAATTTAACATTTTTTTTAAAATCCTAAAACTGCCGTTCTCCGTGGTCATGACCGTTAGGGCATTAGCTTTGATGGGAGTTTTGTGGGGGATTGACTATTTAGGGTGGCGGGTTTTTGTCCCTATAAATGTGTGTATTTTTTAAACAGATATATATAAAACTAAGATCATAACAGAAACAGAAATACAAGGAACATGGGTTCTGATTTACTGTATTCCTCTCATTTTCAAAATTTCCTTAGCTTTTATGTACATCCCTGTATATCAAGCCATAAGATAATGTACAAAAAGCACAAAATAAAAGCACTAGTTATCAATCTACTTTTTAAGGGAGTTTTAACGCCTCTTCTCATACAACAATTCAAGTCACAACAGTGACCAAGAAAGAAATTGCTGAAATAAATGTTAAAATGAGCCCGGGTTTCATAGAGCTGAAAGTCTCCCTATTTTTTTGCAGTATATGGGGGAAAACTGGAAAGAAACCTACACCAACCGATATTACAACTTGGGCCCTTTGGACAGGAAGACAGAGGTGGGCTGCTACCAATCGAAGTCAGAGGCTTAGATAAAAAAAAACAAAAGAAATGAAAGAAAACAACAGTAGTGGTTTAAGTCCCGGTGAAAGTTTTGTTTCTCTGTGTTGCGCTAACAAATGTGACCCCCGAATCCCGAAGATGGATTGTCCCATCTCAGCGCTGTTAAGAATACCAACTCGCGTGATATTGATATACGACACACTTAGACCACCTTCGTTTTAAATCACACGCCCGTGTTTCCCTGTCTCTGTTTAGACATCCGATCCTTATTCAACTCCCTTCACTGTCTGCTGTCTGTCCAATTTATCTCTCATCCGAGTTCGGTCCGCGTCCTCTCCCCCACGGGGGTCCGCACACACTCGCTCCCAGTTTAACTTGCTAGTGACGTCATGTACCTTGTTAGTTTAGGCAGCAGTAGCTGGAACAGTGTGGTTCTGCATGTCTATCTCCCAGGGGCACGGCGCCCGCCCCCCTCTTCAGCGTTTGCTCCAAGAGGTCATGTAGAAATGAGTCCTTTACCCGAACGTTTCTGGCAAGAAAATGCCAAAGAATTTCATTAAAACAGCATTTATTTTCACTAACTCTGAAAATCTAGTTATTTAATATCATCCTACATCGACAGATTAAAATGATTTAGCTGTAATATTGCAACTATAGTGAATATTTTATTAAATATGTGAAGGAAAATTTGGTAGTTGCATTTGGATCTGTATGAAACCAAAAATAGGTAAAGTAAATTATACAATTTATAGTACCTCTTAATGAATTTTTCATTCATTCATTCATTATCTGTTTACCCTCCTCCTATGTAGGACTTACACCCCCCAGGACTTACAAGCGGGTGCCTGGGGTCAGAGGCCCGTCGAGGAGCAGACACTCATGGATCAGACAGAGCATCCAGGATGGGTGATCAGCCCGATGCCTGGTATGGGATGAAGGAAGTAGATGAAACGAAATGTTGGTGAAATGGATGAAAGGAAAGGTGATGATGGAGCAGTTGGTGGAATGAATTGCGGGGGAAACCGGAGAACCCGGAGAAAACCCGCCCAGACGCCGCTTCGTCCACCACAAATCCCACATGCAGGTCCCCGGGATTGAACCCGGGCCGCCTAGATGGGAGGCGAGCGGTCTAACCGCTCGGCCACGGCGCCGCCACCTCTTAATGAAGCCAGGATTAATTGTTATAAAATAACTTTTATAATTACTCTTTTTTATTTAATTTAGGAATGTATATTCGGTTTGGGAATTCTGCGGGTCGTGTCGTGTTGTGTGCTAATGATTTTATACAATGCCGCTTAAGGAGGCGGAGTTCATGAGTGAACTTGTTTTCTACAGTTTTTGAGCTAGAGGATAATTCTGTACATGTAGTAACTCCCTGAAGTTACGTTGTTTTAGTTCAAAGTGTTTATTTTACAAAACGTTTCCTAACTCCCGGAAATGTTTCTGACATATGTAACATGCATATAATATGACAGCAGTGCCATAATAAGACTATCCCTAACAAACTACATTTAATAGTTAATATTTTGGATATGTTGATAATAGATTATAAGTGACGTATCTGGGGGGCACAACGATTCTTTTAGCCTATCACATGACAATGATGGTAATGACGATCATTATTATGATGATGATGATGATGATGATAATAATAATAGGTAGATCGTATCCATAACAAACCCTGAACCTTAAGCTAATCTTAAGAATCCAAAAATTTGTAATAACAATTTGGTATGTACATTCGTTGACTTTAAAAAGCATGCGATTCGGTTGAAATTGAAATTGAGTTTTATTTATGGACGCTCTTTAACTACTATGGTTCTTAGCGTCCCACTCTATATTGGGCGTGAAACACCGGTAATTTTGCTCAGAGGCCTCTTTATCAGGCTTGAGGTTCTTTTACGTGCCGTAAATCTACGACACGGGACCACCGGCTTTACTTCCCTTCCGAAGGAAGCCGTGCTAACGATTTTTACGCCCGAAAAAATCCATCGCCCTCCGCCGGGTTTGAACCCGCGACCTTGGGAACTAGAGGATAGCACGGTACCACTAGTCCACGGAGGACGCCGATTCGGTTAATCGTGAATCACTACTTCAAATACTGAAAGAACAAGGTTTAGGCCGTAAAACTGTTGCACTTATTAAACAGGGAAAATTTCTGAATCCTTTGAACTCAAAGCAGGACCAGGAAGACAAGGAAATGAACTTTCTCTACTACTTTTCAATTGTGCTCCTGAAAGAGTAATACAAGAATGGCGTAAACAGAAAACAATTCTCAAAATTAATCGACCGATTATACTAGGAAGAGCAAAACTAAAGATAGACTGCCTATCAAATGCAGATGATATAGCAATCCTCACCCGTGACATCATTACAGCTCAAAAACAGATTGAATTATTAAAGGAAATTGCAGATAAAATCGGTCTGCAGATATCCTTCGAAAAAGCTGAATACATTTCTTGCAATAAAGAAGTACCAAAATACATGCAAATCAAATATAGAAAAATTAAACCAGTTTCACGTATTAAATACTTTGGTGAAATAATTCAGAAAAATGGAATCTTAACTAAATCCAATAAAAGTAGATGCCAAAAAATGGAAACAGTATATACTCAGAACATCTATAATAAAAAGTACACGTCTAAGCATACAAAATTAATACATTATAACATGTAATGAAACCAGAGTGCCTCTACGGAGCAGAAATATTAAGCAGATATCCAAAATATTGTGAGAAAAGAATGCAGAATTATAAGAACAATTTTAGGTCTACAAGTCTTAGGTGAATAATATAGATTCAGAAGTAAAAATTAAATTAAATATATACAGACATTCACAGTGACATTAGAAAGCGAAGATTGACATTTTATGGACATATTAAACGAATGAATCCAAACATGCTCACAAAATAAATAACAGAATTCTGGAAAAATATAAATAAGGCATAAGTACGAGTAGATACTATAAGGTGGAGTGGTGAAGTAAAAAATGACTAAGTTTGGTAAAACTTGCGCATGAAGATATCCCAAACAGGAACATCTTTAGAATCAAAAGTGCATAAGTAGCCAGTTGACCAAAAGGATAAACCGCAGAAGAAGAAAATAGCTGGAACAACGTGGACAGACGAAAGACAGAAAGCCCACAGCCAAAGAATGTGATAACCGTGGGTTCAAAGAAAACCTGAGAAACTTCTCTTAGGTATTTTTGTAGTCCTAAATGGGCTCATTCGCATAAAAGAATAATAAAGCATGAAATTTTTGTGCACATATTTTGTGAAAATAACGCCAAAAATTTTACGCTAACTGCTACACTCCTTGAAGTATTTCTTACAGAGCGGGTTTAATTATGTTATATTCTCCTTACCCAATAGATGTACCATTTTTGCCAAAAAATTTGACATCACCTGTTTTTAAGTTACGAAGAGCACATAAACATTTAGTTGTGCTTATAAAACTGACAGTGAAGTTTAAAATTCTTCTCTTAACGCAATGACGCGACTTTGCTGTTGGTTAGAGAGCCAGTTAAACTCGCTACCGTATAACACAGGTTTAGCAGGCCTCTACTTGATACCAACAACCATTCTTTTTACTAAACATTTACATTTTGAATTTTTTTGGAATTAATATTTCACTACACTTGTAGCTGCACTTCTCAACAAATATTGCACATTTTTTCGCAGGTAGAATTTGGTGCTGTTACAATTTTCAATAATTTTATCTACAACGATCTTACAAGTTGCATTATCTACTTATATAAAAGCGGCGAGCAAGTTACATATTGAAATTGCTTACAAGCCTTCCTCTGAGTTACATAATTTGGTTCAGCCTTCTCTAAATTTCTGTATTCAAACTCCTGCAGCTTCTCACGTTAAACATCGACCTTTTTGGCAAACAGAATACATTTGTCTGTAGCTTCTTATGAGGCATTTATTTGTTACTGTTCCTGAACGGTATTATTTATTGATTATTGCGCCAATGCAATCAAGCAGCAGAAAGTTTTAAAATTAATGTAGCATGCTGAAAATTTTTATTTATTTAATGTTAAACCTTTCTCAGACGTACCCGGGACAACGCCGCAAATACTTGTTTTAATTCTTTCTGACCTAAGTTAGAAGCCACTATAATTTATTCTAACGTTCACACATTTTACCACGTAATATGCAAATGTACATCCAAAGCAACAAAAAGTTAAGCTACTACGCAAGATTCGAAACCGCTGTATTACTACCACGTTTGCATTGGACGACTAAAAATGATACCACTATAGCTAGAACCTCGATAAACCATGTCTTTTAACAGGTATAATCCAGGTTCGTGTTCTTTAGCACAACTTTAAGCTTTTATTAGAGGTTTTCACTTTGTGAATCAAATGATACTTGTTCTTATTTATAGCGTATCAAAAATGGGAGAAGTGATTCATGCTGAAATTTAAACATTAACTTAACATTCGTGTTTGACTCGATTGAACGGCATCCATTTTTTCTGTTGTATCCATCGCCTCTCTTATTGTTTAAATCCATTTTTTGACTGGTTTTTACTCTGGTTCCATGTGGTAGGTGCTTCACTCGTTGAGTTTTTGAAGATATGCAACAAAAATACACTGTGCAGTTGGAAAACAAGTATGTCTCTAATAGAAGATTCTTGTTCGTGAGAAAAACCTTACCACAGAGTAACCCGTATCCCTTAAACTGCTTTTTGAATTAGCGCAGGACCCTTACTTATCTAAATACACAAATGAACTGTAAAGCTATCGATGAATATGGGCCTAAAGAACATATAAGTTTAATTAATTTTTAAAATCAACAGGCATGTGATTCATCTGCTATAAATATACGTAGGTATATAATTAGCTTCTCAGTGACTTCAAACTAGTGACTGGTTTCACGGCAAATTTCTCAATAAGTTATAAGTATACCTTAAAGAAGAGTATGCCAGGTGGGTGACCCAGTTCCGTAGTTCCCTTCTGTGCTTGCTGATAGATAGCCTAGTTGCGCAGTCACTTTCCTGTGTTGTCACTTCTTCTTGTAATAGGTATATGTGTTGCAGCGATGGAATATCCATTATGATATTTAATTGATGACTGATGGAAACGATGAACCAGCTATATTTTTAAGTTTACAGGATTCGTATCTAGAACCCGAATACGAGCCATAAAAGCTAGTGATTGTCTCCCACTTGATACTCTGCAGGTATTTTTAGGTCTTCATGATCTCCAAGTGCAATACAACGTTTATGCCAATCTTTAGCCTTTAAGGTTCATCTAGCTCCTGCTCTACTGATTATGGCTACATACTTGCAGTAATGGATGGCGCATTTCCTCGCCTCTGGCAACCTCAGAATCGACTGTTGCGGCGGAATTCCAATTACTTCACGAACATTAATCTGTAGTGTCTGACATTCATGTCGACATCCAAGTACTTTCCCTATACGTAGTACTTCAGTGCCTTGTTCCAACTGCTCAAACGCTACTTGGCTTCTATGATCAAGAAACCAAGACGTTATGGTATATATGCTCTCTGGAAGCAACTCAGACTATAAAGACATTTTAGTGCCACATTGTTCAAAGAATAATGCCCACCTCCTTGGTGCCGGCAGAACATATATGCCTCATATTAAGGTCCCGAGTTCAAACTGGATAGGATTACTTGGATAAGATGTTATCCAATTTTCTTTTATTCCCGGAAGACGAGTATCAAGACCTCAAAGCTCTATGGTCCCCGGACTCATTTGAGCATCTTCACACATTTTTACTTTCTCTACTACGTATAGTAAGTACGGGAAGTATTGTATTCCACCCAAAAATTCGATACTGAGATTTCACCGGAAATATATGTTTTGAGACACCCTGAATCCAAAAAAAGCATTTTTGGAAACATGTCCGTGTGTCTGTCTGTGAGCAGGATAACTCAGAAACGAACAGTCGGATAAACACCAAACTTGGTATTTATGTTCAGTATCTTCCAAGGATGCGACGCGAAGGTTTTCAAGAAAATCCCCCCACCCAGATTACCCTTTACATGGAAGATTTTTCGAAAATTTTAATTTTTTCAAAAATGCCTCTAACGATTTTGATTAAAATATCATATGTTTAAGATATTTTTATGACAAATAAAATGTACATCTTGAATTTCCTTGTAATGTCTCCAAAAGTATTCTTCATTGTGAACGACTTTTGCATAACTCGTAAACCATAAGAGATAGACAAAAGTTTACTACACAAAAAATGTAGATCGCTTTAAAATACACAATTTATGTCATATACATTTTTCTTGTTGAGTGAACCATTTTCGAGATATTACTTGTTATTCCCTTAAATTTTTCAATACTTATTTTCTCAAATGGGAATTCGTTATTCATTTTTTTGTCTTGGATATGCAAAGAGTTATAATCTGTGGCAATGGGAATGGTGCTGCACCTAACAACCAGCTATTAAGAGATATATATGTGCTTAAAGGCTACTGTTTTTCTATATTGCCCTTGTAAATATATTTTCCCCTTACATCTACAAGAAAATTAGCAATAAGATAGAGTCTGCAAATGTTTATCTCGATTAACATGAAGTAGATGGAGAATAAGCGTTTGTAAAAATAGTTTGTACAAGAGTAGAGAAAGTTATGTGAGTGTAACACATCAGATTTTTTTTCATTCACTATCTTATATGACCTACCTGATTAAAAGCTATTGCTCCTAAACTAAAGAATAACTACAATCTAGCTATCTAAGCTCTTTGGCCACATTATTTCAGAAGTTAGTTTATTATATTTAAATTTCTGAAAGTAGGTTCCACAGAAGTAAAAAAATAGTTATTAAGAAAATAAAACAGCATTTGTAAATGAGCTCACAGATTTATGGGATAGGTTGAAGTTAGAATTGAGTTTTCGAACGAACTGATTTGGAAAGAATCTAATGCGTAATAGTTACATACTGTTTTGGCAATTGCTTTTTCCCTTGCCATATGCAGACACTAAATTGTAAGGTTGAATCAGATTTGAAAAATTCATTCCACGGATTGATAATTAAATATTAATAACTATTAAATATTTGAGATTTCTTTGAAAGGCACTTGAATCAGATGTGAACGTCTAATTAGGCTACGGGCAATTTGCCATGATATCGGCACGAAAAACCAAATCTCTGTGGTTCGAGTCACGCCGTGGCATTGCATATTTCAAATCTGACTGAACGTTCCAATTGTACAAAATTCTCTTCCCGTTATGTTTAATTTTCTTTGCTGTCCTACAAATTATTGATAAAGGAATTATTTTTCGATTTACTTCATATTAATCATAATAAATATTCGCAAGAATGATTTCAATTATGTAATACTTTCGGAATGTTAAGTATCACTTATGTGTTTCAAATAGGCGATAATTACATGCATCCGCAATATTACGTGTCTACTTTTTGCATGAAAGCCAAGAATGGTCACTTGAAATTTCAAAGTCATTGACTGACGCCAAAACATTGAATTGTTTTAATGCTCCACAAAAAATTCTACTGTGCAGCATTCATGCAAAAAGACATTCTTCTATCTTCATCTTAATCATTATTTGCCTAGAAGTAATCTCAAACTAATATAGATTTAGTTGCGAGCAGATCCGAAAGCAAAACACAACTGTTTTTCAAAGCAGCTTATGTTAGAAAAGATACAGTAAAAAAAAAACGGGAGTAAACATTCCCAAAGCTGCTTCTAAGATGCCGAATTACAGTTTTCAACCTGGGAACACTTATCAAATGTAACAATGAATATTTTTGAAATACCACAACGATATTAATTACAGAAATTAAGTAGCCTACACTGATTGACTCAGGAGAGTGTGTCAATCGAAAAGTAATTGCTCCCTCACTGTAGATACATCTGAACTCACCTGAAGATTGGAATCCAAGGGCAGAAATATTGAGGCCGAAGGATGACGGGCGAGACGATGAAATGACCTGTTCATAGTCGAAGGGCAGACACCAACGGTCTTCCGAGAGTTTTAGATAACGTAAGGAAAAGAAGGAAGGAGGTAATCTATGCACGAGATCACATTGTCATTCGACATTGTGCACATTACTTCGTAGCATAAATTTGATTTGTTCTAAAAAGCCTGAGGTTATCTTCTCATCAAAAATATAATTGAAATGTAAAAGATAACCTAATTATTTTCATGTAAAGAATTGCTTAGGTATGTGAGAGGAAATTTTACAAACATCTTGCCATTACTTGCTTAAAAGAGGTGGGGTAAAGTACGAAAATTGGTATTTACCTGACTTATAATGTTTGAGTTATGTTCAATCATTTGGGGTCTTCCGGTTGACTCGGAGCACCAATTTCCGGTGTATTGGCAATATAGAATTTTTGGATGAAGGATGTGTTCATCGGAGGGGGACATCTCGCCCACTGCGACTATCTTGATCTATTGTGGCTACACCAGGAAGTAGGGATGATGCGAAGGAGCCGGAGGAGGTCCCAGATCCGCAGGTAGACAAGTCTACAGAGACGCGCAGAAGTCCCTAATATTTCCAGTATAACCTGCGCACGAATGAGCGAGGAATCCCAGAGGGCTATGGAGCGACCCTAACTGGCGGGACAGCTCCCTCTGGAGTACGCGGGGATAAATCTTTCCAATGCGCATGCATCCACGCCATCTGCCTGATACCGCCAACACCGCAGGACTAGAAATCACACCTGAAACATGAAATGGGAGATGAACTAAGCAGAAATGGGGAAAGGAGAGATCGTGGTAGAATACACCACTCCAGCATTTACCTTGGCGATCAGGGGAAAATCACGAAAAACCCCATGGTCAGAGTTTGCGGTTACCGGGAATCAAACTCGGGAGCTTCCGAATGCGGGTCACTGTCTTTGCTGCCTGAGGCATCCCGCTCGGTGTTTGCCTTGTATGACCCATTTTAAAAAAAGGTACAAGTAATTGCGTTCTTTATAAAACCCACAAATTTTAATATTAGAAGTAAACAATAGCCCACGTGTTACCCATATGTAAGGTATCGAAGAATCAGCGTCGTAAAACGTTTCGCAAGATATAGACAATAGTATATGTGTTTGCAAAGTAAACGGTGAGATCTCACTCGCTGTTCTTTTTCCTCTTCTGAGAAAACCTGAAAGTGAGAGGTAAGGAAGGAAAGGATGGAACTGAGGAAAACAGATTAAATAACGGAAAACAAGGGCATAGTTTTGCTTGTTACATGCCAAAACTATAACATAAACGGTTGCACTAAGCTTTAAATCTTACAAGTAATGTTCATAGAAAGAAAGATTTTCTAAAATAACACATAAAATAATTTTTCTGAATTTTATTCATAACATATTACATGCTACGTTGAAAAACGCTTTATTTGCATTTTCTTGAGAAACATCCTGCTGCTCAAAGACGTTGGAAGTGACTTGGGGATATGTAAGAGTCCGTGTGGACTGCTGGCTGCTGATTGGGTAGGATATTACGTCAATTTGGAGGGAAAGCGCTGAGCGGACCAGCATCTTCAGCGCTACCATCATCTCCAGGTCTCTTGGGTGCTCGCCGGCTTTCAGCTTGATTCTTGCTTTTGCGGCAATCGCTGTGCGTGCAACAGGGACACCAGGCCTTCTCAATACCTTGTTAGTTAGCGCACCATGGAGAAGTAAATGGCTTATGTAAAGTAGTAAATGTCACTCTATGTTCACATTTAAAATAGGTATTTATCTGACATACATATTTATAGTGTCAATATCATCCAATAAACTCTTCTGCAAGAAAATTGATGATAATGTGCGTCTGAATTGATAGGCTTTTATAAAAGTTGCTTGTTTCCAATACGTTTCAATAATTGTAATAATTAGATTTATTTATTTTATTGCCAAAACAGCTGCTTTTATTATCCACAAAAATAAACTTAATTATTATAAATATGTTCTGTACTGTGCCGTTGTGGGCTAGAGCGTGGAGCTCTACTTCCGGGCTACGGAATGCGGCCGGGTTCAATCTATCCATGGAGGTGCGGTTTTTAAGTCCCGGGCATATAACTGGATCCTAATCAGCATCATGAGGAAACTGAGGAACTACAATGGGCAGCGCTCCCGGCCACAAAAACCAACATTCCGTTTGGAAGACGTGTATTGCTGGTTACATTGCTGATTCCCGAATCGGTTGGATGATCGTCCACTTCTGACGTGCGCAAGTGGGCGTGAGGCCGGCAGTCCGGCTCTAGCTCCACGGAATTATTATTATTATTATTATTATTATTATTATTATTATTATTATTATTATTATTATTATTATTATTATTATTATTATTATTATTATTATTATTATCATTACCACTATCATAGATGCACTACGTACTTCTATTTTTCTTGATGTTTAGTTACTTTCAAGTTTTTAATTTTTTTCTAGGTAGCTTTATTTCTCATGTAACAACGTACAATATCTTAACTCACCGCTGCAATGTAATTTGGACTTATGTTTTGTGATTAGTAATGAATTTAAAATGTGATTCAAATATAGAACATGCTTTTTCGGTTAAGGTTGTTCTATTTAAAATTCAGTAAAAAAATTAAAAACAATATGACCTCAAACATATATTTTATTATCTGTACTATCTACCTGTGGTAGAAGAAGTATTGGATTCTATCCAAAAATTCCATTTGTCTACCTCTGTGCTGTTTGCGTCTTCTCATATTTAAGTTTCGGTTAGTTTGAGTTAATGGGTTAATCTTATACCAGATTAACGCGCCTTGACTCCCCCATTCTCAGGCAGAAGGTTCAGAGTAGAACGTTTCCCCTCAATGGCATCCACATATACGTACATGATTCTGCACATCTTTCTGGAACTCACCCTTCAGGGGTGAGAAAGTATAATGTGGGAATTATGGACATGGCTCGTTTAGCGACGAGGGAAAACCAGGAAAACAACTCTTGGTAAGGTTTTGAGACCAGGACTTTCCGAATGCGAGCCTCAGACTGTACCGTCGTATGAAAACCGTAACAAGGACCAATGTTCACTATTGTTGAATATCTTCACCATTAACACAAGACTTGCATTACATTGCATAAGGATATAATACGTTATTGGCTATGTACGTCACATTGAAAGCAACCGGTAGCGCACATTTGGTTGATAGCTGGTTTTCTGACACCAAGGTCACGGGTTTCGTTCCCAGTCGAGGATGATTACCTTTAAGTGTGCTTAAATGTGATCGCCTCATGTCATAGATTTACTGACATGTAAAAACAAATTCTATGGGGCAAAACTCCAGCACACTGGCGACGCTAATATTCTTCTGGAAGCTGCTAGCGTTGCTAAATAAGTGCAACAAATACTATTATTACTTATTTCTGTATTTAAAACTATTACCTCGAGCATCAACATCCCCCAAACTGCCAAAAAGAAGCATGTAAACAGGTCGTTTGGCTCAAATAGACTGCGCCTCTGATATCACAGAGCCTTCGCAGCTACACACTTCTTCAGAGATTCCCTTTAGCAGACTGCTAATACTGCGCTGGAATAGCTGCAATCACATACATGAGCAAGTGCCGTTTTTTTCTGCAGGCAGCTTGCTACACCCTTGTGTCTCGCAAAACAACAAACTTTGATCCGTTGATAGAAACTTCCAAGAAGTTTATATAGGCATAATGACACAACTTAAACACACCAGAGAGTGAAAAGAAAGAGTGCACCTCTAAGGCAGCCCACTGTATGCACCCTGCAGTTATGCGTCACCAAGAACATGATTATGCATATTTTCACTGCAAGTTTTGTATCGAAAAATAACTATTCGGTGCCATCATTGATATTAATTTTTCTCAAACAGCTTAAAAAATTAATGACTAGTTTAAATAACTGAATATTTACACACTATATAGATGGAACGAACTAACCATTTTGTGGCTGAATATGGTTAGTTGCATTTTTACTCTCATTATTTTGCGATATATAAATGTAACATGCTTATATTTTGCTTTCTTGGATAGAGATACATAGTGATTATTATCGTTTCAATATCAAAATATTGGTTTATCAGCATAACTCCGACTATAAATAATTTAAAGCACAGAACCACATTACAACGAACAATATTACTGTAAACCGAAACGGGTAACTTTCCTCTCGCTTTCACTTCGTTTATAATAGAATGTGCCCGCGCCTACATATATGGGTAAACTGCAAAACATGAGAGGTAACCGGATGATATTCGAATAGATGAACAAATAGTTGGCTTGTAAGTGTATGCTTTGAACAGTTGAGCATAAATCGGTTGTATACTATCCTATTCCGCTATTCTTTCCTCATTGCACGCAAAGAAAGCTATTTTAATTGACCCTTTACAGTGAAAAGCCAAAGGCATATTCTTTCAGCAGATATATTTTATGCATGTCTAAAAGAGTCTAACATTGAGAAGCACTACAATATAAGAGAGAGTCAAAATTTTAATTTTAATACATTCTAGAAATCAGGAAGCGGAGGCCGAAAATATAAAGGAAAGCGATGATTTACTCTGTACAAGTAAAGCTATGGAGGTGACATACTTGTCAGGCGGGTTTTATTAGGCGAACTGATCTTCGTTTTGTATGAAGAACCAATGGATTTGAAGCTCGTGTTTACCTATACACGGGTGGTGAGGGCGCTAGAGACTCATAGCACTTCTGACGTAATAAGAAGTATGTCCGGCCGAACATTTGAGCTATTCCGTCGGGAAACTCTTCGGATTGGGTTGGTCTCGACGGGGCAATTGGTTGCGATATCCAGGGAGATTGGATGCGTCTGGGTATAAAAACTTGGTCAGGGTTGTGTAGACACCTTCGTGTTCTCCAAAACCAGCCTGTACAGCTTGCAAATAGACAGCTAGACTCCCTCGCCCCTCCGAGTTTCTTCTGCAACCTACCTTTTGGGTTGACGCGCGTAAGTAGCGCACCCACTTCCGTTCCGCGTAAGCAGAGGCAAGGCTTTTTAGGAATACAAATATTGGCTCTAACAGAAAACTTCACGAAGGAAGAGCTATCTCTCGAATGGCGCCTTTCCTGGATCGAGAGAGGGAGCTTTGGCAAGCTAGCTCTGGCTTCACGTTCTACAGAGGTAGATCTGTTAATTATTTTGATTTTATTATTTCCCTTGTCCCCCCATCGTCCTCCTCCTTTTACAGTAACAGGAACAAAAGGAACAGTAGCTCCTCCGATATGGACAATCTAAACTTCACTGGTTGGTTGTGCGGGAACCCAACCTACCAAATAAACGTTAGAAAACGTTACAACGTTACTGTATAGGCACGCAATCATTTCCTTTATACCTTAGAGTGTTTTGTATCATTTAAATTTAACTGCTCCTTCTATCGTTGTATCGTTGAAACAGACTGTTTAACAATATCACATTTCTCAAAGCTTCTATATGCTGTTGCACAAATTATTAAATGCTTATTTTTCTACATATATATGTATATTGTTAATCATGATAAACATACCAGATAATGATGTAATTCATAAAATTAGACGTAAATATGCACTTTGTTACGAGTAATGATAATTCAAGACAACAGTCAACTGTTTGAAAGTAGATTTATATTCATTGGCTATGATACCACAAATTATTATTTGCATAGTTAGTGAGAAGATAAAATCAACACAATTCAAAGAATACTCCTTAAAATGTGGGAAAGTATAAACGAGAAACAGATATCTCAAAATGGTAAATGTCACAGGAGTTTTATATTTTAACAAATTCCTCAAATTTCTTTCACTAAGATTCTGTCTATCTTTTGTTTTTCTGCACTTATATAAATCAGTAAAAATGAAAAAACCTTCACAGGCTATTTAGAGAGATTTAATGAGATTATACATTTTATTTTACATGTGAATTTTGCAACGTAGGACATTTTAACAAAGTCTTTAAGGCTGTTTTCGAGGGAAAAATGAAAAATTTATATATGAAAGGGTTACTTGCGAGGGAAGAAATCCTCTAAAACTCTTTTCTTTGTCCAGCTGTATTAAATTTGGTGTTTATCTGATTTTCGTTTTTGTTCAAGCTACTCACATACAAATTGATATATTGAAAGACACTTACTCACTCGATATACACGCACGCACATAAACGCGCGCGCGTGCACGGGTGGAGATTTTATTAAAAGTCAGAGGGCCTGAAAAGGTGTACTTCAAATTAAATCTTGATACTGAACTTCTGGGTTGAATGCAGTCTTACCTAAGGTTTAGAGGAGGTAAGGGAAAAATTTCTGGGAACTTATACAAAATTGAAAGGGAACTTTAATGATTTTTCTACGATATGAAAAGCAACACATGTGCTATATAGAGTTACAGCTTGCCAAAGACATTGCGGAAGATAACTCAGAAGGAGTGGCACTTATACCAGTGCTGCAGGCATTGTCCAATCTATCTACCTCAGTGTGTGTGTGCTGTAGCAAATGGTAATGTAGGACTTGAGGCTATGGGGAGAGGGAGCAAGGTCTTCTTGCATCTTGAGATGTTGGAGTTGTGGGGGTGGGGCTCCTGCCATGTCAGAGAAAACGACCAAGGGGAATTTACTTGGGAGAGCAAAACCTCCCCACTCTAACAACGGCATAACTCCGCATCATCTTCTTTACAAAGGCAAGAGCCGGCCGAGTAATTGGCAACTTCTTGCCCTGCAGGTTCCCTTTCTTCCTTCCTTCTGGTTTTTATGAATGCACTACCAGCTCATTGAAAAACTAGCCTTTCAAAAAAAATAGTGACCTTTTTTGAAGACATCAAGCAGTCCTTAAGGATAATTCATAATAACATCATCAGTCTAATGAAGAACTGTCATGACCAGAGTTAGTAACACATGACTGTTACTAGCTTCATTTTAAACAAGCATAGGTAATAAAAATGAGGCCTTTACTATTAATCAATTACGGATTAGTACGAAGTAAGGTACCACTCTCGCTGGCCGCATATGGTTTCCAGGATTTAAAAGTTCAAACTATCACAAAACAATAAACAAAATCACACTACATAAATGTAAATAATTAAATAGCTTTGATTTTTTCAATTTCATATTTTTGACTCTCCATAATCCAGAAATAACGAAACGTGTTTTTGTTACAACTCTAATAGAAATTATTATTACAGTAAATGAGATATCTTAATAGTAGCAAAACACAATAATAATAATAACAATAATAATAATAATAATAATAATAATAACAGCATTAAAACACTGAATACTAGAGTTGCCCAAGCTTACAGAGAGAGGGGAAGAAGGGAGTTTTCCTTTCCACTCATTTCCACTCGCACTGCCAAGGACTGAAACTTGATTGGTTTAGCTTGTCAGCCTCTTCAAATATAGTAGGTGGGGTGAGCTATGGACTTTGAACCTTAGCTCTTAAGAGAGGAGGCTGGGATTCACTGCTGAATACGAACACCACAACTCCGTTTTTTCGTATTAAATTCCGGAAAGTCCTTTTGCACTACCTTGAAAACAAGTATCGAAAACCAGTGAAATATGTAGTACAAAGGGTTACCTACATGAAAGAAGCAACGCATTTTCGAAATTACTTCGGTGATTTAAAATGCAAGTTCTAAACGAATAATAATGATGAAATTTGTAATGATTCATGTTAAATCATCTAATGACTCAGGCGGTAGTATCTAAAGCTCGCATTCGGGAGGTCCCGGTTTCGATTCACTTTGGACCGGCCAACCTGGCCTTGAGTACTTTCGTGGGTTTTTCCCAGTTCGGTAGATGAATACTGTACATTTAATTTCCCAGTTCACCTTTCAGGGATACGGGACTAGGCGGACTGGACTGTGCTGTGTCGCGTATGCGATTGATGTGCTTTGAGGAGAGAACTGGTTTTTCCCTGGAATGAAACCTTCTGCCAGGACCGTCTAGAATGAACGGACCTGACACTGGGTTCGAGATTGAGAAAAATGGCGGCGGTAGTTGGTGGTGATCCCTGAGGTGTTTACACTCGGCAACTGCTGTGTTGTGTTTCCGATGCCTGTGATTTATAGTATTTTAGCAACTGCGGCAGTTTGTAATCACATTGGCGAAGCAATAGTGTTTGAAAACCTTTATTTGAGCAATTTGGGAAACCGGAATAATCCCAGTCATTCGTTTTCACTGCCGTGTGCTTTCCAAGTGTTACTTATGTTTACTAATATATTACATGCAGATTATGGCTACATTAAATGTAAAGTATAATTATACACTTTTTAATTTACCTACTTGAGAATGTAGTTTGTGTCACGGTTACTGTGGTGAAATAAAGAAATTGTTACAGTTTGGACGTATTGGTTGTAAATATACTTAACCTAAAACATTACAACGTCATTATGTTTCCGGATGTAAATCGAACTTTGATTATAATGAATAGAGGTGCAAATAATTGTGATAATTGTTTTAAAATAGGCTATATACAGTGTTAATTTGAGTTATAAAATATATTTGTGAGATACAATAAAACAATTATGAGTATTTGAGAGTGTATCTATGTGTATAATGAGTTCCAGTTATTCTCATATACCGGAGTATTGCCATTCATATTTCCAAAAGATAAAGCTTTAAAACAAAACGGTTAATATTCATAATTCGTAAACACTTTACGCCTTCGAAGGATTCACCTGTATGCATACATCGTTGTTTCCGACCTAGTTATAAGAAAGGATAAATTCCGTTACGGTGGTTCTTTTATAACGGTTCCAAGAAAGTGGTTAAACTGAAGAATGGTGCATTTCTGACAGTTTGTTTTAATTCAGCCATCGTATTTATGCTGTTACGTTGTTGCATGCAATACTGTAGATTGCATGAATGTTGTTTTGCAATGCTGTTTAAGGTTATGTATTTCATATATTTCACTTGCAGTGCTGGTTTAAGACTACTTATTTGTTATATTTCAGTCTGTTGGTGTGGACTCTCTGCAAAAACTAGTAAAGGATGCTATAAGTCGCTAAGTGGTATAGTTTTGAATAATTATTGCAAACCTATAAAAGAAAAGCGTTCAGTGAAAGCAAAAGTAACCCTAAAGCTTCTAAATTTAATAGCTAAAACAACGCCATTTCGTGCCATCCAGTGTATATTTTGTGCATATAATATTGTGTATATACAGTGTGATTAACAGTGTAAATAGTGACACTAATTTTGAGTGAACTCAATCAGTGTCAACCTCAATATCAACAGTTCTGTTTCATGCAAGTATTACAGTGTTTGCAGTTTATAAAACTATGTCCTTTGTAATTTAAATAAGTAGCTGTAGTTTAGAAATGCTGTTAAGTTATAGCATACAAAGCTGTAGACTGCATGAATGCTGTTTGAGGTTACATATTTCATTTAATGTTAAAATGCATTTAGTTTACTTAAAAGACAGCGTTTTTGTGCACAAAAGCATATATCTACACAAAAGACATGTCACTGCACCACATTAATTGTATTTTACTGTGGAGAAGACATAACTTGTAGACAAGAACTGATTACGGCATTTCCCAAATTCCCGCCACATACGGCCGCCATTTTCAATGTCAGTGTCAGGTCCGGTATCCAGAGGGTCCTGCTTCTGCTCAAACCTATCCGTGATGATAGGGTGGAAGCTGAAGGATAGGTTGGCGATGTTCAATCTGGAAACCTTAGGGATACCGTCGCTCTGCGCCTGTCGCCTTCAGATTTTGCCGCCTTTCGCACTTTCTCGCCTCGTCTCTTCCTCCCAGAGGTTTAGGACTAGCCTTGGTTGCTGATATCGTCCTCCACTTCTAATGCGTATCGCATATTAATAATAATAATAATAATAATAATAATAATAATAATAATAGGTAATACAGAGTGTATCTTTACTGGTGTCATATATTTGGGGGACGTGCTCCTGACATCAGAACAGTAAAAGCAGTTCATATGAACATGAGTCTGAAAATAATTTATTTCAGCGTTACAACACAAAATCGAAAATTACAAAAACTTCTCGAAGTGGCTTCCTCTTGCTTCGATGCATACAGTAAGCCTGTGTTTCATTCTCTGGCGTACTCTGTTGAAAGTTTCAGGTGTGTTTCGTATTTGGTAAAATACACTTTGGATACGTCCTCCCAAAATGTCAACATCAGGTACAGGAGTTGCATAAACCAAGGACTTCAAATGTCCCCAGACGAAGAAATCCATTGGATTCAAACCAGGCGATCGAGCAGGCCATGCAATGGGTCTCCCTCGACCTATCCATCTTTGCGGAAATCGATCATTCAAAAACTTACGAAATATCATACTGAAATGAGCTGGAGCACCATCGTGTAAAACCCACATCCGTTGGATGATGTCCAGAGACACATTATCAGTTAAGTGATACTACTCATTTCTGAGAAACTGGAGATAGGTTTGCCCATTCAGACGCGGAGGGAAGAAGTAGGGACCAATAAGGTGATCATGAATGATTCCACCCCAAACGTTGAGAGGGAACCTTTGTTGATGATTGTCCTGTCATACTTCATTAGGATTTTCAAATGCCCAGTTATGAGTGTTATGAAAATTGAAGATGCCTTCGCGAGTGAAACCCGCCTCATCCGCGAATAAGATACGGGCTAGGAAATTGATGTACACTGCGCACTGCTCTAACATGCGTTGACAGAAACGTCTTCTTGGCTCAAAGTCCGCCTCTTTTAATCCTTGCACACGTTGAAGGTGATTCGGGTACACAAGATTTCCATGCAGAATTCTCCAGATAGGCATATGACTAACTCTTTCCCTTACAGCCATACGTCTTGTGCTTTGTGATGGGTCTGCATCCATAGCACGAAGAACTCGTTCTTCAAGCTCAATGCCTCTCAAATGCGCTATTCTCTCTCAAGCATTGGTGAATTCTTGCAAATGTTCTTGCACATGGTAACTGCCTGTCAGGATACCTTTCTGCATAAAGTTCACGTGCTCGTGCTGAATTGCCGTCTGCACGGCCATACGTGTAATGCATATCCGTGTGTTCACTGATGGAATACATCTTCTTTGACCTATAACAACGAAATGGTTGATTTTCAGACCCATGTACATATGAACCTTTTTTTACTGTTTTGATGTTAGGAACACGTCCCGCAAACGTATGACACCAATAAAGATACAGCCTGTATAGTTAATAAAGTAGTGCTAAAGAAACGAAGTGTGAGAACACACACATTTCCTGTCAGAGTTTAGGTAAAGGTATATATTTTTGTTTTCTCTACCATCCTCTCGAAAATTGGATATCAAATATTTCAGCAGAAATTAACGTCTTGAGATCCATTGAACACAAAAGGAAAAAAAGTCTTAAAAAGATTCATGTATATGTCTGTCTATCTGTCTGTTATAAATCGGTCGGTTATTGAATCTGTCTGAGCAGCATAAATCGAAATCGAAAAGTTGGATAAACACCAAATTTTATCCTTAAGTCCGATTCTGTTTGGTATGGCACGCGAATATTTCTTCAAGAGAAACATCCACCCTAAAACTCTTTAGATTGAAAAAATGTTTTTGGACTTTTATTTTCTCAAAATAGATCGAATGATTATATACTTGAGATATTAATTTAACAAATCAAATATATAGCTTGAATTTTCTGCAAATAACCTGTGAAGTCCTGTTTACACCGATTGAATTTTGTGTAACCGGTAAATCATAGGAAATAGACAAAGACTTACTACATGAAAAAAGTAGTGCCCATCAAAACATACGCTTTGTGTTAAGTAAACTATTCCCTCGTGTTAGCTGTTATAAAAATATTCCATGTTGCGTGTTTACACCTTCCCCATGTGTCTCATCTAATGGATATGCTTAAAAGTTTGCGATCCTTGTTTTTTCTTTCCATCTCAAGAGTTAGGAGCATTTGAATCCCCTTTACTCATTCTGTACGCATGTAACTAAGTACTCATTGCTTAGGTTGAAAATATTCCTATTCACCTCCATCCACCTTTATATGAATACTGAAACAATACAGGATGTGAGTGATAGTTATGGGTAGAGAAAGTCGTATGAGTGTTTACATAAGATTTTTGTCTACAGTATCTAATATCTATCAGTATATTGTTATATGCTGGGTAGATGGCCCAAAAGTTCACATGAAAATTAAATTAGTTTTGAGAACCCTGTACGTACAATGAGGGGGCGTATACCTACTTGGCTGCGGAGGACCGAAACGTGGTGTATAGGTTAGACGAAGGCGTGGGTATTTACTGCACGAAGTCTATAACACAAATCTACTCACACATTTCTTAGATTTATTTCGCAAACATTTGGGGTACCTACATTATTAGAAAAAGAAAGGTGGGAGGAGATTTCCACGGATCCAAAGCCCAGCTTACATACGCGGTCCGTTACTCACGAAATTCTAAACTACCCCCCCCCCCACTATTCGTGGCTAGCAAAGCTACCAGCCAAGAGTGACGTAAAATAACAATGTGTCTGGAATGACAATGTGGAACAATAATGTAACCCCCCAAATTATTAATACGCCACCATATTCAAATATAGCAATAAATTAGTAAAACTGCTGGTAACATCACAGTAGAAGGCTTAATATTTTTTATTTTTAGTCTTAGGTGTAGAAACTCCTAACTCTAGCAAATCGTGCATTTTTATAGCAGTCAAGAAAACATGCAAATCGGTTCATAACTCCTTGTGCTGGAGTTTATGTATAGAGTATATAACGGAGGGGGACACCTCGCGTAGTGCTACCTACTGGAGCTTTATTGTGACTGCCACCCCCCAGGAGGAAGGGATGAAGTAAAGGAACCACAAGCTGCAGTCAGAAGGCTACCGTTCCTGGCTCGAAGACCCGTTCCAATGCTGGAGCCGCTCAGAGTGCGCGATGTACACCCTCGAACCATGCAGTCCTCTAGCGTTCACGGGGATTACTCTCTCCTTGCAACAAGCATCCGCGTCGTCCGGCAACGCCTCATGCCACGAAACCAAGAAGCACACCTGAATGATAGGGAAATGAGGGAAAGGAAATCCTGGCATTGGCCTACCGGCAAGAGAGAAACCACGTAAAACCATAGGCCAGTGTAGGTCCTCGACGGCAATCGAACCTGGGACCTCCCGAATTCGAGTCTCACGCAGAGCCACCCCCTACTGAGGTTCCCTGAATAAAAAAAAGAATTTTTAGAAAAAGATCCATATGCGTGTCTATCCATCTGCGTGTGTGTCTGTGAACAGCATAGCTCAAAAACCAAAAGCTGGATAAATACCAAACTTGGTATTTAGGTTCAGTAGCTGTCAAAGATGCGACACGAAGTTTTTCAAGAAACCATCCTACCCTAAACTACGCTTTACATGGAACATTTTTAGAAGTTTTTGATGGTCTAAAAATGCCTCTAATGATTTTGATTAAAACACCATATATTAAAGATACTTACATTACAAATAAAACGTGCATCTAGAATTTTCTGAAAATAGCTTGTTAAACCCTCTTCATTCGGAAGGAATTTTCTATAACCCTATATAACTGGTAAACATGAAGCGATAGACGAAAATGTACTATATAATCAATGTAAATCCCTTTAAAACACACAATTTATTTCGAATAAGTTTTTTCGTGGCGTAAGGCATTTCTGAGATATCCATTAGTAATGATTCGAATAGTTCATTACATGACCATTCTCTTGAAGTCCTGTCAACATTCAGTTGTTTCTCGCGATATCATGGAAACAGTATGGAACTATAGGGACAGCATATAGCGTTCAGTTCTAAAATATTTGACTATCACTATTCCCTTTGTACCAATAATGACGTACAGGTACAAAGGGATTGTACGTACCTAAAAATGTGTAATGCAGAGGTTTATCTGGATTAAAATGAAGTAGATAGGAAAATAAACTTTCGTAAGAATAATTGTATACCCAATACTAACGAATAGAAGGTAGAGAAGGTTATGTGTATGTAACACATGGGATTCTTTTTTTCTACGATCGAGTCGAAATTACGATATCCAAAAACTAGGAAAGTTTGGAGGTATTCGCAGAATTTGAGTTAAGTATGGCTAGCTTTAAGACAAGGCAGCTGGGTTTGCGTGACCCTGCCTGCGGTGACCGAACTATACAACAATTAACAGTGTACGTAAACGGTAAAATTGAAGGTACTTTTCAGGAGGGACCTCTGGAACCGGGACAGAGCACAGCAAACAGGCTGTAACCACCCTTTTTGCTTCCAACGTGATCCCTGGGAGAGAGGGATGAGAGGAGAGACCCAAAGGATGACTAGAGCCGGATGCTGCTGGGCGCAAGCACGGACGGGGTCCTTAACATTTCCAGAAGAAACGCATCCGATTCCTCCCGGTTCTTGCCCACAAGCCACCAACCTCCATGATCCCCGAGGTGGAGTCCACTCGTAGGAGAGACCTAACTGAGCGGTACCGCAGCAATGTCAGGAAAGAAACCTTTACAGAGTGTAAACCACCGCCCAGCCGCAACCTGCCGAACACCGACGCCTGGTCCTACAACCCTAAAACAGAAGACGGGGAATGAGAGAAAGAGGAGAGTCGTGGTAGAAGACGAACAACATCAGCAATCGCCTGTCGATCCGGGAAAACCACGAAAACCCCATGAGCCAGAATGGGCGGTCGTCGGGATCGATCCCGGGACCTCTCGAATCGTGCCGCCTAAGCCACCCCGCTCGGTTAACAGTGTAGGTACTGAAAACTGGAGCTTCTTTTGTTTTCACCTTAAATGTAATCTTTAGCTATTGCTTAAGTGCTGAAAGCAGAAGACTTTTTGCCCTTAAAAAAGGTGTGGGCTCCACTCCATGCTAATAGAGTTTGAGATCATCTGAACCTTAGACTCTGTGCGTCACTCTGTACGCTCCGCTTTAAAAAAACGCTGCTCTTTTCTTCAGAAAGTAATATAAAAACTATAAAGAGATCCTGGCAGTTAATAGAGCCATAAGGGGGTGAACTTTCGTCCGACCTCGAGTACTTAATAACTCCCGCTATAAAATGGAGTCGAGCTGACCAAAGTGCAGTTCCACTACAGTGTATGGGCCACAGCATACAAGGAGCAATTGCGTTTTGAGCTCTCATTAGGGGTCGGCTTCACAACATTAGCAGAGAAAGTGCAGGGGTCTCAGATTCATAACGGAGTCATAAAAGCAACCCACAGCTACCCATAGCTCAGGCTGAGATGGATTCAAGTGGGTGTGTTATTTAATTACCTACATTCAGTGTCTTTGTCTTCTTATTATTCTCTTCTCACCCTTGCAAGTGAAACATGAGTGTATCTTACCCTATTACAACTCTACCTTAAATAATTAATGTAGTTGCAGTATATAATTTCTGACGCTATACTTTTTTGTTTGCACTTATATGTTTGACTGCTTTAACCCAAAATTACAATTCGTTGTTGGTTCGCTGTATTGAGGCTATGTAATCAAGGTTTTGGGTGTAACTGTAAAGTCTGCCCTTGAAGGGTCAAGGCCTACCGCACGATCACTGCAAACTCTACCTCCATAGACGAAAGATAGTGTTGAGGGTGCTATAATTTCAATATATAGAGTCTTCAGGTTGTTTAAGGGTTTAGGTAGGTGAAAGAACTTCTTCTTCTATTCATTGTTTAGGTCGTTGACCCGGTCTCACGCTTATCTCAGCATGGGTCTTCCTATCGATCTTCTCCCTTTTGGTTTGTAATTGATCACGTTCCATTGTAGCCTGCTTATATCCATTCTGTTAATGTGGCATTTACATTTCTGCTTATAATTTTCTATAATTTCTCCTATAGGATAATCCTTAAATCTTCTCTTATTTCTTCATTAGTCAGTCTGTCCCTTCTTGTTACACCCTTTACGGATCTCAAAAATCTCATTCTGCTGTCCGAATATTACTCTTACCTTTTTATTTTAAAACCCAAATTTCACTACCATAAAGTTCTCTACTGGGACGGTCAGTACCTTATAAAATTTAAGTTGTGATTTTTGCTGAGTTTGTATCCATTAAATCTCCTATCACTATGAGACTTCTGAATAATATTTCTACTTTCTCTACTACGTATAGTAAGTAGGGGAAGTATTGTATTCCACCCAAAAATTCGATATCGAGATTTCACCGGAAATACATGTTTTGAGGCCCCCTGAATCCAAAAAAATTTTGGAAACGTCCGTGTGTGTGTGTGTCTGTGTATGTGTCTGTATGTGTGTGTGTGTCTGTGAACAGCATAACTCAGAAACGAACAGTCGAATAAACACCAAACTTGGTATTTAGGTTCAGTATCTTTCAGAGATGTGACACGAAGGTTTTTAAGAAAATCTCCCCACCCCAGGTTACCCTTTACATGGAACATTTTTCGAAAATTTTAATTTTCTCAAAAACGGCTCTAACGATTTTGATTAAAATATCATATGTTTAAGATATTTTCATGACAAATGAAATGTATATCTCGAATTTTCTGGGAATTTCTCCAAAAGTATTCTTCATTGTGAACGACATTTGCATAACTGGTAAACCATAAGAGATAAACAAAATTTTACTGCACAAAAAATGTAGATACGCGTTAAAATACACAATTTATGTTTTATATATTTTTTTGTTGAGTGAACCATTTTCTAGATATTGCTTGTTATTCCCTTAAATTTTCTAATACTTATACTTTTTCTCAAATTCGGTATTCATTTTTTTGTTCCTGGTAATGCAAAGAGAATGGAATACTCCACATAGCAACCAGTTCTTAAAATATTTGACTATCGCTTAAAGCATATGGGGAATAAGCGTTTGTAAAAATAGTTTGCACAAGAGTAGAGAAAGTCATGTGAGTGTAACACATCAGATTTTTTTATGGTCTACGAACCCAATTGCACTACCCCTTACCAGAAGGGGTTTCTTTCAGGGCATCCTTTAGTTAGGAGAGATGCTTTTACTAGGATGGATGTTCCTCCTACATCACCAGAGCCTCTACAGCAGTTTTTCAGTGTTCATGGTAGGCCTTCGCGTAACAGTCCCGGGACACACCAAGTCCCCACCATACCTCACTGTATCAAGTTATTCCTTACTTCCCGTTACCCACCCCTCGGGACGTGGACCAAAGAGGTTGGATTTTGACGGGCGTAAAGAACGTGTTCAATTTTATAACTGCTGAAATGTTAGATCTTTGTATCAAGATTCCGAGTAGTACCATAACACTATAAAGGTATTTTTGGGACATTTAATTATATATACCTAAATAATGAATACGTAGGTATGGATAAACTTAATTTACATTTCCAATACAACCAATTAAAATGTATTTTGAATCTAGGCGCATGTACACTATTATATTTATTTACACGCCATCAACCTCCAGGGACAATTCAGCTTCCTGGTATACCAAAATATTGCCTCACACACTGATTTTACTACTCACATCAGGTTGTCGCATTTAAACTTACTTAAAATGCCATCATCTTGGGCCGTAATCGAATCAGCGACATTGGTCAGAAAGGCAATGCTCAACTGAACGCACAATCTAGGACAACATTACCACATCTACGCTCAATAGATCAACAATAAATATCGCGGAAAAATGTAGGATTTATTTATTTTCAAAATATTACCCACACTATTTCGTTAGCAGAGCAAACAGGAAATGGTACTACAGTATAATAAGTAATTCAGTTCTGTATAAGATACATATACAAATCTTCGGAATTATAATCTATAAAATATACACTCATTTATCAGAATAACATTTCTCATTCCTTTTTACCTGTATACTGTACACTCTTAGGTGCGGTTCGCTAGACCAGGAACAACTACTTTTAAGACACCTCAAGTGGTGCATAGATCTCAAAGCCTGGGTTTACACCATACGTCAGTAAAACCCAATGAAAGTGAACCTGAGTCTCTTTACACAACGGGCAGCAACGCTGCCTCCAGCACTATAGGGACGTTCTGTATTTGAGATAAACTATATAAAAATAACAAGGAGCTTTTGCGTATTTTCTATTTTCTAGGTGCTTGATAGGTACAACATAATGATTTACAAGTTCAGTTTTTATTCGTTCTTGCGCTTATAGTGTGATGTGATGCGTGACTCAAGTACACTTTGGATCAGGTAGCTTGACGCGCAGTTCCTGTTTGCTTTGCTTTTTGTGTTTTTAAATTCAATATTGATTGATTTTGACACGCTCGTAAGTGAAGAATGTGTTCACTTCCTTCCACTCCTATATAAACTCTTCATCTGTCATTAAATTGCCTCTCGATTTGTGCGCTTACCGCCCCTTGAACCTGGAACATGCCCTATTGCTTGCCTCTCGACACCGGACCTTTCCTGTTCATTATAATTCGGTGTATCGTTTCCCCAAATTTTGAATTGTGTACTATTCAAGCCGGAGACTGTCAGGTTGTAACAAAAATTAAGCGAAAACTAAAATACTACCTATTGAACGTAGGTGAAAACATTACTGGTTCCACTGGGTCTCTTTTTACTTTCTGTACTACTTACCGGAAATAGATGTTTTGAGGCACTCTGAACTCAAAAAGAACATTTAAAAGAATGTGTATGTGAACAGCATAACTCAAAAACGAAATGTTGAATAAGTACTAAACATACTATTTAAGTTCAGTATCTTCTAAAGTTGCGACACGAAGATTTTCCGAGAAAAAAAATTCCCTAATCCAGCCTACCCTTTACATGGAAAATATATCGAAAAGTTTTATTTTCTCAAAAATTTCTATAACCAATTTGATTAAAATGACATATTACACGACAAATAAAACGTATATCTTGAATTTTTGGAATAGCCTATGAAGATTTCTTCAATATTAAGGGATTTTATATAATTTGGTATAACAGATCAACTATAAGATATAGACAAAAACTCACTAAACAAAAAATGTAGATCAATTTAAAACACAAATTTATTTCAAATAACCTTTTCGGTGGCATGATCCATATTCGAGATATCTGTGTATATTAGTTTGATTTTTTCATAGTTTTGTTCATCTGCAGTTGTTTCTCGCGATATCATGAAACTTTTATGGAATTTCAAAGGCAGAATATACAGTCATATGACTACCGATTATGCTTTTTGTATCCACCTTGTACCTACAACGAAATGTGTAATTTAACTATTTCTGAAACAATTTATTTCGATTAACATGAAGTAGGTAGAAAAGTAAGCTTTCGTAGGAATAGTTTCTATATATAAAAATAACGAGGATGGGTAGAGAAAGACATTTGAATGTCGCATCACATCAAGTTTTTCTTTCTTTTCACATGTATACAACTAATTAGGTATTTCAACATACACAGGATATTTCAGAGTTCGACCGATTAACTTTTAGGAATTATAGAGGGGTTTTGGGGGAACAATTGAAGAAAGGACAGTTATGGCACCAGAGCGCATGATTTTGTGCAATACCTAAGCCAATATAAATTTGAGCCAGTACGCCACTGATACCACCTCAAAGGTATATGCAAGCATTTGCTGCACCGCCAAGAAATCCACATGTGTGACCCAGTAGTAAAGTAGGGAGTTTTCACCCCAGAGAACCAGATTCCAAGTTCAAGTCCTGCCGAACAATTCTCTCTTGTTTTGGTTTTTCTTTCCTCAAATTGTTGATTATGAAGGATATGGAATACCGCACTGCTCCATTTGTTATTACCGCTGCTGTTAAATGTAATCAAGCAAATCAAACGAATGAATTTTGAACATACAACATAAGATACTGTAATATTCTATACATACACATGATAGGTAATCAGAATCCTTTATGGAGGTGACATTAAAAATGGCATTAACATGACCTGGGACTAATGCACTACTGTGCTTACGAATTGAAAGAATGCGCTGTTAGCTCTTGAAAATAAAATTAGTGTGCAAAGCAAATCACAGTCACATTCCCGCTTAAGCTTTATTTATTCACCTCCAGCAACCGTAGAAAGGCGTATTTCTTCTTCTTCATATGCTGACAGCTGACAATGAGCATTTCCATTTGTGAACTCTGATTTTCTGAAATACACATATTGTAATTTTGGGAAGCGCCAGTAAATCACGAGATAGCACGCTTATAATTTTGCAAAAAGTCAAATAGGCACCTATGAAAGCAACTGTTGTCACTTGCACGGATAGCTCATTCGGTAACATCGTTGGGTAGAGTGAAACAGCTTTGTGTTCGATTCCCTCTGTAAAATGACTTTTGTTATTCTTCTTGTGTTTAAGATTAGAGTTGCATGCATACGCGAATAGAAATGGTAATTTTAATTTTTTGAATAATCCAGTAGAAAACACATTTAGCTTTAGGGTAATAAATTCCTGCTCGCACAATGCGGTTGCAGTGCTTAGGCGCTTGCTCCTTTCTGAAGGTCACTATGGCGATATTCAGTGCTGTTTAGTTAAGTGTAGAAACTAATTAATGATAAAACGTTGTACAAAAGAAGCGGCAATAAATGTTCCGCTACATGTATATAAGCAGTATTTACCAGTATAGTATTTATTGTGCTAAGAGGTTTACAAATTTTATTGTCTACTGCACTTTGACCCTGGTCACTCATTCAGTAGACAATCACTACAGTTTATTTACATTTTACAATTTCTTGTCAATAAATTATCTTGCCCTTTTTTCAGTTTTTTTCATGTCCCATTTCCACTTGTTTTTCACTTTTCATTTATTGATTACTTAACCATCACACATTCACTTTAGTTTTCCATTCAAAGTAAGATGCACTACCTCTTACTTTTCTCTTTCCACTGTCCAAAGCCATTTATTTTTTACTTTACACAAAAACTGTCCAATGCTTCTAGCGTCCTTACATATCATTTCAATCATAAGTGTATTTCTATCCCCCTTCAACCACCTCTTATTAAAAAATTCTCTTCTCCAATTTTCTGTTCCTTGGCACTTAAGTACTATGTGTTCAATGTCTTCATTACCACCACATATCGGACAATGGTTCTGCGGAATACCCTGTCTTAGCCCTTTTAGCCTCCATGTTCCGGTTCTTAACCATGCAACAGATTCTCTCTCTTCTTTATTTACTATGTCTATATATTTTTCCCTATCCCATGTATTTTTCATTGGCCTATAATAAACTAATGAGCTCTTTTCGGCAATCTCACTGAACATGATTTGTATTTCTATATCTTCCAGTCTTTTCCTCGCCTTTTTCCAAAAATTTTTCACGTTATTTTCTCTCCTTCTCCATATATCTCCTAACCCATTTTTCTCCAAAATGTTCCGTAGTTTACTTACCCATCCATCATTCATTAAGCTATTCTCTTGGTATTCAATACATTGTCTTAACACATTACTTTTTCCTAGATTTAAAGTTATGAACCAAAATGTCAAAGCTCTTTCCATTACCTTCCCCTTAGTTGCCACCCTGCCCATCTCTAATTGTGCTACCTGTCTTACATGTATATAAGAAACAATCAAGGAATGACATAGCGCATGCGTTTTAAACAATGCAATGGCAATAACATGACGGTGGTCTAATGCAGGTGTAAATTTAAGAGATCGAAGTTGAAATGTTAGAGATAATGAATGAAGAAGGAAATGTAGCTTTTAATTTCACAATAGGCCAGAGATTATTCAGCAATTAAAATTGTCCTTGCTATTCGCGAATGCATGCACCTCTTATCTTACACATCAATTTTTTACAGAGGGAATCGAACAATAGCTATTTCGATATATATCCAACGATGTTACCGAGTGGCAACAGGTGCTTTCATGGGTGCCTATTGGACTTTCTCAAATTTATAGGCGTGCTATTTCATGATTCACTGGTTCCCCAAAAAGTACAATATGCGTATTTCAGAAAATCAAAGTTAACATATGGAAATGCTCATCGTCAGCTGTTACCGTATATCTGAAGAAGAAATACACTTTTCTACGGTTCCTAGAAGTGAATAAAGCTTAAGCAGGGATGTGACTGTAATTTACCTTGCACACTAATTATTTTTATTTTCAAGAGCTAACAGCGCATTCTTTCAATTCGTAAGCATTAGCCTCAGGTCATGGTAATGCCATTTTTAATGTCACCTCCATAATTACCTGATTACCTATCATGTGTACGTATAGAACATTACAGTATCTTATGTTGTATATTCCTGTTCAAAATTCATTAGTTTGATTTGCTTGATTACATTTAACAACACGGTAATAACAAACGGAGCATTGCAGTATTCCATATCCTTCATAATAAACAATTTTAGGAAAGAAAAAACAAAACAAGAGAGAATCATTCGGCAGGGCTTGAACTTGGAATCTTGTGTCACTGGCGTGAGCACTCCCTACTTTACCACTGAGCCACATATGTGGATTTCTTGGTAGTGCAGCCAATGCTTGCATATATCATTGAGGTGGTATCAGTGGCGTACTGGCTCAAATTTATTTTAGCTTATTGCACAAAACCATATGCTCTGGGACCATAAGTGTCCTATCTGCAATTGTTTCCCCCAAACCCCTCTATAATCCCTTAAAGTTAATAGGTTAAATTCTGAAACACTCTCTATATGTCATCCTTTGCAATTGCTTCTATTTTTACCTTAGCCTTCGTATTTTGGCCGAAATCAATTGCATAAGCAAATCTCAACACTGTAACTTAATATTTTCTAGCAATTTTCAATTTAAGAAGAAAAACTAATGCAAACATTTAAAATTGGCTCAGCTGAAGCACATTTAAAATTATTTTTGAATGTATATGTACCTATGTGTGCACACATATGCGCTTTGCTCAAGAATTACTGAGAAAACCGGGATATCCGTGGTTCAAATCCCGGCTATGTCACTGAATCTTTCAGTCGCCTGATTCTACTTTCCAACCTCATCCTACACACGACTTGTGTGGAAAAACAATTAATTCCAATAAATATAACACACTTAAAGAATGGGCTATTAACTGCTTAATCCAAAGCGGGAATACATGGTCAAAGTATAAGAATAACTCGTTTATTACCTATTAAGGTTTATGAAAAAGTTTAATAACAAAAATGTAAACAGTTAACAGTTACTGAAAGGTTTTCGATAGGATAAATATGAAAAATTATACCAATATTTCATTTTTATTATTATTATCATTATTATTCATGTATATAGCCAGATACATTAAAATCTTGCATTTTTAATGACGTTTCTGGTTACCAAAGAAGACAGCAACAGTCCGATCGCTTAACAAGTATAAAAACGTGCACACGTTTCTGTACTGTTAAATCTTTTACTTTTACTTCAACTTATTAATTAAAAATATATGGCAAGTTACTACAAATAAAAGATGAGGATAGAGCAACAGAGACTAAGAAGGCTATAGAAGAGAGAGAGAGAGATTAAAAGGAGGAGTGCAAGAGTCGGGGAGAGAGAGAAAAATATCCGTTCTTAATAGAAAAATGGAGCCACTGATTCTGCTAGTACGTAAATTAATAAAATGCAATAAAATGAATAGGACACTGCTTATAAAACGATGCATATCGTCTCATTTGCAGTATGTACGACTTCCATGCTATAACTTAAAATATGGGATCTAACTTTGCATCTCAAATCACTGAAAGCAGATATAACAATTACCTGTAGCATAATCAACACTAGGTATGTACCGCATTTTCATGTGTTTTCGACCAAAAGAATATCAGATCCCGAGCATAAGTCTGACAAGTTTATTATTCAGAACTTTTGTTTTGCTATGACGCACCTCAGTTGGATACCATCAGTCAATATGAATTTAATATTCTCTGTGTAAGAGAAACATTCAGAATGACAACACCTGGTATGCTGTCAGAAGCAATCTGATAAGTCTTAGAGGGGAAACCCATGCTTGAAAATGTATAGTTTGGATATTGCGGGCATTACATTTTTACAACACTTCAGTTTTATTTTTGGTCAAATATATCACGGATCTGATTTTTTTTTCTCAAAATCCGACTAGCACTGCTATAACAGCGTAGTGAGAGTAATATGCTCCAAATCAAACAGTTTATGTTCTATATGTTATATTTATTACTTTAATAAAGCATTAATTAATAATATAATGATAGAACGTTTACAGATGACAAAGAGATGTGGTTCCTTAGATGAGTGCTCGTCATAAATTACTATTTATAGATCAAAAGTTGTCTAAATTAAAGATTCTTCGTTGTGATATTAACTCTCCACAAAGTATTGGTGACTACACCTTTTTCAGTATAAGCTGAAAGGAGAAGTAAAGAAAACTTAAATGTATCACTCCGCCGAGCACATGGCAGCACCACGTGGAGGATGACAGGAACTGAGTAGACAAATGAAAGTTGTACCTGAACAGTTCGGCATCTGTGTTTAAAGGTAATCGATTAAACTGTTCTTAACTTCAGGCTTTAGCAATCATTAATTTAATGACTAAAATCAGTATAGCACCTTTGCTTTAACCTTTTATGAGTCAACAAGTTAAATAACGATTAACACTACAGGTTAAATCACAACAGAAAACAAACACAACCCAAACTATCCGAGCAACAATTCTGCATCACTAACAAAGAAGTTCAATTATTGCTAAATAATGGCTAACCATATTCATTGTCGATTAAAGGTGAATACTTTTCACAGAATTTGTTAAAAGCATTTAACACAATTGTCTTCTTTCCATTTCCATCGTTTATGTTTTCTATAGTGGCAGAAGATTCTCATCCGGAAACCGGAAACAAACTGCAGCGCCTGCGCATGGTCTCTTAAAGCCTCTGATATAACGGTTCATGTAGTTATAGGTGAATCTGAACAAACACATTTAGTTTCATAAATTTAACTGTTACAATAATGGGTTTTCTTTAAATTTCTCTGCACGAGAATAACCACAAAATGTTACAATATGAACCGAACTGTTTTTGTAGAGGAAGAGACGACATGCTAAGCGGGAAAGTTTGTAATTTTTCCACCAGCCAATGGGATGCTGTCTTGTCATGTGGTTTTGTTTACTTTTCCTTTCAGGTTATAGTGAAAAAGGTATAGGAATAACTGAGGAAGAGGACTTAGCACCTCGACCTATAAGAAGTTTTGTGCCTGAAGCCCCTGACGGGGTGCCTCCGAAAGGGAGTGGTGAGATGAGAAGAGGCAGAGGGCGACTGGAGCAGGAGGACAACAGTGCAGAGGGCAGGGTCTCTACCTTTTACGATTGAAACTCCCTGGACGGCAGCTGGTGCAACCGGCTCCCCTCCCCCTTGCGGGCTTGCACATCTCCTGGGGGTAACCGGGACTCGGAGGCCGCCCCATTCTGGGGGACGAACTGTTACATAGAGCATCCTTTTCCCCTGCCATGCAACGCCGAGACTCCCAACGATGCTTTCAAACCTGAAACAGACCAAACAGGGGAAATATGAAGTGAAATGAGAATGTAGGTGAAATGGAGGGACAGGAAATATGGAGAGATATAATGAAACTTCCCAGCATTCGCCTAGTGGCCCGGGGAAACCCCGGATAAATCCATGGGTCAGGAAGGCGACCACGGGAATCGAACCCACTAACCTCCGAATGCGAGCCACAGATGTTACCGCCTGAGCCTCTGGCTCGGTAAAGTATTCTCAAAGTTCGTGGATTTAGCTCTGTGCGATCTAACGGTGACAAATAACCCATTTGTCTCTTGTAGTTATTAAATGTACTATTACAGCCGAGAGATTAAAACCGATTGTCGTGGCATTTTCTCTTGAAAAGCAAATCAGAGAGGAAATATGCTCCTGAACAATTAAAGCTGCCACTGGGAAGTGAAGAGCACTGCTGTCACGTCCAGATGATAATGCAAGCGGAGAGCGGGAGGCGTAGAGAGGTATGCACCACCATGTGCGACAGAATGGTATGCACAACGGAGGCTGATTTCCTCGTAACTTCCCTTTAAAAAAACGAGCGTTAAAATAAGAAACAGTCATAATTTGGTGCACACTACATAACTGTCACCAATAACTTCCATTCAGAGCTGTGAAATAATAAGCATGCACCAAGTGATTTTGGTTAACCAGTAGGGTTGCCTAGCGTACTTGGCGTTCATAAGATGCTTTTGCTCTTTTCACTTTGGCCTCTGATCATCTTATCATCTTCAACATGATTATTTCAAATGATTTATTTTTACCAACCATGTTTCCAGAGGACGTAAGAAATAACGTAATGAGTAGGAAAATCATCACCATCATCTGGGGACTTCATCACAGACAAATACTTCGATGAATTCATCTGGAGAACATGTTAATTTACTAAAGGCGATTAATGAGCAAGAAGATTCCAGAGGATTAACTAATATGAACATTGTGTCACTTTTACCCCAAAATCTTGTTTTGGCAAGAGGGCAAGGAAACGTAAGGGGTCTCTCCTGGTACTGGAAGCTTGAGGTAAACGAGGGATGAGTTCAGTATGGAGGGTTGGTTGGTTGCCTGCTTGGTGGTGGGCGTCAGCAAATATATATAAGGGTGGGAAAAGCCTCTTATCTCTTGTCGTCCATTCTCTCCCCTATGGTCCGACGTCCTTCCTTGTACCTACCCTCCCATAATGGCCGTCACTGTTATCCGTGCGCAGGCGCGCTGCGCCATCTGGTGGCCTCCCTCTTCCTCCCTTAGGAGTGGTGGAGGTCAGTCCCCGTTCCTGTATTGAATATTCGCCGGGATACCTTCTGCATACATTAACAGCGGGAATGGATATGGAGGTATGGTAACTTTCACAACGATTTCCAATATATCCCACAATGCTTTTATGGAAATTATATTATTATTTTTATCATCAGCACCAACACCATCATCACCAAATTTAAATATGTTAAATGTTCCCATCTATATTCCCTATTTTGGTTTTCTATAATTCTATGTATGTTGATATGCATTTTTAAACTACAATTTTGCAATACATTCTCCGGTCCTTCAAGATGATGAGTAAGATTACTTAAATAGTTGAACAGAAATTATTAGAAAACCTGTTGTTGACAGTTTTGCCATGGGTATATTTAAAGTAAAATCCAGGATTTTACTGATAAATGTGCTGCACCTCTAAACATTTTTAGATATGGATATCACGCAACAAAGTGAATTTCCTCATAGCAGTCCATTTAAACGCTTCTATGAATATATTTGTGAAGGCCCTCAAGTCATCTTTACCCTACTCCATTCTTAGAATCACATACTACCCGATTCATAAAATGGTTTCAGTCTAAGTGCAGTACATTAACAAGGAGACAATTACTTTTACGATTACTAACATATTCGTCACTTCCTAAAAGCTAATCTCATGCTCCGGTAGCCCCCTCTTTCTCTTATCCGTCCACACAGGGTATAATGGGCATAGGACAGAACTTGGGTGCGACATATGGTCAGCATCTCAATACCCTTAGCCTCTGCGTAGCTTTCATGGACAGGAGTTAAGATTTCTCTATCAAGCATCATCAAGCCTCCAATTATCTCACAAGGCTTAGTGCACACTTGTCGCACATACCTACTTCAGCTTTAATTCTTCATCAGTTCTTTGTAATGCTTTCTATATAGGTATGATATCCACTCTGGTGGATGTATAATCCTAGACGCTCATTGAAAAACAAAATCACCGTTGTCGCGGAGTACGTGTTGGAACACAATTTTTTATTTTATGACGTTTTAGTGAAATCTAATACTCATATTTTCCAACTGCGACAAATGCTCTCCACGTCAGATGCAGGTCAGTTATAGCATTGATAGTGTGCACACTCCTCCATGCCACAATTTGAGCCAATTCCCAGCTCATGCTCACTTTACCGTATGGTCGTGGCATATCGTGGCGTGGAGGACTGCGGGCTGGTGTCCCGTCTCAAGATGTGCGTTCGCGCGCGCATAAGTAAGAAGTAATACAAACAGAAAATTATAAACATTAAATAAATGTACATTAAAATTTCCCTACGCATTGGCAAATATTATACACAGTGTTCAAATAAAAATGCCAACGTTATATTATTCTGAATGTGTTTTTACCTACGAATGATTTCAAATTAAGCAATAAATGCTTAGTTACAACTTTCAGAAACACCATTCAAAAGTTTAGCCTTGATATCAAGCTCTTGTGATGGCGATGAAGAAGAATCGCGAACTTTCAAGCATGTCCGGCAGATGATACTTGGGAAAGTGTAAACATGCAACAAGAAGGTATTTGGAATACGGCTGATGCTGCGATAAATTTTACTTAACAGAGCGTATATTTTAAAGAGCTCTGCAAGTTTTCTACAAGGGGTTTTTGTCTCTCTCTCTCGTGATTTAAGTTATATGCAATTAAACAACATTCAGTCAGTTTTAAGAGGACTCAGAGGCTATTCCTGGAAAATTTAAGATATGGATTTAATTTTTCACGTTAATATCTGAAGTATATTATGTTTTAAATAAAACATATAGTTATAAGAAAATAAAAAATAACAATAATTTTTCTATAGAAAGGGTATTTTTGCAGTGCAGGGATTCGCTTGATATGCTTAAACACTGACTCTCTCAAGTATGAAGTTTGATAATTATCCAGCTTTTCGCTTCGGAGTTATGCGTTCCGCGCGCGCGCGCAAACACACACACACACACACACACACACACACACACACCAAGGTTTTTCTAAGAATGTTTTTGGTACCTAAAAACGCGTATTTCTGAAGAATTTTTAATCGAATATTTGGATGGAATACAATACTTTCTGTTATAGGCAGAGGGCAGAGAAAATAAAAATGCAAGTAATTGTTTTATAATATGATACTTATTATTTCATTTCCACATATTATGACTGGAGGGTACTAATATTATGTTAATGGTTCTTCTCCTTAAATTTTTCAGCCAAATGCTCATTTTTATTCGTTTTCTCGCCCCACCACGTGTTGCAGCGTTAACAGTTTGTGAATATGCACAGTTGTCAAGTTGGCAACACCTATTTCTAGCTCGGGTCAAGCTAGCAGCTCCTGTATTCGCTCGAGTCAGTCTTGTTGTTTCTTTTCAGTTTCCAAAACATTAAGATTATGGTTATGTGCGAGTGTAAATTTCAACACGTGCAACTTTTTCTATTACATTTTAAACACTTGAATTCAAGTTGGAATTTGTTTGCCGAAATTCTTGTCTTTCACCAGGAACTTCCCTGCTCTCTTAACACATCTAAGGGTTTACTTCTTGCGCTGTTTACTTCTCCTTTCTTTCTTTTTTTATGCTACACACCTTCAACGGGGAAGTACTTTGCCTTGTATCAAAACTTATATTTTGAAGAAACTAAATAGTTTTCAAGTAACAGGCAAAACCACTCACTCTATACTCCACATTTCCGTATAAACGTATGTTTATGTTACATATGCATCAGATGTGTAAATTCACATGGGCGCATATTCTTGGTAATGGAATATCTGGGGGAGAAGGAAATGTGAGCGGCCCCTGATACATATGCAACTCGTTACAAAAACCGCATCTCTTATAGAGGAATGAATCAGCCTCGTTGCGGAAATCTTATACACAAGTTTAGCCATTCAACAAAGACGTATTTACGGACTTAAAATTGAAGGAGCAAAGAATTTGTACTTTTACTTTGAGTCTCTTATCTTTGAATTAAGAAAATAATTGGTATTATACTGAGGCTTTAGTCCAGTCTCCAGCTTTAAAGTCATAAAATCATTTTATTGTTCCTATTGTTACCCTCCCTACTACTTGCCTATAGTAAACAGAGGAAGTATTGTACCCCATCCAAAAATTCTACACCGAGGTTTCACCGGAAATAAACGTTATGAGACTCCCTGAATAAAAAGAAATTACTTTTCCTGATACGTACTTACAGTAAGTAGAGAAAGTATTGTATTCCACCCTAAAACTGTACGCATATGTACATATATACACATGCATACATATGCGTGTGTGTGTGCGAATAATACAACTAAAAATGAAAAGTCAGTTAAATTCCAAACTTGGTATTAAAGTTCCTTCCAAGGATGAGACATAAAGATTTTGAAGCAAATCCCCCACCCAGAACTACCCTTTACATGGAGAGTTTATAGTTATTTTTTATTTTCTCAAAAATGACTAAAGATTGTGATTTAAGTATCATTCGTTTAAGCCATTTTCATGAGAAATAAAATATTTATCTGGAAATATCCACTGAAGTACGCTTCGTTATGAATCACTTTTACATAACTGGTAAACTAAGAGACAGTTAATATCTTACTACACAAAAAATGTGGATCTCGTAAAGGCACACATTTTAAGTGAAATAAGTATTTTCTGGAGTTAATCATTTCTGAGATATTTCTTGTTATTGGTTTGAATTTTCAAATACTTTATACTTTTTTCAAATGGGAAGTCATTTATTTCTTTTTTCTTTCTCGTGGTCATGCAGCGAGCATGGAATTGCAAAGCACAATAGCGACATCCTCTTTAAAAATCTGACTATTGGTTTATTTACTCTGTGGTTCAACAAAATGGTTCAAATGTGAATGGAAAGTTTACCTGTATTAACAAGAAACAGCTAGAATAATAAGCTTTTGTAAGAATAATTTGTAGAAGAGAGACTAGAGAAAGACATGTGAATGTTGCACATCAAGAGGGCTTTTTTATTTCTTGTTATGCCGCCTATAGCATCTGAGATCACTTCAGCTGCTTTTGGTTTGGAAGCAAAGTTATCTTAAACCACTGATCTTAAATCGTTTAATGTAAGTCTAGCCGCTGAACATTTTTACGTTTGAGTTAAACTGAGAATCATCCATTCAAAAGTTAATTCATTTTTCCGAACTCCCAGATAAAAAATACAAACTTATGTCAATAACCTGTAAAATCGGTCCTAATGCTAAAAGCAGGCATTTCGTTTTGTGTCACGGGTGATATCCCCCTCTTTTCTCCCTCCAACACGTGCTTTACTGGTAGCTGGACTCTAAGGCGGCACTGCGCTGATAGAATAACAACTCCTTGAGCGATAGGCAAACCGAGTAACAAAGCGGGAACGTATAACACTTTCCTTCCGACAGCAGCCCTGTACTACGGTACAGAAAGTCATGTGACTATTACATATACGGTTTCTTTCTTTATTTCTTTCCTTCTTTTTAACATAAAGAATAACCTGGAAACACTTTTTACTTTCTCTACCACGTACATAGTAAGTACAGAAGATATTGCATTCCACCCGCAAATTCGATACCAAACGTTTACGGAAAATACACGTTTTAAGACCCCTGAATCCAAATAAAACATTTTGGAAACATATCCGTGCGTGTATGTGTGTGTGTGTGTGTGTGTGTGTGTGTGTGTGTGCGCGCGCGCGTCTGTGATCAGCATAACTCAAAAAGAAAAGTCGGATAAATACCAAACTCTGTATTTAAGTTCAGTATCTTCCAAGGATGTGACACGAAGATTTCCAAGTAAATGCCCTCACCCCGAACTACCCTTTACATCGAACATTTTTCGAAAATTTTGATTTTCTAAAAATGGCTCTAACGATTTTGATTAAAATACCATCTATTAAAGATATTTACATGACAAATAAAATGTATATATTGAATTTTCTGGAAATAGCCTGTAAACACCTTCCTTCATTGGGAAGGATTTTGTATAATCATGTATAACTGGTAAACATTAAGCGATAGACGAAAACGTACTACACAAGAAATAATAATAATAATAATAATAATAATAATAATAATAATATCTTTAAAACACAAGATTTATTTAAAATATGTTTTTTTGACATCAGATATTTCTGAGATATCCGTTATTAGTGGTTGGAATTGTTCCTACTTGGTCATTTTTTAAAGTCCCATCGATTTTCAGTTGTTTCTCGCGATTGCATGGAAACAGCATGGAATTTTAAGGCCAGCATATAGCGTCCAGTTCTTAAACATTTGAGTATCGCCATTCTCTTTATCTATAACGAAATGTGTAATGTAGCTATTTCTGCAAAGGTTTATTTGGATTAAAATGTAGCAGATAGAAAAATAGGCTTTAGTAAGAATAATTTGTATACTCACTAATAAAGAATAGAGGGTAGAAAAAGCCATGTGAATGTATCATATCGGATTTTTAACAAAATGAATTGGATATGTAAAACAAATAGTATGCAATTGGGGTTTTTAATTCACGATAGCTGAAAATGTGTTGAAAACTTCAATCACATCAATCGAAAATGATGGCACACGGTGAAAAAAGCAACAAACGTTGCTGTAAAGAAGTGTGCATGATTTTACTTTAAAATTTGTTTCCAAATAATAAGCACTTAGGAACGGCTACAAGAGCGTATTACAGGTAGAAGCAATAAAACTGCATTACGATACTTTTAGGAAATTATCTCCATCCCAAATACCCTTTACAAGTTACCCTTTTATTTCTTACTTTCTCAAAAATTACTCTTTATAACTATTTATTAAAGAAACACGTGTTTGATATGTTGATATGAAGAGTGCAACGAATTACTTGAACCTTCTATAAATATTCTGTGAAGCCACCTTGTTTCTGAGGAATATATATTGAAAACTAGGAACCATAAGAAATACACAAAAACTTACTACAGAAAAGAAATGTTGAGTTCGTTAAAAACAATTTCTGTGAAATAATTTTTGGATTCAGTCAGCATTTTCTAAGTATTCTATGTTCTATCTTTACAATTTTCCAAAATGCGTCATCTGACAGTACATATTTGAAATTGTGAGATTCTTTTTCCTTCGAAAGAACTTATTACTTAAAATTCTGATATAAACCTTTGAATGCTGCTTCTGTATATTACATGTAATTAAACACCTGTTGCTTAATTTGGAGAATAAGTTATATAGATAGAGTCTTATTTCAATATGGACGCAGTAGTATATAAGGGATAGGTTTAAATTTGTAATGAGCAGAGAAATTCGTGTTTACCACATTCCTTACTTTTATTTTCCCCCTCCTTTTTTGCCAATGATATTAACGGTAGTGGGTACACAATATTAATAGTAATGGATTAATTAAGAAAAAAATAATTAAGGTACAAAAGTTTTAAAACGGAATTATGTTGAAACGTTGATTGCAGCTATTTTTAATCTTTCAAAAGCAACGTAAAGTATCAATGGCTGCCAAGCAAAGAGAAGCAAATTATTGTTACAGAAAATTGCGAAATGTGTAATGATCTTGTATACAGAAATCCATAGGAGCTCAAAATTGTGCCTGGTCCTTTTTAAAGCCGCAAGGATATATTAAATGTAAGGTACAATTATTCTCAAATTAAAAGACTTCAGGGAGGTATTCGAAGAAGAGAGCGGAAAGTCTCTCTAAAGTTGTATTTTAATTTATTAGTTCTTAAGACGTGGTTCAAGAGTCCCATAAGTGAAGTTTTTAAATCGTTCAGTTTTTATCTAAATATTTTTGCAGTTTCACCACTATATTGTAATAGTTTTTGAGGGGAAAATATTTTACTTTTTATTATACTAATTAATTAATCAAATGATGCATACAACGTAGAAATAGTAATATTGAAAAATAAAAATACTACCACATGATTTAGATATCGTTATAAAAAATGAAGTTTTCACAGTTTTTCACCCTTCTGGTTGCTTTATAAAAAGATTTTAAATCTTTAAGTATAACTTTTGTAACAATTTATCCTTAGTAGTGAATTAATTTTGTTACATCCGAGAAAACTAAACGTTCAGCAAAAACCATATACTGGTTTTTTTAAGTTAATTCTCTCTTAGTTTCTGCTGAAAATTTGAACAAGATTGGTTACAAACAACATCGCATGGAATATTTTTAATTCACAAAAGTGGAAGAAAAATCAAAGTCTAGTAAACGGCGCTGGAAGTAAATACAGGCCATTGGGCCGTGTGTTTATTGGCATATAAATGAACAAGTATTGTAGCTTTAAACGGCTCTGAGATTAAACTCAGATTGATTGAAGCTAAAGGCTCAGTATTTTTGACAGAAGTATATTTTAATGTTTTGAAAATTCTGAGCAAATTTCAGAATGGCTACCCTTAAAATATTTTAATTATGTTCAATAGCAGTTACGAAGGTTTACACCATACAAGGTTTTACAAAGTTCTATATGGAACATCATTTTCTCCCAATACTCTTTAAATTATAACTGAAATCAATTACTCGAACGAAGACAATTTACTTCATAATGAGAAAGAATTCTTATAATTTGGAGGTTGAAATACCTATCGGAGCAATACGTTGAGTTGGAGGGCATTACGTTGTCAATAAAAATTCGGAGAGAAGCGAAAACAAGTATAGAATGTACGAGTATCTATCTATTTTAATGTTCTCCAGAACAATGAATATAGTGATTGTTTATAATCATCCAGTAAACAATTATGTATTTTGACTTCAAAGCATTTAATCCTCTATTGTAATTAAGGCAATAGAATTTTAAAGTGATTTATATTAAATGAGACTGAGTCATTTAGATCATGTTAGACGGCTATGTTTAAGACATAAACGTTTTTATTTATTTTAGATATTTTAAGTTATTTCATTGATCTATTAGGTCTGCAAATTCGAAACGTGAAGGTTATTACCATCGCAGAGCACAGGAAAGTTATCCTCCAACTATTTTTCCCTTTCATTTTGCGTTGTATTTTTTCTTCACATTTGTATTTACCTAGTCATACCTTATGCTCATCATTTTCCATCGCTGTCTTCTCATCTCCTGGTTAAGCTTCTCCGCTCCCATTTCTGTTCTGTAGCATTGTTCCCAAATTCTTTCTGTTGCGTGAGTTGGGAGGTAAATGGTTCGGCCTCTGTATTCCGATATCCCTCGTTGCATACATTAACAGCGAGGGCAAGACGAGAGCTCTCGGCAAGTTGATGGCTACTCCACCATAACATCGATTTCCGATATCGAGAACACTGCGAAGTGTATAGCGTCGCTTAGAGACATGCTTGTGTTTGAGATGGTGAAGCTGTAATGGTGTTAGCTTTGAGATGAAAATAATGTGCCTCACTCAAAACGGCTCCAACGATCATAGAATTCAAAAACTTATAATGAATGAGACAGTAGGTATATTATGGATTTAAATATAGTTTTAGGATAAAAACGTATATGTATTACTCGAGATTTTCTTCTTTATTTTTTATCACTTTCGTTGAAGCAATTATCCTTGAGACAGTATTCACTGAGGGAGTTCTTAAACAGCCATAATAAAATTTTGAGGCCTTCTAGAAATCTATCCTACTAAATCTAAGAGCAAGTAGGTTAAGATGCTTACTGAATTCTGGAGTAAAATGTGTATATATCATTTTAAACAATTGAGGACACATTTTTCATTTCTGTCTGAGCCCCATATTCTCTACGCATATATGGAGACTTTCATAAGATCAGAAACGAAAACACTAAACTTCTTGAACTGTAGGTGATCTTTATATTTTTATTCATCTTGCGACACAACATTCATTCCCGTATCACATTTTCACACTCAAATTAAAAAGCAAATCCTCCTTCCTAGAGGAAAATTGAGTCCTGCAAATATGAATTGAGAAGCCAGAATATTGGCCTCTTGACCACTGAGGCAACGGCATTGAAATGTGTGTATGTCTCTATATGTAGAGGAGGTAATCTTGGAAACCACTTAACTGATGTTGATAATTCTTACAACATTAAAATAACTGTTCCTCCGGACGGACATAAACTATATAATAGTTCCACAAATTTTAAAACCGTGACGGGCGGTTACAGAGTTTTCATATTCATGTCACCTAATTTCAATCTCACATCGTTGAATATGAATATTAGGTTTTAATGACTTTAAACACAAAAGGGTAAATGTGGAGGCTTAACAGATTTTGAAATTGGGTTTTTGGAGGAGGGGAATTACATATTCTGCTCATTTCGCTGAAATTTATTATCAAGGAATATTTTTGTATGGTTTTGCGAGAACTTGGTAACCTGGGTTTTAGAATCTAGCAAAAGTACAACTGTAAAAGCCTATTTTAATCCACTTTCAACCCCCAACGTACAAGTCTACACTCTTTGGCCTAAAGTATACTACAGGTCCCAACAAAATTTAAAGATACCTTACAGTCCTTACAAGCTACCCCTGTATTTTTTTATTTTAGATCCCTTAAATCAGCACTGTTTAACTCATTTCGTCACAATTTTGTACAGTTGTTAAAGTACCTGGCTAAAACCATGTTTCCTTACAACTTTCCGAAACTATTCAACACCTAATTACAAACATATAGTTGCTTGAAGTGCTTAAAAGGCGACGCCGTGGCCGAATGGTTAGACCGCTCGCTTCTCACCAAGGCAGCCCGGATTCACTCCCAGGTAACCGCATGTGGGATTTGTGGTGGAGAAAGTGGCGTCTGGGTGTTCCCCCGCCATTCATTCCAACAATTGCTCCATCATCAACTTTCCTTCCATTCATCTCACCTCCATTTCATATCATCTCCTTCCTCGCTCTCACACCAGGCTTGGACTGATCACCCATCCTGATGTTCTCACCGATCCATAGTCTGTGCTCCCAGAAGACGTCTGACCCTAGGCACCGCTTGTAAGTCCTGGTAGGGAGAGTGAACAGAGAAAGAAAAAGAACTGCTTAAAAACTACCCTTAACATTTATTTCCAACTCCTTATAGACAAAGCTATACTGCTTGGCACAAATATTTGCACTTGATGAAATTTAGAGAATACCTTCCAACCTAAAAAAAGAGCTACTTCCACTCATATTTTTGAACCCTTATGTACAAAACTTTACCATTGGGCCAGTCCAAACAAATCTCTAGACACATGTTTATGTACGAGTGCAAATTGTAGGCTGTTCACGACTTTCAAAAACCACCCCTACCCTAATCTTCAACCCCTTTCTTACAGAATGTATCCATGCAATGCTGGGTAAGATAGCTAGTTAGTTTCTTTGATACCTATCTGTGGTAGGTAAATTAAATTAAATTGAGTTTTATTTATGGACGCTCTTTAACTGCTGTGGTCCTTAGCGTCCCATTCTATATTGGACGTGAAATTCCGGAAATTTTGCTCAGAGACCTCTTTATCAGCCTTGAGGTTCTTTTACGTGCCGTAAATCTACGACACGGGACCACCGGCTTTACTTCCCTTCCGAAAGAAGCCGTGCTAAGGATTTTTACGCCCGAAAAAATCCATCGCTCTACGCCGGGTTTGAATCCGCGACCTTGGGAAGGAGGCTACCATGGTAAACACTACACCACGAAGGGCGACTGTGTAGTAGGTAAGAGAGAGTATTTATTAATTCGATTTTGTAAATCTGTTCCAGATTGATTATTAAAATTCTTATTAGTGGTTTCTGTTTTAACAATATTTATATCAGGATTAGGGGCAAATTTTGAATATGATTTAAAAAAAATTAGGTATTTCAAACAAAAATTCTATGTTGAGATTTCACCGGAAATACATATTTTGAGAACTCCTGAATAAAAAATAATCGATTTTAGAAAAAGGTTTGTGTGCGTATGTGTGTATATGTGTGTGTGTGTGTGTGTCCGTACGTCTGTAATCATCATAACTCAAAGACGAAATCTCGGATAAATCAAACTTGGTATTTCAGTTCGGCATCTTCCAAAGATGCGACACGAAGATTTTCAAGAAAATCCCCCACCGAAAACGGAATATTGTTCAACATTTTCTGTTTTCTCAAAAATAGTTCTAAGATTTCGATTAAAATACCACATATTCAAAATATTTACATGAAAAATAAAAATAAATGTTTATATAGAATTATCTGGAAATAGCGTATGAAGTTCTCATCACTTGAAAAGAATTGTGTATAATTTTGTATACGGAGAAAGCCATAAGAGGTAGACAAAAACACACTATACAAAAATGTAAATCTCTTCAAACACATAATTTATTGTCACGCAGCGGCTATGGTCCACGAATATCGGGAGGTCTGCGCGGGCGGTAGTGTGAACAACGATAATTGCTGCTCGCCAGCGTAAACACCGGGCGCGCTATTGGTAGATAACTAGGAAATTCTGGAAGCTTTTTCTCCCCCTCCTCCAGAAAGTGTGCCGAAATATTTCTAGAACGTTCGAGAACCTTGTCGAAAGGTTCCACTCACTATATAAGCGAGCGCTCTCGCGAGAGCAGTCAGAGTTGTCAGTCAGTCAGTGAGCGAGCGAGTTAGCGGCTGCGTTTTTGGTACGACACCAAGAGCGATTTTCCGAGCGAGTTGGTGACAACTGTTGTTACGTGCAGCGACTGCTACTGCGGAGCAATCTGTTGTGGTGGTCTTGTTTATTCCCGAGTGAAGTGAACCGTCAGGCGTGAAGAGGCTACTCACGAAGGAAGTGAAGCATGGAGAATTAAACTAGTTCACCTTAGTGAAGTGGCATTAGGGAAGGGAACTCCTAGTGAAGGTGAACTACATGGAAAATAATCAATAACAAATAACAATAAAACAGTGACAGTTGAAAAACTGAGCAAAGTCACATTATTTGAAATAACTTGTTTGTGGCATCTCAAATTTCCGAGATAGCTATTATTATCGGTTTGAATTTTACAATAATTTTGTCATTTATTTAAAGTGATGTCGCTATTTAGTTTTTTTTCGTGATGTCATGGAAAGGGTATGAAATTTGAGGGCCAGGATACATCGACGCAATATCAAACATTTGACTATCAATTCCCGTTTCCTCTATTCCCTTTGTGCCTATAATGAATTGCCTCGGTTAATATGAAATAGATAGACAAGTAAACTGTCGTAGGAATAGTTTGTAGAAGCTATATAAAAATAACTTAGAGTAAGTAGAGAAAGTTATGTAAATATAACACATCAGACTTGTTTAAATCAAATGAATTGTTTAAGTGTGTATTCCTTTATGTTATGGAATGTGAACACAGCCTGTGGGCAATAAAGCATTTATTAATTTTTACGAATGGCGTAACAAAGATTACATATGAGTTTATACAACGTTTTGCACATTCCTAGCATCATAAATAGAACTCGACACAATAGGTGCTAAAACTTAAAACAAATAGACAAATACACACTATAACAAGTTCGAAATAGGCACTACCAATAATGATAAGCACTGAAGTAGGCACAATAATTTATTTATTTACCACTTAAAAACACATTCTAATTTGACAGAACAGTATATAAATATTGTGACGGTTATAATTTTATTTTAAATGATTTTTGTAAATATGATTTTATGCAGTTCAAGATATTCAGAATAAACTTGGTTTAAATAACTCAGGAAATTTGGCTTTAGATTTCTTGCGCGTCATTTCCCGGATTTTGAAGTAAGCAGAGGTTGGGTGATATTGAGTTTTAGGGTAAAAGATCACTTCATGTCCGACACTGGGTGAGTTACGTAATTTCTGCTGCCATACGCTTCCGTTCGTTACTAGCAAGGCTCTAATCAGCATTTTGTCTGGTATTTAAACTTAGGGATTTTTGACGGCGGTCGCTTGACCAACCACGTACCTAGCTGGACCCTTTGCAGGTCTGTTTCTTAAATTCATTTAGTGTTAATGTTGAATTTCGATGTCGGTGCTGGCCCGAAGACGATGGATACCCGGACTTCCTCTGCCACGCAGGTAAATCCTTCAGCTGCTTAATTTTTTCTTGTTGAAATGTAGTTTAGATTATATTAGACAAATTGAAGGTTATAAAGATTGGGAACACAAATTGCATGTCTTATAATGCCACCCATATCCCATATATCATATATTAAATTTAATAAATTCCACAATTCTCTTAATGAAGTGAAAACCGAAAATACTATTTCTTTAAATTTTCACTTTTCAATTACTAATGTATTGTTTTATGGTAAACCCGAATTATCAGCTTAAGTAATTTCTCTCCTGAATACGTTTTATACTCCCACGCTGGTCTGTAATTATTATTCAGTTGGTTTTGTAATGAAATAAATCCAGCCTTTAAATCAGCACTGTATTTTCGCCACGTGAAAAGTGGAAAACAATAAATTCAGCGTATCAATGAACAAGTGATGAATTAATAGAATGATCAATTTCCCAGTCGTAGACCAATAGTTTTTTGTAGTTGACCATTTACCGTGCGCTTTCTTGTGCTAACAGCCACTATTTTATTATTACATAAAGTAATGCAATTTCTGACGTTAGGAGATGAATGCCATATTACAAACTTCCTCAGGCATGTTGCCAACATTGGCTCATTGAATCAGAGCTCCATTGCAGTACTGCGGTTAACGTTACATAAATAATGTTGATGAATAACTGCTTATAAGAAAAATAATAAAATTACGATGATAAAAGCTCTCAATACAAAAAATAGCAACAAAGGCGAAAAGGCCCATGAAAAAAGGCAATTTTAGGTGCTATGAAATTAAAATACTTTAATCCAGTCACTCTGAAACGTATTTATATATACAAAGCCTACGACTCTAAGCAAAGGAACAAAATAGGCAATTGGGAAAATGCCGAACTCTAATTGTAAACATATACTTATATAACTTTAGAATGAACAGGCAGAGATACTGACACAAAGTGTGATGTTTCTTTTTCCAAAGCATTTGTTTAATGAAATCCATCGATATGAGAGACGAAGGTGAAGGGATGTTTAAATAAACCTGAAATCGTTTTGCACTACTAGTTATCGGAATTTTCCAACAGTGCTGACTGAAAAATAACGAAAAAGCCTTACAAGAAAGAGCTTTAAGTACCCTATATTCATACCTAAAATAAGGTTAAATTTGTGCTAAATGCAATGCTGAAATATCGGAGGATGATAAAAGATTTATATTGTCACTTCATATTAGAATATTCATTTTAAAACTGCCTCTGCAGTCGAGTGGTAAGCGCTCTGTCTTTTTAAGCTTGAAGTCCCAGGTTCGATTACCAGCTGAGGCGGGAGTTTTTCTATAACCAGAATCATTTCCTATCTCCCAAGATTCTAGAAGTATGAATGTGGAAGTAGTGTGTTGAAAGGTAAAATACCGATAAAAGCAGCGTTAAAAATACCTCATCTTAAGCGACCAATAACACCATCACTTGTTTCTCAGGTCAAATCACCGATATGATGATAGAAGTTAAAGGGCATTACGCAAACGAAACAATTAACAAAAGGTTTATGGTTGTTGGAACATCATCATTGTTTCTAATGTCAAATAAGGAGGAATACAAAGAATTTCTTTAAAGTCCTGTAGGTTAAGAGGAAATCAGAATGTACCAGAATGAGTGAGTTAATTTCAAAAGATTTATCGTCATAGTTTCTGCTTAAAGAGTACCATAAAGGGCCAGTTATGTCCGGAACGGCGCGAAACCTTAGCCAATAAGGGTTTAGTTAAGTAATATTTCAAGCGTGGGGTATATATACCGAGTGAGTCTTCTCATCCTGCGGATTGGTAACTAAGCAACAGACTATCATAACAGCATGTTTGCAATGTTAGAATTGCAATATATTTCTCTGAGCATGAGACAAAGGTTAACAAAAATCGCGAATGTTGCAATTATAATACACGAGCATACCACCGAATGCATACAAAGAAAGCTTTTTATCACAATATACAACGAAATAAAGGTCTAACCAAGACTGGAGTGGTATAAATAATTGTGGAATCAGAAGATGGAGATACCGAGCACAGGCTAAACAGCAATGGCTACAGCTGGTCGAGGAAGACAAGGTCCTTTATGGGCTGTAGCAACAGAAGGGAAGACGAAGAAGAAAACAGTGACATTATTGAAATGATTTTACTGTTAATACGCTATCATTTCATATCGAATACAATATAGAGGACTTCAGTTTTAACCAGTCATGTACGAATGTCGCTGAAAAATCGTCAATTTGAGATTATTTCACCCATGAAATTACTATACAGTTTTCAATTCTTCGTAGCTTGTAAAAAAGTTAAAAGAAGGAAACGCCGTTTTCGTGTATGAAATCATATTGCAAGTACATCGTATTGAATAATAGTAACAATAATAGTATATGTAATACTCTTTATGGAAACGGTATAGTATTAGCAGATATCTCTCCTATTTCATCTCCGTAGATGATCGGGGTCATGCAGTTGTCAACAAGAAGATAAACATTCATGGCATTGCTACAAATAACGGTACGATCACATCCTTAGTGAAATTATTTTGTCTGTGCTCTGTTCATTAATATGAAGTCTCAACTGTTGAAAAAAGAACTTGAACGTCTGTTGCATGTCAAATCCAGGAGGCTGAAAGGAGTAAAAATGTTGATGTTATGATACTGATTCGCCCTTAAACTAAAGTGAGAAAAAGTAGCTACCTCTGGTAAAACAGAGAAAATACCTTATTCAACAGCTTTGTTATTATTAACCATGTTCCACACCAAACTACCACCCAATTATGACATAAAAAGAGCACGTTTTTATTTCCCTTTTCCCGTTCCATGTCGACAACTGCAGTTTGTTTGTTGTTTTTTTTCCTCGTGTATGCGGTGCAGGGAAGTCTCAAAGTGGCTTACTTGCCGTGTGTATAAAGCGTTCTCGCTGGGAAAGTGGAGAAAAACGAGTTTTCAGAATTCATAACAGTCCCAACTCACGTACTAGCGTGCTCTCCCCTGCCTCTTCAACCCTTTCACTCGGTCCGGCCAACAAGTCACAACACCAAGGGGTTTTCTGCATGCGAAACCATTACAGGAGGGATTCTAATTAAAAATTATACGTCCCAGATGAGAAATAATGGCACGACTTTAGAACCGTAAAAGGGGTGATTTCGCGGGAGTAAAGGTTGGGCTAGGGACTACAGGGACATTGCTAGAGACGGGGGCGTGAAGTAATGGGGCAAAAGTTTATGATTAGAAGCATTTGAAACTCGCAGTAGTTACCAATTTCGGAGTCCGGATGCACCCTACCATAAAGATACGAGTACAAACCTCTGGAGATGCGGTCTGTTTAGACAAGCCTAATAGATCGTAGTTGTGCCGAGAGAGGGAAGTGCAGCAATGAAACGTGCACGTTGCTTGCTCAGTCTCATTTGTTACTTCAAACTATTGCTGGGTTGCAAGAAAACTACTCCATAAAACCCAACTCTCTCAGTTACCGGATCTATAAAAGGTATTCCTTCTTTAAATTAATGATCTATGTATGTGCTATATTTAGCAATCCTGTAACTATCTATAAAAAGGAAGAACTGCAAAATGAATGAGCCAACGTAACTGGCATAGCATTTACTTCGTACAGCACCGTGAAAACAATCACCAGTAGTAAAATGTAATGTATTAGCAATTGAGTAAATTAAAGATGTAAGTTTAAACACGTCCCTGAAAGAGAGAGAGAGAGCCATTTTATTAAATGTTATTGCAGAGCATAATGAGGTCTGTGAAAATAAAACTACGGATGCCAAAACCACATATGTCACAATTTTAAAACCCAACAAATTCTGGTACCAGTTCTTTTTGTTTATTCTGAAATAAAGTTTTGGATACTTACTATTCCAGACAATGTTGTTCCTAATGAATGCTAATGAAACATTAGTTCAGGTTACCAGTGCCCAATTTGCTAGCCGGAACACATGCACAAGCACTCTCACACAATCATATAGTATTCTGGACACATACAGAAAACCTATTAATCGAAATGTTGATGTTACAGTCAGTAACCAAAGCAGGTTCTGACCACTGGCTCATAGGCACTCTACCATTTCTACCAGAACGTCAATGTGTTGATCAGTAGAATAAACTATTTCTTCAGAACATTCTGTAACAATTAATACCGTGTTTTCTTCACGTCAATATGTATGACATGTAGTCTGCATGAGCGTATTTGTTATAGGAAATTGGGTATATAATGGAGGGGGACACTTCGCGCGCTGCAACATAGGGAGAGCTATTACAGCTATCACCTCCCTGCAGGAATGGATGAAGTGAAGGAACCACAGGAGGCCACGGGCCTCAGAAATACGCGGAAGTCTCTAACAGTTTCTGGATCGAAGTCCCGGGACTGGAGGTGTCCGGAGAGAGAGTGAACGATACGTCCAACTGCGCAGCCTTCTAGTGTCTACGGAGAATGTTCTTTCCTTGGAGCAAGCATCCGCGCCATCTGTCCGGCTCCGCCAAACACCACGAAACCTAGAAGCACACCTGAAAGAAGAAAATAAAACGGAATGAAAGGAAAATGAGAGGAAGGAAATCATGGTAGAGGGAAAGGAAACCGCCCCAGCATTCGCCCACCGACCAGAAACCGCGAAAAGCCCTAGGTCAGAGTGGATGGTTGCCGGGAAACGAACCTAGGACCTCCCGAATGCGAGCCCCGCACCTTACTACGGAATCATTCCGGTCGGTATACGCAATTGTTACTTTTTCTTACCAGTGGTATTATGGATAAATCATTAAATTATTTGGATGATGGTATATTACGGAATGGATCTGAATTTGTAGGTCCAATTTTCGACCTGTGAGTTTTCGACACATTTGACAACTAGATATAAGTCGTTTTTGAAGTGCTAGTTGAGACTATGGATACGTTTAACAGTATTTAATGAATGCAGAAATGCATTCATGAAAGCCATTCTATATATCTGGTTTTTAGTACGTGACTTCAGTAAATTTCATATTGATCATGCTTCCTTGAAAACCAATGACTGCAAGTGAAATTATCTATTCATTTGGCAAAAACCTTCCGCTTATATTATGATCAGTCAATTAATAATTTATCCGAATATCTTACAATGAAATTTCTCTCACTTAATTGCGTTATTATGCTGTTATATATGTCATACAATCCTCTAAACTGAAAATTTTGGAGTTAGTAACTATTACTGCAATTTTTGTCCCAGAAAATTATTAGGATATTTCTTCTTGAGCATAAGACTGAATGACTGTCAACTCCATAAACTATCTAATGTAAGTAATTATTATTTTTTGGGAATTTATTTAATTTCCCCGACGTTATCTCAGCTTCAGGGTTGTGCTGGAACTTTATCCCGCAGGAGTTCTATTACATACTAATGCCGTATCCCAGCATTATGCAACTTCTTATAATATAGTGCTTTGATCGACAGAAGGAAAGCGACGCCCATAAGTCTATCTCTTAAATCCCGGCAAAATTAAAAAGGTCACAGAGAAGACCAAGTCTGGCAAATAAGACTTTACTCGACACCCAGTTTACTCAGCACTAATGCAGTATGAGAGGTCCTTCCATCCGAAGCTGCTCATTCAAATTACAACTTGAAACGTAGTTAAGGGTCGATCTCAGTATTCAGAGGAGAATAAGGAGGATATACGGGTGATGGCAATAGATTAAAAGTAGATAATAAATCACAGATATGAAGCCTAAAGTTTGAATGCATACTGAGAACATCAGAGAGAATTGCGCCGGAAACAATCAGCTTCCTCTAAATTGCACTTCCTTTTATTTTTAACCGTTTGATTGAAACAGTCCTACTTTGATGGCTCCAGCCTGTGACCTGCATTGATTTATCTTCTCAAAAAGCATTTCTATATGAACCATTTATACAAAGTAAAGAACTATAACATTAGTTTTGATAAAGATTTGGAAATAATCTCGGCAAAGCCCTCTTGATTACTCAGTTTATAATTATTGTCTTTCATGAAATTACACATACAACACAAATAAATATCTATACCCATGGCGGGACTCGAACACGCGGCCCTCAGCTTGGCTGAGTGCCGAAGCTATACGCTCCAGCGACCACGGCTATGAGGGCCCGCGTATCATGACTAAAGAAAGAGCATTTAAATATACGCATTCGTGAAATTTCTAAAATGCATAATTTCAGTCATTTGAAACTTTATTACGGATATTAGGATTTTATGTACAATATGTACACTAAATGCCATGTATATTTTCGAATTAGTTAAATATATATAATTTTTATTATTGCTTTTACTGTTTTAAAAATTGCTTCATAGGTGCCATTAGGTTTTTTTTAAATTAACATTTTATAATTATCTCTTTAATAGTATACGAGTGCGCTACTGAGAGTTTTTAGCACATTATATTTCCAAAAATTGAACTTTCTTTATATTTAACGCTTACTTTCTAATGTTTTGTGAGATCATTGCCGTGTAGTTTGTTCGATTTGCTCTAAAGTTCGTTAATTGTCATCATTTAAAGATTTGGTATTCACCCAAAAATGAGTTTGAATAGAGAACATTTTCGGGACATGATTTTTTACTATTTTAAATCGTTATTAACGCCTAAAATGTAAACATCTGCTTAGAAATGCATTTGGCGAAGAAGCCCCATCTAAGGCAACGTTTATAACTGGTACAGCGAACTAAAGAGAGATCGGCTTTTTCTTAATGAAGGATGTCCAAGAACTGCTGTTACTGAAGAAAGGAAGATCGATGGACATCTTATGAATTTATTCGGCGACATTGAGAATTGGTATGAGTCAAATCCAAAACATTTTACATCAACAGTTAGAGGTGAGAAAACTTTGTGTTGGATGAATTCCACATAAACTGACTTCCGATCAAAAACAACGCATTCATTGGTACAGAAGAACTCTGGAAAAATTCCAAGACGGTATTCGAATTTGGTTTGGAATATCGTTGCTAATGATGAATCTTGGATTTATTGTTATGCCTATTGATTTAATGGGTCTTTCGAACAAAACCTATGACTACAAAAGTTAGACGAATTCGCAGTGCAGGCAAGCAGAGGGCTATCTACTAGTTTTTTTTCTAAAGCGGGCCATATTACTACTATATCATTAGAAGATAGACTTACTGTTGCTGCCGATTGGTACACAAATGTCTGTTTACCGCAAATGTTTGAAAAAGTTCATGAAAAAGTCCCAAAAGCAAAAATAATGTTACATCATGACAACGCATCGTCACATACAGCAAAACTAGCAATTGAATATCTAGATACCCTAAATGTCAGCATCGTACCCTTCACCATGCACCTTGTGATTTCTTTTTGTTTCCAAAAATTAAAGATAAACTACATAGAATCACTTTTTAATCAGATGAAGCAGTGGAATATTATAAAAACGTGGTTTCTGAAGTGCCTCAGGAAGAGCGGCATCATTGCTTTAAGGACTGGTTTCGTCGATGTAACGATATTAAAGGGGAATATTTTGAAAAACAAAATCATTTAAATTTTTTTTAAAAGTAATCCTTGTTTGATTTTATAAGAACTTTTATTGCCAACCTTGTATTAATACATTTTAGATATGAAGTTTTAGCTATCCCACTAATTTGGGTAAAAATAAATGCGAAATATGAGATTTAATTTTTGCTTAAAAGTTTAGGTACACAATGTTATTATAAGTCTTTAATAACGTCATACCTCCGGATATTAACAAAAATTCACTGCATATTTTATCCTGTTATTTACTTGGCGGTATAAAATATTCGCTCACCTTATCTTATTTTTTTCCTTTTCTTTCTATTTGAATCTTTCAAAATTTCATCGACTACAATCGATCTTTTGAGGCGATGAAAGTAATGTAAAAAATTACTGTCGGAACCTTTTCGGTGGCTAAAGGCAACTGGTAAAGAAAGTAGAAATCTTACGAAGAGGTATTACTTACAAATAAATTTCCCGTCAAAAATGAAACACTAGTCCGAAAGACAGATGTTCTTTCCATACTACAGCTATGCACTGCAAAGTTTTTCTTTTTCAATACTCTACAGCAACTGTAAAACTGTTTTTCAAATCTCCAACTTGTATTTTTGAAATAAATCATCATTAAATGTTTACAAAACCAGCAATGTCCATTGTTATCTGAAGATTCTACCAGAAAATAAGGTAGCTCCAAGTTTATATTAGCTCAGGAAAATTACTTTACTATCTGCTCCGGGATAAAAACCCATTCATTCGGTCTTGTCGACTATAAAACTCAGATTTTTGCAAAAGTGTTACGTTAGTATCATATACCAAATAGCGTATAAACACAATAAGAAATATCCAAAAAATTGCATTTATTTTGTAAAGCAAGCGCTCCAGTAACAGGAGTTTTATTGTTTGACAATTTCATCTAATTGGAAAAATTACAGGAGTACGTAAACGTAATTGTGATTAATTTGGACAAAATTTAAGCAGTTAGGAGAAATTTGAGACTGGAAAAAATTTTATCGGACAAATATCAAGCAGTTCAGGAAACTTTGAATCAGTTCGGTCAAAATTCAACCATTTCAGTGAAAGTTCAGCCTGTTCGTACAAACTTTGGTATTTCAAACAAATTTAAAACAGTCCAACTCGAATTATTTGAGTAAGTTTGAGCAGTTCAAAGTTAAAATTAGACAAGTTTGAAAAACTTTCAACAGTTTCGATATAATTGGAGTATATTGGACAACGTTTGAGCTGTTCGGTAATTTCGAAAATATAGGACAAATTCTAGCGTTTGGAAGAATTTTGAGCAGTTGTAAAGTTTGATAAATTCTAAATTTGAAACAGCTCGAACATTTCAATATTGTAAAGTTAGACGACTTAAAAAATTACACCTGTTCAAGAAAATTTGAGGAATTTCGGATAAAGTTTGATCAGGAGGACGTTCGGCTGTCACCGAAAATTCCCAAGCATTTTGGTGATAGCCACGCAGCACTATACAAAAACTTCGATCAATGTTCGAGCAGTTCGGTCAGATTTAAAATATTTACGAAAACTTTTAACAGTTCGGACCAGTTCGAAAAACTCTGAAAATGTTTGCGCATTTCGGTCAAATTTCAAGCACTTCACGAAAACTGGTGTAACTTTTTTTGGAGTTCAGGTGACTTTCAAAGTTTACAAAAACTGGAGATACTCGTATAAAGTTGGATAAGTTCGGAGCAATTTCGAAGTAGTTTCTTTAAACTCGACCGTTTGGAGAATTTTTCGGCAGTTCGGATAAAATACAAACATTATTAAGTTACTTTCGAACAGTTCGGTAAATTTTGAATAGTTTGAAATTTTTAACCAGTTCGGACAGATGTTGAGCAGTTGAAAGTTTGGAAAGTTATAACAATATTTCAAACAGGTGAAGAGTATTGAGGAGTTTTTAAACACAAGGCTTACAAACTTGAAGAAAATTTTCAGCAGTTCGGACAAAGTTCAAGCATTTCCAACAAATCTTGAAAAGACGAAGTTTAAGCAAATGGAAGGAAGTCCGAAATAGTTCGGGCAATGACTGATCAGTTCGGACGAATGTGAAACAGTTCGGTTAAATTCGAGCAGAAACAATTTAGCAGTTCGAATTGAAAGATTTGGTCAAAACTCGAACAGTTCAGTCAAATTTCGCTTTGTTCATACAAAGTTTGAGTATCTTGGACGAATTACAAGCAGTTGAGAAAATTTCAGATGTTTTAACAAAGTTCGAGCAGTTCAAAGAAAGCTCAAAATAGTTACTATAAAGAACCACCAGTCTCGACAAAGGTAGTAATCATCTGGTTTTTGTTGTTTTAAGGATGATTAAGGAAATAGTTCAACAATAATCGATAACTTTTCGGTCGGAGTAAATGTTTATTATATTGAAATATGTAAACTGTTTCAGATCTTATTTATTCTTTTAATAAATGAGAATAGCAATTAAACTATCATAAAACATGCAATGAATGGAAATAAAAATAACGTATAATGTTGGTATCGCTGTTCACAGCGCAATGAGAGACACACGTGAGGCCGCTATTGTAGCTTAGATTACGTGCTATGAGAAGCAAAAATGCTAAACTGTGACAAAACGAGACCTTAAGAAATTATATAAAGATAAAGAAAGATGCATATGTTTTAATAATAGTTGACTTAATTGTTCTATTTTAAATTATTATACTAAGAAAAGCGCGCCCAAAATTATATTTCTGCTGAAATAAAAATCACTGTAATTTTCAAAATGGTCTCTTTGTATGCGGATGACATAAGTAATAGAGTGTAATAGAGTTACAATGTGTTTATGGCTACCTGGAAGATGCGACGCACCTAGTATTCTGTTTATTAGTCTTTCTATTTGAAAATGTAAGTAGGAGGCCTGCAACATCCCCATTTCATACAAAACACCCGGCCTACAAGCCTTCGGAAGCCTTCCCTGCACCAGCCCGCACGGAAATTAGAAATGTATAGACACCCAGGTACGGACCGGTCCAGTTGCAGAACGGAAGTATAATTTATAGGTCCCGTGGGGGACCTCTGACCGGTTACGCCTCAACATAGCACATACGTGGTTAAACATGTGTGCAAACACGCATTACACGAACAACTTCTCCCATCATCAAGAACCGTGGCCATTGTACATTCAGCTAACGGTACGCTTGGCCACGCGCATGCTGATCACCCTTTTATGAAATTTTAATGCACATTTTTATTTAATATAGTTTCTGTGACTAAAATGTAATTTTAATGTCTTTTGGGAAATGATGACATTACTGATATGAAGAAAAATATATTGAAATTCCTCAACGAATAGATTATCTTACTTTTATAGACTTTTGAATAAAGTGGTTGTTGAAGCCCTACATACAAAAAATATCCAGTTAACCCGGAGGTTTCCTCCACTTTATATCATACTATAGTCTTTGTTTGAGTTACTATGAAACAAACCATTTGTTTTTATTTTCTTTACTAATTATGGAACGTACAAGAATTTGAAATGTTGGAAAGACCTTAAGCAAGGACATAGAACTTCTGGCAGTACCTTGAGTACTGAACTGTAACATGAGTAATATAATTGCAAAACATTTCAATTGAAAATAAAGTTTACACAAACTACCAAGATCTTCAGTTTTACTACGTTTAATTGAAAAAAATAATATAAACTGTATTGTTTGAACAATATTTGGCAACATGAAACCATTTGAATGAGTACAAAGAGTATATAAATTGGATGAAACAATGGTTTATTTTGTGAAGTTTCCTGCAGGTAATTCAATTTGCTAAATTAAATGTTCAATAGGTGCTCCATTCCTTCCTAAACAGTAGATACCACCTACTTGCCAAGTACTGGCACAACCATTCTATTCAATTAAACTTAATAGTCTGTGATCTCAATTCTATTAAACTCTGACCAACAATAATAATACTCAGCGAGATACCTAAAGGATTAGTACCTGCGGCTTACATTCGGGAGGTCTTGGGTTCAAATACGGTGTACCGATCAATCTTACAATCCTACTGTTTTTGTTTATTTGTTTTTTGTGAATTTCTTAAGTTGTCAGGTAAACAGCAGGTTGAATATTCATTACCTGACAAAACGCCCCACCTATAGAAATAAGAATTGATGGTACAGGAAGGTTTCTACTCAACTAAGACCATCTATCAACAACAGTACCTAAGCAGGTGGTACAAGAAGGTGACAAAGCAACTAAGGCTATCTGTCTCGCATTACATTGACTAAACGTACATGCCAAGAACATCCAGCAGCTACACGATTCCAAAGTCCACTTTTGCCAAAACTCAATAACAGCAAAATTAGATATGAAAAAGCAATTACGCAGCTAAGGTTATCTATCAGCAAGTTCCTCAGCAGATAATGCAGGAAGACGACTACAAAAACTAGCCAATCTGTATGGCGTGCACTGACTCAGGTGAACCAACGAACCGTCGCATTATGACCAAGGAGTTAAAGCAACGTTAAACAATAACAAAGTAATAACAGCAGCAATAAACAAAAGATTGAGAGCAAATGAATGAGAAGTACTAGCAGATAAATGTTCTTTTGAAAATAAATATCAAAATATAGTAGTGTCATTTCATTTTAGGGAAGGATGGTTAGGTTCTATAAGTCACATAACCAACAACATTCCAACTAGGCGACGCGTAGTGCTTACCACGTTAATTTCCCTTACCTGAGGCCATCACTCAGCTGAGACCTTAGCCTTTCATGGGCTATTGTTCTATAGAATTGTTAACTTGGGTTATTACATAAATGCTATTGATATTAAGCTAGCTACATTCCAACAGCCAATAGGTACAATCAAAGAACGCAGAGCAAAAGCGACATTAAGATTTTATACCAAAAAAAAGTAGTGAGAGAGAGAGAGACAAACGATAAAATCAACAGAAATGTTTCTCCTCGGTAGTTTAGTTTTAAAGCTTCGTACGGAGAGCCGAATTGGTGATTGCAATCGCGGCATGCAACGGAACTTTTCAAATATGATTAAACTTTCCAACTTTAGCCTAGACACGGACACTATAAAACAAGGTATTTTAAAACCATTAGCGGCATATAACCTGTTACACACAAAGAAAACTCTGTAATTTGGGAAAAATTCAGAATTTCAAACGTTTTAAAAACAATACTTAAACGTATAAAAGAATGACATTATTGCAGTGTGTATACAAAATAATATAGTGCAAGTCTATAGGAATGACGAGATATCCACAGAATAGATGAGAGACCGTGTGATAATGGAATAGACCTCCTTGTAAAGTTCGTGTTATAGCATTATGGTGACGGCGGTGAGCTCAAGAAAGAGTTCTAATGAATGGCGAGCTTTGAGTGCATTGGACAGTGAACACTCCAATCTAACGATGAAGTGAAGAAACCACAGGAGGCTACAGCTGCAGAGAGACGCCACAGAGACGAGCGGAAATCCTTAACAGTTCCTGGCTCGAAGACGCGTCCCACTACTGGAAATACCCAGAGAGGTCAATGAACGACCTGTTAGCACAAGCAGCTCTCTAGTGTCCAGGGGAATACTCTTTCCTTTGAGCAAGCATCCGCGCCATCTGACGGCATCGCCCTACGCCACCAAACCTAAAAGTTTACTTGAAACATGAAAATAAAACGGAACGAAAGGGAAACGATGGAAGGAAATCGTGGTATATGACAAACCAACCCGCAACTCACCTACCGACCAGGGAAAATCATGAAAAGCCCAAGTTTAGAGAGGGCGGAAAGCGAGAATCGAACCCGGGACCTCCTGAATTAAAGCCTCGACGTTACCGCGGAGCCATCTCGCTCGGTGCGGAGACATGGACAATAGGTTTGCAGTTTACGTTTACACTTCTGTCACATCTGTGTTGCACTTTTCTCAGCACGGAGTTCTCCAACGAATATCGGACTGTAAGTACACAACCTCAGTGTACAGTGCAGTGACTAACTGCTTCTGTATGCAGACATAGACAAAACACGCGCTCATATACTACAAGTTGAACCAGCGCTGTAAATCAAACTTCATTATCTAGCCTTTAATTTTCGAATTATGTATTCAATGGAGGGTCAGTTCAAAGGTAAGGGTTTAAAAATACAGCTGTTGGAGGCAATCATCGGTTGGGTTTGCCTCTTTTTGTCAAGTAAAGAGGGTCTGTCCCATTAGGGTATGATTCGACCTGGATGGAAACCGGTCCAGGATAACCGGCACTGCACATTGGTCAAAGAGGTCACGCCCGCGTCGAGCTGTCAGGTGTGCTCATTTATAAGTCCATCGTGGACACAATGCTCTCTTCTACAGTAGTTCCTGGTAGTTTGTATTACAAGAATATGTCGTTGACCTATTGGAAACTGCATTTTCGACAAACTATATGTCAAGGCAACTCTCTCTCTCTCTCTCTCTCTCTCTCTCTCTCTCTCTCTCAATCCGTAAGTAATTATTAAGTGCAATATCTAACATCATTAAGTTCGGAAAGTTGAATCAGACTAGAAATATTCAATTGAGGTATCTCCCCATGTTTCTCAAGTGGTAAGAACATCGGCACTGAGAGCCGAAGATCTGTAGTTTGAGCTCTGGTCATAGCATTAAATGTTTCAAATCTAATGTAACTTTCCAGCTTGGTGCTTACACATTTCTATTGTGGAAGAAGAATAATCAAAACATTATTGAGTGTTACCTTACGGAAACACAATTTTGTGTTTCAAGAAATACTGTGGCATATAAGAGATACGAGTTGATACTTTCGAAACCACATGTCTACCAATGCGCAAAAATGAGTTTGTTGTATTTTGGTCTATCATACCATGAAGTCTGTATTTAATGAATAAGGTTTTGCCCCAGGAGTAGCTCCTTCACCACTAACTAAGCCTCCAAGCTTTACTTTTCTTTCCGTATATGCATCATTTGTCTTATCTTAACACTGCTTGAAGCCGTTCTCGATGCGAAAACTTTGACGGCTCGCTGCTTCAAATTTTTGTAACTTTAATGTTACCTACTCCGGTGATGACTTTTATGTCATCTCGTAGTTCGTTCTGCGTTGTCTCGTGTGCCAGCTGCTCTAGTGGTATAGCTAGGAGTTCTTTATATCAGGTTATACGTGAGTGTGTTTTGAAAGGATAACACCAGTTTAGTTAACTGATACATTTTAATGTTGACTAAAATGTTCAGTTTGAGAAAAGTCACTGACTGTTGAATTTGCACATTAATTACTTCTATAAAAATAATTAAGCGAAGTGTCAGTAACCATAAATCGCAGAAATGCTGCTCGGAAAGATCCCTCTCAATAACTGCTAAATCTTTCTAACGCCGGTGCTCACGTGCACTACACTACTTAAAAATTACACATGACAATAAGTCAAACGAGAGTCAAAAATCTCGGGAGAGCCACGAATATGTTACGGATGTATGCACGAATGAGAATGTGTGTCTGATTAGAATGCAGGAACGTTTCTTAACTTAAGCTCCGCTCACATATCAATAGCTCTACCAACGTCCCTTCTCGCGCAATACAATCTTTAAATCCTACGTATGCGTCTCTTATCATTTTGCTCAACCACACCTTTTACTTTTCTAATAAACAGAATTGCTGCCTACGTAACTTTGTGAACGTACTGAACTAAACTCTAACTGCATTCCCAGAATATTTAAGCTAATGTGTTCTATATTCGGTTGTTACTAATGTTTTCCTTACAGGACTTGCTAATTACCGTTTTTCTTTCCGAACAAATCCTTTAACCCAGTCTTGTTACATTATACATTGATTTAATATGTGGGTATTCTTTGTTGCAATTATTTCTTTAACTTACTATCATTTATTTATTTAATTATTTATATCTTCCCGTCAATAATTATGGTATCATACTTCGGCAGCAAATTTACTATACATCGTTCTTCGATATTGTGCATATACTTAATAATACTATAAAGAATTGTGTTCACTGGAAAACAATATACAGAAAGCTGTAGATCAGAGAGACAGTACCAATGAAAGCATTTGGAGAATTGAAGAAAGGGAATGGCAGAAGAGTTTTTAAACATTATAATTACAGTGTGCATAAACATTCTGTTTTCTCCGATCAGCATATTTAAGACGTGTTGTACAGTAGGTATGCCCACGTAATAGTTCCTCATTATACTCATTAGTTGGGACAGTATGTACAAAGTACAATATTTCATAAAGTCGTAGTGACCCTGCAGCGCTCTTGTTGTTATACTGAATCTGTGATCCCTCATTCCCATTCTCAAAGTACGTACCTTTTTACTGCCTTTCTACTCTACAATTCTCTTGCACATAGTTTTTCCAAGCGTATACTTATATGATGTTAAAGAATTCAAACGAAAAACCTTTCAGGGGTTACAGAGGAATGGCAGACGAGCAGTTTGATATAGAACACACGGTCTTTGAGTAATGGTTGTTCGCAATAGATCAAAATCAATAATGAGCCAGTACGCCCTTGAAAAATCTTCCCGGAGTTGCTACTACTTGCAGGTAATCGTTGCCATGCTATGTTTGAACATTCCATTTGAATACTTCTCTAACATATACTTAAACGTTCAAATAAGTGCGAAATTAAAATTGGATTCACTCCAAATGTCCACCATCTCTTTTGTACGGGGTTAAACCCTGCTAAGGAGCATTCTTTTTCAGAAAAAGCAAGGCTCATAACTTTGAAAAACCGCAATTATAACTATTTTCTCGTTTGTTGAAGACAAATTAACTATTTTAGAGTGGAAATCATTCGTATTAAGCCTTTATTTATTTTCATTTATCAGTGCGAATGTTCAAATGAAAAATCGTTACCTACCTTCAAAGTTTATCGTCAGAGACATAGTTGTCTTATATCATCCCTCTGTAGTATAACCCCTGAAAGTTTGTCCGTTGAATTCTGTAATACTCCATCCGTCCGTCCGTCCGTCCGTCCATCCATCGGATGAGTTTTAAGTCCGCCGACAAACTTCAGGGGGTGATTCCTGACTGGAATGGAGCAGAAAAGTTCATATCACGTTGTGTCCGGAAATGCGTAGTTTTCACGGTAGATTGCTCTGACGGCGTTCTCTCATAACTTGCAGTGTGCGTTTTGTATGTTGCAGATAGTGTAATTTAAGCAACGTAGAAGCACAATGGTCCAGTATTCATTCCAAGAACAAGCCGAGATGGTGTGCGTGTATGGCTAAGCAGGTGGAAGCAGTCGAGAGGCAGCACGGATGTAGGTACCTAATCACGTATCCTGACAGACAACACCACCCATATCACACATTTGGAGCCATTTTTCGACGTTTGTGTGAGCATGGGTCCTTTGGAACGGATGAACTTTCAGGGTTATAGCAGACTGTGCATACACCATATATGGAGGAACGTATTTTCTCCATGATATTGAGAACAACCCTGGTACAAGTTCCAGGCGATTGGCCCGCCAACATGGTATAAGCCCAAATGACGGCTATCTGTATCCTACATGACAACCGTCATTATCCCTATTACCTCCAACGTGTGCAGTGATTATCACCGGCAGATTTTTCTACACGGGAAAAATTCTGTCGCTGATTTGTGGAACAGGTCATCACCATTATGGAATTTCTGTCTTCAGTCCCCCGGGTTCAATCCCAGGGACCTGCATGTGGGATTTGTGGTGGACGAAGCGGCGTCTGGGCGGGTTTTCTCCGGGTTCTCCGGTTTCCCCCGCCATGCATTACACCAACTGCTCCATCATCACCTTTCCTTTCATCCATTTCACCGACATTTCGTTTCATCTACTTCCTTCATCCCATACCAGGCATCGGGCTGATCACACATCCTGAATGCTCTGTCTGATCGATGAGTGTCTGCTCCTCGACGGGCCTCTGACCCCAGGTACCCGCTTGTAAGTCCTGGGGGTGTAAGTCCTACATAAGAGGAGGGTAAACAGATATTGAGTGAATGAATGAATGTCTTCAGTCCTCGGCACGGATGAAGTGATGTTTGGTAGAAATGGCATCATTAGCCTGCATAATCTTCATTTGTGGACTACAGGAAATCCTCTCGGAATGGTTGAAGCACCTCATCAGCAGCGGTTCAGCATCAATCTTTGGGCAGGGATTATTGGCGACCGCCTACTTGGACCAGTTCTTCTTCCACAATACCTGAAGGGAGAAACACATGTGGACTTCATGCAAAACACCCTGCCTCCATTGCTGGAGAATGTGCCTTTGGCAATACGACGGGCATTATGGCTGCGGCACGATAGAGCGACAACGCACTTCCGCATTAATGTTCGCCGACACCTCAACAACATCTTCCCTAGATGATATGGCGTGGAAACCCTGTTGCATGGCCTGCTCGATCATCGATTTAAACCCCCTGGATATTTACTTGTGGGAGCATTACGGAGGGCCTGTGATCAGACCATTCAACAGCGTGTCACGTAGCCTGTGACGATACAACCTGAAACATTCAAACGAGTGAAGCAATCCATGATGCTATGTGTGAACGCGTGCATTGCATCCCATGGAGGTCACTTTGAACATCTGTTGTGATATGGGTAGTTTTCAGGCCATGTACTGTGTGCCAGGGCTCTTTATTTGATGTTGTTCCTCATTGCCATCTACCGTGGAAACTGTGAATTTCCGGACACAAGATAATATGATCTATTGTGCTCTATTTCCAGTCAGGAATCACACCCAGAAGTTTTTTTGTGAACTTCAAACTCATTTTGTATGTACAGGCTGAATCACCTAAAACTTGCACCGCAAATATTTCGGAAATGGAAAGTGCTATTGATGTGCAGTTTTCACAGCATTGACTGATAGTCAGGGGCTCGTACATTTAACCTATAAACAGATTTTAATAATACTGAGAAAGTGTAATTTTGTAGCAAACATGCAATTTTTAAATAGAACAATGCCTAGATACAGCAACAGAATAAAGGTAGGGTAAATTAGAATGTCAATGGTCTTTGTTGCAGGATTCTAGTGTAAGTGGTTACGAGAAATCGTATTTTGAAATATCTCCACCCCGACAATTGTTTGTCCCATTCAACCTGCTTAGTTGCTAGGTACGATGAGCCGACATGCTCATGGTTTATGGAGAGTGTAGGAAGAATTAGTTCGTTCCGGTACGGTGTATGCGGAAACGTATCCCAATAGACATCAACCATCTCGGCAATTATTTATCAACCTCTTCAACCAATTGCGTGAAAGCGGTACTGTAACACCTAGAAAACGTAACAGAAACAAACAAGTGACTGGAGAAGGGGCAGAAATTAATGTTTTGACTGCCGTTGCAGTAGATCCGCAAATTGGTTCCCGCACAATCGCACGTGGAAGTGGCATAAGTCAGGTAAGTGTACTACGCATTCTCCATCGACATAGATTCCAACCCTATCAAATCGCTCTCCATCAAGAGCTGCATAGAAACGATTTTAAGAATCGTGTTAACTTTTGTACATGGGCATTAAGACACGACACTCCAGATTCATCATGTATTTTGTTTAGTTATGAGGCCACCTTTACTAATTATGGCCAAGTAAACCGCAGAAACATGCATTATTGGTCTCTTGACAATCTCCGTTGGCTTCGTCAGGTGGAACGTCAGCGTCCATGGAGTTTAAACGTGTGGTGTGGGATAATGAACCACCAGCTCAAAGATCCTTTGTTCATAGAAGGAACAATGAACTCGCACAAGTATCGCAGCCTCCTGACAGATCATCTGCCACAGATGCTGGAAGACGTTCCTTTGCAGACTAGAGGAATCTATGGAACCAACATGATGGCTGTCCAGCCCATAGTGCACGAAGTACTACAGCTTGTCTTAACGGATTGTTTCCAAATCGTTGGATTGGACGAAGAGGACATGTACCTTGGCCGGCCCATTCACCTGATCTGACCCGTTTAGACTTTTTTCTGTGGAGAAGGCTGAAATACACTGTCTATAATGATGTACCAACTACACCAGACGATATGAAAGGACGTACTATTGCTGCCTGCTCTGAATTTCCGCTGAAATGGTAGAACGTGTGCAACAGTCTTTACATAGCAGACTGGAAGCGAGTATTGAAGCTGCCGGTGGTCATTTTGAACACAAGCTTTAAAGGACTATGTTCTCTTCACTTGTAAGAATCCACAGAAGTATTGCAATTCCCGTTTGTTTTTCTTTAGTTTGTGCTACCACAGGTTGTACAAGTGTCGGTGATAAAAGTTTCAAAATAAGATTTCTCGTAAACCACTGGCACTAGATTCTTGCAACAAACGCCACTGACATCCTAATTTACCCTACCTTTATTCTGTTGATGTAACTAGGCATTGTTTCATTTAAAAATTGTATGTTTGCTCAAAAAATGCAATTTCTCAGTATTATTAAAATCTGTTTATAGGCTAAATGCACGAGTTCTTGACTACCAATCAATGCTGTGAAAACTGCACATCAATAGTACTTTCCATTTCCGAAATACTTGGGGTGCAAGTTTTAAGTGATTCACCATGTATATATAGGATGTATTTGTGTGTATATATATCAAATCCGAAAAATACGTCAGTATGAAAAGAAACACTGCTACATCCAATGAAGACAAATGCAAATTATCTAGCATTACGCAAGTAAAGTGGTGCTTATAATTTTCCAAAACTTACAAGAGATTTTACTGTAATTACCAGAAAGAGTTAACATGAAGCCAAATCAATCTTGCAATCTGAATTAAATATCGAGATCTGTTACCAAGGGTGTTTTGTTGTTACAAGACAGCGTGCGCCCACATATTCTTCGACCTACCGCACCACCTTTGTACTTTAAATCTTTAGTCCGCTTATTAAAGGGCATCGATAAATCTCAGAGGAAAAAGTGAAGGCAACTGTTCATATTTGTTTAAACTGTATATGGCTGGATTTACCTTTCTCAGGAGGAAATAAATGCAATTGCTGAGAGCGAGTCACTTACCAAGCCAGTTGACAAAATAATGAAATATGATAGTTTCATTTACAACTCGGACAACTTTGAAAGTTACATCAATAGTTTCGCTTTCCCCTAAGGTGTTGTATGTTTTAATTTAGATTTAAGAGCCGATAAAATGACGCATTGACTCACCTATAGGATCTACGGTCAAGTAAGGAGCCAAGAACTATGGTTAATGCTGTACTGAATAGCTATGAATAAATAACAAATCTTTAGAACATCTCTAACAATAATGCCCAAGATAATCAGTGTAAATCCGAGTTTCTAGACACAAATTAAGAAGCTTTAACCTAAGAATACATTACGTTCGTCTGAGGCATAATATTCCCAAGCAGGTAAGTTAGCTTCTACGATTTCATCAGAATTGTCTCTAGAAAATTGATATAGCACTTTCTCACAGTTTCTTTTGTTAGTAAGGGTTGTTAATACCTAAATATCTGCACTATAGCTTTGAATTTGCAGTTAGCATTTTTAATTAAATTTTGTGAAGAAGTTGAAAGTACTGAAGCATTAAATGAGTAGCCTATAAATACGAACAAAATTATAAATGCAGCTCAATTGGACAAAGCTCCCAAAACAAGATAATAACCAATTGCAGATTCAAGATGCAGTTTGGGGTAAGTTCTTGGGGCTATTACCAAGGAAACTGCGGAAGGATGTTCACAGAAATGGACATGCTATGAAAGAAGAATATGTGGCCTTAGACACATCCTTAGACACACCAAGAGATAGGGGAAAAAAAGATATTCTCGAAGGGTAAACTTATCCAAGTTCCACTTGGCTCCGCGGTCAACTCACACTTGCTTCTCTACGCGCAAGCCTTTAACTTCGTTCTGGCAACAGTCAAATGTTTCTTTATGGTAGGCATCTGGAAGTAAGAACTACCGAGATCCTAATTTCACCCACAATGTTTTTGTTCTCCTTATATCCCCAAATATAAACCATGTTTACAACATACATGGTAATTTAATTTGCAATTGTAAACACTTATTTAATTTAGGGGAAGTTTTGCCTATATTGGACCACTTTTATAATTGTTTACCCAAAGCCTTTATTATGCATTTAATTGAAACAAAATATAGTGTAGAATAATTTACTTGTTATACACTTTCATCAGGTGGTATTACATTTTGAATACATACATAGCTTAAATGGGCCTAATATAAAATTTAGAAGTGTGTAAATGGTCCGAATTAGGAAACCGGTTGCTTAATTTGGAGCTTCAGTTGCTTAAGTTGGACCAAATGCTAAAACTGTGAGTAAAAGGTAATAAGAACTTTAATATTTTAAAGTAGCTGTATTTCAACCTATTTATTAGACATATGTGATACTTAAGTAGTTAGGCCATATTATTCGAAACAAATATTTTTGGAATAGTCATCACTAGTAAGATATTTATATTGGTAAATTAGGAGAAAACTGTTTCGTCTTCATAAAGCGCTTCAAATTAAAACAAAGAATAAACTAAGAAATTTATTGCATAGAAAAGTGTAAGAAAACTTGACACACAAATTTACTAATCATGTCTATACACTGAGAATAAGAATGCAAGTTGTAGTCTGAACAGAAATATTTCTTTATGCTGGGCTTCCCATTGACACATCGTGTATGAACGCATAATTTACACCACATACACTGCATCGTGCCTTCTTCCTTTATCTTCATATACAAAACACAGAACCAGCTTGAATCGCTAACAGCGTCGTTTGGCTTCTGTTCTTTGGGAAATAAAGCTGTGTTAGCAGATTTTTGTTTAATTACTTGAGCCTTCGACTGTTCTAAATGTTGCTTACAGTGGCTTTCTTGCTTTTCCTGTACCTCGAATAGCAGGCTTGTATGAATTTGGAATGGGTGACAGCTTGTTCAGAATCTTTCTGAAATTCTTTGTAGGTGTCGTGCGGTCGTTATCATGTGAAATGTCTTGTGAAGAAGATTCCTCCCTACCATTGTTTGTAGAGGTGGATTTCTCTAGGAAATTACCATCAACTTTCAAGCAATCCTCTGCTGAAAAATGATATCGAAAAACACATTCCCATTCACAGGCCAAATTCCTGCTGAGCGGAAGACACTCTCTGCTGTTCGGCTATAGACTTCTTTCAACAGTTCAGATATCTGAAACTGCGTAATAGCTTTACCTACGTTTTCACGCAACCATTTGTCCTGGCTTGGAAATTGGTTTTAAGTGGTGCAAAAAACGAAACATCAAGTGGTTGTAGTCTGTGGGTAGTGTACCCAGGTAAGTGCAACATATATACCATTATCACGAGCGTACTTAAAAGCTTCTAGATTTATACTGTGTGTTGTGTGACCATCTAGCAGGAGCCCTGGTGAGTCTTTGCTACAGACAGATTTTTGAAGTGCTTGAGCCACGACACAAACAACTCATAATTCATGTAACCAGTGTCTGAGAAATTAAATTGTGTTTTATTTATGGACGCTCTTTAACTGCTGTGGTCCTTAGCGTACCATTCTATATTGGGCATGAAAGACCGGTAATTTTGCTCAGAGGCCTCTTTATCAGGCTTGAGGTTCTTTTACGTGCCGTAAATCTACGACACCGGACCACCGGCTTTACTTCCCTTCCAAAGGAAGCCATGCTAAGGAGTGTCTGAAATGTCAACTACTTCCTGGTGGGACTCCAATTTCAAATTATTGCTACCTCCTCTTACGCTTGAATATAACCATAGGTGGAATAAAGTATCAACCCGCATTGGGAGCACAAACAACTGTGGTGTTTACATCTCGCTCCCAGCTTGTGATGGATCCCGGTGCTTGCCTTTTTACGGAATGACCTTTTGTTGTTTTTGTTGTTGCTTTTTGAACCGTTATAAATCCAGTTTCCTCGACGTTGAATATATTGTTAGCTGTAATTTTATTCTCACAAGAGTTTTCTCAAGGAGAGAAAATTTATTCACATTTTTTCTATTAAACCCCTTAGTTCTGGCCACTGATATTCCTTCTGGCTGACGGAGGCAAAGCTGTGGATTTCGTCTCATAAATAAATAAAACCACCTTTTCCACGCCATTTTTTCTCTCTGTTGAAACAATGAGGTAACTCATATTTCTTTGCTATGTCAAATGCAAGTTTACGAACATCTTTGATGGTAAATCCAAAAACCCTCTCTTCAAATAAGAGGAGGTGGTCTGCCAGAACTTTTTCCATCTCAGCCATAAAAGTTTATTGTCTTCCGAATGACTTAACTTTATTTTAGAACGTGTTTTTACTATCAGAATGTCTCTTTATTGTAGCTTTTGATACTCCATATACACGAATACACTTATTAAGTCCGTAGTCACCGTTTCTGTATGCTGCCACGGCGGCCTTCAGCTCATCTTCTGTCCATTTCCCTTATCTATATTCTTCTTTTTGCCATCTTAAAAACCTAAAAACATTATCCCTCCTATTACTTATTGTAAAAGTGCGTTTAAATATTAGTTGTTATAAGTGTCTTCTAAATGGACCGGTTCCAAATTAGGAAACACCAGTGGTCCAACTTCGGCAACTGGGCGCCATATAAGAAAAGATAATGCTACAGGAACACAAAATTAAACCCTAGTTTTGCGATGTCTAGTTATTAACTAATGAAAGGGCAGTTATGAACTGTACTGCAGATAATTTATTTACTTACTCGTACTGCATATAGAAGCTAATGATTTGTAGCACAACGCTTATAACACCAACGAAGAGAATACAACAACGCCAACTATTCTTGCATCAATGGCTACAGTCACTGACTGCTGGGCCACGCGACTTTGATAACATTTCTCACCAGTAGAGCCAACCTGAAGGTTTAAGTTACCAACACATAGCGAAATACTTAGGAACGGTCCAACTTCGGGAACTCTCTCCTATACTCACATATAAAAATTACACTACTCTACTTTGTTTCCAAAATAATAAGTTTTATTAAACAAAACCAAATAAAGAATATTATGTAAATCGGATGAAAAAACCACGTCTCTATTACTGCCTTCATTCTTAACGTATTTATTGTGCAAATAAAGTTAACTAATTTGTATTTTTGTGTTTGAGTAAGAATGTCGTATAATTCAAATATATCTTGTCCATTAAACATACATAGTAAGTACTGCCATATATTAAACATTAATTTACTTGAAAAAGAGGTGTATGTAGGATATGGAGTTTCTTATTTACTGCACGTATTAAAACCGAATGTAGGGTGCCATTGTGTACTTTGAACAGAGTGTCAACAATTGCCTCCGATGTTTACTGAGTCAGACTCGTTATTTGGGGTATTACTCATTCTTTCTGTTATAGGCTGTGCCAATTCATTCAATCTTGCTTAACGATTAACTGTTGGGCATTACGAACAGCCAATGTGTTTGTTAACTTTTATGTTACTGTTAAGGTGAGATTACAAGCCCTGTATGCAAAAGTATTCACTATAAGTGCCTTTATCTAATAAAATATTTTAAATACCTCTGTGAAGTCTGTGTTGTTTATTCTCCGCTATAGTCGATCTAGTCTTAGAACCGGACTTGATGTAAACAAGACATTTTGCATCCCTCCTGGCTAGCCTCGTGCTCGTATCAGCTGCGGGGAATAAACTGCTCATTATCGTATACGTGTAGAAGACGTGTTTGACACCACACATAATAAAATGGAAGCTGAAGTTTTCTTTTGTTTCATTATTAATATTACTTACTATTTCACATTAATAAACAATTTCCAGCCATGTTTGATTTACATACTTCTAGAAAATCTTCAGATAATCTTTCTCTTATACACTGCAAGGCATAGACAAAAACTGCCTGCTCCGTTCCCAAAGATCTTCCAAGCATCTCCTCCTGAGTCTTCCCACGGATCTTCTTCCTATTGGTCTATATATCATTATTTGTTTTGTCAATGTTGAGTTGTTCATTCTTTCTAGATGCTCTTTCCATTTTCGCTTGATATTTCTCAGTTTATCATTAATATTAAAATGTTTAGTTTAAAATTTGAATTATCAAGAATATGGCACTTTTTAACTCCTTTTAAGAATTTCAATTTGATTTTTTCTTGCTGTCCATAGTTCACATCCATACAATAGCACAGGTACCTATAGTCATTACTTTATAGAATTTCAACTTTGTGTCTCTTCTTACTTTATTTCTCAGAGCACGATTAATAGTCCCACAACACTTTGAATTTTGCTTACTTTAATATCAAGTCTCACTCCTTGTCAAGCTAACATAATTTCCTAAATAACTAAAATGGCTCACTTGTTTTAAGATTTTATTATTTATTATTATTTTCGCTCTTATTGATTCCTTGCCTCACAATGCCTTACTTTTGTTTTCATCGTGGATATTTATTATATTCCTCACAGATCTGGTAAAGTTTGTAGGGTAAATTTACTATCCTGGATAACAACCACATCGTCATCAAATAGAACTACATTCAAGTATCTATCACATGATATTTTAAAACCAAGATTCACCATTTTTACCATTTTCCTATAGATCGTCAATATAAATATTAAAAATAGTGGGTGGGTGACAAACTGCACCCTTGTCGGACACCTTGATTTACAAACACTTCCTGAGATATCTTAGAATTGTTTTTAATTGTTACTTTCGTTTGCTCATAGAGGCATGTATAACTTTTGTAAGTTGTTGCGGGTATCCTTTTTCTTCAATATTTGCCATAATTTATTTCGGTTTATTCGATCGAAAGATTTTTTGAAGTCAATAAATAGGCAAATAAACCTATCTCTCTCTGTAAAAAAACTTGCACGATATTCAAACAACAGGATACGAAATATCGGCAGATACTGTGTTCCTAAATTCTTTAACCTTTCTTCGATACTCTTCCGGATTGTGAAAGTGCTATATATCCTGAAAATATATTTTAGCGGTAAAGAAATTATCGGAATCGTCGAGTAAGTTTTACATAATTACAGTATATATTTCAAACCTTTACGCCTTATAGTCATTAATTGTTTTTTCACATAAGCTGTGTGTAGGGCAAGGTTGGAATGGTAGAATCAAACTCAAAAATTCAATGCCATAGCTGGGGTTTGAACCACGGATCCTCCGGTTTCCGTCTAATTGACGGAAGTTGGTTAGAGTAACCGGACGGAAACAGGAAGATCCTAGCTCAAATCCCGGCTAAGGCATTGAATTTTTCAGTCTGATTCTACCTTTTCAACTCCATATCTTCTGTTTGTACCATAGTTATTTAAGAACATAAATATTTAAAAAAATAAATAACCTGGCATAATATACAACGTAACTGAGTGAAAGTGGTAAAATGAAGATTTCCCACTCAAGTCCACCTAGTACACATCTTAACCAATCAGAAAAATAATCCTCTCAATTGTTGATTATAAATATTAGGTGGGCTATTGTGTTGCAATGAACACAGTTTTTTCTCCTCAGTGGTATAGGCAATTATTTAGCGTATGCTGGTAATGAATTTGATTACAACATCCAGAGGAAATGGAGCAACATTTTCTTACATAAAGGCAATTATAAGGTTTTGGTATAAAATGCATATACCGTTGTAAGCAGATCCGATTGTCTTTTATTTTGCCGTATCTTCTACATTTTGAGTTGCTAAATCATGGTCATCTATGTATAACGCTTGGAATGAAATACCCGCGGCTTTTGTCTTATTTTTCGTGCATTTTCTGTGGAATAACAACTATTTTCTATGATGTTCTCAACGACAAGTCGAAGCCTTCTTCGGAAGCATCCTTTATAATTGCAACTTGTTTGCATTCTAGTACGCAGGCTTTCTAAATCCTTTTAAGTATTTTAGTCCTTTAGAATTGATGTTAGAAACTTTCTTATAAGCCATGTCCGTGGGAAGAACAGGGGTTTTCAATGGTGAAATAATTTTATCAAAATAATTTATTACCTTACATACACATACAAAATTTCTCTTTTTGTAATATTAGTATAGATTAAATGAAAATCACTCTAGTTTTATTTTATTAAAATAAGAAAACATGCTCGTTCAGACCAAATACTTTTAGATGAACTACATTAATGCTCACAAGCAACCTTAAGCTAGGTCAAAAATCAATGAATGTTAAACCAACCACCAGTTTTCTTGTTGTTGAAAAAATAGTGAATGTTTAGCTCTTAAAACACATTGCAAAATAAAATGCACTTATAACTTGAAGTTTTCTAATAAATATAATAATTTGATAAGATATTTATTTATTTTTACTTTCTCTACTACATAGGGGAAAGGTCCCTATATTGAACCACTTACACCTAAATAATAAATAATACTTATAATTTCAAACCAAAATTTTCAGAAACACAAGCGTTAAAGTGACAAATCCTTGCGTATCAATATCCTCAGCACAATTTAAAATTAACACAATTATCAATTAAATAACATTTAAAAAGTGAGATGGTGTAAATCGGTTCAAATTAGGAACCTGATCCTTAAATGAACCACCCGTGTCTTAAAATTAACCACAAACTTTTAAGTTTAAAAGTATTTTTGTTAATACAAAATACACATAGTTTATTGTACATTCAAAACAAGTAAGCAAGACAGCAAGACAAGCAAGCAAGACTTTGTACAGCAAGAAAAGTAGAGTCCAAAATTGTGATAACATTTGATAATTTGAACATTTTGAATTTTTATATATTGACAATCACTTGGTTTATGGAATATTTAGTTTTTACTAATTTTTACTCTCATACAAAAGACTCCAATTATACAGTGTTCACAATAAAACACTTTCTTCTTAGCACTAACTTTGCACACTTTTGGTGAAGCCATATCCTACAACTCATACACTGGATCATGTCCATAATTTCATTCATTCATTATCTGTTTACCCTCCTCTTATGTAGGACTTACACCCCCCAGGACTTACAAGTGGGTGCCTGGGGTCAGAGGCCCGTCGAGGAGCAGACACTCATGGATCAGACACAGCATCCAGGATGGGTGATCTGCCCGATGCCTGGTATGGGATGAAGGAAGTAGATGAAACGAAATGTTGGTGAAATGGATGAAAGGAAAGGTGAATGAATGGCGGGGGAAACCGGAGAACCCGGAGAAAACCCGCCCAGACGCCGCTTCGTCCACCACAAATCCCACATGCAGGTCCCTGGGATTGAACCCGGGCCGCCTCGGTGGGAGGCGAGCGGTCTAACCAGTCGGCCACGGCGCCGCCTTCCATAATTTCAAACAATTCATATTCATGTCAGCCACTGCTTTTAACGTGATCTTTTTTTTAACTTAACATATCATATCGATATTTATTCACAAGATATACTATTCGCAGTTGAACAACCCTAGAACTTCAATAAGTTGCCTAAATTGGATCAGTTCAATATAGGGTTCAACCAGTGGTTCAATTTACGAGCCACGCCATTTTTGAAGCTTCAGTATTTATTTGGCTAGGAGAGACGCTGCTTGAAAAACGTAAGCATGAATATTGTTGCTAAATAAATACTTTAACATTCAATATAAATATATATATATATATATATATATATAGCTCATCTGAAACTTGCCTAATTGGTCGTATAAGCTTAGCTAGATGAGTCAAATATTATTCCTGAAGCACCAAAAACACACAACACTTCATACAACCACAGTTCAGAATGCAAAGTCAACAACTCCAAGCATTCATAGCTGTACATGCCACGCTTCTGCGAGGATTGTAGTGACATCTGTCAAATAAAAATATTGGGGCGGTTTAATTTAAGAGGCGGATCAAATTAGGGACCTTTCCCCTACTTACTGTAAGTAGAGGAAGTAGTGTTTTCCCTAAAAACTTCGATGTCGAGATTTCACCAGAAATATGGCTTTGAAGTCCCCTGATGCTAAAAAGAAGCATTTCTAGAAAAAGTTCCTTGTGTGAGTCTGTCTGTCCGTCTGCGTGTGTGCCTGTGAACAGCATAACTGAAAGACAAAAAGCCGGATATATACCAAGTTTGGTATTTAATTTCAAGATCTTCCAAGGTTGCGACATGAACAGTTTTAAGAAAATCCGCCACCCAAGCTACCCTTAATATGGAACATTTTACGTTAATTGTTATTTTCTCAAAAATGGCTCTACTGGTTTTGAATAAAGCATCACATATTTAAGCTATTTTCATGACAAAATTTATATCTTGCATTTACTGAGAATATCCTCTAAATTACTCTTTATTCTGTACCACTTTTGTATAATCAACTAACATACATAAAAGATAAGCAAAATTTTACTTCAAAAATGTAGATCTTGTTTACGCATGAGATTAATTCAAATACAATTTTTTTCTGCGTTAACCATTTCCGAGATATTTGATATTTATTTAATATTCATATTTATTCCGAAAACTATCATTAAAATGCCAATTACTTAAATAACAGACAGAATTATAAAACATTAACACAAGTTTATATTATAAAATTCATTTAGACTATATAGCGTTAGCCAACAATGTAGTTAGATTGCTTTCTTGAACTGTATCATAGACAAATTTCTAAGGTGTAAAGAAATAATATTAAAAAAATTTAGAAATTCAGTCAAAGCTCCTTTCTGTTAAATAATTTATCAATATATGTTTATTGCATATAGTCCTGGTGCTGTAATTATGAACAGAAGAGCTTCTAGTAAAATAAATAAATTCATCTTGGCATATAAAGGACTCTCAAGAAATTGGTATGTGTTTTCAGATACTTTATACTTTTCTCAACTATAAATCGCTATTCCTTCTTTCTGTATTTCTTTCTTTTTGCATATATTTTTTTCTTTATTTTTCGTGCTCATGCAAAGTCATCACATGGCAACCGACTTTAAAAAGATATAGCTATCGCTTTAACCTACTGTGTTATTATTCTACCTACAACTAAATCAGTAATGAAGGTTTTTCTGTAGAATAATAAGCTGGCTTTTGTAAGAATAGTTTGTAGAAAAGTGGGTAGAGAAAATCGTGTAATGCAACACATCTTACACAACTTTAAATAGATTTTAAAAAGCCTTTTGCAGATTGTAGCAGAATATTTAATTACGATAAACTGAGCTCTTCATAATGTATGTCTCAAAGAATTTTGACATATTAAGAGCATCTTGTATACTTCAGTATAAGCGCTACAGTCATCATAATCTCAGTGATGTTGGCGTATACTTGTGCTTGCGTGGGTGTGTGTGCGTGCGTGCGTGTGCATGCGTGTGTGTGTGTGTTTGTGTGTGTGTGTGTGTGTGTGTGTGTGTTTTAGCTAGAGGAATGGAATCAATAAAAACAGAACTTCAGCATTGTTCCCACTACAGCTGTAATTGCTGCTGTTCTTGTTACCCTATTTGACGAATAAGAGGAAATGCTCTTGCCTTGCTAATAGCATCTCTCAAAGTTCCCTAGTTTCCATTTCGAACGCTAGTGGCGATAATTTCGCAAGATGCGTTGATGGAAAGCGTCATTTGTCACATGAAAATCTTTACCAGATTAATGGCGCTTGATAGGAAAGGAGTCATAACTGAAGAACATTACATGGTGGAAAAGAGCGAATCTGGTTGGAGGATAAAGATTTCCCTGCTAATAAAAGCGAGGGAAAGAGAAAATATCGTTAACACCTTTACCACTAAGCTAACACTCGATGGAGAAACCTTGTTTGACGTAGGCAGTGTTTCCCATGCTTATATACCTACATACGAATACATGCTGGGCTGTAGTCAATCTGTAATGAATTTCCTTTCTCCGCACGCCCCATGACATCTAGCGACTTTATTGACAACTTCCGTTTGTGTTTTAGATCCCCTTAGTCAGTTGAAGTTATAAGTAACTTGCCGGAGAGAGATGAGAAGTTAAATAAAAATGAATTTCAATTCCTCCTCTTCCGTCGCCTTTTTCTTTCCTTCCTTCCACCAAGAGCTTCCCTTATATAATCTCGCTAAATTACATCCCCCTACCCAAATTTTATCGAGCAACTCTGCTAGCACATGAGTTTACCTAAGAGATTTGCCGCTAGGTCTTATGAAGGCAAATATCTGTAGAAATGATACGTTTTAAAATTCGGAACTAATACTTGGTGATACGTATTGTTTAAAATATAATACAATTACAAGAAATTAATAAAAACTTCTTGCAAAAGTATAAACCCTCAAAAAGCTTGATTAACTGACTCCTATTAAAAGTTAGATATGTTTCGCATTGATTTTCTGATAACTTTCCCATACTCGTACAGGATAACCAGAAATCCACCGACAAACTTTCAGAGGTTATTCAGGAATAGCTTCTGAGTATTTTGGTAAGGAAACCACAGTCTCCGAGGCTCGTTACAGAGTAATAATGTAATTACAATTTATTCGGTTTGTTACCCCAATCACCCTTGTTTCTGTGAAAATACTTTCACAACAGTGAAGAAGGCTGTATAATATGCAATAACCAAAATGTACAACACAAAATACAGAGTAATGCAGCATCCCACAGACGAAATACGTACACTTTTATTACAGTATGTTCAATCTGACCTGTCAGTGTACAGTAACAGTGCGTAAGAATTGCAGAACTGTTCCCTTGCAGGTATTGTTCAAAATGTCGACCACCATGATCACAGCGGAGTGTACAGCGACGCACCATCGACTGTCTCACATGCTCAAGCATTCCAGGGGATGGCGTACTACTTCTGCGGCTGCAATAATTCTAACAACCAGGCCCATGCAAGTATCTCCCGAAGTCTCGTAAACTAGGCTCTTCCATGCCCCCAGAAGAAGAAGTCCATTAGTGTCAAGTCTGGTGACCAAACTGCCCATGGAACAAGATCACCGCAACCAATCCATTGTCGCAAACGGTGCATCAATGCAGTTCATAACATCGAGTGCAAAGTGTGCCGACGTCCCTTCATGTGAAGCCACATAAGCTGACGAATTCTCAGCGGCACATCTTTTAAGAACTGTGGGAGGATATGTTGAAGAAACGTTTTGTACATGACTCCATTTAGTGTATCAGGAAGTACGTAAGGTCCAATCACAAAATCGTTGACAATACCAGCTCATACATTCTCAGCAAACTCGAAATGGGAAGTGCGTTGTCTGCAATGACTGTACCTCCTGTGGATGATATGGATGCAATTGTTGTTCATGTACGACTTTCAAAAACTGATTGGTTTATGTTCAGAGCTCGTGCAACTAGCGGCAGGTTTGTTACCAATTGCGTGTAACACATTCTCTTCCAGATTTGATGTTCTGGCATACTTCGCACGGCCAGTGTCTTTTATTTTAACACTGAAGGATCCAATTTCTCTTAGGTGCCTATGTACAGATACAAAAGTACTATGATGTGGTTGCCGTCGGGAACAGCTCAGCATAGCTCATTGTGCCGCTCTTCCATTGCATTCAGTGAACCTTCACGAAGCGGATATCGGCCAATTCTTCATCATTAAAGCTATCCATAACGTTGTCACTGTTAAAGCACAACTAACACTGCCGGAAAAACTAAACCCTAGATAGAACCGAACGGTATACTGAATGCAAACTTGAGGGCAATGAGTTAAAGATGGCATTACTGTTGTCAATAGCAGGTACTGTGAGCGAATGCTAACAATTTGTTTACAAACAAGACAGACAGCGCATACGCACTGTTCTGCAGTATTTCCAGTGCAATAAGATACAAAGCTAATTGAACCAAGAAACTAAAAAATGTATGTGTGTATATGCATGTTTGTATGTCTGTATGTATGTATGTATGTATGTATGTATGTATGTATGTATGTATGTATGTATGTATGTACGTATGCATGTGTGTATGTGTATATGTATGTTTTTTTTTGCAGAATGTTTTATTTTCTTTTCCAGGATGCTCCATTACAAAAAGAGTAATACTACATACTCTAGGTTCCAGCTTACAATATCCGATTGGTACAATATACAAAGCCGGATTATGTTTAATATTATTTTCATATTCTATCGATACAAACTATCAATTACGTTTACAAGAATAAGCTTATATGTAGTATGTATGTGTGTATGTATTACGTATGTATGTATTACGTATGTATATATTATATATATACAGTATGTATGTTGTAGTATATATGTATGCATGTATGTGTGTATGTATATATATATATATATATATATATATATATATATATACCAGGTGAGTCAGCTGCCCCTAGGTATTCGTATCTATGCAACCCGCAGTTTATAGTCTAATGTGAAAACATTTACCATCTTAGCAAAAAAACTGTTATTGTAGCTCTGCCCTTCTATTCGGTACTATACGCAACTAACATTAATTATTAAAGGCCTAAATGAGAACCAAAGAGCTGCAAAAGCCTTAAAACAGACGGCGTTTCATAGATATAATGCTTGCAAGGAGATAGAGGAGTGCTTTCCAGAAGAGCAGGATAGACTACGTGGGTTCTGGCCGAGTGGTTTAGCTGCCGTAATGTGGTGAAGCGACGGTTAGCTTCGGAGGTTCGAATGTGATTTAAACATCAAATTGTTTTGGTTCATTTTTTATATTCTCCTTGTGTTTATTTTCTGTATTTTAGTGTACTAATTTATTTATTTTTGTTATTGGCTCTCCTGTGAGCCAAAGACAAAGAATTACAATCAGATAATTGTGTATCATGGTGTTGTAAACCGTGTTACGTAGTTAGCTTTCATACTCTTGAGCGCATATCGACGATATTAAAATATAACAGTTTTTGTTTCATGTTTAAACCTTATGTTTCACTTCTTCTATTGACAAAGGAGTTGTAAATGTGCTAAGTTTACGGGTAAACAGAATACTAAAGTGTTAAAGAGCGTGGATTTTATCAACGAAGTAAATGTTCAAAATGACGACCCCCTTCATCAATGCACATTTGTGTTCGTTGCCGGAGAGACTTCTTGCATGCTGTAACTGTGCGGTGTAATCTGCCTGCATTCATCACGTATGAGTTCCCGTAGATGATTTGGGCTTTGCGGCTATTCTTTGCGGTGTAAAGTATGGTATCTATTCTATTTTGTACACACTTATAATGTTATAAAAATTGTATTAATCATAATATCAAATTTTAGGCCCAAAGTGATGAAACAAAAGTAATAAACAGTTTGAACTTAAGCCGAAGATTTGAACCAGACGTCAAGTGGCACAGTGTTAAAGCAACCATGAAAATACCATTCGGCCAATGCTACCTTGCGAGCTAAGGTTCCTATACGAACTAGTAATCGCAGAACTAGACCCCACCTCGAATCTTTACACGCTTTTTGCAGCGTCATACAGTATTTTGAGCTCGGTTTGGTAGTTTAATTCAAACAAATAAAGTGTATCAGTCATTAAAATTACTGTATGATCTCAAATACGCCATAGTTTGTGACATACGAGAAATTATCTACCTAATATACTTAGCATTTTTTGACAAGACTGTACAACGTTGACTGACGGCTCAAATCCAATTGGTCGCACTGCGTAGATATGCCATTTTGTTTTCAAATGGTTTTGTCAACCGATACATGTGATAGGTTGTTCCTTCAGCGGTGTTTTGAAAGGTGTGCATGAATGTATGCTAAATAATAAAAGTTTGTAAAATTGGCTAAAAGTGCTACTGCAGCTCCCAGAGTCGGGATGGGATTTTTTTGTATCGACATACATAACGATTGTATTCTGTTCTGTTAAATATTTATGCACTGAATTATCTATCCCTCCTCTATAAAGTGTTATGCAAAACAGTCATTAGAAGGCATTCAAGAAAGGCCTATGTCGCTTAGCACGGAGCATAAATTCAAAATAAATAGGAGCAGCTGACTCACTGATATAAGTATGTATGTGTATGTATGTAATTATGTATGTGTGTATGTATATATATGTATATATTGTATGTATGTTTGTGTCTTAAACACATATATTACATATATAATACAATGAGTCTAGAGTTAGATTTGACCGGCTATGCAGTGGCTTTGAACTGGACTAAATTGCCGCATTCACCATTAGGATTAAGTACAAACTGCGCGTTAGTAAATGTGCGTACTTGTTTTACCTTCGTTACAATAGTGTTGAAAATTATGATCTTACTGCGAACAAGTTGAATGTTTCAACCTGGCCCCTAATTCCTTCAGTTTCTCTTCAACATGTTGATGAACCCGTTTTCTGTTTTAAAAAAGTGCACCCTAGACTGTATTCACGAGATAATCGATAGCTAGGAATGGTAAAGTCTGAAAACCTACGTCATATTCTTGCAGAAGAGTATTTCGTATGCGTATTATACAGAAAAACACACTATTGTAAGCTCTACTCAACCATAATGAATAACTTATCAAGTTATCACCAACATACAGCACAATTTTGCTCTTAAGAAGCGGAAACTTCCGTCTCGTGCTACCAAACTCAAATGAAAAACACACTAATTTTTTGAAGGAATTGTTTTAGTTACATAATTAACGATAAAAAATTGTGATTAAAATTAAAATTCCAGTAATTCATCCCTTAACCTCAGAAAACTCTATTTATATGAAAAATTTGTTATACGAGGGCACTATTTATATTTTGAGCCTTGGCAACCGTGAATGTTGTAGGTGCCATCTGACGTTTCCAATGGTAAGCTTGACATTTTTTACCATAATCTACTTCAAACATTTTGTCAATAGAGCGTCATTTGTTTTATTTACACTACCTTGAGAATTGTGTGTCAACAAAAACATAGAATTAACTCCTGAAAATATTCGTGCAATGATTTATTACGACATTCGACGTAGACATGAGTGCATTGATCAACTAACTTCCACATTTGGCGACGATGCTCCATCCTTTGCCACTGTGAAACGCTGGTATAACGAATTTAATCGTGGCCGCTGTTCGCTCAATGATGAAGTTCGTGAAGGTCGTCCAAAATCAGTTCTTGTGCCAGAAAACCTGGATGCTGTGCAAAAATAATAATGAAAGTTCGTCATGCGACATATTGTGAGATTGAAGCAACCTTAAGCATTAGTTCCACCTGCATATATAAAATATTGCATGATTAAAAAAAAAAAAGGTTTGCTCTCGTTGAATCCCACATAATTTGACGCAATCTCCAAAAGATACTCGTGTCGATTGGTGTACAAAAATGCTCAAGAAATACAATGGCGGTGCCTCAAAGGACGTATATAATATTGTAACAGGTGACAAATCATGGATCTATGCCTATGAGCCGGAACGTAAACAGCAGTCGACTGTATGGGTGTTTCAAGATGAAGCAAATCCAACAAAAGCAAAAGCTTCCACTCGAAGCACTTCGAAGCAAATGGCCGCCTGCTTTTTCACCAAAACTGGCCATGTGGCAACAGTGCCTTTAGAGGAACGTAAAACGGTCAATGCTGAATGGTACATAACCATTTGTTTGCCGGAAGTCTTCGGTGAAGTAAGGAAAACCAACAAGAACCGTAGGATGGTTCTTCATCAAGACAATGCGAGCGCGCACACATCTCGTCTAACAACAGAGTATTTGAAGGCTCAAAAAATCGAATTAATGGGTCATCCGCCACACAGTCCTGATTTGGCACCCAATGACTTCTGTTTGTTCCCGAACATCAAGAAGAAATTGCGTGGACAACGATTTTCGTTTGCAGAAGAAGCCGTTGATGCCTTCAAAAACCATGTTTTGGAAGTGTCTCAAGAAGATTGGAATAAATGCTTTGACAAATGGTTCAAACGGATGCAAAAGTGTATTGATCATAAAGGAGTATATTTTGAAAAACAATAAAGCAGTTTTCAATCAGAAATTACTTTGTTTTAATTATTAGGCTCAAAATATAAATAGTGCCACTCGTAATGGCATTTGTTAATATGAAAAGTTCACAAAAATGAATACAGAGAAGTTAAAGGAATTAGCTGATTCGCTACGTAGGAAAATATTACGAAGCATCATACAAGTGGAAAATAAAAAGAATAAAGCAGAAGCACAGTTTTGAGGATTATCATTGACGGCACATCTACTGTAAAAGCGAAACCAAGTTAACTGTATAAAAAACTTCCTTCACACCAGCTCTGCTATCCCTATTCCCAGTATTCTGTAAGGCGCTGAGTAGGTTACACTTTCTCGTAGTAAAGAGAGATACACAATGTTATTATCGATACGAAAAGTAAGAAATACATTAAGATATTATCATATTGCTTATAAAATATACATTAACGTTATAAATAGATTGCAATGGATTATAATTAAATTCCCGTACTGTTTAAAAATAAAAAAATACCTTAGTACTGTTAATAACGTGAATATTACCTATAAATGAACAAGAAAATATAATAAATATGTTGTATTGTTGTTTATGAAGTATCCAAATAGTAAAAGCTCTATTTTGATATTTTCGCGCCTTTTATATGCATAAAAAGGCATATGTATGATGTCATGTAATGTCTGATGTGATATATTCACTTGATTTTCTCTATCCTCTATCTTTATTAGTGGGTACACAAACTATCCTTACTAAAGCTTATTTTTCTACCTACTACATTTTAATCCAAATAAATCTTTGCAGAAATAGCTACATTACACATTTCGTTATAGATACAAAGGGAACAGCGATAGTCAAATGTTTAAGAAGTGGATCCTTATGCTGGCCTTAAATTCCATACTGATTCCATGCAATCGCAAGAAACAACTGAATGTTGACAGAACTTTAAAGAGAATGAGCAAGTAATGAACATTTTGAGTCATTAATAACGGATATCTGAGAAATTACTAATACCATAAAAACATTATTTAAAATAAACTGTGTCTTTTAAAGAGATCTACACTTTTTGTGTGGTACGTTTACATCTATCACTTAACGTTTACAACTTATACAAGATTACACAAACTTCCTTCCGAATGAACAGGACTTCACAGGCTATTCCCAGAAAATTCACGATATACATTTTATTTATAATGTAAATATCTTTAATATTTGATATTTTAATCAAATCCATTAGAGCCAGTTTTAGAAATTCAAAATTTTCGAAAAAAACGTTCCATGTAAAGGGTAGTTCGGGATGAGGGGATTTTCTTGAAAGTCTTTGTGTCGCATATTTGGAAGTTGTAGAACCTAAATACCAAGTTTGGTATTTATATAACTATTCGTTTTTTAATTATGTTGAAAAGTATTTCGGTGAAATCTCGATACCTATCGAATTTTTGGGTGGAATGCAATACCTTCTCTACCTTCTATGTACGTGGTAGAAAAATTAAAAATAAAACATAATTTAACGTTTGTACCGTTAATAAGGTGAATATTACCTATAAATAAACAAGAAAATATAATAAATATGTTGTTTAAAAGTACCTAATTAATAAAGGGTCCTATTTTGATATCTTCGCGCCTTTTATAAGCATAAAAATATACAAACAGGAGTAAAAAAGAACAGTGTTACAACACATCATAATCGTAAACAACTATAAATAAATTCCACAAAGTTAATCCCTAATACAGTGAGCTTCAGCTAAGCAAACTACATCTTCGCAACCTTCTAGAAATGCCAAGCAAAATCTATTGTACACTGACCACTCTTCTTCTTTTTTCTTTCATTGTGTATAACACCAGCTCTTACTTCATACGACACCACAGACGGTACACTGCCTATTGCTCAATAGTAGGACAATGAAGGGTAAAACTACACCCGCTCTTCCCTTGACGTTATAGCGAGCATTCAGTGCAGAGTGCAAGGTTCCTTATGCAGGTGTTTACAGTCGAGTGCACGGAAACGTTCCGATGCTTTTCCTATAGTTTTTATTTATTTATTTATTTAATGTTGACAGAAACGCCTTATCTTCTGTGTTCCAAAACCAGCTCTGGGTGAGCCAATTTCTTATTGATTTGAATTCAATTCGAACATTAACCCATGAACAAAGGTCAGACCTGGGTGAGCGGCGAAAGGAGAGGGGTACGGAAACATTTGACCTGAGTGGCTAGGAGGCATGCTTTGCAACGACGTTCCACGCTAACCTCTGGACGTATTCCGTATTGATTTGAGGACAAAAGTATGGCACCCATCATTAACTTATGAAAACAGGTCGGATTCAGGCTCGGGAGCGAAGAAAAAGGAGGGAATGAGACAAACTTTAAGTGGAATAAAGGTAAAGGTACTGACGAACGGGCCCTAGAAACTGGGACAGAGCGTCGCATGAAGATCATCCGGCCCCTTGTGCTTCTATCGTGACTCCTGCAAGGGAGAACTGAGGGGAGAGACCCGAAGGGCGACAAGGTCCGGGACGACGGCCGCAAGCACGGACGGGTCCCTAATGCTTCCAGATTTAAGGACTGCAACAACGTCGAGACCACCGTTTGGACTCCAAGCCTACGGAGGGGGCTCCGAAGGATCGCCTGCCCGAAAACACTTAGAGCGGATATCCAGCCGAGTAGTCTCTGCGACGTCAGGGAGGAACCTCCACAGAGTGCAGAGCATTGTCCAGCCGCAGCCCGCCAAACACCGACGCCTGTATTACAACCCTGAAACAGGTGACAAGAAAGATGATAGCTACGAGAAATGAGGGGCATAAGGACCGTAGTAGAGGATGAACCACCCCAAGTTTGGCCAGCTGACCCAGGAAACCACGAAAACCCCATGGGTCGCCGGGGATCGATCTCTGGATTTCCCGAAAGCAAATCGCACACATTACCGCGGTGCTACATCGCTTGGCCGTTAAGGGACACTGAGACTGAGTTTTAGGTCAAAAAGACAATTTTTTCGATTTTTAAAATTATATTGTATAAATATTTTATAGGCAGCCGTAAATCATTTGACCAAACATTTTTCATGTTGCGGCATTTTTAAAAATCCACTGACATGTTCAAATTTCTCTTAACGTCGCTGAGCCACTTCTGCTTTCTGTATATGTTTTTTCTCAGTTCTACATTTTTGCGCATGAATTTTATTCCTTGCATTTCAGTTTTGCTCTGATTTGTATGCCAATTTGCATACATAATCTCAAATGTGTATTTAAAGATTCAAGCACAAATTTTATGGTTGCTTTATTCTTTGGCTCACAAAAAATAATTTATGCTGAAACAGGGAAAGCTCTTAACACCAACAGCTTCATAAAAGAAAGTGAATTTCTCTATAACTAATAACATAAACTTCAATCAACCACATTTATTTTTGCAGTACTAAGGTATTAATAAATGTCAGTAGCTTATATAGAGGGATTCTGGCACACTTTTTTGCGGTTATATGGGAAAGGATAGGGAAAACGGGGAGAGATGCGGCGGTTCAAGGAGGAAAATGCATTTATATGGGAGAAATAGGGAATACGAGGGCTGATGCTAAGCTAGACATGGGGTTGAAGGAGGGGAATGCGCTTTATATGAGAGAGGTAGGGAAATACGAAGAAAAAGCTAGGCTAGTCAGAGGTTGAGTAGAGTATACGTCTATACGGGAAAGAATAGGGAAAACGTTAACAGATGGTAGGCTAGACAGAGGCTGAAGTAGGGGAATGTACTTTACATGGGAGAGATAGGAAATAGGAGGGCTAATATTAAGCCAGACATGGGGTTGAAGAAGGGGAATGTTCTTTATATGAGAGAGATAGGGAATACGAGGGCTGATGCTAGGATAGACGGGGTTGAAGGAGGGAAATGCGTTTATATGGTGGAATAGTAAAACAGAGAGAGAGAGAGAGATCCTATGTAGGAGATGGTTGAAGGAGGGGGAAATGCGTTTATATGGGTGGGGTGGGGAAAACAACTATAGGTGTCAGGAATTGCGGTTAAAATTGTAATACAAAGAACCGAATTATTCAAGAAATTTGACAATAAAAAGGTCTAAGTATAGATCATTTGTACGGTATTCAAGGAGAGGGTCTTTAGTGGAAAAGCACCCTAAGTCCTTAGTAGGCGAAAATTGAGAGAATCAGCATAGGGTTCGCATGATCGAATCCAGAGCAAGAGTTCGCGTGATCGAATCCAGAGCACAGCAAACAATTAGCATAGAATGCCCATAAATCTGTCACTCTACCCCGCTCCCTATCTATCGGAACAAGGGAGGTTATTTATAATGGAAAGGTTGACAAGATATTTACAGTTGTGCTATTAAGGTCTTCTATTCCCTGGCAAAAAAGGATATTGGAATGTAATACATTATGCCTTGTAATCCTGCCGACAAAAGAACAGACGCTATTGTCTCCATACCGTTGCATTCTGCCGCACACCTGTGCGTTAGGAAAAGTTCACCTGCAACAACCCCCTCCCCCTCTCCATTCCATTGTCTGGTTTTTTATACCTGACTGCTCTTTCAAGCACACACACACACACCTGCGATATAACAAAAGTCAAACTGTCGCCATACCCCACCCCAAGGGCAAGCTTCATTGAAAGAGAATACCTGGGAGCAATAAATTTCCTGCACGACAAGGGAGCGCGCCCAGGCCTCGACATCATGGCACCGACTCTGCCCGGGGGGCAAAATTCATTACATAGCATGCAGTTCTCTCCGAGAGCACCCGAACCTGTACGAAGACCTACGAGAATCACCGAACATAGATGCATGCTCAACCTATTCTAACTCTCTGTTTTTGCACCTATTGTCTCTTTCAAACAGCGATATCAAAAAATGTGTTTAACGTATATCATTACCTATATTAAACCCCTGTGTATACTTAGGTATCCTTAGGTCTGTGTTCGAAACTTACTGCAAGCAAAAGTTTAATTTTTAATTGCTAATGAAAAATTGATACTTGGATAGGGTCAAACATTATTATAGCATTACCCTGATTAATGAAAGGCCCTCTCGGGTATCCAGACATCCAAGTTCGAGACTTAGTGTGGAGAAACATTACTGTCTAATAACTAAAGAATTAAGTAACATAGACGAGTATGGGTGCATCATGTTAATTTGTATACATCGTTACGATACTTAATGTAGGTCCTAGTTGGAATCTTACGCCTGCGAAATTCTAATGCTTACTAAATATTAAACTATGGCAGTATGGACGGTCAGATTAAAATGTATTTAACAAATATAGTTATTTATATTAAACCTTGGTGTGTATTTAGATATCCCGATGCCTAGAATCGATTCTTTATTTTCTTTCTTCTTCTTCTATCTTTTTCTTTCTTTTCCCTTGTTTCTTTCTATCTATCTCTTTCTTTCTTCTTGACTTGCATACATCCGAGCATATATATATATATATATATATATATATATATACACCTGCACATACACAGAGTCATTACACATACACATACACATACATACGTATACATACACCAGTACACTTACACACATACACACGCATAGACACACATGCATGCTAGCATTGGAAATTATTGTCTTTACAGAATTCAAAAATCTTTGTTTCATTTCCCTGTAACCTAGCAAAATGTAATTCTTTTCAGGCTACCACATTCACGTGACTTTCATTCCCATGTATTTTTATAGCTCTTGTAAAGACATTATGGAGGTACTCTCTGAGAGGGAGAGAGAGTGAGAGAGAGAGGGAGTATTGAACCAAGTAGGGATAGAAGTGCTGAGAGGCTCTGCGCATGTGCAGTAGATGATAATTCCATTGGTTCCAATAATCACGTGACGTGTAAACACCCCTGCTATGACGATGTGCTGGCATAGTCAGGGGGATTTAGATCTCTATATAAACAGCTAACGACGCTTGTTAGAACTATTTGGAACTTATTAACTCTACGTTTGAATTTTAAAAAACCTCAAAAATAGCTACATGAGGTGTTTTTTTAATTTAAGAAGAAGCATGAGTCATCGATTTCTACACACACACACACACACACACACATACACACACAGCATTCATCAACACTAACACAATGCAAGGTGAGCGATTTTTTACATAACTATACAAATCAGTGTTGCCTTTTTTACAATGCAATTAATTTTATTTAAATGATATAGTGGATGAAAGACAAGTCGGGGCGAGAGTATTATATTTTTATCTGAAGTTTACACGCACATGGATTTCTTGGTGCCCTCTTCTTCCATTCACATTCACACTATTTTCTCTACTCATACTTTGTTTCTCTACACATTCATCCTCCATTAACATTCATACGATTTTTTCAACTCATTCCTTGTTTCTCTACACATTCTTCTTCCCTCAACATACATACGGTTTTCTATACCTCCTCTTTGTTTCATCAATACAGTGATTTCTACACCCGCTCTTCTTCCATCAACATTCATACAATTTTCTGTACCCATTCTTTGGTTCTCTACGCATTCTTCTTCTATTCACATGATTTTCTCTATCCCCTCATTGTTGCACCATCACATGGATTTCTACACCCGCTCTTCTTCCATTCACATTCACACGATTTTTTCTATCCTCTCATTGTTTTATCATCACATTGATTTCCACATCCATTCTTCTTCCATTCACATTCACATGATTCTCTCTACCCGCTCTTTGTTTCTCCATCACAGGAATTTCTACACACGCTCTTCTTCTATTCATCATCACGTAGATTTCCCCACATACATAATCGTCACAAACTAACACTTCTACCAAGCAGCCGAACCTGAATCAGATTCCATTGGGTTGAGAGTAGCATAGTTGCGTAAAGTTAATGCGATCCAATGTTTGTGGTTCGATCAATAGTTGACGCGTTCATATACAAACGAATCTCCTCAAACATGCATGAAACAGAGTTATTGAAACACATGTTCCTATGCTTTGGTGATCTCGTCGTCGAATCTCGGTAACACTGGAGATGTCCATGATTATAGGATTCTAAAGCCCAATTCCTGGAGGAACTCTCCAATGAATGACGTTAACCACTGGTTGTCAATGGCAGAGCATGGAGTGGGCGTCGAATCACTTCATTATTATATCCTCGACGTTGCTGATTTCTTCTAAAATATATGGACATTGCGACAGATGTGAAGTCTTATGCTTATATCCTTGTTTTTAAAGTCAATGATATTACTGGTCCTATACGAAGGCTGATTTGATCTATAAAGTGCGTGTTTATGAACTGCAGGTATACTGGATTTGATGGTTATTGTGAAATATGATATCGAACCGCAATAGATGGGGAAAAACTCATAGATCGAGTGTCCATTTTTACCGTCGATGAAAGAGAGTAACGCAATACTGCACTCGATTCGTATGATGCTCGTCTTAAGTATATTCACCATGAAATCAAATTCAGCCAGCTGATTAGCTGGAATAACTTTATTGGCACTGAAGCCCAAGAGCGTGCCTATAGTTCGATCATTGGAAAAATCAATGGTGAAAGGACATTTAATTTCAGGTTCCATGGTATTATTACTAATTGATCTAGTAAAGAAGAAATTATTATTCACTCCTAGCTTATCTCTGATGTATTCATTAATATTGGTAAACTCGTAAGTTCCATAGGATCTATCAAGGTCCTTAGTTTCATGATTGTAAATGTATTTAAATCGATTATTACTCTGCTCAATATTGGGAATGGAAAAGAAGGTTTCAAAAAATCGATAGAGCAATCTCATAATGCCCCCTTAGGGACTAGCTGAAGAGGTGGGATTCAGGTATCTAGTAAGAACAGATTCGTTGCTGCTAACAGCGACAGTGTAAATCATTGCGATAGAAATTGCAAGCACAAATACCCGCAGATGGCCGAGCGGAAACTCCGAAGCCTCTTAGTGTTATACAGCACCTTAACACCTCTGCGGGACCTTTCCAACTCTTTCGCGGGTTTCAAGGTTCCACAGATGCTATAAAATCGACCGTGTTTAACTTCTGAATTATGTCACTAATCTCATCCGAAAATTCCTTTTTACCTTCTGCATGGAATATCATTAGCACCCTTGTGCGGTCTACTAAGTCATTAGTATCGCTGTAGGGGTATAATATCTCCTCAATATTCGCTTTGGATATACCCTCTCCTCTTGGTAAGTTAACACTTGAATGTTTGCTTTCATTTGTGTGTTTATTCAGAGTTTGCTGGAATGTTGCCAACACATCAAAAATGGACAAGTCAAGATTTGTCATTTTAGGCGGGTAGACTTCTAGATTCAGTAATATATCTAAGGATTGTTCCCTTTTTGATCATTGTAATTAACTAATTTGATACTTTATCCTAATAGTGAATGTTATTCCTGTCACGATATAAGCTTGGTCTTTGGAAACTCGAAATTTGCATCATTGTATGATATGTACTCAAACTCTTATTATGAAAAAGAGAATTATCCTTTTTAAGAGAAAAGATTTCGTAAATATGCCCCTATATTTGTTATAGATTGCTCGCATCAAACAGAGAAACTTTTAAATGGAGCTGTCAACTTCAGAATAGAAATTCAAGCTAGTGCAAATATCCCTTTACAGACCTCATTGTATTGTTTGATAATTCATGATAAAGTGTTTACATACAAGTCTCTGTCTCATGTGATACAGCTTTTATTTTAAACTAATCATTGTGATGTAGAGATTTCCTTTTCGTTAGGAATGTAAGGATTTTTAATGAATAAAACAAGTTGTAAATCCACACCTTCATTCTTTTTATTAATGTTTATCATACAATCCCAGTACTTTCCTCCTCCAACTCATTGTTCCTGCATATAACTTGCAATGGTTAGGTTATGCAAATTTTCTTTATTGTTTAAATAAAAGTCTCTTTATTTTCGTAATTTTTCTCCCACAGCAAATAATCTTGATACTGTTAATGCATACAGGATACATGCCTTTATAAATTACAAGTCTCGTTAACATTTAAAAAGTATTTTCACAATCATTTAATTTACTACTCACAATTCTTATTTTCACCTAATGTAGCTCGAGCTAACTCTCTGCTATTCCTTGGAATGTATACAAAATTGTCCGTGTTTTTCACCATATGCCCTGGAATGTTATATAAGAATCCTATCTTAACATTGCGGAATTCAAAACATGTGACAGGGTGATTTCTTGAATTTTTTTATAAATTCTATATCATGTATCTTTTGTATCTTAATATGTAATATGAATGAGTCAGCTGTTTTATTTATGAATTTTTTCATACTAAAATAGGAAAATATTTAATACTTAAGTTTGGCATTTCTACATACCTTCGCTGCGGCTACAAAAGACAATTTACATGCCTTAAATTTCCCCAACTCTGCCATGCCATTATATATTCAAATAATTTTCCCGGCATTTCTGCAATCTTTTCGTGGGTTAACGTATAATTTGGATTAGGTAAAAACACTTGTCTATCCTCCAGCGAAGATACGATCCTGGTACCGTATCTTGTTTTAGCTCTCTCTCTCTCTAAGGCCTTTATCTCATATTTAAGACCTATTTCGGGATCTCGAACTCAACGAGACGGTAGGAAACTGCGCTCTTCCGCCATCTTATTAAGTCTAATTGCTAAACACTCTATAACAGACATTGATCATGAATTACTTTTTCATTGCATTATTCAGGTGGAAGGACAAGTTACGCATTTCTTTGTATTAGAACTAAAGTGTGTGTTGTGCCACATGACCGCAGTTTTTTGTATGTATATGCATGTTTGTGTTCGGGGATATCCGTAGGCCTTCGTACAGGTTCGGGTGTTCGATAAAAGTGCTAGTTTTGTAGCAAAGCAGGGTTTGCAAGTATGTTTATGCATCTTTGTGTTCGGGTATACTTGTAGGTCTTCGTACAGGTTAGGGTGCTTGGTAGAAGTGTTAGTTTGTGACGATCATGTATACCGGGAAATCTGTGTGATGGTGAATGGAAGAAGAGCGTGTGTAGAAATTCCTGTGAGTGAAACAAAGAGCGGGTAGATAGAATCGTGTGAATTTGAATGGAAGAAGAATGGATGTGGAAATCCATGTGATGGTAAAATAATGAGAGGATAGAGAAAATCGTGTGAATGTGAATAGAAGAAGAGCGGGTGTAGAAATCCATATGATGGTGAAACAATGACGGGGTAGAGAAGAGCATGTGAATGGAATAATATATACAGAATCAAAGAATGAGTAGAGAAAATTGTATGAATGTTAATGGCACAACAATGTGTAGAGAAAAAAAATGATTAGAGAAAATTGTATGAATGTTAATGGAAGAAGAATGTGTAAAGAAAATCGTATGGATGTTAATAGAAGAAGAGCGGGTGTGATGGTGAAAGAAAGAGGAGGTATAGAAAACTGTATGAATGTTGACGGAAGAAAGTGTAGAGAAACAAAGAATGAATAGAGAAAATCGAATGAATGTTAATGGAGGATGAATGTGTACAGAAACAAAGAATGAATAGAGAAAACTGTGTGAATGTGAATGGTAGAATTTTTAGAGTTTTCCTAGCCTATGGATATATACACATGGCTTGGAAACAAACAAAGGTGGTGTTTATACCTAAACCACGGCGTCCTAGTTACGCCCAGGCTAAGGCTTATCGTCCTATACGTCTCTCCTCTTTTATGCTTAAAATTCTGGAGGGGTTAGTGGATAGGCACATTAGGGATAATGTTTTAATGAAACATGCAGTAAAGAAATATCATTTTGCCTATCAAATAGGGAAATCAACGGAAGCAGCACTTCATCAAGTGGTGCCGACTATTGAGAAGGCGCTTAATACCAGAGAAATAGTCATTGGTGATATTGAAGGTGCGTTTGACAGGACATCTTGTGATGTAGTGTCGAACGGCCTTTATGGACACGATGTACCTTCACTTCTTTATGAGTGGATAGGTCTTGTCTTACAACATAGGAAGATAAATATAAATCTATGTGAGGAGACGCTGGATGTGTCCACGGAGAGGGGTTGCCCGCAGGGGGGATGTTTTATCACCCCTGCTATGGAACCTTGTAGTGAACACACTTCTTTGCGCACTCAATAGCGATGGTTACTTCACAGTTGGTTTTGCAGATGATATTGCAATAATCATAAGAGGGAAATTTCCTCACATAGTTTCTCAAGTGCTACAAATGGCGCTTAAGAAAGTGGAAGCTTGGTGCAAGATGAATAATCTAACTGCTAATCCAAGCAAAATAGTAGTGGTACCCTTTTTCAGGAGAAGGGGCCTGATTTAGCCAGACGGACTCTCTATATTTAGTGATGTAGTGCCCTGTTCAACAGAAGTTAAAATCTTGGGCTTGTTTAAGGCAAGAAAATAACTTGGAAACATCACATGGAATTACTTATTACCAAAGCCTACAGAGTCTTTTTGGACATGTAGAGGTATGCTTGGTAAGACATGGGGTCTGTCATGATGAGACCTATATTCACCTATGCCGCACTGATGTGGTGGCCTAGAGTTAATTTAAAGGTGTGCAGAAAGGAACTCTGTAAATTAAAGAGGACTTTCTGCATTTCAATTATGGGAGCTTTCAAAACTACTCCAACTGCGGCAATGGAGATGTTGATTGGGCTCACACCTCTCCACATACGGATGAAGGCAGAAGCCACGAACGCGTATCACCGCATTTATCGCCAAACCAAAGTGTCTAATACTGGACATATTAATCATCTCAACCTTTCTTAGAATAAGAGTTTACAACAGATACTCAACATGAGGACTGACATTCTTGAACCAAGATTCAAGATAGAACTGAAATTTACGGTCTCATATACACAGCGGGGTGAATGGGAAAGTGTGATAAAACTTCATAATAACAAAGGCCCAATCTGGTACACTGATGGTTCTAGAACCAAATCAGGAACTGGGGCTGGGCTTTACGGTAATGGCACTAAGCTTTCTTATAGTGGGTACCTTAGCTACAGTTTTCCAGGCTGAGGTTTATGCAATCCTAGCCAGTGTCATGGAAAGCATTAAAAGGAGATATAAGAATAGAAGTGTTCTTATCCTCTCTGACGATCAAACTGCTCTTAAAGCACTTGAATCACCATCAATAACATCAGAGCTCCGCTCAGAATGTCAGGAATCCTTAATGACACTGGTTGAACACAATAAGGTTCAAATTATGTGGGTGCCAGGACACAGGTATCCAGGCAATGAGAAAGCAGATGAAGCAGCCAAAATTGGCAGCGAAATCCCATTTTTGGGTCCGGAGCCTGTACTGGGGGTGTCCTACAGATCAGTGAAACAGACTGTTAAGTGCTGGGCTCAAGCAGAACACAAGAACTACTAGAACCTCATTGAGGGTTGCAGACATTCCAAGTTGTTTATTACAGACCTGGATAACAGACGGACAAGTACCTGCGCGGTCTTAGTAGAAGAAGGCTTGCATGAGCAACAGGATTCATTACAGGACACTGTGCCCTAACGTTTAATCTATACAGAATGGGATTGTTTAACAACCCTATCTGTAAGATAACGATGCCTAGAAGGAGAAGAGATTGCTACTTATCTGCTATGTGATTGCCCTGCTCTTGCGAATCAAAGAGCAAGTATTTTTGGCAATCACTTTCCAAAGATATATGAACCATCGAAAGCCTCAGTTAGCAGTCTAGTTAAGTTCATAACGAGCAACAGACTACTTAACTGATGAAAGGGGAATGCGCAATAGATCTTTAAGGTCGCAGTGCTTGGGCATAAAACCCACCCCTTTTTCAAACCAGAACTACAATGGAATAAGAGTGTGCCGAGAAATTCATGCGAGTGTAAAGTTCAGATAAAAATATGATACTCCCACCCCGATTCCTTTTTCATGCACTGTATCATTTAAACAAAATTAAATGCATTGTAAAAAAAGTCTACACTGATTTGTATACTTGTGTAAAAACTCACCTTGCATTATATTAGTATTGGTGAATGCTGTGTGTGTGTAGATATAGATGATTCTTTCTTTTTCTTAAATTAAAAATCACCTCACGTTGCTATTTTTGAAGTTCTTTAAAACTTAAATGTAGAATTAATAAGCTCCCAATGGTAGTAGCAATCGTCGTTAGCTGTTTATACAGAGATCTAAATCCCCTGACTATGCCAGCACATCGTCATGGCAGGGGTGTTTACACGTCAGGGGATTATTGCAACTAATGGAATTATCACCTGCTGCACATGCGCAGAGCCTCTCAGCACTTCTATCTCTACTTGGTTCAATTTCTCCCTCTCTCTCTCACTCTCTCTCCCTCGGAGAGTACCTCCATAATGTATTTACACGAGCTATAAACATTCATGGGGATGAGTCATGTGAATATGGTAGCCTGAAAAGAATTACATTTTGCTAGGTTACAGGGAAATGAAATAAAGATTTTTGAATTCTGTAGACAATAATTTCCAATGCTAGTGCGTATGTGTGTCTGTGCGTGTGTATGTGGGTAAGTGTACTGGTGTATGTATACGTATATGTGTATGTGTGTATATGTATGTGTAATGGCTCTGTGTATGTGCAGGTGTATATATGAATGCTCGTATGTATGCAAGTCAAGAAGAAAGAAAGAGATAGAAAAAAAGGGAAAAGAAAGAAAAAGAGAGAAGCAGCAGAAATAAAATAAAGAACCGAGGCTAGGCATCGGGATATCTAAGTATACACCAAGGTTTAATACAATAATTATATTTGTTAAATACATTTTAATCTCACTGTCCATACTCCCATAGTTTAATATTTAGTAAGCATTAGAGTTTCGCAGGGTTAAGATTCGAAGTAGGATCTCAGGGTATCTATGAATATCCTACATTAAGCATAATAATGATATTGTATAAAAATTAACATGATTTACCTATACTCGTCTGTTACTTAATTTATTAGTTATTAGACATTAATGTTTCTCCACACTAAGACTCGAACCTGGACCTCTGGATACCCGAAAACGCCTTTAATTAATCAGGGTAATGTTATAATAATGCTTTACCCTATCCAAAAATCAATTTCTCATTAGCAAGTAAAAATTAAACTTTTGCTAGCAGTAAGATTCGAACACAGACCTAAGGATGCCTAAGTATACACAGGGGTTTAATATAGGTTAGGATATATGTTAAATGCATTTTTTGATATCACTGTTTGAAAGAGACAATAGGTGCAAAAACGGAGAGTTAGAATAGGTATGTACGGTGAACATTTATCTATGTTCGGTGATTCTCGAAGGTCTTCGTGCAGGATCGCGTGCTGTCGGAGAGAACTGCTTGCTATTTAACGAATGTTGCCCCGCGGGCAGAGTCGGTGCCATGATGTCGAGGCCTGGGCGTGCTCCCTTGTCGTGCAGGAATTTTATTGCTTCCAGATATTCTCTGTTAATGAAGTTTGTCCAGGGGGTGGTGTATGGCGACAGTTTGGCTTTTGTTATATCGCAGGTGTGTGTGTTGGAAAGAGCAGTCAGGTATAAAAACCAGACAATGGAATTAATATGGGGAGGGGGTTATTGCAGGTGGACTTTTCCTAACGCATACGTGTGCGGGAGAATGCAACGGAATGGAGACAACATCTTCCGTTCTTTTGTTGGCACGATTACAAGGCATAATTTATTATATTTCATTATCCTTGTTTGACAGGGGATGGAAGACTTTAATAGCCAATTGTAATTATCCTGTCAAATTTCCATTACATATCACAAAATTTATGACCTCCCTTGTTCCCATTGATAGGGGGCGAGGTAGAGTGACAGATTTATGGGCATTCTATGCTAATTGTTTGCCCTACTCTGGATTCGATCACGCGAAAGTTGGCTAATTCTCTCAATTTCCTCCTACTACTAATTCCACTATCATACGACTACTTCACTGTCAAATGTGAGTGCACAAGGCAGGTTTAGTACATTTCATTCTTTCGCTAATTAAAAATGGTTAATTATATTATACGAGAAACTATTTGAGTTTTTGCATGATTATTTCTCATTTACTCGTATTAAGTGTGCGAATTTTTAAGTAAATAACTTTAAAATTAAGAAGCTTGCATATTCAGTTCCAGTGTCCCTTAAGTGGACGCCAAATGCAGGTAAGGGGTGGGTGTGCTAGAGGCGGTTTAGTATTTCCTTACCAACATATGAAGCAACACACAGTACTAGCCACGGACAAACTAATACGATAACTCATTAATGTAATAAGATATCTGATTCACAGCGTCTCAGCATCAACACATTAATAATTTTTTTCTTTAGTCCTTTGTTCTAAGTTTTACGTGTTATGTGTTTTCTTTGTTAATATTGTACGTATAATAATTAAGAGGATGTTAAAAACACATATATTCATAATTTACACATGGTAGAGAACATGTATATAACGTTATAACATATAAAATATAATATAAGAGTGAAAGGCCATTGTTTGCTATATAACCAGTAATATAAAACTATAAGAAATGCAGTAGTATCCAGTAAGCATGTAACGGACCTTGGATTCATAACTGCGGCTGTATTTTCAACACTTAAATAATATCAGTCTAATTATATAATACAAAATATAATAACAACCAGCCTTAAAGCAATATGTGTATAATATATAAAATGTATATTACGGTCATTGTATTATGTTTACATTATGTACATTATTAATAATGTTATGTGAATGTATTATGTAATTTAACAATGTAGGAGCTGTGAGAATAGAGGCAAACTACATTTCGTAGCAAACAAAATTATAAAGTACAAGCCGAAAGTTGCTAATAATGAGGTAACCTTGAGACAACAATAAATTAGAAGGCTAATAATGCTACTAATAATTCTTGGAACAATAATGTAATATTTAAAACAGTTTATAAATAGCCAATCAACAATTAAAAAAAGCTTAAGTTAAGTAAAAGTATTCTATTGGAGTAAGATTAGCCAATCAGAGACTTGAAATAGAGGAAATGTACAAATTCAAGCGGCAGACGCGACAAGATTGCGTACCTGATCGATATGATACGTGTTCAGTGTGAGACATAACAAATTCACTGAGATGAGAATAATATAAAGTTTACGTGTTTAAAAGTACAATTAACAATAATCTCACAGCTCTACAGTAGAATACATCAGTGAAGTGCTATTTAATTGTGTGAAGAATTAATAAAACAAGGTACAATACAGTTATAGTTTCTGTAAGCCTTGTTCTTTAGTCACACCAGCCCTGCTAAAAGATACGTGTTCTAAAAATTACTACTGACGCGGCCGAGACATGCATATATAATATTTAAATAAGCATTAAAATACAAAGTTGATTTTTAAACGTGGGGCGAAGGCCACGGGAAAAGTGAACGTGGGGCTAAGGCCACCGGAATGTTTGTACCATACGTGGGTCAATTATACCCTATCATATTGGCGCCTAAACGTGGGGCAAGAATAGGTGAAAAGAAGAAGTTGATGAACATCACACAGGTACCAGAATCGACGAAACTACAAGACTTCAATACGAGAACTTCAGAGAACTTCAAAATCAACATACAACAACGTCACACAAGGACAGCCAAAGTTCTTTCAGGAGTACGGGTCACGCAGTCAACAATTCAACTAGAATCTACGAGGGAACACCAGAATAAAAAGGTTTACTAACACAGCCAGAGAAAAGGTCAGAAAATCCAATACCGTATATTTATATAATTGTCAAGATAGTTAAGAATATATATTTTTATTAAAACAATTTCATGTTGTTAAGAAGTGAAAAATTAAATTTCAGCAGTTCCAAACCAAACATAACAAAAGAAAATATATAAGATAAAATGGAAACAGCAAACAATGAAATCATGGAAGTAGGAGAGGATAGGTTAGCCATTACAGATTATAATGTAAATTTACAATCAGAGCTAGAGGAAACAAATACTTTAGATAAAGAAGAACAGGCATCTGTAAATTCACAGTTAGGTATAGAAAGAGATGGAAATAGTATGCAAGGTCAATCACCTTTACATATGTTATTGCAGGGAACAACAAATGAAAGAAATTCTATCCCTCACACATCCAGCCAACAAGAGCAAGAAAAGTTGTCACAACAAAGTTTTATGTGCCTTCTAAAAACAATAACTGAAACTTGTGCAGAACTGGGAGTAGAATTAAGTAATAAGCTAACTGAAATTAGTACAGAGTTTAGAAAAGACTTAAATAATAAAATACCTGAAACCAATGATAAGTTAAATTAAACGTGCAGAGTTAAATTAAATGAAACCAATGCAGAGCTGAGAAAGAAGTTAAGTAATAAGCTAACTGAAACCAGTAAAGAGTTAAATAATAAGCTGAATGAAACTAGCACAGAGTTAAATAAACTACAAGAAACTAGTCAGGAAACTGAAGAATTAAAAACAATGGTGGAAAATACAAATGCAGATGTTGTGCAAGTACAAATAGATTTAACAGGGGAAATGAGTAAAATGCATGAAATGGCTAAAACAAATGCAAATGAAATTAAAGAAGCACAAACAGGGCAAGGACAATGTCAATGATAGAAGAAATCAATGATAAAATACAGGAAAGTAGCAAAGAAATCGATAAACTTAGAAATAGTTTTGAAACTTTAAGTACTAGTGTAACAAACGTAAATGCAAATGTAACTAGTTATGCTAATCAAATGCATAATAATACAAGGGCTGAAAGAAGTGTATCACCTTTGTTAACTAATAATACAAAAGGCGCTACTGCTTTCTCCATAGCATCACACTCTCAAACTCAAAAGAATAATGATGACACACATGTGCACGTACCAAATCAGATGCCAAGCTATTATTCTGTACTCAATTAATTACCTTTGCCTTATTTTAATGCTTCAAGTCCAGTAAAATTTATTCATGATCTAGTAGAATATTTTAAATGGAAGAATGTGCCTGAAGCATTAAAAAGAAGAGAAAAAGAAAATAAAGCAACTGGAACATAAAAGGGGATAATATCTTTACTAAATGTAACCAATTGTCAATAACAAAAGAAAGTATAGATAAAAGGATGTAATAGAAGTAAATCTATTGTTAGTGAGAAAAACATAAGAAATCTGAGTATCAACTACATTTATAATGTATAAGATATAAATTGTTAGAAATTGTTAGAAATAACAATATGTTTAAGAAATAAGTTGTAAATGAATGGGTAACAAGAGTTAATATTCCTAATTAAGTACTAAATGTCTAGCAAATAGAATACTTAATAGTGGCTGTGCTAGGAATAAAGAAACTTTACTCAGGTCATTGAACACCAGATCGTTGACCTTAAAAGTGTCAAATATGTGACAGACCAAAAATAAATTACTTTGATACACGAGTGTAGTGAAAACCAATGAGTGTTACATAAATAGTGACAGTGAGAAATAGCAAGTGTTATAATAAAAAAGGTTATGTTTCTTTCTTTCAAGAGACTTTCAGAAAATATTTAAAAATTTAAAAAGACAAAACAATAAAATAACGTAATTTTTAAATATTTCTAAATCGGGGCAATTTGAGGCAGTATTTTTAACACTTAAATGATGTCAGTCTAATTATATAATATAAAATATAATAACAGCCCGCCTTAAAGTAATATGTGTATAATCGCATATAAAATGTATATTGCAGTCATTCTATTATGTTTATGTTATGTACATGATTAATAATGTTATGTGAATGTATATATTTTAACAATGTAGGAGCTGTGAGAATAGAAGCAAATTACCTTTCGTAGCAAACAGAATTATAAAGTACAAGCCGGAAGTTGCTAACAATGAGGTAACCTTGAGGCAACAATAAATTATGAAGTTTAATATTGCCACTAATAATTTTTGGAAAAATAATGTAATATTTAAATCAGTTTATAAATAGCCAATCACAACTAGAAAAAGCTTAAGTTAAATAAAAGTATTCTATTGGAGTAGGATTAGCCAATCAGAGACTTGAAATAGAGGAAATGTACAAATTCAAGCGGCATACGCTACAAGATTGCGTACCCGTACGATACGTGTTCAGGGTGAGACATAACAAATTCATTGCGGTGAGAATAATATAAAGTTTACGTGTTTAAAAGCACAATTAACAATAATCTCACAGCTCTACAGTAGGATACATCAGTGAAGTGTTATTTAATCGTGTGAGGGATTAATAAAACAAAGTACAATACAATTATAATTTGTGTAAGCCTTGTTGTTTAGCTACACCAGTCCTGCTAAGAGATACATGTTCTGAAAATTACTACTGACGCAGCCGAGGCATACATATATAATATTTAAACAAACATTAAACTACAAAGTTGAGTTTTAAACCTGGGGGAAGGCCACCGAAAAGTGAACGCAGGACGAATGCCACCAGAAAATTTGTATCGAACGTGGGGCAAACACCCCAAGAAACATATCTCCCGCAATACGTGGTGCAACAGCAAAAATAAACAACTTCAAGTTTGGCTCCCATACGAGGGGCAGCAACTACTTCAAGTTTGGCGCCCAAAGTGTAGAGCTACTAACGTAAAAATAAACACTCTCATAATTAAGACAGTGAAAGTCTCTATATTTATGAGATAAACTGTTATTGGATGTTACTGGATAGTAGCACCAGTCAAGGTACATGCATATAATTCAAATACGTACGTTAAGAAAACAGTTTGAAGGGAACGCTAACGGAAGCTTGTCAGACTTCGAGCAGGAAGCCCTTATATAAGCTCGTCTCTAAATGGACGCTATTATACATATTTTAACATGACAAAGTTGATAGTGAATTGTGAATATGTGCATGTGGTTTATCTAAAATACAAGTGAAATAGTTAACAGACTACGTGTGTGCAAAATATTTTAAATTCTCCATACCTAGTCCTGACAAGACGCAATAGCTCTCCGACACAAATACAGCAGCCGTGGCATAATTATAAAATAATAATTACAACATACTAACACACACACACACACAAGAATACAGATACACGATCATCGGATTCCAGTCTACGAGAACGTCGTGATACATCACAAGGGTACGGGCATCAAGACGACCTACAGCATCAATTATCTTCCAACGGTCCATCATCATCAACGTAGTGGGGTCCTACCAAGGAGGAACCGCTACACACAAACAATGTGCATTACGATATATCGGCACGATTCCATGCACTCGACCGTACATACTGTTAGGGCATTTCAATACGCGAGCTGGATGGTGAGCATACGTGTTGACTTACTGTTCAACATTAATGAATGCTCCTATCACACCCGCTATCCAATTTAAAATAATACCATAAAACTATTAATGAAATATCAAAATCCGAATAAGTCCAATACCTAAAACATTATGACTGCTATAATTGTAACAGCCTTTGATTAACATTTTGACCGCAGTCGTTCAACTTACTTTCCGCTAGAAAGCTATTGTGCTTCTAAAAGATTGGGAAACTTGACATAAATATAAAAAGACATTTCAGAAACTACTTGCAAGCTGCGGTTAATTAAACTTTGTCGGACGATCGCAGAGTTTGCTGTACCTTATCCTGTGTCAACACGATTTCTTCCTATTTATTACGGAAGGGAGGCTCAGGTTTACGATGAAAACGGGCACGAGAAACTTCCAGAACGTCGTGCCCTATCTCGAAAAGGACCAGGGCACGTCGTCACCCCTCTTTCTGGATGCCAGACAAACTTTGGAGAGCTTCCTCTTAATGGTAATACCCTGCAAGGCTTTAAAATACTATATCGTATACTTCAGCCTAAGTCCTGGCGCTGTTGCTCATTTACAGCTCAACTCTAATACTCTCATATCCTTCCAACAACGTTTCACAGCTATACATTCATTGCAATTTTCATTTAATCACAATTTAGTGCCTTGAATGAATAACAATAGCGCTGTTATCTGATAAAGTGAGCAAAGTTAACCATTTTGTTTTAACCATAACAATTTAATCTCTTAATTCCCAGTTCAGGTGTAAATTTTGCTTTCGCACCTAGAACATTCTCATGGAAAAAAGGACATCGGTATCCAAAAATGTTTATTTATTTCCAGAGAATAATTACATCGCGAAAATCAACAATATTCTGATATAAGACGTATTTTAGTCGCGAATGTGATTTCTTTCGCGGATTTCATTTCAGTATCATGTATAATGTTTATTTTCCGTAGTAGGTATTTGTTGTAGTGGAGGTCCAAAAACTTCACGATACATTGTTGAAATCTAGGAAGTATACATCAAAGAAGAAAGGTTACTTTGATAGTATTAAACGGGTTTAAATAAATGATTTAAATTAACCTCTAAATGTAATTAATTTCCAAATTACGTCAGAATCTCAAAGTACAGAAGGTTGTTACTTCAAGAAAAAATATATTGTGTTACATCTACATAACTTTCCCTAACCTCTATCCTTATTAGTGAATGTACAAACAATTCTTACTAAAGCTTATTTTTCTATCTACCTCATTTTGAGCCAAATAAGCCTTTGCAGAAATATCTACATTACACATTTCGTTATACATACAAAGGGAACGGCAAGAGTCAAATGTTAAGAATTGGACGCTATATCATTTATTTCTCTTCTTTCTTCCAACAAAAATATACACTACGTGATCAAATGTATCCGGACATCTGGCTGAAAATGACGTACAAGTTCGTGGCGCCCTCCATCGGTAATGCTGGAAGCCAATATGGTGTTGACCCACCCTTAACCTTGATGACAGCGTTCACTCTCGTAGGCATACTTTCAATCAGGTGCTGGAAGGTTTCTTGGGGAATGGCAGCCCATTCTTCACGGAGTGTGGAACTGAGGAGACGGTGAGGCCTGGCACGAAGTCGGCGTTCCAAAACATCCCAAAGGTGTTCTATAGGATTCAAGTCAGAACTCTGTGCAGGCCAGTCCATCACAGGGATGTTATTGTCGTGTAACCACTCCCCCACAGCCCGTGCAGTATGAACAGGTGCTCGATCATGTTGAAAGATGCAATCGCCATCCCCGAATTGTTCTTCAACAGTGGGAAGCAAGAAGGTGCTTAAAATATCAATTTAGGTCTGACCTGTGATCGTGCCACGCTAAAAGGGGCGCAAGCCCCCTCCAGGAAAAACACGACCACACCATAACACCACCACCTCCGAATTTCATTGTTGGAACTACACACGCTGGCAGATGACGTTCACCGGGCCTTCGCCATACCCACACCCTGCCATCGGATCGCCATATTGTGTACCGTGATTCGTCACTCCACACAACGTTTTGCCACTGTTTAATCGTGTAATGTTAACGCTCCTTACACCAAGCGAGGCGTCGTTTGGCATTTTCCTGCGTGATGTGTGGCTTATGAGCAGCCGCTCGACCATGGAATCCAAGGTTTCTGACACCACGCCTAACTGTCATAGTACTTGGAGTGGATCCTGATGCAGTTTGGAATTTCTGTTTGATGGTCTGGATAGATGTCTGCCTATTACTCTTTACGACCCTCTACAAATGTCGGCGGTCTCTGTCAGTTAACAGTCGAGGTCGATCTGTACGCTTTTGTGCTGTACATGTCCCTTCACGTTTCCACTTCACTATCACATCAGAAACAGTGGACCTAGGGATGTTTAGGAGTGTGGAACTCTCGCGTACAGACTTCTGACACAAGTGACACCCAATCTCCTGACCACGTTCGAAGTCCGTGAGTTCACGGAGCGTCCCATTCTGCTGTTTCACGATGTCTACTGACTACTGACGTCGCTGATATTGAGTAACAGGCAGTAGGTAGCAGCACAATGCACCTAAGACGAAAAACGTATGTTTGTGGTGTGTCCGGATACTTTTGATCACATAGTATTTTTATCACAAGCATCCCTTAAATATTTCCTGAGGTAGTTAATTTACTTAGTATAATAAGTATATTTAAATTACAATTGAAGAACCCTGCTTTAAAATTTCATACTGTTTCCATGCAATCGGATGAAAAAGCTGAAAATCAATGGGACTTCAAAAGATTGACAGTACTGAAAAAATCGAAGCATTAGTAACGGATATCTCGGAAATGACTGATGCCGCAAAAAAGTAGTTGAAATAAATTGTGTGTTTTAAAGGGATTTACAACTTTTCAACTGTCGCTTAACGTTTACCATTTAGAAAGATTATACAAATTTCTTTCAGAATGAAGAGGACTCCACAGACTATGTCCAGAAAATTAAGGTATATATATATATATATATATATATATATATATATATATATAAGGTGTATGTATATATCATTTTTCATTTAAATATATTTAATATATGGTATTTTAAAAAAATAGAGTCGTGTTTTAAAAAATCAAAAATTGCAAAAGATGTGCCATGTAAAGCGTAGTTTGGCGTAGGAGGATTTTCTTAAAAATCTTTGTATCGCATCTTTGGAGGATACTGAACTCAAATACTAAGTATGATATTTATCCGACTTTTAGATTTTTAGTTATCCTGTTCACAGACATAGATACACACGCACACAGACACACGCGCGCGCGCGACCTTTTTCTTAAAATGCTTTTTTAGTTTCAGGGGGGCCCCAAAACACGTATTTCCGGTAAAATCTCGGTATCGAATTTTTGGGTGGAATGCAATACCTTCATTACTACTAGGTTTGTGGCAGAGAAAGTAAAAATGTATAGCAGGAACATTTCACAAAATTAAAATATCAGACATTTGTGGTCGGGAGGTCCCGGGTTAGATTCACTTTCGGCCAGCCACTCGACTATAGGTTTTCTCGTGGTTTCTCCGGATCGGTAGGCGAAAGCTGTTGTGTTTCCCGTCCTACGAACTTCTTTCCTCATTTCCTTCCATCTGTTTCACCTCATCTGTTTCAGGCTTGTAGGACGAGGAGACGACGGTTGGTGCGTTGTGGCAAGACGGTGGAATTTGCGCTATGCTAAAATTTCTCACTGGCGCTTGGAGAGATTTTGGGGAATGTGCTATTCAAGTAAAACTTAGGTCATATGTATCTCATATGTATCCAATTTCTAAAATAATTCACGCATATCGGACAGATTTTAGTTTCTAAGACATCATTCAACTTCCAGAATGCTGTTAAGCCTATGTCCTATACCTATAGCAACAGTAGTGTCGTAAGTGTAGCTCTTACCTTCATTTTTTTCATCTTATGCAGTTCCACAGATAAACAGGTAGCCACAAGGATGAATCTATGTGTACGTAACACGGCGGTAGTTTCCTAACTATTTGAGTTGTCTTTTGATGTTCACCAGTAGAGAAGGAGTAAAGCACTTGGCTTGAGTGCAGTGATTAATAGGTTCGATTCCTGGTGTCTAAAAACCTTTTAATGCATTTAGGCATTGGAGGAGAAAGGCATCTAGGAATTTTCAGTATTCGTTATTGCGAGCATTTTCAAACAAAATAAGTGATTTACTGAAATTTCGACATGAGTGTAAAAATACGTACACTTGACAAAACCTACAGTGTGAAGGTATTCAGTAATCAAAAGGCAATAATGGATGATTTTTGTTTCAACAAAATTATTATTATTATTAAATTAATTTAAAACATTCCCTGACAGTACAATTAACCATAAGATCCAGACTGCATAAAATGAGTAAAACAGAATAATTAAAAAATAACGAAGTTTAACTAAACAATTACAATTAAAATCTTTTTATAAAGTTATATCTAAATGAGACAACAATGACAATAGTAATAACAGTAGCAAAAATGCAATTTCACTACAGAAAAAAGAAAAGGAAGAATATTGTTATATATGTTTAACATTTAAAATTTCGAGTATAAATATTTAATACTGTTATGAAATCCTTTAAATTTTGGATGCATATGTTCTCAAGTTGTTTGATGGCACACCAAGCAGTTTTAGGTAGTCGCTGGTAAATTTATAATAGCATCCACGAACCCTGATATGAAGACGTTCCACCTCCCGTGCATTTGCAGGGAGGTTCTTATGTTTTACTTAGAACAAAAAGCGCAGTCTACTGGGTCAATTCATGTCTGGAAAGGCTTTAAAAACGTAACAGTAACACGAATGTTCTTTCCCGCGAACCATTCACAAGTAGGAGTGTCCATGTAGAGCCGAATATTAAATACCCTCTTCGAGGACAAATCTTCATGACTAACTTCAAACAATGTTGGATAGCGTTCTGGGAAATACTTTTATAGCTGGTGTGCAAAAATATATTTAATTAGCAAATAGTGCTTTAATAGTTGCCACGCTAACCTCTATTGCTAAAGTATTGGGTTCAAACCCGGCGGAGGGTGCAAAAGTGCTTAATATGGCTTCCCTCGGTAAAGAAGTAAAACCATTATTCTGGTGTGATGTTTATTAGAGCAATAATATTCATGCATTGAGGAGAAGAGTTCCCTGAACAAAATCATGGCCCATTTAGACAACTAACAATTGCCTTATCTCTCTCTCTCTCTCTCGGTATCTAGTGGGGGTTAAGCTAAACACTCATCACTGTGACGAAAGTTTTTGGTAGAGCGGATGCTAATAGGAAGTTACATTTTACAGAACACCTTCCTAAAGGTACCTCTCTGCCCCAGTTGGGACTACAAATTTCATGTTGGTATTCTGTAATAGTTAAAGAAGCTTAATTTTAGTTATACTTCTACTCTCATTATGCATGTGTGTATGTGTGTGAAAGAGAGAGAGAGAGAGATATACCGCATACCAAATGTATGGGAAGCTTCGAATTATAAACAAACGTTGGATACCAAAATTTTACCGGAAGTGCACGTTTTGAGTAGAAAAGAAATATTAAGAAAACGGTCGCTGTGTCTGTCTCTACATCTGGCTAATTATATTTAGCATACTCAAATAAAGAAAGATATACTATCCGACAACTGAAAAATTCAATGCCATAGCCGAGAATTCAATGTCGTACCGGCTTGTTACCATAGTAACTCAGTTGGTTAGAGCAACCGGACGGAAACCGGAAGGTCTGTGGTTCAAATCCCGACTATAACATTGAATTTATCATCCGTGTGATCCTACCCTTCCAACATTTTCCTACACAAGGCTTGTGTGTGGAAGAACAATTAATTACCAAAGGTAAAGTAAATACCAAATTTCATATTTAAGTCGTGCGTCTTTAAGGCATACAAGACGAGGGGAAAAAACTATATGTTTTCGCTATTTTTTAATTTTTTATAAAAAATGACTGCACGATTTTGATCGAATTGCCAATAAGCTTGAGGCATTGGCATGGTGAATACAATGGTCTTGATTTGCTGTGAATAGCCAATTAATTCGTCTTTATTTGCAATAAATTGTTATTATTGGTAAACCATACAAGGTAGAAGGCACACTATAAGAAAAATATACAGCTCATCCAAATATGTCTACCATAATATATGTCACATACACCTTGCTGTTTGCTTAAATGTTACTACATTTTCAGTAGTAGAGCTTGAAAGGTTAAGTTGTTATTATTATTATTATGATTATTATTATTATTATTTCCCATTTCTCCTAGTAGGGAGGTATATCTGAATAACTTCTGTTAACTAGCAAACATTGCTTTTAAAAAAGCACATTCTTGATCATAAAAGAGATATATAAAAAAGAAGCTTGAAAAGGTAAATGGTTGTTCGGAAAAATCTAAAATTGTACTCGGGGAAATAATGTTTTTTCAACAAAAGCAATCGTTATATAATACAGTTATTCCTACTCATTGCTGAGAGGGACAAATTAAATAAAAATTCTGATACATGAATTTATCTGCCTATTCTTCGACAAATATTCTTACTTAGTCTTCTTTCTGCTTCATGTTAATCGAGATAAATATTTGCAGAAATTGTCTTATTGCACATTTCCTTTTAGGTACAAGGGGATCAGGGGAACACAGTAGGTTTAAGCGATAGTAAATCTTTTAGGAGCGGATCGCTCGCTATGTGATGACTTTGAAATTCCATTCTCTTTGTGTGGACAATAAAGAAGAAAAACAATAGCAACCTTCTCTTGGGAAAAATAAAGTATTTGAAAATTCAAACCAATAACAAAGAGTATCTCGGAAATGGCTAACGTCACAAAAACTTGTTTAGCATAAACTGTGTGCTTTAACGAGATCTACATTTTTTGTGTAGCAATATTTTGTCTATCTTTTGCGGTTTACCAGTTATACGAGAAAGTCCTCCAGAATAAAGAGAAATTCACAGGCAATTCCCAGAAAATTCAAGATATATATTTATTTTTTCATGAAAATATCTTAAACATATGACATTCTAATCAAAGCCGTTAGAACCATTTTCGATAAAATCAAAATTTTCGAAAATCAGGTGGGATATTTTCTCAAAAATTTTCGCTTCGCATCCTTGGAAGTCGCTGAACTTAAATGCCAAGTCTGGTATATTACTGATTTTTGTTTTTGAGGTATGCCGTTCGCAGACACACACATATACACATTCATACGCGGACCTTTTTCTAAAAATGCGGATTTTTTGTTCAATGGGGCCTCAAAACATGCATTTCCGGTGAAATCTCGTATGGAATGTTTGTGTAATACAATGCTTACTGTAAGTAAGTAGTAGATAAAGTAATAAATATATCATTGCCTCGTCTTGTGCCCAATAGACTATACGTAGTACAAACATTATGAGAGGGAAACGTTTTGGCTATGAAGTAACAGAAACTGGTTCGTGCGTGCAAGGAACTGTAGCTTTCTTCAGTTTACTTTCTCTCCAACTCCTCTTGGATTTCCACATCTCGCTTTTAACTCTTCCGCTCTGCCACCGCCGTCATCCTACTTCTCCCCTGTTCCTCAATTATTCACCTCTTCTTCCGCAATTTAGTAATATTTGTATATCTCATTCCATCCATTCTCTCCCCTATGCCTTAATCTGTTTTATTGCTTGTACCTTGTCAGATTGAAGCATGTTGGTATTTTGAGATAAGCTCGACAAGTGCATGACTTTATTAGCCGAAATGAGGTGAAAAATTTATAAGTATGTTTCTTCTTCTCCTTCTTTAACGGATTACCCTCCTCTTTGTAGGACTTGCACCCCCAAGAACTTACAAGCCAATGCCTTGGATCAGTAGCCTGTTGAGGGGCAAGCAAACTCTACACCATAGCATGTCCATTTTTTTAATACACACATATGGACGCTCTTTAACTGCTGTGGTCCATAGCGTCCCATTCTATATTGGACGTGAATGACCGGTAATTTTGCTGAGGCCTCTTTATCGGCTTGAGGTTCTTTTACGCGCCGGGACCACCGGCTTTACTTCCCTTCCGAAGGAAGCCATGCTAAGGATTTTTACCTCGAAAAAAACCCATCGCTCTCTGCCGGGTTTGAACCCACAACCTCGGTAACCCGCTAGCATGGTAGCCACTACACCACAGAGGAACGATATATATATACATACATATATACATACATACATACATATATGTATCATGTTCATTGCATGATAAGGCGATGAAGAAGGAGATGAAATGGATAACAGGAAAATTTATGGACCACATTATCCAACCAACATTCGCCTTGCGACTGAGGAAAACTGCAAAAATGAATCCTCGGTCAAATTGGACGGCCCCGGGGGTTTGAACCCGGGATCTCCTGTCTGCCTGTCTCAGACGTTACCTCGGCGCCATCTCGGTCGATATCATTATGCTAATAAAACTAATATTTCTATTTTGATTGTTAGAATATAAGCTATAACTATATACCTTTCCTAAAAATTTAGGTAGTTTATGTATTCTTCAACACACGATTTAACCTCGAAAGGATCTGCAGTTTTTACGATTATTACCAGAAGGCTGCGGCAAAAATAAAACAACAGAATAAGTCTAACAATAATTTTGTACTATTACATACTGATTGCTGCTGTGGCACAGCGGCTATGGCCCAAGATTATCGGGAGGCCGGCGCCGGGCAGTGGAGATAAACAAAGATAAATAGGTTTTCACTCGCGTAAATATCGGAAATACCACTGTCAGATAACCAGAATGTTTTGGATGTTTCCCCTTCTAGAATGTCCTGGAAATCTAACCAGCTGCTATATAAGCGAACGTTCTCGCATGATCGAGTCAATTGTGTTAATCAGTGAGTCAGTAGGTGCGACAAGAAATGCTGTTCTCCGAGCGAGTTGATGACGACTGCTGTGACGTGCAGTGAGTGCTGCTGCTACGAGAGATTAGGAAATCTTGTGTTCGATTACCCAGAGGGTGAACCGTCCGGAAGAACATGCATATTTCATTAGGCAGCTACGTCACGAAGAAAGTGATGTGATACTTAAAAACTTAATAAAGTGAAGGTAAAAACTGGATGGTCACAATGTGCATTATTTTCATCGCAAGAAGCAAGGGTGGTAACAATGTAGTGTTATAAAATATTTATTCCACTGAGTGTTACAATCTTCTAGTACATATTTCTAGTATGAGTGGCTCGTGTTATGAGCTTCACATTTAGTGGTAGATGTCTAAAAAATACATTCGTGGTTATTAATTTGTGTAATTCTTCCTTCAATGCATTATAACTCATGAATTAACCTATCGCTGTATATTCTTTCTCTTGTCACCCAGATAGATGGCCTTCTCGATTATCGTTGTCATAACCAGATGTTACATTCAGGTGACATTCTCTACTCACTCTTGTACGAATTATTTTTATAAAAGATTGATCTTGTTAGCTAAAATAAACTCATTACACGTTTACACGTTTGTTGCAGGTATAAGAAGAATGGAGTAGGCTAAAGCAATGGTAAGATTTTTATAAAGCAGATCATTATATGATGGCTTTGAAGTTCCATGCGGCTTGAATGACTACAAGAAAAAAAGAATAGCGATTTTTAAGTATTTGAAACTTCAGACAAATAAACAAGAATATCTCGGAAATGGTTAAAGCCATAAAAATGTTTATTTGACCTAAATTGTGTGCATTAATGAGTTCTACATTTTTTGCTTAATAAGACTTTGTCTAACTCTTATGGTTTGCAAGTTATACAAAAGTTATTCATAATGAAGAGGAATTCAAATGATGTACCAAGAAAATTCAATAACTTTTAAAACTTCAAAGGAAAGAAAATCTTATCATTAATTCCCAAAATTAATATTTATATACATTTTATTTAACATGCAAATTAATAAAGCTGTAGCATTTTAATCAAAATCGTTAGAGCCATTTTTGAGAAAATAAAAAACAACGAAAATTTTCCGTATAAACGGTGGTTAGGAGTGGGGGAATTTTCTCAAAAATCTTCGTGTCGCATCCTTGAAAGATACTGAACTTAATTACCAAGTTTGGTAGTATCCGACTTTTCGTTTTTCAGAATTTTGTTTATGCTATTTATAGGCACAAATGCACGCATAGACACACAGATAAACCTTTTTCCCAAAGATATATTTTTTGGCTTCAGAGAGCCTAAAAACGTGTATTTCTGGTGAAATTCTGATATGCTATTTTTGGGCGGAATGCAAAATTTCTTCTGTACTGACAACAGGTGAGCAGTAGAAGAAAAAGTAAAAAGAATCATTCCATTTTCAGTTGTCGGAATGAGCATACATTACGAATAGTATAACTAATCGCTCTCCTGGACGTTAGACTTTATATAAGGAACGTTGATAGCTGCCAAATCACTACTCTTGCAAGCAATTTCTCCTATCTTATCCAAGACTGTACCTTTCACGGTTAACGCTGGGTGATGCTGACTGTAGCAGAACCTTGTCTCCCCCCCCCCTTTCTCGTCTTCCACCTTTCCCACTGAGCTTCTAGCTAAAACATAGGAGCCCATGTTAAAACCCTCTTGCTAGAATGCTAATTATCTCTAGGAATATACATTAGTTCGCATCTTTCTAGCCACTGCTTCCCATTCCAGTTCCTCTATCTGGCAAATCTGTGATGTTTAGAAACTAAGGATGTACTCTGCTGTGTTAGATTTTTGTCCGGAATCACTGAGAATTAAGAAATTGGATATATAAAACATTACCTTATTCTTGATATATCATACCTTATTATGTAAAACAGACAGTTTTATGTTATCACAGATTTAGAAGTGGCGATGTCTCGAGTAAATTTATCTAGAGAAAAGCATAACTGCGGTTGAATTTAATTGGACTATTTCACGACTGTGGACTACGAAGACTGCGGTTCGTTAAACTCACTGCTTCATATGATAACATCTTTTTCTGAAAAATAATTCAACACACTCCTACTTTTAAGTTAGTATCTCATGGCGATTATTTAACACGATAGTATTATGATTTTGTCTGTTTTCTTGTAGCGTTTAACGCTCGTTCTTACTGCATATGGCACCACGGCGATGGACATTTATTATATACCGTACAATGAAATGATAATTGGAAAAGAAAATCTGGGAAGGAAACGTTCCGGGCCTAACTCTGAGGTACCTCCACGACATTTGCCACTTATGAGGACTGTAAGGTTTTCTAAAGACCATTTCCCACGCTTCGCTACCACTTTGTAATGTTTTAAAATTTTTTCGTTCTGCAAACCATTTGTACTATGTAGACTGCATTAATTGAATAACATTACAAATCCCAGGGCCAGATTTTTTAAATTAATTAGCTTATTGGCCTACAATTGTTAGGATATGATATAAGTAAATAGCAGGTTTTTGTTAATTACTGTGCAGTGCAAAATTCAACCTTTGCGCAACTATTTTGCTTTGAAATTTCCTTTAAATTCTTCTCTCTTTTACAATCATTACAAGAATTGCTTTTAAATATTCCTTTCAATAATTTAACAGGCTTTAACAACATGAACTTACGAGGGCTGTCCCAGAAGTACCCGACATAACAAAGAAAACACAAAAATTTGGGGAAAAATATCTTCATTTCTCTACATAGTCTCCTTTCAGCTCGATACGCTTTTCCCAGCGGTGTTCAATAGCTTCAATACCCTGTTTATACTGAGAACCATCGAGTTCTGCAAAGTAGCCATCAACTGCAGACTCCAGCTCTTCACTGTTGGCAAATCTTTTAGCACCGGCTATTTCTGCAAGTTTGGAAATAGAAAATAATCAGAGGGGGCTAAATCTGGCGTATAGGGTGCATGAGGAAGCAATTCGAACTTTAACTCATTGATTTTGGCCATGGCGATAATGGATGTGTTAACTGGTGCATTGTCTTGAAACAAAAACTTCTTTTCCATTAAATGCGGCCGTTTTTGCTTGATTTTATCATTCAAATGCTGCAATAAGTTTGCATAATACTCGCCATCGATTGCTTTTCCTTTCTGAAAGTAATCTATAAAAATTATTCCACATACATTAAAAAAAAACTGACGCCAAGACCTTGTCTGGAACTGTCTCACCTTCTTTGGAGCCGATTCTCCCCTTTCAATCCACTGTTTTGACTGTTCCTTCGTCTCAGGTGTGAAGTGATGGACCCATGTTCCATCCATGGTTATGCATCGACACAAAACCTCGGCTTTATTGCAGCAAAACATCGCCAAACATCCGACTGAAACATCCTGACAATGCTGCTTTGTTCCATTTTGAGTAAATACGGCACCCATCTTGCAGTCAGTATGCGATGTACAGCACTTTTTGAAATGCCTACCATGTCTGCTAGCTCACGCACTTTGTCGACGGTCATCCAATATCATTTTTTTATTTTTCTCACAATTTCTGGTGTGGTCACCTCATTCGGGCGACCACTGCGATGTTCGTCTTGGCAACTCGTACGGCCTCGCTTAAACTCTGCCACCCAATATTTTACTGTTGTAAACGAAGGAGCAGACTCTCTCAGAGTAGAATTTAGCTCAGCTTTAACATTAGTTGGACTAAAACCTTTCAAATGAAAGTATTGTATCACATAACGATAACCAGTATTATCCATGTTTACAAATTTGCTGAGTGCGTTCACTATTAATGGCTGCCAAACAATTACTAAACGACGTAGCATCATCAAACATAAGACTTAAGCTTTATAAGGGTGGTACTTTCTACCATAGTCATTTGTTTGCAGCAACAACAACCACTATCTATACATCAGGTTGGGTACTTCTGGGACTGCCCTCGTATATTTTGAATTACTCTACAAACAAGAACCATTTGCAGAAAATACTAAAAGTTGTTCATAGAGAAGATCCGTTTTAAGAATTCACGTATACAAGTAATACGTTCTGGTTACCAATCCTTAGCTCGCTCCATTTCTATATATTAGGAATTTTCCTAAAGGTAATTCAACCTTAACCGTTACATAAATTGCAGCAGAACAAACTTTACAAGTAGTTACTTTTAAATTCAATACAGCCTTCGCTTCCTGCCGTGCATAATTATGGAATTGTAAAAATACGCAAACGTACACTATGTGATCAAAAGTATCCGGACACCCCACAAACAAACCTTTTTCATCTTAGGTGCATTGTGCTGCCACCTACTGCCTGTTCTCATTATCCGCGACCTCAGTAGTCATTAGACTTCGTGAAACAGCAAAATAGGACGCTCCGTGGAACTCACGGACTTCGAACGTGGTCAGGTGATTGGGTGTCACTTGTGTCAGAAGTCTGTACGCGAGAGTTCCACACTCCTAAACATCCCTAAGTTCACTGTTTTTGATGTGATAGTGAAGTGGAAACGTGAAGGGACATGTACAGCACAAAAGTGTACAGGCCGACCTCGTCTGTTGACTGACAGAGGCCGCCGACATTTGAAGAGGATCGTAAAGAGTAAAGAGACAGACTTCTATCCAGAGCATCACACAGGAATTCCAAACTGCATCAGGATCCACTCCAAGTACTATGACAGTTAGGAGTAAGGTGAGAAACCTTGGATTCCATGGTCGAGCGGTTGCTCATAAGCCACACATCAGGCAGGAAGATGCCAAACGACGCCTCGCTTGGTGTAAGGAGCATCAACACTACACGATTGAACAGTGGCAAAACATTGTGTGGAGTTACGAATCACGATACACAATGTGGCGATCCGATGACAGGGTGTGGGTATGGCGAATGCCCGGTGAACGTCATCTGCCAGCGTGTGTAGTACCAACAGTGAAATTCGGAGATGGTGGTGTTATGTTGTGGCCGTGTTTTTCCTGGAGGAGGCTTGCACCCCTTGTTTTGCATGGCACGATCACAGCGCAGACCTACATTGACATTTTAAGTACCTTCTTGCTTCCCACTGTTGAAGAGCAATTCGGGGATGGCGATTGCATCTTTCAACACGATCGAGCACCTGTTCATGCTGCACGGGCCGTGACGGAGTGGTTACACGACAATAACATCCCTGTAATGGACTGGCCTGCACAAAGTCCTGACTTGAATCCTATAGAACACCTTAGGGATGTTTTGGAACGTAGACTTCGTACCAGGCCTCACCGACCTACATCGATACCTCTCCTCAGTTCCGCACTCCGTGAAGAATGGGTTGCCATTCCCCAAGAAACCTCCCAGTACCTGATTGAAAGTATGCCTGCGAGAGTGAACGTTGCCATCAAGGTTAGGGGTGGGCCAACAGCACATTGGCTTCCAGTATTACCGATGGAGGGCGCCACGAACTTGTACGTCATTTTCAGCCAGATGTCCGGATACATTTGATCACGTAGTGTATATTTTTGTTGGAAGAAAGAAGATGAAAAGGGTATAGCGTCCAATTCTTAACATTTGATTCTTGCCGTTCCCTTTGTATGTATAACGAAATGTGTAATGTAGATATTTCTGCAAAGGCCTATGAGATAAACAGAAAACAAGCTTTAGTAAGAACTGTTTGTACACTCACTAATAAGGATAGAGGTTAGAGAAAGTTATGTAAATGTAACACAATATATTTTTTCCTGAAGTAACAACCTTCTGTACTTTGATATTCTGACGTAATTTGGAAATTAATTACATTTATAGGTTAATTTAAATCATTTATTTAAACCCGTTTAATACTATCAAAGTAACCTTTCTTCTTTGATGTATACTTCCTAGATTTCAAGAATGTATCGTGAAGTTTTTGGACCTTCACTACAACAGATACCTACTACGGAAAAGAAACATTATACATCATACTGAAATGAAATCCACGAAAGAAATCACATTCGCGACTAAAATACATATTACAACAGAATATTGTTGATTTTCTCGATGTAATTATTCTCTGGAAATAAATAAACATCTTTGGATACCTGTGTTCTTCCAGCATAACCGATGGAGGGCGCCACGAACTTTTCAGCCAGGTTTCCGGATACTTTTGATCACGTAGTGTACGTCTGGTACAATAAATGTTGTATCTCTACATACGAAACTGAATTTAAATTTTGACTAGGCTGAAAAATCCAGACGTACTGCGTGTTCATTGACCACGAATGCCTTAAATCTCCTCGAAAAGTTATGTGTCGTCGGTGGCTCGATTTTTCCTCTGTATTCCTCCTCCTCTCTCATTTCGGTCGAGTCAGCTCATCCAGTTGGGGAGGGGAGGTTCGTTGGCGGTCACACTGCCCTTCCTCAGGCAGCGACAAAAGGTATCTCGAAGCACATTATAATGATACTTCCATAACTTTGGTCGCCGAAGATTCTTGTTCTGGATCAGGATCCCCATTGCGGTCATGATAATCTGAACTGTAGTGGGGAGGAAAACGGCGCAATAATGCGAAAAACCTGGAAAAACTCAGTCGGGAGGGATTTGAACCTTGGACTTTCCTTTCATGATTCCATGCCTTAACGAGTTCGGATATTCGTGTTAGTAATTTTATCTGTGATAATACGCAAATAGGTAAGACATACTAAATATATATGAAATGTTAGACTATTTGTACAAACCAAAGCAATATTGTTCGTATTCAGAAAATGCATGTAAGAATACTCGAGGAAAGTTATAATATGTATCAGTTGCCTTGAAACTACAAAGTCCTCGTCCGAGAACTTTTTCTTTGATAAATATAACATCTTGTGTGTGTGTGTTATTAAGAACCGTATCTACTATAAAATGATTGTATGTATGTTTGTATATATGTATCTATGTACGTACGTATGTATGTGCGTATCTATGTATGTATGTGTATATCTACGTATGTATGTATGCATGTACGTATGTATGTGCAAAACTTGGAGTTTTGTAATAAGAGAAAATGTTTCATTTTCAGTCTAAACTCTGTATAAGCATCCAGGTATACCACTTAAGCTGAGTAGCGAGGTGATCTACTAAAATGGGGAAAGCTGCAGCAGATATCTATACGGTATTTTCGAATCTGTTCGAATGGGCAACCCAAATGACTTCATCGGGTTGGTAAAATATCTTTACTGTTTTATCATTATGTTACACATTACTACTTACTTCTGTTTCACTTATTTTATTTAAAAGCGTTCTGTAATCATATATGTCCTCGTATTTGATGTACTAACATTTCCCTTTAATTGTTACATTGATCTAACCGACACACCGTTTGTGTATTAACTGTTGACTTGTTATGGTATTATGATGTTTATAATATGAATAAAAAATAATCCCGTGGCGCTACAGCCCATGAAGGGCCTTTTCCTACCAACCCTACTGGCGGCCTCTCGCCCACGTATGCGCAGCAGAGGTGGGCGATCATCCAATCAATTCGTGGAGGTGATGTGGTAAGAATCACCCATTCCTCAGCCAGAATGTTGGCCCGTGGCCTATCACAGCTCTCCATTTTCCCCATGATGCTGATTCCGATCCTATACTGGGACTTAAAATCAACACCCCATGGTTGGGATCGAACCGGATGCATTCCATGGCCAGGACAGAGCACCACGCTCTAGCCCACAGCGCTATGACGCAGAACTTATAATATGAATACTAATGTAATATTTCGTAATACATTAGAATGTAATAACAATATAATAGTCTCATCCGTCATGAATCAGACTGTTTTGACCCAAAACTTTTTTTAGAAGAAATAGGTTTGAGAAGGTTTGGAATGAGAAAATATTTCTGGAGAAAGATGCGAACACTTTTTGAAGTTAATGAGAAGCGAAACTTGTTAGTAGTCTAAGAGAAAAAAATATGCATTATATCTCATATAAGACCGAAAATATCGTGAGGTGGAGAGAGTTACTTGGGTTTGAGTGATAGAACAGTAGTTAGAAAAGTAACAGATTAAGAGAGACTTTAACATAAAGATTTGCCCCTATGTGGAAATTCAGCTGCAGCATTGAGTTGTATCCTGTAGTTCAAGAAAACAGTGCAATGTTTTGGAGAATGGGGTTTTAATATGGGACATTCTGGAGAATGAGGAATCGGCAAGATGAGAAAATCGTTTACCGTGTGAAAATGAAGAAGGGTGGTAATGAGCTGGAAAGGAAGTTAGAATAGTTATCTATTATCAAATGTATTTGGATTGTATGGGATTGTATTGTGAAGCGGAGGGGTTTCGGCACCAATCCAGGAATGAGGATATTGTACCCAAGCCCAACGAGGAGTGCCACTGGGAGGGAGGGATGAAGTGAAGAGAGACACCGTACGGCCGCAACCGGAAGTGACGCCACAGCAATGATAGGTTCCCTATAGTTTGCAGATATAGACGCCCCGGCCGGACAGGCAGACCAGGGACCCCGCCCCACACATGGTCGCAACCAGCCGAAGGCCGAGGGACGAAAAAAGTTACAGAGAGCATCTTTTCCTGCCACGCTGCACCGACACTTTCAACCCTGAAATACATCAAACGGGGTGAAGGAGGAATGAAATGATTAATGGTACAATGTGGAGGGGACGAGGAATTCGGGAGATGAAAGAAACCAGTCCATCATTCGCCTGAGGACCAGGGAAAACCCTCGAAAAACCCCATGGTCAGAGTGGCGCTCGCAGGTGATCGAACCCGGCACCTACCGAATACGGGCCACAGACATTACCGCGTGAGCTATCCCGCTCGGTATCAAATGTATACTTGTACACCAACAATAACCACAATGTTAGTATTTGCAGGATCCGAAGTAAGCACCAAGTAACTTGAGCAATTCGCGAAGTTTGTTAATTGTAAGAATTAACCGTTTTATGTTATAAGTTGTGTAAATATTCTGTAACTTTATTTATTCATTCAGTCATTCTTTTTATTTACCGCTGTTAACATCTAAGGTCATACAGGGGACTTTGACTTTGGAACAATTGCTCATTGTATTACTTTTAGTTATATTTTAAATATTCAAACACACACGCGCTCACATATTCGCCGTTGTGACCATTTTCTCCAGGGAGTATAAAAAATAATTTGGGATAATGAAAAATGTGCACCCTCTAGCCGGGAATCGTACATGGGACCAAAGTCTATAATTTCATTTGTGTATTAATTCTTCTACTGCTAACGACGGATATGTCCTTTGGAACCCTTTCTTCCTCCGTGGTCATAACTGCGATTCAGCCTGGTTTCTGCTTCCCTCGTTGTGATACCTTTGTGCTCTTGGCTAGACCGTATCTCCTCTATTTATTATTTGGTCCTCCTTTTTGCTTTTGTTTTTGGATTGAATTCATTATTTATAAATAAGTGCCCGTGTTTATATTGTGATTTTGTCCAGGCTTCACTGTCACCTCACTAGGTTCTCACTGTCACGTCACTTTCGTGATCTAGTTCAAATTGTCAGTATCACTTCAGCTGATTTTCACCTCACTTCATTATCTTCGCTACGTACCGGTGTGATGAAATTCCCAAGACATAGCCTATTCTAACTGACGGTTCACCCCCGAAGTCGAACACATCACCTCTTTAACCCCTGACAGAAGCAGCACTCACTGCACGTCACAGCAGTCGTCAAAACCTCGCTCGGAGAACAGCACCTTTTGTCACACCAGATACGCGCTTCACTAACTCCAATCACTCGCGAACGCGCTGGCTTATAAAGCCGCTGGAATTTTCCACAGAATGTTCTGAAAGCGGGGAAAAGGGAAACTTCCAGAATATTCTGGTTATCTGCCGGTAGTGTTTCTCGTGTTTATGCTGGGTGAGAGCGCTATCGCGTCTATTTATCTCTTCAGCTGTCCCGCACCAACCTCTCGATAAGCATGGGTCATAGCCGCTGTGTCACAATATGTATATCATACAGATATGATTTGTTTCCTCACTGCTACGCGTCCCTATACGCCTCCCAGCTCTGCTGAATCTTGACATGCGTCCTGTTGTGAATGCAAGATGGGAAAACAAAAAAAAGAGAAGAATAGAAATATATGCCCAACACGGACGTACTGCAGTATCAAATTGCGTGGAAAGTATTCGGTAGCATAAAGGGGAAAATATCCCTGGCCGTGGTCGCCAAAGAGTTTGTTAGGTTTACCTATCGTGACTGCGAGTTCGGTTCTGGCCTTGGGCGTGCGTGTTTTTGTTCGTATAAATACGTGTGTGGTAACTCAAAACATAAAAGTTACTAGTGAAGCGGGGAGCGGGGGATGTGGAGGAGTGCCGGAAACTTAACACAGTAGAAACTAAATGAATCCCTTCCACCTCTTTGATTTCTTTTAATGAGCCAGGGTCTACGTTGCTTTCCATCTCTGCATAACTGCAGGTGACCACTACTTTGAAGCTCACTTTTAGTAGAATGAGAAGTGTAATAGGTCTTTGTTCAAGTTCATGCTCCAATTTAATGGGGCAAGATGAAATCAATAATTGCGAATTAAAACGCTGGCAATGATTAGACAGTAACAGAACTTCCTTTCGTTTTATAGACTTCGCTTTTGTAACTGAAAAGGAATTGCCGCATGCTGTCTAGGAATATAAAGAAGCATAATAATATGAAATCTGCTTTATGTAACAAGGGAAATGGATAGAAGCAAAGAAGAAGAAAAAGGAAGAAAGCCGGAAGGAAAGAAATAAAGATCGATGGATAGACGGAGGTTAGAAGAAACAGAAGCGTGCTATGGAAATGAAGGATAAGACTTTGTCAAGAAAGCCATCATCCTTCAAATACTCGTCATGGCAAAAAAATAGCTTCACCGCAGGAGATTTTACTTTCTCTGTCGATTACCTGGGGCAGAGAAACTTTGTATTGGGCCCAAAATGTCTATATCGAGGTTTAATAGTAAATATTAAGGTGTGAAACAAAGTATAAACAAATAAGCTTATTTTAGGAAAAAAATCGGTGTGCGTGAGTGTGATGGTGGGTGCATGCCTGTGTATGTTAACAGAGTACTCAGAAATGGAAGTACCAAATTAAACACTTAAGTCGGCCACTTATAGGGAGCTCCCCATTCCGAACTGCCTTTTCATGAAAACATGTTTCCTTATTTTTCATTTTCTCCGTTGCCTTTAGCGTATTTTTTTAATCTTCTGTTATGATAATATCAAGTCGCCTTCATTCTTAATGCTTTAATATAACAGAGAAATCATAAGAGAGAAATAAAATGATATAACAAAAACGCAGAATGTATTAAAATTCACCTGGGAAATAAAATGTTTAAATAAACACAAATTATTGTGACATTAGCCATATTAGAAATATTTTACATTGTTTCTGCAAAGCTTCGCACAATAAAAACAGGGCAACTTGAGAAATTAAGTGGTCGTCCTTTTATTTCAGATTAGTTCATTGCTAACATGTTGAAGCTCCTAGTTTAACAGCTGGGTGTTGTCTCAGTCTCAGTATTATGTCGTATTACTGCGGAATTACTGAAGAGAAGCCATTTCTGTAAACACTTTTACCTAACAGTGAGCAAGAGTCAGATAGAAAAATGTTTTAGTAAGAATAATTTATAGAATATGAGCGTGATAATTGTGTAGCATAAACGTTAAACATAACATAAATATTAAACATAAGGGTTTTGTTTTCCAAGGAAAAGAACTGTATATTGGTGAACTTCGAACCAGGTGGACTCAACAATTCCATTAATATCGAAACGAGATAACACCGAACCCTGTGTGTGAGAAGGCAGGTCCTTTTGTTTCCTTCAACCTGGTGCTGGAGGCGACGCTGAATTCCCGAGGCGCCTGTACTTCCTTGAATAATTGGTCTAGCTAGCTGGTGTAGGTGCAGGATTAGGTGTCACAGGAACTGGGTGTGGCCTGCCCTAGCAGTGGTGCTAACCTTTGAAACTGTGATCCCTTGATGCAAGCTTCTGGTCTCCATCCCACCGCACTTCGCTGCTCTTCATCCCTCGGGCTATATTCTTGGGATGAATCCTCCTTCCCTTGTATCGTCTTTACAACGCAAAACTTGACCTTCTCTCACGAATTGCTTGCTGTGAAGTAAAAGTCCTGCTGGTGATGTTGAAATGTAGATATGGCGATCTGTCCGTTTTGGATGACAATTGAAAACGTATTTTGAAAGGGGATTACATACCAGGTTGCGATTTTTTAGAAACTGCAAAATTAAGTTTGCAAGAACAGAATGAAAATGTCGTCTAATTGCTTAGAACCCCTTACTGGAAATGTATATGGATAAAATTACCCTATTTCTCAATTGAGGCATTAGGCGAAAAAACTATTTTTAAGGAAAATGCAAACAAAGATTTTTTATTTTAGTAATACTATGATGAGAGATGGTGGACTGATATAATTAAAACTTTTTGAAAAACTATGGATAAATGTTGTAGAAAATATTGGTTTTTAGTGTCAATGTATTTTGTACATCATAAATACTCATGATACACATTAAACAAGAGCGCTAGAATGCATTTCTATAAGCAGGCATAGGAATTCTTAAGCAGTTGGCTTATAGTTACCTATACTCGAATCATTATCACTACAAAGAATGCAAAAGAACAGCAGTCAAGGTCGCTGACAGGCAGGTAAAACCGGTCCGAGTGCTGTCTGCAAACGCCAAAAGACTGTTCCAAGGATGCAGGGAGTCGATTTGTTATCCACGACGCCCTTGCCTATGGTCCAGTGACAGTTCAGCCTTATTTCTTTCCGTCCCGGCTTTAATACTTAGAAATTCATATGTCTTCTTATTAGTACGAAAATTTATTTAGGATTTTGATTAAAATCCCTTTGTACCATAAAAATGTGAATTTGTATGAGCACAAATAATTTCAAAGCAGTCGCTATCATTCAGTGCTTATATGTAGATGAAATGGCATCGATAGAGGCCCCTACTTAATCTTTCTGAAGATGTTTCTGTTTAGTTCATTAGCTTAGCTATTTTGGCCTTCTTCTCTTACATCCAAAATCCAAATCGCCAAATGTACTTTTATAGAAATTGAAGTGATAAATGAATCAGTTCTATTTTTAAATCATTCTTGCGTAGTTGTGTAAGATAAAGTTTGATTCATTTGAAAAATAGGTTTCATGAAAAATGTTCCCAACACTTCTGCCAAGAAATTAACCAGTGAGCTGTACACGGTTATAATAAATGGCAATGGATTTGCTCGACAAAGCATCAATGCAGTTGACACTGCGGGGATTATCATGGTGAACGATACCACATTCACCAAATAAATGGCTATAAACATAGAATAGCTACTACCGTGACCTTTGGAAATCAGATATCAAGCTGCAAATTTCATATTATAAAACAAAATGGAATTACATCTAAAATTATTTCTGGACAACGGCCCTTTTCCGTCTAACCCTCAACTACAGTACTTGCTCTCGTTTGTGATTTGTATAACCAGCAATTAGATGGTGAAGATAAATGTTGCACTAATAATCAAATTCTGCACTACATTTATTAGCTAAGCACTAGCCACATCTAAGACAACTTTTTTCTCGTCTGTGGTAGGCCTTGCATTTAACTAACATTACAGCCCTTCTACAGTGCTTCTGTTACATATTTATCAGTTTCTCATCATCATTTTTCTTGTATCCTTTACTGCATACACATTTCTTACAGGAAAATTAATGTCATCTATGCGAAATGTGCTTCTTTTTTAATTTGTAGGTGTGGGTAGTTAATGTTTTGATATAAGGATTGTTAACAACTTGTAACCTCCTTTCATTATCGTCGTAGTGTATTGGTGAGCTAAATCTATTAGAATAATTTATTTCAAATAAGTTTTATAAGTACTTTAATAAGGTCTATGTTTTTCTATAGTACAAAGAGGGCTATCTGAGCTGGCATAACTTTGTAGTATCTATACAAAGAGGTGGGAAATTGAAAAGTGAATTTGGGACAAAGTCACCCCAAAAATATGTTATAAAAACACTATATTATATTTTTGCGGAAGCTATATAAAATTCAGTACAATAGAAGAGAAGTTAACAGAATACTCTCAGAAATTCAAAATACGTATACATTTCATCGTGCAAATATCTCGTGCATTGTATTTAATGAAAATCGCTGCAGACATTTTGAAGTAAATAAAAAATTAAAAGATAAAGAATCCAAATGCTTGAGATGGAAGGATTTTCTTGAAGGTTTTTCTCTGGAATGCTTAAAAGATGTCTGATTTCTGTATGAAATTTGGTATTCATCCAACATTTCGTTTCTGAGTTACGCTGTTCACAAACATACACACACACACAATCAGGACTTGGATTTCAAAATATTTACTTCCTGTGATCACGATATATACAATTCCCCCTCTGCATACCATAAGTAAAAACTGGATACACGTTGGAACAATGGAAGAGGCCTGTGCAAATACCTGTCTAGTGATAAATACTTATTTTAATTTCCTGTTTCTTAGGTACTGATCTAAACGCACTGTTACTTATATCAGTAATAAGTGCATTTCCTAGCAGAAAGGTGACTGTTATGCAGCTTTGAGAGCCCTTATACAAAGACTGATAGAAATTGCATGTCCTTTGCACATGAATAATGTATTAGTAAAACTTAATCATGTAGAATCCCTTTTTTTCTGTCTCTCTCTCTCTCTCTCTCTTTTAAAGTTCCCTTGTTTTACCCAGTTTAGATACTGCGTTTTCGTTACCACTTATCACCGCAATTACACAACACACAAACACCCCATGCGCATGGCGGGACTCAAACCCGCGACCCTCAGCTTGACGGAGCGCCGGAGTTATACACTCCAGCGACCACGGCTACGAGGGCCGGCAGCTTAACTATGCATAATTCAGGAAATACAAAACAATAATAATGTAATAGAAATAGAATATTCTGTGTGTTGCGTGTCGGGATCAAATTATTTAAAAACTTAGGAGAAAGTGCATGGGCTCCGATTTGCAATTAACATTCAAAGTCGTAACGTTTAGGGAGTGGAATTTAATCTCAGCAGAACGTTCAGTGTGTTGCTTATTGGTAACAATACGTTAAAAGTCACTGCGTTATCTCTATCTCACCTGCATGAGACAGATTAATATCTTTGATCTTCTGTTAAGTTCCATATTATAACGACAACAGAAGCCAGGAGATAATATCTAATTTGCTGAATTCGGACAGATATGTCGAGTGTAAAACGCTCTGGAAAGAAATTCTATCACTCCCCCTGAGTTGGGAATCTGTACTACTATACCTCTTAGGTAGGAGCACGTAGTTATAAATGTTCTATAATTTTGTTCTTGACTTCTTAAGCTTAACCCCAAAACGCACTGACCAAAACTCCAATTGAAGAATGGCTAGTAACATTATCAGTGACATTACCATTGTCCGAAGTGTACGTGCGGGTAATTAATATTTGATTTATTACAATTAATATTCTTACTTAAAGCAGTCAGGTTTAGGAGGCACACTGAAACAACGCACAGCACAATATAAGGTTTCTATTTTTTTCTTGTGTGGTATAATAGTTTAAAACATGTCCATCAATCGTTGACATTACCCTGGATATAAAACAGCGAGGTACATTTTTTTCCCGATTGGTACAGATGTTACTAAAGCCCAAACGAAAGAGAGAAGACAGTTAATTAGGTAACATAAGATACTTAACTGTAGAGCTACTCTTTACTGCACATTATTTATTAAGCTGGAGAGACGTTACCATGCCTTGTCATATTTTCACAACAATAATCAGCAAAATTCGAACAAGACACCGATGCTATGCTTGTTAATGTGAGCGTGACGTGTAACAGTTATAACTGGAATACATTTTAAATAAAGGAAGATAAGTATGAATCACGAACAAACTGATACTTGAGAACACATGACGGCATACTGTAGGTCAGGAGGCAGGGAGAGAGAAGGGGGAGAGTGAGGGGAGGCGCTGAGAAAGGAAGGAAGGAAAGAGGGAGCCTAAAGATTTTCATTTTAATGTATTGTCGACTCTATCAATATCGAAAGTTTTCGACAAAATTAACGCCGTGTTTTTAAGTTCGTGAATTAAACGCCCGCGGCGCGTTGAAGCACCGAAAGAGGTTAAAGGGAATATTTCTCTTCGTTTGGCCGCGTTCCCAACACTTTTATCTCTTAAACGGTGCCAGTAAGGGGAAAATTAGAAATAAGGAGTGCATCTGAAAGCCTATTACAACCCAATGAAAAGGGTTTTCCTACAGATACTTAAAGTTTATTTTTCGCCTTAAATGCGTTTACATTCTTATAAATTAACAAGGTGTTTCAAAACAAGCACACATTATGGGACAATCTTGTAAACTGTGGTGTTGGTTCTGTGCTTTTATTTTAAGGCAGGATTTGGGCTAAAAAATGTAAGAGTGAGTAGAAATGTTGGAATTAAAAAGAGAAATAAGTTATTAAAAATAATAAGGTTCAATTGCAAAACTATGTAAGGTCTATAGAATTATAATAGCAATATTCACACCAGTTATTTAAAAAGACATCTACCTCAGGTGCCTGATTTTAAGTGAAAAAAATCGAAATAAATAAACACAGGCAAAGCTTAGAACAATGCCAGACAGTCCAACAGTCCCAAGCTTAGAACACATTCTTTCAAACTGCGAGTATGAGGAGTTCTTCTGCAGAAGAATGGGTTTTCTACCGACTTCATTCATCCTCAAAAGCTAAAAGGCGGGTAAAATTCAGCACCAAGGACTCCATGCCATCCGCATCAACATTTTATTATTCGTCTGCGTGAATTAGCAATAAAGTGGGCGTTAAACACACAGACAACTCAAAGACAATTCGAACATACGCCCTTGTTCTGGCATTAATACGTCAGCTGGGAAAATCATTTCATTCATTTGTATACTTTTTCTACTTCATTGGGACTTAAAGTTTGGCTTTAGAACTAGTATATTGTATTGTCACTCAGAAATCCTTCCTTTCAAAGTCAGTAACTGCTTCGGCAATCAGGAAAACAATTTGGGATAGGAACAAAGACAGCTGCAGATGAGAAAATAAACACAAAAGGAGCAAGTTGTATTATAACGGAGGAAAAAAATACATGCGCGTTTCGTGATAATAGGAGCATTTGTGAATGAAACTGAAAAATCACACTAAATATAAACATCTTATGTGTTACTTTTACATCACTTTCTCTGCCCTCTAACGTTTATTAGTGGATATACAAACTATTTTTAACAAAGCTTACTTTCATGTATTTCATTTTAATCGAGATAAACCTTTCCAGAAAAAGCTACATTAAACACTTCGATATAGGCACAAAGGGAACAGCGATAGTCAAATCTTTTAGAACTGGACGCTATATTCTGGCCTTAAAATTCCATACTCTATACATGATATCTGGAGAAACAACCAGGAAAACTCCACAGGACTTTAAAAAGAATTACGAAGTATTGAATCGAACCATTAATAACGGATATTTCGGAAATGGCTTATAACATAAAAAATGTATTTGAAATAAATTTCGCACTATAAAGAGATCAGTATTTTTTGTGAGTACGTTTTGCTCTATCACTTAATGTATACCAGTTATACAAGATTATACAAAATTCCTTCCGAATGAAGAGGATTTCAAACACTCACTCTATTTTATTTTTGATGTAAATATCATTAATAAATGGTATTTCAATCAAAATCGTTAGAACTATTTTTAGAAAATCAAAAATTTTGAAAAAAAGCCTCCATATAAAGGGTAGTTGGAGTAGGGAGGATTTTCTTCAGACTTTTCGAGTCGCATCTTTGGAGAATGCTGAATTTAAATATCAAGTTTGGTATTTATCCGATTTTTCATTTTACAATTATGCTGTTCACAGACACACACACACACACACACGGACCTTTTCTATAAAAATGTTTTTTGGATTCAGGGGGCCTCAAAACATGTATTTCTGATGAGATATGGATATCAAATTTTTGGATGGAATGCAACAGCTTCTCTACGGACTATATACGTGGTAGAGAAAGTAAAGTAGTGCGCCGTGGCATAGTGGAACGAGTCGTAGTGCTCCGTCTCCCTGTCACGGAATGCACCAACCATAGGGAGAGCGGGTTCTTCGCTCACTCAATGTTTTGAGAAATACAAGGAACTACGCTAAGTAGGACCTGTAGATCACGAAAATCAACATTGCGGCATAAGGAAGTGTGATGCCGACCACGCCATTTCTGCATGTGGTTTAGAAACTTTCTTACGTTTGCATTGCGCATATGGGCATCAGGGACGTAAACGATTGATCGGGATTACCGTACCACAGTTGTTTAGGCTATTAACAAAGTTGCACCAGAGTAGGAATACACAGACGGAGGTGCCTCCATAAACTGGAGCACAGCAGCTCTTTTTGCTTCTAGCGAGACTCCTGAGAGGCACGGATGAGGGGGAACCTGAACAGTGACCAAATCCGGACGACGATGTCCGCAAGCAAGGACGGGGTCCGTAACGATTCCAGATGGAGCACAACCTGGCGCCGGATAGCCACGCCTTAGTCCGTGTCCCCTGGGGATCCCGCTGTGGCCCGATACGCGCGCCCAAAATGGGAGCCCCAGCAGACCAACCAAACGCCAGGGAAAAACCTTTCCAAAGCGCACAATCCGCCGTCCTGCCGCAACTCACCGAACATCGTCACCAACTCTGAAACAGAAGGTCCCTACTAATGATAGGGACAGAAAATGATGAACAGGAAATTCGTGGTAGAAGAGTAGCCACCTCAGCATTCGCCTACCGACCCGCGTAAACCACGAAAAAAGCCGTGGTCAGAGTGGTCCGATGGAGCTCCCGAATGCGAGCCTCGCTATTACACGGAGCCATATCGCTCGGTATTGTAACCAGAACTTTTCTGCTTATTTTCGAACAAACGGGTTAGCTTATAAGATGTAGAGCGATAATCGAACGAAAATATGTTGAGAGTGGTCGGATATATGAGTGTACATTACCTTATATCTCAGGAAAGACAGGGTCACGTCCCATAAGATATACTTTGGTCACAGTCCTTCGAGACAGTGGAAATGGGAAGGTAGAAAACAGGTTGCTCGTGGCCAAGTCTGATACGTGTAGCGACACGTGCGGCCACGTGATGTCCTTATTCCCCCTTCCACTGCCTCAGAAGGCTCTGATTAAAGTATACTTACTGCACAGGTGGGTTTTAACGAGACACGGAGTAATGCTATTTAGGAAATAACACATAAACAGAGGTTTAACAGTATGTTTTACTTTCTCTAGCATCTACTTACAGTTGCTGAACGAAGTATTGTATTCCACACAAAAAGCAGATATCGAGATTTCACCGGAAATGCATATTTTAAGAGGCCTGGGCCCCAAGAAGATCATTTTTAGAAAAATTGTCCGTTTGTCTGTCTGTAAACAGCACTCAAAAACGAAATGTCGAATAAAAACAAAAGCGCTATTAACTCAGCATCTTTCGAGAATACAAAACCAGGGTTTTCAGAAAATTGTCCACTTCAAACCATCCTTTTCATTAGAAATTCTTCGTTATTTCTTATGTCCTCAGAAATAGCTCTAACGATTTTGATTAAAATGCCAAATGTTTAACATGTTTGCGTGAGAAATAAAAATTATATCTTGAATTTTCTTAGAATAGCTTGTGCTGTCGTAATCATTCAGAATTAATTTTGTATAACTGTGTACATCTGATAACCATAAGAGAGAGGAAAAAGCTTAGTTTACGAAAAGTATAAAATACACATGTTATAACACAAGTTTTGTGGCATTGACCGTTTCCTAGAAACTCATTTTTATTTGGAAAGGTAGAATCAGGCGACTGAAAAAATTCAATGCCATAGTCAATTTTTCAGTCGCCTGATTCTACCTTTCCAACCCTGTCCAACACACGGCCTGTCCAACACAATTAATTCCATCATTTTTATTTGTCTGAATTTTTTAATACCACATACGTTTCTGAAGTGTAAGTAGCCATTCAACTGTTTTTCGTAGTCATGCAAAGAGAAGAATTTCAAAGCAAACTCATAGCGACTCGATTTTAAATATTTAACTACCGTTTCAGCCTCCTTGTAACCATAAGAAAATGACATTGAAATCACTTCTATAAACGCTTATTTCGGTTAACTATTTGTAAGAATAGCTTGTATAGTTCTTTTATAGATTAGATTATTTATAAAATGTTCATAGAAATAATGTTTAATGAGTCACTCTTATTTTTCATCACTATTGTCTCAGCTATATGAAGATTTTTATATCAGATGGCTCATCTGGTCCGGCAGCTATTCATTTTCGCCGTGCAGACCATGCCAAATAGCTGTCGAAACTGCAGGCATAATGAATTTCCCTTATTTATTTTCTCTGAACCAGTAGCATCTTCATTGGTTGCCCCTTTAACAACTCTCCGTGCTCTTTCCGTTTTAAGGGTTGTCTATATTTGCTTTCCTGTCGGTGCTAATGGGCCACCTGGTATAATGTAGTTCATTGTTGTAATAAAGGGTCACTAAAACAGGGATTGGTGATATCGGTTTTGCGCTTTTATCTCAACTTGAAATATCTTAGTTTTTATAGAAAGCTTCAGGTAAAAATATACATTTCTAAATAAATTCTTTGGTAATGACAAGCATTTTTCAAACCAATTAAAATGTTTTCCGTTACCACCAGTGAAAAGTATCTTTAAACATAACTTGGGGTGGCGAGTAGAGTGCTTATTATGCTGCAAGTTGCATCTCCAAATATTTCTTCGGTATTTTCTAAAGTTTCTGAACATTTAACACTTAGCATTAAAATCCTTTATATTTATTTCTGAAAATAATCATTAATAATCTAGCCAAATGTAAATACTAACAAATTAGAAAATTTATAATCCATCTTCACTTTCAGGTGGAATTCATCAAGATGTTTCTTTCGCGCATCAGCCGTCAAAATACACACTATATTTCAAAATATTCACTCTTACTTTGCCCTTCACTGAATATTAAATAATACCATAAAACCTTCTGCTTATGTTTAAATTGTTAGTATAACTCAGAAAAAATCAGTTTTGCTATCAGGTTTGAAAACATCGCACGAGAGATACGTTGCAGAGAGAGAGGCAGATGAAGTACTTCTGCAGTTATAGGGAGAAGTTGAATAGAGCTACATGTGCTGCTAGTAAGAAATAAATATTTGAAAGGGGGTTATGTTTTATGAAGAACCTGGCGTAGTGTTCCGTATATAAATAAGTTTCCAAAGAAGTTCCAAAGTATAATAAAACGCCGTTCCTTCACCTTGCTTACAGGTATGCATGGCACGCTAGCCGTAAATAAAAAGGCAGAAGAATATTATGATTTCCAAGTGTAGCACATCGATTTCCTTACCTATCCTATAATATGGGATGGAGTTTTCGGGTTTCCGGGCCGGCCACGCAGGCTCACTTCCGATCCCCTCCCTCCTGCTGGCCCCTGGCTACCGGGGGCTGCACATGTGGCAACCCCCGGCAGACATTGATTTGTCTTGCTGCTCCCTGGCCGCCCGCCGTCCCGCCGCCCCCCGCAGCAGCCCTGCATCGCTTTCCAATCCCTTCACTGGACCAGCAAATACCTCCAGTTTCACTCCTTTGTGGAGGCCCAGGGCGACAATTGCTCTACGTTTTTCTAATAACAAACGCTGGGTAGGCGCAGTAAGTGGTTTTTTTTCTATCGTATCGGAGGCACATTGCTTGCACTAAGGTATATGTTCAATATTTTACATTTATGATTTGTCATTAAAAATATTACAACCATAAATACATTTCAAAGCACGCCTAAACTTTAACGTATTCGTATGAAGTATGCCAATATCCAAAAGCAAATTTTTTTAATCCTTTTACGTTGACGTTCTGCTTATTGTTCCTAGTATTTTAAATTATTATTATTATTATTATTATTATTATTATTATTATTATTATTATTATTATTATTATTATTATTATTGCTATTATTATTCACTTAGAGTTCCCTCATATCTTTGACATTCAAATGAGAGTTTACAAGAGAGATTATATTAATATTTGTGGGAAGTTAAAGAAATATTCATCTCTTCATCGTTTGGTTTGAATGAAGAAGTAGGGATAACTGCACAACCTCTCGATTTTATACGGCACTTTTTTAAGTTATAAGATAGATCAAATATACGATATTATTTAAATATATGACAACTGAGGAAAAGACAATATATAAGGCAATGACGCATTCAGTTATGAAATGTGGCAGAAATAAGAGTAGAAACAGAAAGAAATAAACAAAAAAGTTAATACACGGCATATGACGATATTACTGCCGCGGTTTCCTGGGCAACAGGCGATCTCTTTTACTTTCAGATTTATGGCAGCACTGCCTTATGCTTTTTCCTCACAATGGGCTCGTTTCATGATCAATTAGATCAAGGGTGGCGAAAACGCCTTCCTTCCGCGAGTCACCAAATATGCAACACGCACTGCATCACTCAGTAGCATGTGAAAATCAAACGGACGGTTGCAGAGAGGGAACGTGCGCCTGCGAGTCAAAATAACTCGCGAGTCACGTTTTCGCCACTTCTGAATTAGATGTTTAAAGTTATAAAAGACACTCTATTTGATAAAAATATTACCATGCTTGTCAATAAGTATATTATACTCAGTTCTGTTGAAAGGTTAGTGTTCGAATACAAAGCTGTTACTGGGCTGAAAAGCAAAACTAACAATTTTATCAATATATAACTTTGGTTCCATCTTTGAATCTGTCACCTATGGCAGAGGTGGCGAAAACAGGACTCGCGAGTCATTTTGACTCGTAGGCGCCGTTCTCTCTCTGCCACTGTCCTCTTGTTTTTCACGTGCTGCTGAGTGATGCAGTGCGTGTTGCATAGTTACGGACTCACGGAAGGAAGGCTTTTTCGCCACCCTTGATCTAGGGTAACGTTTGGTCCATGTGAGACACACTGCTCAGCAAACGAGCAGTGCAACACAACATACGAATAAATTTGTGAATACGGGAAAGAGAGATTGGAGATCAGAATTAGAGCGAATGGTCCAAGGAAACCAATGCGGAGATCTGGAATTGCCAACAACAGCGACCATCAGGGAAAAGCTTGACCCTCTTATGACCACACAAAAGAGAGGAAAATAGCTGCTCTTCTAATTCAGAATAAGGCACTAGTCAAAAAATCTGATGTGATACATTAACGTGACTTGGTCTACCCTCTATCGTTTATTAGTGGGTATACAAATTATTCTTACTCAAACTTATTTTTCTATCTACTACATTTTAATCCAAATAAACATTTGTAGAAATAGCAATAGTACACATTCCGTTATAGATACAAAAGGAACAGCGACAGTCAAATGTTTAAGAACAGGGCGCTGTGTGCTGACCTTAAAATTCCATACTGCTTCCATGCAATCGCGAGAAACAACTGAATGTTGACAGGACTTTAAGAGAATGACCAAGAAAAACAATTCGGACATTTAATAACGGATATCTCAGGAACAGCTTATGCCACAAAAAAACTTATTTGAAATAAATTGTGTGTTTTAAAGAATCTACATTTTTTGTCTAGTACGTTTTCGTCCATCGCTTAACGTTTACCAGTTATACAGGATTATACAAAATTCCTTCCGAATGAATTGGAGTTCATAGGCTATTCCCAGAAAATGCAAGATATACATTTTATTTGTCCTGTAAATATCTTTCTTATATGATATTTTAACCAAAATCGTTTTATCCATTTTTAGAAAATAACAAATTTTTGAGAAATGTTCCATGGAAATATTGAACCTAAATACCAATTTTGGTATTTATATGATTTTTTGCTTTTTAGTTATGGTGTTCACAGAAACACAAGGTCACGTTTCCAAAAATGCTTTACTTAGATTCAGGACGCTCAAGACGTGTATTTCTAGTACCGAATTTTTGGGTGCAATGCAATACTTCCCCAACTTACTATACGTAGCAGAGAAAGTAAAAAGAGAAAGAAGAAGGGGATATCTTTTCAAAACACTTGGATATTACTGTTTCTCCACATCATTTCTATAATTATTTACGCATCTGTGGTAACAGGGTACAAATTACGGTATCCTTTCCTCACAAAATTATCCCTCCTGTGAAGAAAGCCGTGTTTACACCTTTTCTTGCAGTTGGACTTCATTAAAATCCTTTCAACAGGAAAAACTAATTTAGTTCCAAGTCATGGTTGCAGTGTGGATGTTCAATTACTTCCCATCCAGATGACCATGGAACATTTAGTCCTGAATTGACAACAGATGACTCGCCTATTATTTCATTTGAAGAAATAACCTTATGGCAAGTGTCCTGTTAAAGGAAAGATTTCAAAGAAGTACAAAGAAGGATGGATTCCATCAAAGATATCATCCCTTTTTGCGATAAAGATACACAAAAATATGTATCTCATTATGGCAAGTGCACTTATAATGGTGGAAGCAGTGAAGAAGTGCAAAATCGAGTGGAATTGTAATATTTTTATCGTGATTTCTTTTAAAACAAAACAAAAAAGATCTCGTCTGGAAAGACGCTCATACATTTAACCGTCTCAAAATGTATGTTAAATGAAGCATCTCTGAAAATATCTACAGTTCATAGTTTTGCAGAGGACTAGTCGGAAGCTTACTTCCTATTTCTCTGTCAGCAGGCATGTGCAGAACTATATGAAGAGATTTCTTGTTATTAATTCAAAAGTTTAGGCAATATCACATCTGTATTGAATGATAAATCCAAATATAAGTGCTAAAACTTGGTTAATGTCGCTAATGAAGCCAATACGATATGCCTGTGTACGATTATATAAGAAAACAAAAACAAAAACCATGTTAGAAATAAATGTAATAAATGCATTTGTATATGAATATGGTATATGTAACCTAATTCCGTCTAACGTATGGAATATAGAAGAGAGGGTACCGAGTTAAAAGCAATCTAGAGTAATGAAAGCGTATATAAGGGCATATGAATTTCATCTTTTATATGTATTCCTACACGAAGAAAGAAAGGAACATAGATGCTTTGAAATATAGCAGAAAATTGTCTACTAAAAGCCTCTCTATCGAGCAACTATAACACATTTTGCATGAAAACAAAGGAAAAACATGTTTCTAATCGTGAAATGTTTAGTCTTACTAAGAGTATAATTAACTCTGTCTTTAGAGGTGTTACTTGTCGCTTACCCAATACAACAGAGTTCATTAATTATAAAAACTTTGATGATCATCATCATGAGATTACACTCCTAACTTTCGAAATGTTGAAAAAACAGCCGATTATAGAAATCCCCACTAATGTTTGAAATTCTATATTTATTTAAGTACTTAAACGCTTTATTTCTATGCTTTATAATAAATCTTTTAATATCCTGCATCACCTAAATATAGTTTAAAATATGAAATTTATATTCTTGAAAGTGGATATTTGTAGTCAACTGAATACTAGACTGACGTTACAGTTTTAGGTCGTTTTATTTTTTGGCTTACACCATTTTAATGAATAGTCCAGTAATAGCATAAAGCACTTTTCAGAATAATATAGGATTTATCAACAGTCCATCTTCAGTTAACATGTTCTGAAGTATTGATATATTCTCGCATAAATACTTAGGATTAGTGAGGCAGATGAAGCCCCACCCACTGGAGCTCAGCACCGCACGTAGGTCATTGTAGGCCCTTTGTTATTCACGCAAACTCTGGTAGGAAGGATTGAAGTGGAGATCCGAAGGGCGATCAGATCCGGACGACGATGAGCACTAGCAAGGATGGGGTTCCTAACGATACCAGAATGACACCAATCCTGACGCCCCGATGCCATAAACCAGGGGTCCTAGAACGAGCCCTCCAGGAAGGGGCAGCAGCCAGCTATCCAAGCGCTAGGGAGGAGTACTTACACAGTACAAACTCCACCGTACCGCCGCAACGCATCAATCGCCCTTGGCTAATCCTACAACCCTGAAACACATGAAGAGGAAACAGATTAAAGGAAACAATGGGTACAGAAAATTCGTGGTAGACGAAGAACAACCCCAGCATTCGCCTATTGACCTGCGAAAACCACTAAAACTTCCGAGGTCAGAGTGGCCTCCCGACGTAAATCGTACCCGAGACCTCCCGAATGCGAGCCTCACACGTTACCGCGGAGCCATCTCGCTCGATCTAAATACTTAACAGAAAATGTCGTCGATTTCTATGGCTTCAGTTCCTTTTATCCTGAATGGAACACAATATGTTTCAAAATATATTTAAATCATGCAACACTGTAGACAATGTAAAGTGTTCTCTTTAAAATAACATATCTTGGGTGGGTTTCGATTACCTAAAGCTATATTTTGTATAGCATTGATGTATTATGTATAATGCTTCTTATTATTCACTTAACCCATATAATTGCAAGTAATAAGTGGTTTTCTTTCAAAGTTTACAACATGAGCAAAACATCAAGTAAAAATACTTGAGTGCTGTTTTCTAAATGTTCCTAATGTCGCCGAAATTATAATTCTAATCTTTCCAAAAACAATACTACGCATTACATGTATTTTTTTTCACGCTACGATAAATTGTGCATTTATCGTGCTAATTTTAAATAAACGAATGTTTAATTATAACGATTTATTATAATGTATGTTTGAATAAACGAATCAGAATCCCTCTGAAATTTCATGATTGATAATATTGTGGTGTATTGATAATTTGGGGGTTCCATTGTCATTACCAGACATATTGTTGTTCTGCATTGTCATTACCAGACATATTGTTATTTTCGTCTCTCAGTCGTTTCGGCCGCAGACACCCCTTCATCCTGGGCCCTGATCACGCCAGCCGGAAGGCACTTTGATTTTGACTAGGATGACGTCACTCCTGGCTGGTAGTTTTGCTAGTCACGAGTGGTGGGGATATAGCATCTTTCTTGCTGAATATTCCGAGAGAAGTGGATCGCGCGTGCAAGCCGCTTTTGGATCGTGGACATCTCCCCTCACCTTTCATATTTAATAATGTAGGAGCCCCAAAGGTTTGGGAAGTAAATGTAGGAATGTGTAAGTAGATTTGTGTTAGGGATTTTGCACAGTGAAAACCCACGCCTTCCTCTTAAACTGCACGCCACGTTTCGGTTCTCCGCAGCCAAGTATACGACCCCTCAATGTTCGTGCTGGATACTAAAAGTTAATTTAATTTTTCATTTGAACTTTTAGGCCTCTACCCAGCATGTAACAATAATGCTATGATAGTGAACTTTGGCATTTACATATAACATGTACATCGCTACTTTAGTAATGCAATAAGGGGATCAAATAACTTTCAATAACCGTTGCTTTGTATGCTGTAAATTGATTAGGTACTATTTTATAAGTTTAAAACTTACTCTATGGGCTTTCCCTACAATATCGTATTCATTACTTCTTTATCTCTTTTGTTTCTTCTGTATTACTAAGGAATTGTAAATGTATTGTAAAAACAGTGGGTGTACTATAAAGTTGACAACAAATTCAATCCAATACTTTATTTCCTTAGCTCCGTAAAGCTTAAAGGTCTATTTTCTGACTTTCTCCGCTCTGCCGGAGATCCTTAATCACTTGGAATACAGAGCAGAGTTTGACTCAATCACATTGACCAAAGAAACATGTAAATTATATTCAAACACATCGAACTTGTGTTCCACACAACATTGATTTTTCAAGAAAACCCACAGAAACTAGCATTAAATGCTTAAAATTATTAAATGAAAAAACGCCATTCACATTAAATGTGTAGTTGTTTTAACAAATATTTACATCATTTTTTAAATTTGAATTATAAGTGAAAAAAACATTAACCATCACATTTAGTTGTTTTTGAACACCTCTAATTCAATACCATACACAAATGAAAAAATAAGATTTGTGCCAAAGAACACAAATGTCAATAACAACAATAATAATAATAATAATAATATAAAAATGATAGAAAGTTGTTTATTTTTCTGTAAATTCTGTCACATAAATTACTGAGAAAAAAGTAATTTTCATTTTCATCATTCTCGCACAGATTCTCTGTTTCTGGAAGGTGAACAAACCTGTGCCGATGTTAATTCCTGACCAATCGTTTTTAAAACTTAAACATGTGCCGGGAAGCTTATTTAGTAACTGTGTGCCGCTTTTGCTATTTCTAGAGCCAATAGTAAAGGAATTATTAATCATTATAAATGCAATTATTGATACTAATACCCAGCGGCTTGGCCTAGGTGGTAACGTCTGTGGCCCGCATTCTGGAACTCCCGGTTCAAATTCCGTAGGCCGACCAAACTGACGGGTTTTTCGTGGTTTCGTCAAAGTAAATACCGGATTGGATATTTAATACCACGACACAAAGTTCCATCTTGGATCTAAAACAACAGTAAAAATGAAAATAAATGGTAATAGCGAATGCTCTGGCATCTATCCACAGGTAATGAAAACTGGTACATAGGGTGGCGCCCTGTCATCTGCCTGACACCGGAAGAAGCAGAGATAAAGTTGCCAAGCACTAAGGTCTCTGTGGAACGTGCCGAAGCTGCCATCTGCCCGTCACGTATAGAAATAGAGGTCAAGTTGCATAGCGCTAAAGCCTCTGTGGACACGTGTCGAAGCAAGATTGTATGGTACAGGGATGAGACCTAGAAGGCTAACTATCCGCTACACACCGAGCCCTGAGATATCTCCTAACAGATCCGCGAGATGACCATATACTTAAAGCGACGTAAAGTAGAGAGAGAGAGAGAGAGAGAGAGAGAGAGAGAGAGAGAGATTGAGACTAATATACCTAAAATTTTCCATACTCAAAATAGTTAACATTATGAAATTTTTGTGTGTGAAAAAGACGTATTAAATTCAAATTAACGTTTTATCCGCGTTATTTTTCTAGTTGTTTCTTTAAAAGTACTTTTTCTCTGTTACACAAATATTCTCTCCCATTTTGTGTTTCATATGAATAATGTTTTAACCACTCATACGAATATAAACGGCACCCCATACATATATAAGGTGTACCCCAAAGCGGTATTTGGGGAACACTTTTCCTCTTCTTGTAATTCCTTTATACATTTTTTTTTTTTTTTTTTTGCACTTACCCTGGAAATTTCATCCAAATGGGTGAAAATTGCATCACATAGAAAACCTAGCATAAAAATACTGTAAAGATTTTCCTTACTTTGCAACAAGTATTCAAAGACTTGATAAGAATAGCGTACCATATAAGGACAAACAAATTATCTAAACAAAAATGTGAGATTTATTCTCTTTCGACTAGCATTTCAACGTGAGAGCGTCTTAAATATCTAATAAATGTCTTTATGCAAATTTATGGCAGAGTGCCTCTTTTCCATTAATGCAAATGAGAGAAATCAATAGAAATAGGCAAAATTCTTGATAACGGCTCAATTTTCTCTACCCACTTTTACTTGCATATCTCTTCTACAAAATGTTAATGCAAATTTTTCTTTTGTATTTATTTTTTGTTAATCATGAATAAATGCTTCCAATACACATTTTGTAGAAAATAGAAAACAGATAAAGGAATCTGATGCAACAGTCAGTTGTTTTTTAAATACCCCCCTTGAAATTATATAGTGTTCTTTACTTCGCCTCAGGAGAAACAAAACAAGTTCACCTAAAAGTGTACTGCTTAAAATACTGGAACATTTAGATACCGAAGAGCGAATATTTCATAAATGGCTAATGCTACCTGAAAAACTTACGTGACAAAACTGTAAATCTTAATGAGCTCTACATCCTTTAAGCTATATGTTATGATTTTCTAGTTTTATAAACTTAAATACATTGCAACAATAATGAAGAGGGCCTCATAGGCCACTCACAGAATTTCAGGTCATAAATTCAGTTTGTCATGTTAATGTCTGAAACATATCATAATTTAATCATGATCGTTGGAGCCATTTCTAATAAATAAAAATAGCTAAATTTCTTCCATGCTAAGGATAGTCTAGGTTGCGGAGATTTTCTGAAAGTCTTCCTTCACCTGACATCCATAAACGATGTCTGATTTAAGTATAAAGTTTCGCATTTGAGTTATGTTCACACGTACACATGAACCAATACTTTGTTTTTATTCAAGGGACCTCAAAACTAAGCAGTAAATACTTAGTTACATACGACATCCGGAAACAACGTTCAAAAGTTTATGGGAAGCGCGGATGGATAAATCGTGGGGGAAGAAGTTACTTCCGGTCGTAGGAGTAACGAGCTCTTGCGACGGAAAAGATAAAGAGGAATCAAAAGCTTCCTAACATCTTTCGTCTATTGGCGCACTTATTTTTGAGAAAATTTAATCGCACAGCATGGAATAATTTGAAAATCGCTGACACTATAAAAGTTATTTGACACAAAGCTTATATTTTAATGAGTTATATATTTTCTTCTGAAGTAACCTTTTGTTCTATCTTTGGTAGTTTCCTAGCTATACAAAAGTATACAGGCTACTCACAGAAAAATCAAGGTATGCATTTCATTTCTCATACCAATATGTTTCAAACATATGATATTTTAGATTAAAATCGTAAGACCTCTTTTTGAGAAAATAAATGAAAACATTTCTATAAAGGGCAATTGGAAAATAAAGGATATCAATGGACAAATTCGCTATAATATCAAATACTGCTCCTTATCTTCAAATATACTTATAAAAATTGTAATGTTATCTTTATAGTAAAAATCTGATGTGTTACACTCACATGACTTTCTCTACTCTTGTACAAACTATTTTTACACAAACGCCTGCTCTCCATCTACTTCATGTTAATCGAGATAAACATTTGCAGAAACTATCCTATTGCTAATTTTCTTGTAGGTGCAAGGGAAATATGGTAGGCTTTCAGCGATAGTCAAACCTTTTAAGCTCTGATTGCCATGTGGAGCATTTTATTCTCTTTGCATAAAAGCGGATAACGAATTCCCATTTGAGAAAAAGTGTAAGTATTGGAAAATTCAAACAAATAACAAGGAATACTTCGGAAATTGTTCACTCCACAAAAAAATGTATATAACGTAAATTGTGTGTTTTAACGTGCTCCACATTTTTTGTGTAGAAAAAAATTGTCCATCTCTTACAAGTTATGCAAAAGTCACTTAGAAAGAAGTGGACTTTTGGGGACATTCCCAGAAAATTCAAGGTGTACATTTCATTTGTCATGAAAATATCTTAAATATATGATATTTTAACCAAAATCGTCAGAGCCATTTTTGAGAAAATCAAAATGTTCAAAAAATTCTCCATGTAAAGGGTAGTCTGGGCTGGGGGATTTTCTTGAAAACCTTCGTGTCGCATGTTTGAAAGATACTGAATCTAAATACCAAGTTTGATATTTATCCAACTTTTCGTTTCTGAGTTATGCTGTTCAGAGACAGACACACACACACGAACCATTTCCTAAAAGTGTTTCTTTTTTTAACTCAGGGGGCCTCAAAACATATATTTCCGGTGAAATCTCGGTATGGAATTTTTGGGCGGAATGCAGTACTTCCCCTACTTACTATACGTTGTAGAGAAAGTAAAAATTAATGTTTTATTTTAAAGGGTATTTATCGTGAAAATCTTCATATCGAATCTTTGGATGATGCTGAACTTAAATAGCAAGTTTAATACTTATTAGTCTTTTCAGTTTTGAATTATGCTGTTCACACACACACACACACATGCATGGAACCTTTTTCTTAACATCTGATATGATACCTTCACACGACTTTCTCTAGCAATGAAAAGTTCACACACACACACATATAATATTACTCTTCATATAAACTGTGATTCTTCTAACCCTACTGCATTACTCATCCTATACATTTACTTAAGAATTATTTCAAGTTAAGCAAGGTTTTAACACACGTAAATGCCATTCAAATGTTTATTCGTGGCAACAAACTGTTCCAAGGAAAGAAAAGAAAGGCTAAGGAAGGGAGAATCGCAAACTTTCAAGCACGTCAGTTAAGTGACGCTTAGGAAAGGTCTAAACTTACAACATAAATATTTCAAAAATACTAATGCTAGCATAAATGTATTTGACACAAATTGGGTAGATATTTTAATGAGCTCTACATTTTTTCTATAGGTAGTAAAGTTTTGTCTACCTGTTAAGATTTCACTGTTAAATAAAATTATACAAAATTCAATCAAATAAAAGCATATATTCACAGCAGATTCAATTTATAAATTTAATTTTTCATATCACTACATTAAACATGCGACATTTTATTGAAAATCATGGAAACTTTCTGAGAATAAAAAATAATAGAACATGTTCATATAAAGGGTACCATAGTGTAAGGGATTCTCTTTAAAGTCTCCGCTAAGCATCCTTGGAAATCTTAAATACCAAGTTTGACTTTTGTTTTAATTTCCATTTTAATCGAGATAACCTTTCCGGAAATAGCTGCATTGCGCAATTTCGTTACAGATACAAAGATAATAGCGACAGTTAAATATTTTTGAATTGGACGCTACACGCTGGCTTTAAAATTCCATGCTCTTTCCATGACATTATGAGAAATAATTGAAAATCGACAGGACTTTAAAAGAATGGTTAAGCATTGAACAATTCGAACCATTAATAACGGATATCTCGGAAATAGCTTATGCTACAAAAAAGTTATTTGAAATAAATGTGTGTTTTAAAGAGATCCACATTTCTTGTGTAGTACGTTTTCGTCTATCACTTAACGTTTAACAGTTATACAAGATTATACAAAATTCCATCCGAATGAAGATGACTTCAAAGGCTATTTCCAGAAAATTCAAGATGTAAGTTTCATTTGTCATGTTTATTCCTTTATATGTGGTATATTTATAAAAATCTTAGAACCATTTTTTTTAGAAAATAAAAAATTTCGAAACTATTCCACATAAGGTGTAGTTTGGTATGGGGGATTATCTTGAAAGTCTTCGTGTCACACCTTCGGAAGGTACTGACCTAAATACCAATTTTGGTGTTGATCCAATTTCTTTTTTCGTTTTTGAGTTAAGCTGTTCACGGACACACCAGACACACACACTGACCTCTTTCTAAAAATGCTATTTTTGGATTCTGGTGTCCTCAAAACATGTATTTGTAGTGAAATCTCGGTATCAAATATTTGGGTGGAATGCAATACCTTCTCTATCTACTATGTACGTGGTAGAGAAAGTAAAAATTGGAAACGGGAGTCCCAAAATGTGTATTTCTGGCGAAATGTTGACATCGAATTTTTGGGTGGAATACAAAAGTTTTTCCTACCTAGCATAGGTAGGTGGTAGAGAAGGTGAAAATTGCTTTCTTGGGTCCATTGTGCCTCAAAAGTGCATTACTTGTAAAATCTCGATTTCGAATTTTTGGATGAAATAAAATATTTCCTCTAATTAATATAGGTAAGCGGTAGAGAAAGTTAAGGTGCTGTTTATGTGTTCAGGATGTCTCAAAACATGTATACTTCAGGTGAAATCTCATATCGAATTTTTGAATAAGCTTCAGAGAAAGTAGATGGATGTGTTCACGAGGTTTTGTAACAACACCAGAGTAGGTACATTTAGTGTATTAAAGACTTAGAAATTAAAGCTTCATGGAGATACACTGAGTACAACAAACGCATTTGGTTTACTTGATCTAAGGTACAGACATGAAACACTTCACTGAACTGCTCTGGCAGTAAGGCGAGGTTGCATTAGAGGAAGCATCCAGATTCTTGTAATACGTTCTTTGTTCAAGACGTGTTTGAGATATGAGAGTATCGACAAAGGCAAGAAAGGTAAGGATTTGCAGGGAGTGGGGGCTCTTGCTACATGAATCATTAATATTCAGAATGTCCGGATAGGGTCGGCCATGACAGTTTGGTTTTGAGTGAAGGGCGCCATCACGGCAACCCCTCTCCTCCCCTTCCCCTATTGTAACAGCCCTAAGCAGCGAGGGTGGGTCTGATCCAACAGAGAGAGAGAGACAGGTTGCATGCTCTATAACATCGATCTGTTGGGTGCTCCGCCATCTTGTCCTTGCATACTGCCCACGTCCATTTGCTCCTTAGGCACGTGTCTTTACCTTGGACCAGCTGCTCAAGCACTTCCCGCTTCAATGCATCCGCTGCTCTCCTACGAAGGTGTTTAAGCAATTTTTCGATCTGCTTCTCCTACACCATTAAAGCATAGGTACCCTTGATGCTTTAAGGTCTGATCTTTAATATAATGTCAGAATTTTATATTTCATTTTAATTTGTGTATCACTCATCTTAGGAAGAGAAAATATTATATTAAACCCAAAAAGTCTGCTATTGAGATTTCTCAGGAAATGCAAACTTTGTGGCCTCTTGAATAAAACATCTGATGTGTTACACTCACATGATTTTCTTTACTCTTGTACAAACAATTTTTAAAAACTCTTTTCTGCATCTACTTCATATTAATCGAGATAAGCATTTGCAGAAATTATCTTATTGCTAATTTTCTTGTAGATGCAAAGGGGAATAAGACTTTAAGCGATAGTCAGTTTTTATAAGAGCTGGTTGCTATGTGCAGCATTTCATTCTCTTTGCATGCCCAGGACATAAAAAAAACGAATAACGTATTCCCATTTGAGAAAAACTATGAGTATTGAAAATTCAAACAAATAACAAGGAATATCTCGGAAATTGTTCACTCCACAAAAAAAATGTATATGACATAAATTGTGTGTTTTAACGAGATCTACATTTTTTGTGTGGTAAAACTTTGTCTATCTTTTACGGTTTACCAGTTATACAAAAGCCATTCAGAATGAATAGGACATTCTGGGACATTCCCAGAAAACTCAAGATATATATTTCATTTGTCATGAAAATATCTTAAAAGTATGATATTTTAATCAAAATCATTAGAGCCATTTTTGAGAAACTCAAAATTTTCGAAAGCTATTGCAAGCAAAGGGTAGTCTGGGGTGGGGGATTTTCTTGAAAATCTTCGTGTCACATATTTGAAAGATATGGAACCTAAATATCAAGTTTGGTAGTTATCCGACTTTTCGTTTTTGAGTTACGCTGTTCACAGACACAAACACACACATGGACCTTTTTCTAAAAATGCTTTTTTGGGGGGTTCAGAGGGCCTCAAAACATGTATTTCCGGTGAAATTTCGGGATCGAATTTTTGGATGGAATGCAGTACTTCCCCTACTTGCTATACGTAGTAGAGAAAGTAAAAATACGATCTGTTGCATTTGCATAACTTTCTCTTGCTACTATTATTTATTTTTTTGTAGCTTCTGCAGTCTATTCTTGCAAAATACTACATTTTATCTACTTCGTGTTAATCGAGAAAAAGTTCTGAAGAAATAGTTTCATTACTCATTTCGTTGTAGGTATAAGGGAGGTATACAGGAGGCTGAAGAGGATCTTTAAAAAGATGGTCGCTATACGCTGGCTTTGCAATTCCATACTCTTTCCATGAAATTGCGAAGAACAACGAATGGTGACATTACTTCAAAAACTGACCAAATAGGTACTGAATAATTCAAACCAATAATAGCAAATATCTTGGAAACGGTTGTTGCCACAACAAAAGTTATATTTTAATAATTTGTGTGTTTTAAAGAGACCTACTTTTTTGTAGGTACAGTAATTTTTTTCTATCTTTTATGATTTATCAGTTATACAAAATTATGCAAACTTATTTCCGAATGAAGAGGACTTAACAGGTTATTTGCAGAAAATTCAAAAAGTAGATTTTACTACTCATATACGTAACTTAAACATATGGCATTTTAATAAAAATCGTTCGAGCCGTTTTTGAGAAATTCAAAAATAAAGAAAACAATTCCATGCAAAGGGTAGTTTGGGGTACAGGAGTCGTATCCTTGTAAGATACTGAACTTAAATACCAGGTATTTATCTAAAATCTCGTTTTTAACTTATGCTGCTCTAAGACACATTCATACCTTATTCTAAAAATGCCTCTTTTTTATTCAGAGATCCAAAGCATGCACATCCGAAGAAATCCCAATATCGCATTTTTTAGTGGAATGAAATTCTTCCGCTACCTATTATAGGTAGGTGCTATAGAAAGTAAACACTGATTAATTTCTTCATTTCATATTAATATGATATGTGTATATTTGTCTAGAAATGACGTTAAATTCGGAACTACGACACTACAAGATATGCGAATACTACTCAGTTGCTTATATCGCATGTTTATTTCTGTTAGTAATTGGCTAATGCCGATAAAAGCAACATTGGTTGCACATTTTCAAAGAGATGGCTTAAAGCTGAGAAAACTTAAACATACAAAAAATATTTCGGAAATGCGTAATGCTGCGAAAGAGTTTACTTAATATGCACGTTGTATTGTGATAAACTTTACATTTATCGGAAAGGTAGAATCAGACAACTGAAAAATTCAATGCCATAGCCGGGATTTGAACCACGAATCTCCCTGTCTCCATCCGGTTACTCTAACCACTGAGCTACTATGGCAACATGCCGGCACGACATTAAATTCTCCTTGTGGTTTACCGGGAAAAATGCGAATCAGTTGGATAATTTAATGTCGTGCTGGCATGTTGCCATGGTAGCTCAGTGGTTAGAGCAACCGAATGGAGACCGGGAGATCCGTGGTTCAAATTCCGACTATGGCATTGAATTTTTCACTCGTCTGATACTACCTCTCCAACCTTGTCCAACACACGCCTTGTGTGAAAGAACAATTAATTTCATTTACATTTGTCCTTTAGTAAGGGTTTGTTTATCTCTTATACTCTCCTGTTATACAAAATTCGAATATAAAGAAGAGGATTTCACGTACTAATTAGAGATGTAAACATTTAAAACGTATGAAATTATAGTAAAAAAATGTTAGAGCCATTTTTCAGAAAATGAAAGCTGACAAAAATGTTTATATATATGACTTTAATTATAAAATTTGGTATTCCCCAGCCTTCCGTTTCTGAGCTATGTTATTCATGCACATGAACTTGTTTTTATAAATCCTATGTTTTAATTCAAGAACTTCAAAATGTGTATTTATGATAAAATCTCATATCAAATATTTAGATCAAATATATATATATATATATATATATATATATATATAAAACTCTCTCTCCTTAATTCACAAACAGTGGAGAAAGGTGTACAAAATAAATGTAAATAAGATTCAGCACAGACTATCGATTACACAATTCGATTCGAAAAGGGGTCCCGTGTGTCTGTCTGATAGTGCACAGCGTAACCCAGAAACGAAAATGTGTATAAATTCCAAACCTGTAATTAAGTCAGACATCTGCCAATTGCTTTACATAATGGGGTTTATAAATGAAATATGAAATATTTTTCAAACCGCTAAATAATGTACATATTATCAAACATGGACAAAGGTCCTGCTTAAGATTTATATGTACCAATGCATCCTAAAATTAATGATAGAACCAAGAATTATATCTTAATAAGTTCTGTTGCAATGTGTTTTATATTAATGAAAATATGCTTTAATTCAAATAGTTAATACAATATTTGATCCGACTCAGAGATGTTGTAAAGATGATCAAATTTACATGATATCATCCTTTAAATGACGCGCTGTAAAGTTTCAGACACTTAACGGTAGTCACATGTTTGTGACAATCCTGCAAACAAACTAATGTTAACATTTCATACAAAAGGGATAAAACTGAAATACGAACTGTGATAAAGTACTTCTTTTTTAGGGTTTAGCCTAACAGAAATAAAAAAGGGTTAGATTAGACATTAAACATTCAGCTCCTTCGTTTTCGACCCTTTAAAATTAGGCTCCTGAATTTAATCGTGGAGATACATACATCCATTCAAGCTCAGGGCGTCCCAAAACTGCTACGACCGACTGATTGTAACACAAATTCACAACGCCATGCTCAGCGATCGCTAATTGAAGGAGTTTGCTGACATAGAAATATATCGATAGTCCGTGTTCACTACATTTTACATAAAGTTTTGGGTATAAGAAAACTTTTCATTCGATGGGTGCCGCGTTTGTTAACAATGGACCAAAACATTTTTCAAGAGATTTAGACTTGTTTAAGCACACTTTAAGTGAGTTTCTCCGTCGTTTCGTAGCAGTAGATAAAACATGGATTCATCACTAAGCGCCAGAGACGAAGGAGCAGTTCAAACAGTGGGTGACAACAGGTGAAATTGAACCAACGATAGCAAAAGCGGTTCTAGCTGCAGGAATAGTCATGGCTACGGTTTTCTGGTTTCTCGTGACATGATGCTGTTAGAAGGGCAGAACCGTCACCAGGGGAGTATAATACTTCACTACTGGACCAATTGAAAAATGATATTCAGGCTAAGCGTCCACACTTTGCGAAAAAGAAACTTCTCTATCATCACTATAATGCGCCTTCACACGCATCTGGGTTGTTGCTGAAAGCTTCAGATCTTCGCTTTTAAGTGCCACCACATCCACCATATCATCTGTATTTGACTCCCAGCGATTACGTTTTGTTTCCAAACCTGAAGAAATGTCTGGGTGGACGCAGATTCACATAAAATGATGAGGATGAAGCTGAGGCAGACGCTTACTTGAGTAAATCTTATTTTACTGAGGATATTAAAAAGTTCAAAAGTCGTTGGACTAGATATATTGATTTACAAGGTAGCTATATTGAAAAATACTAATGTTTTCTTGGTCAGACCGAGAAATGTTAGAACGCCGTTCATATATACAAAAGAAAAATAGTAATTAACGCTTTGTAACTCAGAATTATTTTTATGTTTGTACTAGCTGAAAAACTATTCAGTTTATTACTCTTTATAGTTTTAAGTACCGTGAATGAGCTTATGTAACTTGATACAAAATTCTGGCTAATGTCTCATCATGCATCTGGAATTTTTACACTAAGACATCACAAAATTGGGCAAAAATTGCAAAAATTAAGTGTGGATGCTGTTAAAATACACAGTTTATGTCAAGTCATTTTCATCATATTAACTCTAATTGTAAAATATTTACTGTTGTAGGTTTATTTCTCCCAGTGATTAAGAGCACATTTGATCACCTTTTTAGCTCTGAACAGCAAAATGTTTACAATGACTTAGCGTCTCCCCTCTTTCGTGCAACAAAGTATGTATTACTTCTTGGTAAACTTAACTGAAATACGCATCAGGATTAAAAAAGATAGCCTGTTATATAAGTAGTCCACAAGGTCGGTAAGAAAATTAATGGAAAGATAAAGTCATGTAACTGTTTCTCATCAATTTTTTATGCTTCTTTCAGCTTTCCAGTGCGTTGCTTTAACTAGTTAGAGTGTGGAAATGAAAATTTAAGTACAATTTTCTTTTGGTGTAATTATGCCTAGATATGTTTAAATTATTTTAAAAAAACATAAGATTGCATAACCTCACTTCACTATGTGGAGTTAGCGTGTCTCCTTCTTATTCAGAAGGGTCTGAGTTTGAATCTCAAAAATTGAGTTTTATTTATGGACACTCTTTAACTACTAAGGTTCTTAGCGTCTCTTCTGTATCAGGCGTAAAAGACCAGATATTTTGTCCAGAGGCCTCATTATCAGGCTTGAGGTTCTTTTACGTGCCGTAAATCTACAACACGGGACCACCGGCTATACTTCCCTTCCGAAGGAAGCCATGCTAAGGTTTTTATGCCCCCAAAAATTCCATCGCCTTCCGCTGGGTCTGAACCCGCGACCTCGGGAACCAGATGAATTACGTGAATAAGGTTCTTTTCCGAGACTTCTTCTTATCCTAAGAAGACGAATTTGGTAACTGTATCTTTGAACCTTGACTTCATTTGAGTATCATTTCAGGCATTTCATTCATTCACTATGTGATATCTAAACGTTAAAGAGTTTTTTATTTGGAAATAAATTCAGCTCTAAGTTTTTCTCTTTCGTTGGATTCCCTCTTCCAAAATAACAAAGAGAGAAAGAGATAAATAGACATGAGGGACTCTTTTCTTTAAGAATAAGTGTATAACTTTCAACACAACCAGGGCATAAAAATCTGTATGTATTGCAAAGCACATTAACATTCCCTACATAAATTCAGGGAATTAAAACACTCTCACTCTCACCTTCTCTCTCTTACCCCTCTCTTCCTTTCACTCGTTCTCACGCGCTGTCTGTCTCTCTCTCTCTCTCTCTCTCTCTAAATTTGTTGCCGAACCTTGAAGGAAGATGCATTGCTAAATTCGTGCCCGAAAATGAGATACTACTTTACTCCAAATAATTACAGGTGTATTGGTGGTAGATTATAGAAATATGGAGTGTATTACAGTGGTAATATAGTAACAATAATTCCGTGCCAAAACAAAAAACACTGTGAGAAAATTAAAAATATTAATGATAATAGTTATATACTATTTCTCAACTTAGGTGTAAGGTCCCCTTACCATCATCTGTTTGCTTTTTAATAACTAGAAATACATATACGGACTCAGAGTAGCTCAAACTTCATTAAAACTCAAATGACTACTACAATACCCTGTTTTGTATAATCATTATTATAATCTCACTGTTTACCTAACATACAAACCCTGAACTAGTAAAAGAAGTCCTACTTGATTGTTAAGACTCAAATGACACAGCTGTTTATGCCAAATGCTTAGTAACATTGCACGGGTTAATTTTGGAAAACTATTAACGGTCATGTTAACTCTTCGACGAAAACTGCAATTAGATATGTGTTTTCTCACCATTTACTACATCTGAGGAATTTAAGTGCCTAAATTACCAAAATTAGTTCACATATTTATTCCTAGAGGTATTTTATTGGTCCAAAGTGTCAAACAGTTCCGGACCGTTTTCGCAGATTTAATTATCTGCAAGCGAAGTGTAAAGGTAAAAGTACGTATCACGGAGGGCCAGAGTACCGCAAGTAGTAGCCCTGTTTGCTTCCAGCGTAATCCCTGGGAAGGAAGCATGAGGGGAGAGACCGAAGGGCGACCTGATCCGGATGTCCACGGGCGCAAGCATGAACGGCGTCTCTAACGTTTCCAGATAGAACGTATCCGACTCCGCACGGTCCTGCTCACAAGCCACTAACCTCCAGGATCCTCCGGAGCGAAGCTCCATTCTGAGGAGAGAGCTAACTGAGCGGTACCGCAGCGACGCTAGAGAAGAAACCTTTATAGAGCGCAAGCCGCCGCCCAGCCGCAACCCGCCGCACACCGTCGTCTGGTCCTACAACCCTGAAACAGATGATAAGGAAGGTTAGGGGTACAGGAAATGAGATGCAGGACGGCCAAGTGTAATCCGATTCGATCCCATCCTTTACACCCCCTCTTTCTTAGACAAGGTAATATCGATTCGAATCATTATCTTGCATATATTTTTCTTGTCACGTTCTATAATTCGACTTTCTTTAATCACATACCATGATTTAACTACCAGTCTGTTCACAATTTTCATGTATGCGCACCTTTGATCCATATCCATCCCCCACCACTTCACGGATTGTTGAAATTGCGTGTTGAAATATCACTAGCATGGAAAGGTATATTTGTCCAGACATGCTTTAATATAATTTGGCCTTTTGTAGCATGGTATATTTATATGCAGAATTTGTTCTGTTTTCCCAGAAACTTATTTCAAACACAACTCTTATCTTCAAATATACTTAGATTGAAGTTTCCTCATTTATTACATTGATTCAATTGAGGTGCTCAAAGCAATTTAAAGGTCAATATTATTAGTATTCGTTGAGAATTCCAATTTTAAGTAAGCAGTTTCTGGTTCTGTATACAAGTAAGTTTCAGCTTTTATTTAAAACATTTTTGTCAAACCATTTAACAAAGCTGAAAATATGATATGCGTGGTTTTGAAACCTAACGTTGGACTTGAACAAGTTGATGTTTAGGCTACTGAGATGGAATATCTATATGTAACAATGAACTCTGTGAAAGTATTATTATTTTATAGCCGAGTAGGTGCTATGCTTGGAACATTAAATCGATATCCTTCACAGAAAACTGGAGAAAACTATTCTCATCACTACTAAAATCTCACTGTACACTTTACATAACTACCTCATTTATCTTAACCTTTAATTTATCTAATTTTCAAAATTTTGCATATTTCAGAAATACTTTTACAAACTTCGGGTATGGGTGCCTTACACCACAAGAAGGAAAAAAGTTCATATGAATATATGTCCCATAATCCTTTGTTTTCTCGTTAGGAGGTGTTCAACACAGTGGTACACTTATAACACACAAAACTCATAATAAATGCTCGAAATGTCCTCCTCTTGCTTCTATGCATGCCTGTACTCGTCGAATCATTAAATGTCGCATCCTGTCAAAAACTCCGGGATGGTGTCGAATGGTTTCGCAGGCTTCCATGACACGTCGATGAAGCGTTTCTGCATCCGGGATGGCTGCTCCATAAACCAATGATTTAAGAGGCCCCCGGAGGTAAAAATCCATGGAGAACGTGGCGGCCATGAAACTGGTCCTCCTCTGCCTACCCTTCGGTCATGGTAGATACCAGTCAGTGAATCTCGAACAATGCGACTAAAATGTGCCGGATCCACATCATGCATAAACCACATGTTGTTTCTTATTTACAGGGGCACATCTTCGTGAAGTAAGTCGGTAAGAGTGTGCTGGATAAAGTCCCTGTAGACAGCACCAGTAAGACGTCCTGGTAAAACGTATGGACCTACCAGATAGTTACCTACAATGCCAGCCCACACATTCAGACTAAACTGTTGCTGATGTCTAGCCTGAAGTACAGCATAGGATTACGATCTGCCCATACGTGTACGTTGTGGAAATTAGTAACTCCATCTCTCCCAAACGTTGCCTCGTCTGTAAACAAAACTGACGAGACAAACAATGGATTGGCTGTTTGTGCTACAAACCATCGGCAAAAGTTATCCCGTGGTGGATAATTAGCAGGCGAAAGGCCCTGCACACGTTGAATATGATATGGATACAGGAGCTGCTCGTGAAGTACCCTCCATGCTGTCACGTGTGATGTACCAGATGCCACAGCCAATTGTCTTGTACTAATACCTGGATCGTCTTCGACACACTTTAACATCTGTTCTTCGCGTTCCGGCGTACGAACAACTCTTGGTCTTCCTCGATCAGTAGTCCATGGTGCAACGGTTCCTGTCTCAGCAAGGCGACGATAAACAGCGACAAAGGTTGGATGACTCGGTTGTCTTCGGTCTGGAAACTCCATCTGATACAGCTGTGCAGCCTCGCGTCCATTACCATTCGCGTGACCGTATATAAAAATCATGTCTGCCTGTTCACGAAATGAATATCCAGCCATGGTGGAACGAAACACGTCAGTTAACTCACTACATGTACACAATTGAAACGTTGAAGACAGACTAAAGACAAATGATAAACGTAAACAAGTCTCCATGGCAACAATTCGCCATCTACGTATGTAGTACAATGAGTCAACGCCTTCTATGAATGCATAGAGAAATGAAGTTTTGAGGTTGGAACCCGAGGACCGTTGAACTCACACTTTCATTGTGACAGGAATAACGCGACAACCAAGGATTATGGGACATATGTTCATATGAACTTTTTTCCTTCTTTTGGTGTGAGGAACCCATACCCGAAGTTTGTAAAAGTATTTCTGAAACATTCTGTATATTCTTTCTGTATTCATCTTCATTGTTATGATTATTCTGAGCATCAGTATAAACTGTACTTAGAATTCAGAGCCTACATACGTTATAGGCTGATATTTTCTCCTCATAAAGCTTCTCTCTACAAAGTATACTCAACAATGTTACTGTAAGAAAACAAAAGGAAGAAAACAAGCAGTGTTTTAAACATACATATGAACAGGACACATATTTCTTATATATTTAATTATTTATTTTGAAAACACATTTTAAGGCATTCATTAAATAAAGCAAAATATTTCAGACATTTGTTTCGTAATTTTGAAAAAAAGAAATTATTCCAAACATTTAGGGCTAACTACTTACACTAGTGATGAAATAATTTATTTCCATTTATTTTAGCGAATCTATTGCAATTATCTAAACAAACTTAACAATTTTTAGAAACCATCCTAAATCGAAAATGATAGCTATAATTGCCAAAATGATCTTGTGAATAGTAACCATCAACTTTGTATTGTTTCCAAGAATGCTAAGCTCGTTTTTACTAATATTTTGTTTCCTTGTCTAGATAATGGCTGAATTAATACAACGGCAATTACAGAAGAGGAAGGAGAGTAGGTGCAACATGAACAGAAAATTTTGGCATTTCCTATAAAGGTAACAAGCACAAAATAGTATATTTTTATTTTTAAAAGCTATTAACGAATTTCTATGTATTGTCGGCAAATTTGGGACTTCTTAAGAATTCATAGCATCTGTATATTTAGTGTTTATGTAAAAGTTGTCTCACAATGCAGTAAAATGGGTTGCCTATGCTAGCATGTGTAGCCAGAAGTACAAATGTGCAATTGCAGTACACCCTACTATGAGCTTGGTACGGTCTGAAAGTCACGTCTGCTTTATTGCCTTAGCTGCACAGTTGGACTATTTACTCTAAGTGAAAGCTTCAGATACTTACAGCCTACTATGTAAGAAGTTTTGGAATGCTGGGGAGAAGTTGACCAACCCCTAGGTATGGTGTGGAACATCTGCACGGATAAATCAGAGAATTTGCACGCACACAAGGGATCTACCCTGGGCAAACAAAAATACTGCTACAGGTTATGCCTTTTAAGTTTTTCTTAAGTTTTAAAGTGAATAATGTATTATGTCCTCTCTTCCTTCAAATTTTTGTTCTTTCTCGTTTGTGTTAAGCATAAATGCACAACACTCTGAATTTAAATAGTACATTCTATATTCAAAAAGCTGTAAACTGTCGCACGTCACTGAATTATAGGACGAGTACGTTTCTGTGATAGAAGCAATTTATGCAGCGTTAGTTAGATCACACAAAATTATGTTAGGGTAGTATAGAATTCAGCTTTAAAAGTCATTATCTGTGATTAAGTGTGTCTGCTAACTGTAATCTGCATTGATCAAAAAGCAGAATTAATTAAAAATGCTAGAATAAATATATTTTAAGCGTTGGAAAGAATTAGGAAATTAACTGATTGTTGTGATTTTTTGAATATTTTGATAAATGTCGAAAATTTGAGTTAAACATTAAAATAAAAAGTCTTTATATGACTATTTCTATTTTTGATACCAGATAGTAGATAACTGTATCTCCAACTTCAACTCGCGGCAACTTGCAGTGAGGGAAAAGGAATGTGCGGTGCCTGACAGCTGTATGAACAGCTGCAGGTCATGCAATCTGCACCTGGAAAAAGGAAAACGTAAAGCTACTGCGAGACAGTTGCATTTTAAAATGTTCGCCAAACACGGTGTTTTTCGAAGCGTTTCGTAGAAGATTGATAGAACACCTTTCGAACACATGGTATCGTACATAAGTAAGAGCTGAAATATATTGACAAATCTTTCAAATACATTGTTTCATGAGGAAATATAAGTGTGTATCTTTGTCATTCCTTAACCCTTTAGGGATTGTAAATGAATGTGAAAGAGGAAGCATATTGGAGCATAACGGATTTACAGGCCACAGTAATCAACTGCCGAAGATGAACAGCGCTCTCTGGTTCCTGTGCATATATATTTTGCTTTAAACAGGCCCATGAGAAGTCAGCGGCATAAGCTGAGGTTCACCAGACAAATTGTCCCCTTTCTATTCATTTTTCTGGATGTAAATAACGCTGGACACAGATTTGTGCGGGAGCCCCGTCATGTTGACACTAAATCTAGGAAGCAATGGTACGTACTCTAGCAATTGAAGAAACTCCTTTTGAAGGGTATGAAAGCAACCTTCTACAGCTAACGCATCTTAAAAATGTGATTCGTAAGTGATTATCCAAAATACCACATAGTACATTTAATCCCCTATGAACTTGAGACTCTAAATATTTAACCCAAAAAAGGTTATCAACGCTCCATTGGTGTGTCTTATGGCGATTCATAGTTTCAGTGTTACGAAATCGAAGTTCAAGAATACGGTTTTGCATAAAGAGCTGCATCACGTGCATTGGCAGAAATCCACTCGAACTTACAACAACGAGTTTCCTGCGTAACCGAAAACTGCATGGATGAAATTTATGGTATGCTATACTGGCATTACATAATACCGATGTATGTTAATATGTTAAGCCAATGCTCATGTGCTGATTTGGGGGTTCTTCAGAGTCCAGAGCAACCTCTTCGTTTTGGGCAGAGCCACTGTAGAGTCTCCAACAGACATCCTTCGGGTGTCCCTGTAGTACACAAATATTGTTCAATATTGCAAAATGTATTGGCTCTAGGTTGCCTTCTTTCCGGAAACCTGTCTTAATAGAGGCATTGTGCCTGCAAAGATATTGTGCTGTGCTTCTTTGTAAACAAGTAGTATGTTAGTGCACTCGTCATTGAAATACATTCGTACTATGTGCTATGTTGTCGATGGGAGGGGAAGCTGACATACAAAGCTAATGTAACGGGCTCTAATTGGGTGTGATTAGTGCTATGTAAACGTGATGAATTAATTAATGAATGTGTTGGTACTCAAACTACTACATTTCCTGCTTGCAACGAATGCAATAGTGTGTACCTACCCATTCAGCCACGAGGACCACACTTAATAGACCTTAGAACAATTAGACGGCGAGTCTTCTCTCCACTTCCTCAAATAATATCCTTTTTATACCTGTTTTTCGCGGTTTGAGCTGTTAATTTAATATTCGTTGCAGAACTTCTTTTCTTCATCAGGTTACATACCTTACATCAGGAGGCAAGATTCCCATGCTTTTGGAATGGACGTAAAATACACCTTTAAGGTTCTGTTTTCATTTAAACCGAAGACTGCATTTAAGTGGCAAGAAAGTTATGGAAAAGTACAACAGATAACACAAAAGTTTTAATTAAAAGAATCATATACTATACATATCGCAAATACTTAAGAACAATAATCTCGCTGATAGCATTTTATGCAATAAAATGAAAAAGAGAAGAAAAACAACGAGAGTAGGAAATAATGGAAGAATAGTACCTTTAATGTATAAATCACCTAGGGGTGATTCCTAGCATTTCGTATTAAGAGGCAGCTCAAAATGACTAAACAAATGTGATATCAGTAACAACACATAAAACGTTATAAAAACTTCTGTTTAAACGACTACCAATAATATTAAGGGAACTGTAGTAAATTCAGGGAAGAAACTCTAAATTAATAATAAAGAACAGCGATAGGTAACTTAGATTATTAGACACAAATATCGTATTTATACCACTGTTGTCAAATAAAGCAATAGTAAGCAACAAAGTTCGATAAAAGGAATCAGAAAGAAAGAAAGAAAGAAAGGAAGAAAGAAAGAACGAAAAAAGAAAGAAAGAAAGAGAAAGAGAGAAAGGAAGAAACAGAGACAGAGATGGAGACGGAGGCGGGGACGTAGACGGAGAGACAGAGAGGTTTTCTCAGTCCTCATAACTGGTAAATGCTGGGGAGGTAGCTCAGGCCTGGAACGTTTCCTTCCCAAATTTACTTTCCCAATTAGGATCATTTCACTTCATCTATCACCGCCGTATATAGTAAAAACGAGCGTTAAACACTACTAAATAACCTAGGAAATACATGCTTCTTCGTTGAATGTTCCGTTATTATAAAATATTTTATGCCGCTAGCGTAAAAACGTGTAAGTTTGTATTGCAACCATCATAAATATACACCTCAGAAAAGCCAAACAGAATAGCGTACCTTAGAGGTTATTTTATTAGACGATTTGTAATTAGCCGTATAATTTTGTAATCAAAACATTGCAATAATGAGGATAAAGCAGAAGAGAAATATCACTTGTTTCAGTGACTTCTTTAAGGGTGACAACTAACATTTACTAGATAGTGCTTCGATTACGTGTACGTCCTCTTTGTTAATGACTTAATTTAGATACATAAAAGATACTAATTATTTAATTATTTAACAAGAAAGGAAAAGGTTTTCAGCATTGCTAAGAAATAAACATTAAATGACGGGAAAGGTGACGACGAGGGCTATTGATTTTTCCTTGTTTTTTTTTCTTTTCTTTCTTTCTTTCTTTCTTTCTTTTTCGCTTGTTAAGTTTGTTAAGGGAAGATGAAATTTTGAACCGTTGAACCTAGAGACTTAAATTTTGTAAACATGTTATTCAGGTTTTATATATCTGTACAGACTTACAGCCTAATTGGCCAGTCAGTTTTCTTATGTATTCAGTCTTTTTATTTTTCGCAATTTAATGCTATTAGTAAAAAAAGTATCTCCCACAAAAAGTTTAAACGCTCTCTAACACTTTACATATGTGTTTTATCTATTGTTAAACAAAATCTTGTATGAAGCTTTTAATATAGTTACTGATTAATTTTCAAAATATATTAAAAGCTTCATACAGTTAATGATTAATTTTCAAACTTAATTAAAACATAAACTTAAATCCAAATTTGTAAACAAAACGGTTATATTTTATCACTGCAGAAAATCTATTTTAAATGATCTATGTTTTTCACGGGAGAATCCATAATAAGTTATGCGAATACTTCGGTACAGGTATTATGTTTATGCTTGAAACCTATAGAGCGTAGGAAAATGTAGCAAAATTTAAAACCGAGAAAACGGATTTTAAAAAGTGCTCGAACTTCTATAATACAAAAATACTAAAAGGAGTATTTAAACCTCGCAGACCTTTTCTTGAGAGAATCAGAGCTCGAGTTGCATTTTGCTGACCGTTTAAAAAATAAAATTATAAAATTCAAGTAATATATTTACAACATACATTAATAATTATAAAATAGAAACGTAAAGTTACGAATGCCAATTCCAGCATTTTAATTTCCGATAACAGTGGAGCAGATTAAAGTCGAATTTAAAACGAAAACGGTATAACGCAGTTTACACTACAATTAATGATTTATTTAGGACAGATCACTTGGATACGTGGATGATAACTTAGTAGGACCTAGCTAATGCGTACCTCATTAGCAACGCAAGCTCTAGAGTTCTGGCGCCTGCAGCGACCTGAAGTACTAATATTGCACAACAAGTGTGTCAGAGAAGTTGCCGCACCAGGCAGGGGAACTTTGCCCATACTACGCAGAAAACGCGAACCGATAATGAAGAAACACGAGGAAAACGCTCTGAACAGTGAACAGTAAAGAAGCACTGTAACACTGTTTAGCAATCCCATTTAATTACTGTTTAGTATTCTCTTTTATATTATGTTAAGTATATTTTATTTCCACCCACTCACAGCAGTTTTTTAGAGTTTTGATTGAATACTGATTTATTAGTCACTAATTTATTGCGTAACTTAAACGTTAGAAAGTTTAACCAGGCTAAAAAAATGCAATGCCATGAGTAGGATGTGCCTTTTTGTAACGAAGCTTTTATCGCTTGAGCTACCATGGCGAGATGCCCATATGGGTATGAAATCTTCTCATCTGATTCAATTATACCGGTAACCTTGAATGTGATCACAAATATTTGAAATGCCATACCTCAAATACTACTTGCAACAATGCAAGATACTTAATACACAGATATTGTTTCATACATGTACACAAGAACACAAGCTATGATCCTAAAAGACAGGCAAATAATATAACCTAAATAGCTTCACTTTAAAACTAGAACATTTTTAAATTTTGAAACTACTTAACTACTTTGTTTAATTTGTAAAATAATTCCAATTTTTTTCAAAAAGTTCTTCTTTAATTCATATAAAATCCGTATACACCATATTTGTGCCCTCAGCTTCACAAATTGAACAAAAGTAGAGGCACCTGATTTAAAACAGTGACCGTTAAATGAATTAAGAGAAAGGAGCACCACAAAACGGGTCAACTTGGAAGTAATATTTCTGTACGATTTGGGAACCAAAATGTTTATTTCAATTCGTTGACAGCATTTATGGACGTTAATAAATAAACTTATAAAATTGCATGATAAATACCCAATATATATCCCCCAAAAATGAAGTAAGAGCATAACCCGAAAAGGAATGTGAGTAGACCAGATACAAAACAGAGGTGAGGCTATTAGACCTAATTCTTGAATGGCAGAAGAAAAATAAGAATTAAATCTTATGGCTCGTTAGATTTAGTAATTAATAAGATAGAAGTCACAGTAACCAACTTCCGTGGTGCGAGGGTAACGTGTCTGCCTCACATTTAAGAGGTTCCGAGTTTGATTAAGGTGAGTTAACCTGGAGAAGTTTTTTCTGGGGTTTTACCATATGCTGAGCCGAGTAGCTCTAAGCTCTAGGGACCCCGGGCACATTCAACCATCATTTCAACCGTTCATTCACCGTTTGATATGACCTTCTGTTAAAGTACTTTAAACTAAAACAAGTAAATAAAAGAGATAGTAAAAAAGACAGCTATTTATCATGGCACGATATGTATTACATAAAAAACGTTAAATAATATTTATGTAAGCAAGGTATTTTGTATTTCCTCTCTACATTGTAATCGTGTTCATTACTGGTGTACGCTAAAAAATCTTATAAAGAGAGAAAGCTATGTCCAGATAATATTGTAAATTATTCAAGCGATATAACCAACAACTGAGAAGATTACTTTTCTCAATAAATGTGCACTATGTGCTGTTTCCACAATGTTTAACACGGTGGCTTGGGAGTGAGTAATCTTCAATTTCGCCACATTTCGTTGTATATTGGCGTCAGGGTTTTTGAGTTATTTCAAAAATGCCTTTATGTTATTAAGATTCCTAATGCTACGATGTGGAATATACGTAAACTACCAATGGGGGGATCTAATTGGACCCCATGTGACCGTAACAATTTTTATGATTATATACTGATTTACATATACCAAACAAAGTATATCATCCTTAACCTCTATTCCCATTGTTTGATACAAAATCAACCAAATTGTGTGTTATGGGATGAGATACTTTTGGTAGGCGAGTTGCTCCGACTGCATTTTTGTTGGCAATAAAATTATAACACCTAAATTAATATTGAATGTTAAGATAGCTCATTTATTTTGAATGACTGTTTAGTAATCCCGTACTGTAATACATTTAAGAGATTAAAAATTGGCATTCTCTAAACACACATTTTTCTAATACATGCCATTAAAAACACCAAGACTTGGGTCCATATGGACCCCGCTTAGCATAAGGAACGTTAAATACCAGGAGAACAAAGAGAAGGCACAACGATATAAAATGTTCATCTACTGCGATTATCAAAAAATTAATCCTATAATTGTTTCATCAATAAAATATATCCACTTAGGTTATGCAGAATTTCCAGAACCTGGAAGACTATCAGGGAGGGCATATTAAGGAAATCAGAAATACAACATCCGTAGATATTTCACACCTGTTTGTGTGCATATCAACAAATTTTCCGTACCTTAATAGAAATACCACGGTGCTATATGAAATTATAATTATAAGGGGAAAATGAGAATTTACATCTAGAACATCGCACTATTATTTCATAAAGAATATGCAGAAAGGTAAATGAAATTAATTAAATCGCCATTCGAGGTTTAAAAAGACGCACAACTCTGGGTGAGCCAACTAGTAACTAAGTAAATTGAATGCTTGTTTATAAAAAAGTGCATTTTCCTGCAGCAACGTGAAAACGACCTACCATTAAAAATGTGTATGATTGTATAAAGGTAACAAAGATGTTGATGAAATGAATCCAGATAAATAAGAACTATTTTATTGTTGTCAGTATGTTGCAGAAAACGCACACAAAGTTCAACTTATTTTAAAAGCTATTACCGTACATTAAAGAAAAAATTAAAGACAAGGAATTATATGTTATGCACAAAAGAAAGTAGGCAATAAGATTTATCTAGTTGTATTTGTATCTTTCCTTGAAGTGGCATGGGAACATTTCTCCCACCTCTTCTTTTTCCTTCTTCGTCAAACTCATTAAATCGGCTTGGTTACGACGTCAGCCACTTTGCTCTAATTTGTCACTCCATAAAGTGTTTTAAAACAAGTCTTGAAGACTTCACTAATCTATTTAAAGGGAAGCATTCGTTAGCTCACAGATTTTTTTTCTTTCTCTCTCTCTCTCTCTCTCTCTCTCTCTCTGTCTCTGTCTCTCTCCAGCCTTACTCTTTTTTCTTTCTCATTTTCTTTCTTTCTCACTCTCTGCTACTTCTGCTCCTTAATGAGGCGTCAAATAAGATTCTTTCTCCTCTCGGTGGGTTGGGTGGAGGAAGGGGTAAGGTGATACACGGGTAACTCTTTAAGACTCCAAGATAACTCACTACCGTTGTCGATTACTGCCAAAGAACCCTGTCTCAACTTTCATTCAACACACAATTTCCTAAAGCTAATTTATGCCACGTTAAAAACCTAATACGAATCTGCTATGAAGCACGAGGAATGTTTGAGGTTAAGGAAATTAGTTAATTTTATCATTTTCATTGCTACAAAAGGAATAGCATTTTCTTTAACAATAGCGACATTAAAGCAGGTACTTTAATTCTCTTTCTTTGGACGAAACACCTCTGTTCCTTCCCGGGCATTAGTTACTGGTAGCGATTCCTTTGGAGAAATTGTAAATATGTAAGTGTTAAAATTATCAAATATGTGGACATTAAAACCATAAAAAATCCATTAAGCATATTTTTCAAAATGTATGGGTATATATTGTCACGGCCCTAGACTAATTTAACAACCTCACTAAACTTTCCTTACCTCAGGTCATGGCAAATGAGGGGACACTATAACCGCTTGACATGCAAAACTGCGGGATGCAACAGGAATACAAGGATCATTATGGACAAATACAAAAGAAGTTATTTCAATTTTAACAATTTTAATAACGCAAGAACTCTTACCTTAAAAGTCACATATTAAATCCTTTACAAGAGCATCCTCAATGCCCTCGCCCCGAGGCAGATGCCATTACTAAGGTCCTATAGCTAAAGAGAGTGAATCAAGACAACTCACTTATTTTATAATTAATTATTCCCACCTCAACTTCCGGCCAATATGTCATCCCAAGCTACTCGAATACCCTGGATCTTTCCAGGTCTTTCTAGAACAAGTACAACGCTGTCAATATTGAGTTGATCCTTCCGCAAACAGGCCTACCAACCCATTCTGGGAGGGGACTCAAATTGGGCCTACCAAACTAAATTTACATGTGCTCGGCACAATATGTCATATAAGCATATGAAATTCGCATTATAACTACAGTAAGTGCTTAATTAAAACTAGCAAAACCAATATATTGAAGATATTAATTTTAAAAACGTATTTATTTGATTCCTTTTTCTTCTTCTTCTTCTTCTTATTATTATTATTATTATTATTATTACTACTACTATTTCTTTGGTATATCTCTCAAAATATCGAACATTTTTAGCATCTCGTTACTCTTTCTACCACCTAACCACCAACCCAAGCACCCTAAAATGGGATTTTTAGAAATAGGGCTGGCTCTGTGTGTGTGTGTGTGTGCTGTCTCACACGATGTTTGCCTTCATGGTATATAACATATATTATATGTATTATATATTATATTTTTTCACACCTACACGAATCATAAAACTATAAGTTAGTTTCTGTAATTTTGGATTTCCAATAAACATGTGATGTTAATGTGAACAAAGGGCTACCCAGAAGCGAAAAATCACCTTTCTCTTACTTTATCTACTACTTACCTATGAAAGCAGAGATAGTATTGTACTCCATGTGAAAACTCCTTATCAAGATTTCACCAGAAATATATGTTTTAAGTCTTCTGAGGTCCCCATTTGTACTTTCTCTACTACTCTACTACTTACGTATAATAACCTAGAGGGATGGCTCAGACGGAAACTCTGTGGCCCGCATTCGGGAGGTCGTGGGTACGACTCCCGTGGCCGACCATCCTGATCCATGGATTTTTTTCGGGGGTTTCCCCGGGTAGCCAGGCGAATGCTGAAGGATGATTACATGCCCCGAATTTCCTGTCCCTCCATTTCATCTGCATTCTCATTTCACTTCACCTGTCATCTGCTTGGTTTCTTTCAGGGTTGCAAGTGTCGACGGGAGGTCTCGACGTGTGCAAGGCAGGGGAAAAGGATGCTCTGAGGAAACTTTCGTCTTCCCGGACTGCGAACGGTCTGCATGTCCCGGGCACCCCCAGAGGATGTGTAAGCCCACAGGGGGAGGGGCGCCGGCTGCACCAGCCAGCACCTGGGGAGTTCAAATCTGTAAATGGTAGGGACCCTGCCCCCTGTCTGCCATGCCTCCTGATCCGGCCGCCCTCTGTCTCCTCTCACCTCAGTCCTCCCTCCCGGGGGCGCCCCGTCAGGGACCTAGGCACAAAAGATCTGCGCAGGTCATCCCTCCGCTTCTAGTCCTATCCTATCCTACGTACAATAGGTAAGTAGGGGACTATTTCGTTCTGCTCAAAACTTCGATATCCATATTTCACCAAAAATACATATTTTGAGCCTCCCTGAATCTAAAGAAAACAAAGAAAGAAAAATCACTTTTATAAAAAGTTTCTCGTATGCGCGCGCGTGTTGTGTGAACAGGAGAACTCAAAAAGAAAAGTCGTTAATTACCAAACTTGGTATTTAGGTTCAGCATCTTCCAAAGATGCGACACGAATATGTTCAAGAAAGTCCCCTCACTTCAAACTACTCTTTATATGGAAAAAAATAGTTATTTTTATTTATTTTTCTCAAAAAGGCTATAAAGATTTTGATTAAAGTACCAAATGTTTAACATATTTGCTTGAATTTGAATTTTCTGTGAAGTGCCCTTTATTTTGAATGGCTTTTGATAAAGCATTAGAGACAGACAAAATCTACTACACAAAAAATGTAGCTCTCGTTAAAGAACACAATTTGTGTGAAGTAATAGCATGATTATATCCTAGAAATAGGTCTTAATTAATTTGAATGTGACGATGGAAAGTTGACACTAATAAAATTAGAAAGAGAAGAATAGCTATACCGATTTAAACAAATAAAATCACACAATAAGACAAGTAACTAATGCATCAATCTAAAAGTAGAACTACAGTAGGACTGGACTTTGCAACCTTAGCCTACTCAGTCAGTGTGAATGAACAATTTCTGAAAACATAAATTAACCCTTCGTAAAAGCTTGAAAATTAAGGTTATTATTGCATTGCAAGTCACGTTTAAAGAACAACCCTCAAAGTAACCAAGAAAACCTTGAAAGTAAACTGTGGTAGTTTTATGCCTGTTCAGCGTCATGGGTCGCCGTTTGCACGTTAAGCCGAAGACCGTGATTCATTGGCATGAATTTTTCAAATATGTTTAGACTTGTCAACTACCAGTGTAAACATTTAATTACTAGAAACACATGTATTGATTGTAGTCCTACCTCCACGATGTGTGGGTAGCATGTCTGCCAGAGCTTGAAATTTCATCTAGGTTGGAATGAGTTACCTGGATGAGATTTTTACAGGGATTTTCCACCGAGAGGGATAGCTCAGGCGAAAGTTCCCGGGTTCGACGCTCTCTCGACCGGCACCCTGGCCTGGGTTTTCTCGCGATTTTCGCTGGTCGGTAGGTGAATAATGGAATATATTATGTACTACTATGAATTTTTCTGACTCTCATTTCATTTCCCCTTGTTCTTCCGGGCTGCAGGGCCAGACAGGGTGAATTGTATGTGTTTCTTACTTGTCATGGAAGGGCCAGACCTGTCCGTGAGGATATGCGGCAACGAAAGGGTTGCCGGGGATTTTCAATCTGAAAACCTTAAGGACCCCGCTGTGCCTACCTCAATAAGATCTGCCACCCTTCGTACTCCTAATCTGTTCCCTTACTCCCAGAGCTTTAGTAAACAAAAGACCTAGCCTTGGCTGCAGTGCCTAAATCATCCGTTTCTAAACCCTATCCCTACCCCCATCAGGGATTTCTCTTGTCTTATTAGGAAGATATTAGGTAAATCTCAGCTCAATGAACCTTGTATTCATTAATCATCATTACACCCGTCTTTGAGTTGAGTTGTTAAATGAAGTGAAAAAGTTAAAAATAAAGATAATTATTACATTAGTAATAATAACAATAATAATAATAAAAGGCTGTTTGAGAAAAGCTTCACATATTATTTTCATGAATGGAAAAGAAAAGCAATATACAGGGTTATTCAAAAAGGAGAAACAGACTTTAAATATTTATTTCTAATGAACGACAATAGCTGGCGACGACACATGCAATACATCACTGAATAGAGAAAAGTTCAAAATTTTATTTTCTGTATTCAAAATGAGCACCATTTGTTACGCAAGGACGACCAGTGCTTTTCCGTTTATATATGCAATCATCTTCTACCAATTTATTGTATCAATTGTAAATTTTTTATGGCGAGGCGGCTCGTTGTTGAATTTACAACGAAATGCACGCTGCAATGAAACAATGGGTTCACTCCTTGCATAATGTAGCACACAAAATGACTTTTCCTGTGGCGTCGCCATTTTCTCGTAAACAAACTGCACTGAATGGCACTGTAGGCACTGAATGGACCTAATAGGTGAGGCTTAAAATTTTGAACTTTGCTCTATTCAATGATATGTCCCTATCTATTGTCGTCCATTAAAAACGAATATTTAAAATCTGTTCCTTCTTTTTGATCAACCCTGTAAATAGTTTTCAATAATAAAAGTATTAACTTAAAAAGTGTTCATCTACCCATCTGATTATCTATTTAAAATATAGATACATTCGATATGAAATGAAAGGAAAAAGAAAGGAAGAAACGCAAACAAAAATACACGAGGTCCAAGCAAACAATTTAATGAGCAATGGAGTTATAGGAATTTATATAAGAATGTGGCGGAATGAAAATGATTCATTCTTTCAGTGACGTATTTTTAAGCAGGGGCGACCCATAGTCAGACAAATTACCTTAATAGCTTTGAATAACTGTTTCATTTATAGAAGTTTTTAATTTGTTTAAAATGATTTGCTGAATTAAAGTAATTATGAATAAAATGCATAAATCAATTATCCGTGTTCATAATACAGTTTATCATAAAATAATCTGTACGTAGCCCAGGAACTTAACCAATTCCCTGCACTTTATTCAGCATAGTTTAAACAAATGTTTACTGAGTAATACGAGAAATATTTATAACTTTTTGACCAGAATTTCAAAAGTTTATTTGAACTACCATTATTTACATAAAAGAGACAAAATAATACTACAGAAAGACAATGTTAATGATAGAGGCAAATTTAGAAAAAATGTTTATATAATGGAGGAAATATCAATAACAGTTTAAAAAGAAAGAAGAGAATAATAACCATAGCACATGTAAAAAAATTTCAGAAAGTATGTGGCCGATAAAACTGATGAAACAAAACGTGCAAAAAAACATGTCTCAGAGAATTTAAATGATACATAGAAATACGTAAATTATTTATTTAATCTGATATATTCGCACGCATTTCTAACAAGAAAACAAACTATAATCAACGGGCAACTGGTAATATGCATTTTGTTCTAGACAAACCAAAAACGTACAGCTAAAAAATGAAAGTGCGGAAACAGGGAGAAAAATTCAACAGTTTAAAACCACAAAGACACAACATAAGAAAATGGCATGTTTATTTCAGTGACATTAGTTTGAAAAAAAATAGCCAGCAATTGCCCATCATTCCTATTCCAGTATGAGGATATGAAGGGCAATATTTTGAAACTCCTATTTTCCTTTCATAGTGGTACGCAACGAATTAATTATTCGCCAAACCTAGTGAGTGTAAAATATTATTTCTCCTCGAGAGAGAAAAGGAGCGAACAAGGAGTGCGCTTGCGACATCTGTGATTCATCTCAGCAACTACTACTCCAGAGCCACGCTGTCGACAGAATACAGTGGTTCTGCTAAAGGGGGTCTCTGATGAATATTTAATGCACGTAAATTGTGGAAACGATGAAAGGTAATGCCTTCTGTAGTAGATGCACGTTCCTATCACAATATCTGGAACATTTATAGCATTAAAGGAGATACGTCATAGAAATTTAAAAGTATTTTGAAACTCGGTGTTACTAAAGCTGATAAGGTATAGATAAGGATAAAATATGAAGATGATTTTTATCAGGATATGACAAATTGTAGAACGACTACTTGCGTTTTACTTGTGTTAACATTGTAGTTTATTAAAGAAAGTTATTACCGGTTGCACTGACTGCTACAGTATATTTTGTTATCTTGGGAATATGATCGCAAGATAAATTATGTGCAAGTATTGCAACTAAAGAATTAAAATAATTAAATTTCGGATTAAAAAATTACCTTTTAATAATTCTGGCAATTCTACTTTCACCGTGATATGGTGTTAACTGTAATTACGTAACTGTTCAACAAATATTAAAAATTGCAACAGATATGCACTGGATTTTAATTTTGATGTCCACTGCATAAAAAATACTGAATGAGCCAAACACTAATACTCATTGTCTTTGAGCAGGAAAATCGACGATGTAGGTAATAAGAATGGCACAAAAGGTATTTATCACTTATGCACCCGCAGTATTACTACATGCAGTAGAGAGAATCAAGATAAAAAATCTTATGTGTTATACATTCACATTACCTTCTTTCGCAAACTATTCTTAACAATAGCTCATTATTCTATCTGCTATGTTAATCGAGATAAACGTTTACAGAAACAGTTTTATTACATATTTCGTTGTAGATACAATAGGATAAAGGAGACTGAAACGTTAGTAAAATACTTTTAAAAAAATGGATATATGGTGGCTTTGAAATTGAAACAAACGAATAGCGACTTAGCACTTGAAAAAAGCATAAAGTATTTCAAAATCCAAACCAATAGCAAAGAATATCTCTCAAACAGTGAAAGGCCACAAACTGTTTTACCTAAATTGTGCGCTTTAATGAGATCTACACTTTTGGTGCATAACTTTTGTTTATCTCTTACGGTTTGCCAGTTAAGAAACAATTATACAACATTCATTCAGAATAAAAAGAATTTCACAAACTATTTGCGAAAATTCAAATTATGCATTTTACTTTTCATGCAAATATGTTAAACACATCGTATTTTAATCAAAATTTTTAGAACAATTTTTGTGAAAATCAAGAGAAACGAAAATGTTTGCACGCAGTTTAAGGTGCGGCGTTTTACTGCGGCTGAACTTAAATAATAAAAATTGGTGCGTATTCGACATTTTTTAGCTATGCTGGTCACAGTGACACAGGGCCTCAAAGCATGTCTTTACGGTGAATCGAGTTTTGGGAGATGGAGCTTTGAGCGAAATACAATTCTTCCTCTACCTTCTATTGGTGCATATATAAATGGTAGAAAAAGCAAAAAGCAGTGGTATGTGGTATTTTCTTTATAACTATTTTCATAGAGATTTTGTGTTTCAGATGCAATAATGTACTTGTTCACAAACCTCAATCGTCAGCATTTGATAGTTTATGATATTACGTAGCATTCTTGGTAACAAGATATATTATTTCTTTAATAACAGTTTGAACGCAAGAAACGAAATGTTCTGTTTACTTCATAACGTAACGTCTAGGGTGGAGATGCTTGGCAAACTTCTTAATGTGGATATAAGGAGATGAGTGCTCATAGGTAAGTGCATGTATACTGGAAGTTCAAGTGAGAACTGCATACATTAAATGTGATTTACTCAATGATCATTGAGATCAATCGGTTGATTGCCTCGTTCATCACGAGTGTTTGTCAAATGTGACAACACTGAGTCTTATTCGTTAAGATAGAGCTGCTTTTGAATTTCTCTTGTTTCGTGTTTTACAGTTTAGGTAAAATGCGGTATTTTGGTTGAGCTACGTTATGATCACCCAGTATTTTATATAAGCTATTGCCTCAAACATTTGCTACGCGGTACATTCATCTACTTTCATCATGTGTAATACTAGTTTATAAACATTCATGGTTAAAGAAGGTCCGCTGATTTCGGCTCTCTATGGTGCAAAGGGTCGCGGGTTCGAATCCCGGCGTGTGCATGAGTATTGGTGTCCGTGAGTTCCCATATTGGGTATAAGGAACAGCATAAAATATTTCCAATGGTCGAGGTGCAAGGGTCTCTGAATCCTCTAAGGTCCCTCAGCGTGCTCTATTCTATTGTAAAGTACTATGAAAGCTTTTATGCAATCTTACCATTGTGAACACGTTAGTGTATTCAATATCGTGCATAACTGGCTCATTATGGCACGTGTACCAATAGTAGCAATGCCGTAATACCGTTATTACAAGTTACCGTGGCTTATAGAGAGACAATGAAACCATTTTGTGATATTCTTTTTTCTCTAAGATTGCACAAAATGTATGCAACAAGTGGATAATTTTAATATAACACTCGTGAAAATTATCCCATTCACTGTCGACAAACATTCACTAGTGCATAATCATCAAGACGTTCCAGTTATTGCATAAATTACTATTGTAAGTTTTCGCACAATTTCCTTTTATCAGAAGCTGTTTCTTACTATCGTTCTTTAGTTAATGACTGTTATGCGATACTGAATTGCGAGTGATTTTTCTTCACCTTATTGCTTGTTTCTGCTCTTTAGTTTAACACGGAGTGTACTAATCAAAATGCTCGTATAACCTCCATCACTTGAAGATCCTTTTCTCTGCTCCTGCTGATGCTGATAATGATGTAGAAGAAGGTGTATCACTTTTCTATAGCCTATCAAATTATTGCTTGTATATGTTTCCTTTAATAATCTCCGCATTATGTACCTATGGAAGCTGTTAGCGCGTGTGGGTTGAAAGCCTCGTCTAAGTAAGGAGAGGCCCAACTTGTGTTCTATCTCATCTTCTCAAAGCCGCACCCGCTCGATTCAATTTGCGTGCTGAGAGATAGTCCCTGTGAAAGGAACCGCGCGTGGGGGCAATCTAAGAACCCATGAGCAAAATCCGTGACCGTACATTTCCATTAACGGAGACTCGCTCGCTAAACGGGGATAAAAATGCCGCACGGGGATGTTCGCTTTGTGAGGTATTTAGTTACGATCCACAGCATGCCTTCCACTGGAGGATTTGTACTAGATACAGAGAATATCGAAATTCTCTTTATCATAGGTTCTGTAATGATTAATCGTCATTGTATATTGTTTACAAATACGACAGAGTAAAGAGAAATGTTATAAAACTAAGGATACCCCAGATATCTAATCAAAGTACTACAAAATATGTATAAATCAACTAAAATAAGGATTAGATTAGGAAATGCACGATTTTTAGAGAGAATGAAAGTTAATAGCGGTTTAAGACAAGGGTGTAGTTTTTCCCCGAAATTTATATATATGTATGGACGAAATTCTTAGAGAAATAAATGGAAAATTGCCATCAGGAATCAGACTAAACAGAAATGGTACAACGATTATGCTACTCTGTGCTGCTGATACTACCTATAATAATCCAAGAAACAGAAAATAACCCGAAAAAAATTTTGAAGTAGGAAATGTGATAGCAAAATATGGATTCCAGATATCAAATAATAAAACAAAAGTAATGGCCTTCCAAGGAAAGTATCCGCTAAAATATAAAATGCTAATAAATAACAAAGTACTAGAACAAGCAAAAAAGTTAAATATTTAGGATGTAGCATAACCTATCTGTACTATCAAGATTTAAATAATAAAGTAAGTAAATTACAAAATAATTTTGGAATATTAGAAAGACCTCTGAAAAGAACAAGAAACTAGCTTAAAGTTTTACAAGACAATGGCGATTCCAATCATAATATATGGTTGTGAAACATGCACTATAAAGAAAAAAGAATGGGATAAAATAAACGCGGTAGAAGTGAAATACCTCAGAGTTGTTAAACAGTATACAATAGTGGATAAAATAAAAAATTAAGAATTCAGAGAGGAATTAGGTATTGGTCCTATAAATAATAAAATAGAGCAGTATAGATAAATATGGAGAACGCATTTGCACAAGATGGACAAAACTCGATATCCCAAAAAGACACTGAATATCAACCATATGGAAAAAGAGATTTTGGAAGACCGATAAGAAGATGGAAAAAGACATGAGGCCGGAACAAGATATCTTCCAATCCATTAAGAGATTATATATATAGGTATATATATATTGTTGTCTACAATATAATAAGTGTTCTGATAAAATAAATAGATAATAGTAAGTTACTGGTAATATACCTACACCCGAATTCAAAAAAAACTTGCTCACAAAAGAAACAGTGGATTATGTTGATAATGGAATGTTAAAACACTCCTGCTCTGCCCTTATCTGGTTCTAGTAATTTCCTATGTTCATTTGCAGTTCAAGCTTAGCCTTTGTTCACGGTAGGCGAAAACAATTCATACGTTCACTAATGAGGTCAAAATATGAATTATGAAAAGTTGAGAAAGCTTAATTAGTATTCAGAATTAAACATAGATACCTTAAAGTATTTTACCTGTGGCTAGCCAGAAAATGAGCCAATGTGAATACTTCATTCCTTTTCATGTAATGTGATCTGATTAGCTTTGAAACGGATTCTAACCATTTTTACTTGGAAAAGTGTTCTTGATGGAGGTAGTGACTTAAGGGAACCGTAACTAATAATGTAAATTACAGAACGTATTATGCAAAATTAATAATAATAATAATAATAATAATAATAATAATAATAATAATAATCATGCATCACCATAGCCCTCTGTGGGCTTGGCCTTCCTTGGAAGTTTTCGTCAACCTTTCTTGTTTAGAGCCCCACCCCTTTATGTCCTGTGTCACATACTCTGTAGATGAATGCTTAATAACTCGCAGTCTAAGTGTGCAAGGTATTTTCTGACCTGATGAATACGATCCCGAAAAAGGCAGATTCAACACGATTATATATACGGTGGGACTATGCGGAGTGAAAATACCGCTTCATCCTTACAAAATTAGGAACTTCATGGGCCCTCCATTGCTAACTTCTTTATGGATCATTTTGAGGCTAAAGCTCTAGACACTGCTCTGTTAAAACTAGCTGTTGGTATCGGTATATTGACGATGTCTTCCTCCAGTGGTCTCGCGGTAAACAACAACAGGTTCATCACAGTCTATCAGTAAACAAAAATTTCAAAGTATTACTATAAAAAAACCTAAAATTTCGGAAATAAATCGACAACGTTTCTTCAGAAGTCTTGCAATAAATTTCAACAATAGGTTGGTTCAAAACATAATCAGATCATTGCTGAAACAACGAAGATGTCAAACACAACAAAAAATTATCTCATGCAGGATGTAAAAGTGTTATTTAAAACGAATTGGCCAACAGATGTACACATTAGATGTGGTGAAGAAAACCTTACAAACCTGAGTTAGTTGTTTCAGAAAAAACAAGTTACATAAATGCCTTTTGAGGCAGTATTTTATATTATAACATGTTGTGAATGCCAGACTGATTGTAGTGTAAATTAATATTATTGTATGTACATGATTTTAAATGTTTGTTAGCCATAAGCATTGTTAGGAAATACGTTTACACGGCCTCACTGAAACTGACATAGAAGTGGTAACAATAAATCGAGTGACAATAGAAGTGGGTAACAATAAACAGTGGGGGTGAGTGGTTTATCATTAAGAAGAGACAAACAAATGACGTCAGGGTAGCGTGCCTTTCTTTAGAAATGGAGGGAATATCTTTCCTAGAGCATATATGTTAGTAGTAATGATTGGCTGACAAAACAGACGCTAATGTTGGCGCCATTTGCTAACCAATAGCAGCTCTATTATAATGTTTAGGCGTTTCGAGGTGAGGGAGTATATATTCTCGAGCCATAAGCAAGTTTCGCGCAGTCTTGAAAAGTCATTCGCGAGGTACACATCACGCAGTCTTGAAGAATCTCTCGTGATGTGCACGTCATACAGTTTGGAAGAATCTCTCGCGTCGTAAAGTTAGTTACAAAATGTGAAGTACGCGGCAACTAATACAACAGTAATTACATTCGGAAATATAACAGTTTTAGTCAGGCGTGTATAAAGATTAAATATGCGAATTATTAATTAAGTGTAACGGCAATAAAAGTGTAGAAACAAATTATTTTATCAGTGTTATCTTTTAGTAACAACGCCTTTCCGTTTACACGCCTTGCTCCGAGATACTTGCTCGACTGAGTAATAATAGCTAGCCGGAGGACAAAGAACCCAAATTTTAAAATAATAAAACAATAACAGGCGCCCAGCAAATAAGATAACACGAGCCGATTACCGCGACACTTTCGAGAATACGTTGACATAGGCAAAGCACCCAGAGAGTTTAATCCTCTTCTTCAAGCTGTTAGGACTATACCCGTTTCAACTTCAGAATGTAAAGGAGCTTTTAGCACAATGAAAATCATCATGACCTACAGAAGGAATTTGTTGCATATTGAACGAGCTAGTACTCATATTTATGAACTGTGTGTGCCCACCTCTAAATAAGTTTAATCCTAAGCCGTATGTGAAATCTTGGCTGCGGGCAGGAAGGAGATTAGCAGATGAAAGAGCTTGCAGGAAGCAGGAGGCTGAAGTAAAGGTTCCTGAATATCGCACTCTACGGAAGCTATACGTTAAAAGTGAGTTCCAATAAATATTTTTTCCAGCTAAAGTACTGACTATAATGGTAAATGCAACGGCAAGTCTCCTTGAACCCAAATGTATGTTGCCTGGTTGTCCGGGTTCTACAACAAAGACGTCGGATGAAAACATACTTGTAAAACATACCTATACCTCTATTTTCGAGAGTTAGGGTCTGATATAAGCGCTGCAGGCCCGTTGCTATGGTAGCAGCCGTTATGTTGCCAGTTACCGACACCATATGTGAACTATGGTCATTCACTACTTGCTTCACTTTCCGAGTTACGCTCTTGGCTTCATCTCGCTTTTAGTGTGTCTTGCTTTTGTTCTGTGTTATTCATTCACAACAGAGCCTCACACTCTGAGGAAAGGGCTGCTTTCCGTTTCTTATCTGTGTTATTAGTTGTGCTTAAAGTTTTACAACTAGTGAATTATGAGGTCGTTGTATGAGCGCTAGCATTCCATTTTCATAAACACATGAAACAATTTGACAGCGTGTACCAGAAGTGTATCTTATAACTGATTTTCTCTCTGTATGTTTCTCTTATCCATTAATTTGTTTACTTTGTTTTGTTTATGGTTAAAATTAAAGGTTACATGTGAAACGTAATTACAATTTTCTATAGCCATCCTTTCATACCTTAATCAGAACCTTTCTCGATACTTCAAAGCGCATGCAAGAGAAACTCATACTCAAGAGGTCCCGAGTTTGAATCTCGGTTAGTTACCCTGATAAGGTTTTTTCGGAGTTTTGCCTTATCCTGAGAAGATAATGTTGGATAACTTTAAGCCCTATGACCCCGGCTCATATGAGTATCATCTCACTGTTTCATTTATCTATCATCCTATATGACCTACCAGGTTAAAGGACGTTAAATTTTAGGCCCAAAAAGAGAGAGAGAGACTCAAGTACTGGATGGCTTTTTTTCTCCCCTCTCCTTCCTTTATCACTTACCTCTTTGTTACATTCCGTAAACCTACTGCTATTGTATTATTTATTGTTTTATAATTATTATTACAAATTACTCTGTACTATCTCTATGTAATTTGTTTCATAACAAACGCATGTCAGATGTATATGTTGCGCATATTGGCAACATTGTCCTTTAGTTCAGAGTTTGGCCACCAATCTGACAGTACCCATCTCTCGAAAATGGAGGTATGAACATGTTATCGGTTAATTTAATTGCTAGAATAATTAAATATGAGTAAGAACTTTTCTACAAAGCGTTCATAAGTTCTTGCATTAATCTTCTGAATACATTTGTGTCGTTATGATCTATGCTTTGGACATGCTGCATTCTCTTTCAGTATGCATACATTGTTTAAACTATTATATGCGGTATATCTTCCTGTTATTCTAAAAGTCATAGGTGTTAAGGAAAGCTTGTCATCAAACTCTTTTTACCAAGTCCTAAGTCCTTAATTTTGTTCCAGCGTTTCTGTTATTTGGCATCTGTCTTCTATGCTACATCGTTTAATTCTAGATCTTCCCAATTCCTTGATTTTGTATGGGGTTTTAGTCCAATATTCTCTATAAAATATGTTAATACTCTTCTTGGATTACTTTCCTGGGCAATCTCTGACGTTTTATTTCTCGCGAAATTCCATTTTATTGTGCTTTCTTCCGTAATACTGCATTCGGTATAATATTTCGCCCCCAAAATAAATTTCAAATCTATTTATATAAGCTTGCAGTTGTTTGTAAATTTCAATTAATCCTTTCCAAGTTCCACGCCAATAGTTATAAGAGATATCCTGAGCTACCAAAATGGTGATATGTGGGAGAGTGGGAGAGATAGAGAAAATGAGGTGAAATGCTGGGATAGGTAAGGCTGAGGGGGAGAAAAACGGCGAAACATGGGAGAGATAGGGAATACTAAGGAAGATGCTAAGGATGATAGGGGATTGAAGGTGTTTGGGGGTGGTCCTGAGAACAGTTTAGTGTTCATTGGAGATGTAAGGGTAGAAGTATACACACACGCACGCTCGTTGCTGGGATATGTTTATGATGTATAACTTAAGAGCTTTCTATGAAGATTACATTTAACCTAACCTGACCAAATCCGAGCGATCATAGTAAAGCTAATCTAACTTTACCTAACCTAACCTAATCTAACCAACACTATCCTCTCATCATCGTCCATCCATCCATCCATCCATCCATCCATCCATTCTGTCATTGTCTAACCTAATGCGAATCCAACCATTCTAACCTAACCTAGACCATCCTCTCACCATCTGTTCCATCCTGCCATCGTCTAACCAACCCATTCTAATCTAGATCACCCCTTATCATTTATTCTATCCACCCATTGCCTACCATAACCTAGCCTGAGCTATCCAACACTAAAATATTCTAGCCCAACCGATCATAACAAAGCCGACCTAACCTAGGCATGTTGTCCTAAGCTTGGCACCTTCTCTCGTTTCACACTGATTTGTTGCTGCTTTTACGGTTCTATATTTAGTTTTGTTGGAGTATCACACACATGTATATTCATATTTATCAGGTGTTTGCAGTATTTTCATGTTTTACAGTATTCCGAGCATTCTCCGGTCCTTTTGAGAAGTCTTATAGGCGTTTCAAACCCATAAATAACGATTTTGTAAGAACTTTTACAAGCATTTCGGGCTCTGAAAATGCTTTTTTGGGAGTTCTTCTGCCACATTTCAGAGACATTTGAAGATATTTTATCCACTTTTCCAGACTTTCTAAACACTAGAGAAGGTATTTTAGAGCATATTGGGAATTTGAACACATTTTGGCCCTTTTGCTAATATTATAGACACCATGCGAGGTATTGTCAAGCATGTTAGGGCTTTCGAAGGAATTTTAGCTACTAACACAGCTATTTTTGGGTATGACATAAGCTTTTAGTATATTTTGAAACACTAGTGGGAATATTTAAGGGTACTTTGATGGTATTTACAAGGTATTTCAGACAATGCAGCGGATATTTTAGGGCATCTTAGAACATTCCGAAGATATTTTAGCCACTGATGCAGGTTTTTACGGGTATTCACATAAGCTTTCGACACATTTTGGAACACTGGCAGTGGATTTCAAGCATATTGATGGTATTTTAAGTATGAAACGGATATTTTAACGGTATTGGTCAAGATTTTAGGACATTCCGAGACATTTTGAAGGTATTTATTGGTGTTTTAAAGTATTATTATACAGCTTTCCAACCATTTCGAAGGTATTTTAGGCACTGGAGGGCATAATTTCGAGAGGAGAGGCACTTTTAGAATCTTTTGGGGCCATTTTAAAAATTTTTTCAAAGCACTTTACGCCCATTTTGCATACCTTGAGGCAGTATTTTTAACACTTGAATAATTTCAATTAAATTATATAATATGTAATTTGAATAACAGCCCGCCTTGAAGCAATATGTATGTAATAATTTGAAAAATGTATGTAACAGTCATTGCAAATGCTTATATTATTGTAAACATGTTCAATAATGTTATGTGAATGCATTATATAATTTAATAATGTAAGAGCTGTGAGAATAAGTTTAAAGTTGCTAACAATGAGTTAACATGGAGGTAACCTTGAGGCACTAATGAGTTTGAGAGTTTAAATGTTACTAGTCATGATTAGAGCAACGATAATGTAAATTTTGTGACAGTTTAAAAATAGCCAATCAACAGCCAGAAAAAGCTTTAATTAAATGCAGGTATTCTATTGGACTAGAATTAGCCAAGCACAGACTTGAAATACAGAATTTTACGGGTTTGGACGGTTGAGATATGTTCAGTTGTCTGCAGACCTTGGTAGTAACCGGATGGAAGATATGTTCTCTAAAGAAATATTACGTATTCATAAGAAACGAAAATTAAGTATACGCGTTAACTAAGTGCAAGTATTAAATAAAAGAATCTCACAGCCCTTAATATCAATGTAGTGAAATTTAATTTGTGTCAAGGATTAATAAAAAGAAGTGAATTAAAACTTAAAATCTGTGTAAGCCTACATTCTTGTCGCACCACGCCCTGATTAGGATAAACGTGTCTCTAAAGTAATACTGACGCAGCCGAGGCAAAAACATAAATAATATCTATAGAAGCAGCTATAATAACAAAGTTAATATATTATTTTTAAACTTGGAGCGTAACAACAAAAATACATCTTCAAATCGGCTTTACATACGTAATAGCATATTACGTAACAAACAATCTACTTCAAATTAACGCCCAAAGCATGGTGCAAAAACTCCATCAACAACAAAACTCTTTTTCAAATTGGTTTCCCAAGTGTGGAGCAAAAAATAAACAACTCCTACGTAAACAACACCTACTTCAAGTTGGCGCCCAACTGCGAGGAGCAAGAATAGACAAGAATTTGCGACGACATCTGAAAAGAAGAGCTCAACGAACAACGTAGAACTACCAGAATCGACGAAACTACAAGATTTCATTTCAAAACTTCAAAATCATCAACCACAACATCCAAGGACAGCAACAATTCTTTCAGGAGTAAGGGGCACACAGTCAACAATTCAACAACAATCTACGCGGGAACACTAAGTATAAAGGTTTAATAACAGCCAGAACAAAAGGTCAGGAAATTCCATCATACATTTAAGTAATTGTCAAGTTTAAGAGAATATATTGTTATTAGGAAAATTTCATGTTGTTAACAAGTGGAAAATTAAAATTAAGCAATTCAAAAACAAATATACAAAATAAAATGGAAACAGAAAACAATGAAAGTATGGAAGTAGGAGAGGTTAGGGCAGCCTTTACAGATTGCAATGTAAATTTACAATCAGAGCTAGAGGAAACAAATAGGTTAGATGTAGAACAGTTATCTGTAAATTCACAGGTAGACATAGAATGAGATAGCAGTAGTATGCAAGGTCAATCACCTTTACATATGTTAGTGCAGGGAACAACAAGCGAAAGAAACCCTCAGACATCTAGCCAACAAGAGCAAGAACATTTCTCACAACAAAGTATTATGAGCATTCTAAAAGCAATAACTGAAAAAAGTAATAGGCTAACTGAATTTAGTACACAGTTAAATAATAAGATAACAAAATAATGCAGACTTAAATAATAAGTTAACTGAAATTAGAAGGAGAGTTAAAAGAAACTAATAATAAGTTAACTGAAACTAGTGCGGAGTTAAGTAATAGGTTAACTGAAACAAATACAGACCTATCTAGTATAAAAATGAGCTAGCTAAACAAATAGAAAATTGTATAAAAGAAAACAAAGCTGAAAGCAAGAGCTTAGAAATAAAACTAGAACAATCTTCCAAAGCACTTCAAAAAGATATAGATTTAAAAGTAAACAAAGGTTTTAAGCAGCTAGAACAAAAATTGTCAAGTCATATTGATAAAAATATAACTGAAATGGAGTTAAAACTTACTAATACCAAACAGGGTATTTGTTACAAGTTAGATAAACAGGGTGAGGAATTAAAAACAATGGTAGTAGATACAAATGCAGATCTTGTACAGGTACAAATAGATTTAACAAGGGAAATAAATACAATGCATGAAATGGCAAAAACAAATGCAGATGCAATTGAAGAAGCACACGAGTCAATGATAGATGAAATTAAAGATAAAGTACAGGAAAGTAGAAATAAATTGATAACTTAGAAATAGTTTTGAAAATTTAAGTACAAGTGTACCAAGGGTAAATACAAATGTAAATAATTATATAAATGCTAATCAAACGCATGACAATAATGCAAGTGCAGAAAGAAGTATATCACCTTTGTTAATTAACAACACAACAGATGCTACTGCTTTTTCCATAGCACCAGCCTCTCAAACACAAAACAACAATGATGACACACATATGCATGCACCATATCAGATGTCAAACTATTATTTTGTGCTTAATGAATTACCATTACTTAATTTTAATGCTTCCTCGAGTCCAGTACAATTTATTAATGATCTGGTAGAATATTTTAAATTGAAAAATGTGCCTGAAGCATTAAAAATGATCCTTGTTAGAAAATGCTTTGACAACAAAACCTTAGAATGGTTTAATTAAATGCAGGTATTCTATTGGACTAGGATTAGCCAAACAGAGACTTGAAATACAGAAGTTTACGGGTTTGGACGGTTGAAATATGTTCAGTTGCCTGCAGACCTTGGTAGTAACCGGATGGAAGATGTGTTCTCTAAAGAAATATTACGTATTCGTGTGAAACGAAAATTATATATACGCGCTAACAAAGTGCAAGTATTAAATTAAAGAATCTCACATCTCTTGATATCAGTGTAGTGCTATTTGATTTGTGTCAAGACTAATAAAAAGAAGTGAATTAAAACTTAAAATCTGTGTAAGCCTACATTCTTGTCGCACCACGCCCTGATTAAGATAAACGTGTCTTTAAAGTAATACTGACGCAGCCGAGGCAAAAACAATAATAAATAATATCTATAGAAGCAGCTATAATAACCAAGTTAATATAATATTTTTAAACTTGGAGCGTAACAACAAAAATACATCTTCAAATCGGCTTCTCATACGTAACAGGATATTACGCAACAAACAATACTATCTCAAACTGACGCCCAAAGCGTGGTGCAAACAACTTCAACAACAAAACAATATTCTTCAAATTGACGTCCATATGGGGAGCTAAATAAATAAACAACATAAAGAACAACACTTCTTCAAGTTTGCTTCCCAAGCGTGAGGCTAAAAAACTCCTTCAACTCCAAAAATTTCAACAACTATTTTCTTCAACCTTGAAGGCATTACGAATGTAGGAATGAGCATTTCGAGCGCAGCTGAGGTATTTTCAACACTACTACACAGGTTTAGGCTCTCTTATGAATATTTTGCACGCTTTGAAACCATTGTACTACATTTAACAGGAATTTCTCACATTTTATAGAAGCTTGATCCTGTTATAATGTTTATTTGCTATGTTTTACAGTCATTTATATAGTTTTACAGTGGTTTGTTATGTTGTACAAGAATTCGATGGTATTTTCAGTGTCTCGCCCTTTTACAATACTTGGGGTATTCTTCACTCATTTTAGGAAACTTCCTAAGCATTTCGTCCTATGTTAGAATATATTTAAGTACTTTTCCCTATCTTTTATGAACTTATGTATGGCGAACTCCTGTCATGAGAGAGGAGGAACGATAAATTGTGTATTGTTTACAGTCATTCTGAAGCATATTCAACTAACCCAGCCTAACCTTATACCAACCATTCTAACCTAACAGAAACCGTCCCCTCATCATCTATTCCATGCTGTCCTTGTTTAAACTAAATTTGACACCAACCAGCTCAGACCAACCTCTCATCATCTATTCTATCCTACATCGTTTAACCTTAACTCCTACCAAGCATTTTAGCCTGAAAAATAACATAACATGACCAGAATGACCACAACGTGGCAGTAACCTGACCAGACATGACCAAACGTGTGAACAGACTGACCGAAAACGTGACCAGACGTAACAAAACGTAAACAGTAACGTGACCATCCTGACTAGACATGGACAAAAATATGGTCAGTCGTTACCAAACGTGATCCAAGACATGACAAAACGTAACCAGACGTGACTAAAACGTGACCGTACATGTCCAAAATGTGATCAGCGTGACCAAAGACGTCAACAAACGTGACCATACGCGACCAAAATCGTGATCACACGTGACGAAAAACCAAATGCGACTAGAGTGACCAAACACGTGACAAACCGTAACCAAACCTTGCCAAGCGCGACCAGAAACGTGACCTAACCCCACCTAATCTGATACTAAGCATTCTAACCTAAACCAGACCATGCTTTATCATCTATTCCGCAATCGTCTGTCCTAACCTAACACCAAATATCCTAACCTAGCCTACCCTAGCTAGAGCTATTCAACATCAAGAAAAGCTGACCTTGAGTTTCGTTTAGTAAAATTAAAGCGTTTTATTCAGGTTTTATTATTTTAGGGTATACATTAGAAAGTTTTACGTCAACGTAGCTTTATTTTGAGATATATTTTAATTTGTTTCTAGGCGTCTCTCCTCTTTTATCTGGGCTTGAATGCGGCACTAGAAGTTGCCCCTAGTGGCAGAGTTACCACCTTTTACTTCCATTATTCTTTTTCTTCTCCTCTCCAAATCGTGTTTATGCCCGGTATATGTGAGTGATATGGTAAATATCCCTTTTCTGTAGGTGGCTCACGGAGAAATCAACATATTAAGGCAAACATTATGTTCACTTATGCAGGGGGTACAATGCTTTGATGACCAAAAGCGCATGTAGATATTCCATGATTTGTAATCACTCTTTGTCATGAGATGATAGGGCGATTCTGTTAAATTCATTGGAGTTCTTATGATTTCAGTGCTTTTGAGACAATCCACATAACTATTCAAAGTAATATAGTGGTTAATAGTGCTTCGTTTAATGCCCTTAAACCCTTTTAATTACACTCCCATCAATATCGAGCGTTTACATTTAAGGTATAACACTTATAAAGCGTTGGATAATGTTTCCGTTAGTTTCATCTCAACACCTTTTTGCTTTGAGTTGAATAGCACATGCTTTTCGGGATAATCACAGGTATCTAGGTACTCAGATACTTGAAGTTTATTCTGGTATACATCTGTTATAGTCACTCTATGGATGAAGGAGTGAGTATCCATATACGGAGTTTTAAATTTTCAACTCCATAACACGGAAGCAACACATCATATTGATATGAGTATATAAAGGGATTTTGAAATGTCTAGCACACTAGTGCCTACGTATATCAGTTTATTAAACAATCTGCCATGAAGCCATATTAAACCAGCCAAGTTACCTTCATATGTACTTCTATCAATCAATATAGGTTTTGCTATAGGTTTCTCCAATCTTTTACAATTTGTCACAAGCCAAACATACACTCGATTGCGGAAGTTCTCCATTGTTTTCCGGAATACAGCAACTCTTGAACAGCTTGTAGAGATCCTTCTCAAAATTCTTTGTAGCACCATTTCGCAGCTTGTTATTAATTTCTACGTAAGATTGCACAAAATCGCATTGCACAATGAAAATTTGTCACCTGCAGTCCATGAAAAAGAGCCTGTTTCAAGGTCCTATAGTGGGCAACATACTTTCGTCGAGGTCCAAGGTGTGGAATTAGCTTCTTTTTGGAAGAATCCTTTGGTTTCAGACACTCGAGCAGGACTGGTAAGCTATTATGCAGGTCAATTGACTTCTAAAATATTGACTTCTAAAATATACCCGTGAGGGATCATCTTATTTCAAATAGTGTAAGTAAATACCTTCAGGGAAAGTCACCCAAACCCACCATTACGAAGGGCGTGCAATTGCCCAACTATATTGGCTATTGGCGTTCTCATTTGTGATAAGTTGGTATGGTTTCACTAGATCGAACTTATCCATGTAGGAGTTAATAGCCTTGCATTTCGGTGGGAAACTTGCCATAAACCTCCCCTTACCATAAGAAGCTGATTGTAATCCTGTAGTAATTCCAGTTCATTCCAGTATACAGTAGCATAGTATTTCATGTAAGTCCAGGGGGTGTGAAATAATGAGCAGGATCAACCTTATGGTTTTCAGGTTCGGTTTCTGAATGCCTCAAAGACATCAGCTAAGAGAAGATCATCAGATATTAAGTAGAGGTCGCTGTACTCGGCTAAATTTCTTATGTTAATCTGCTCCCGCGAAGTTTTAACATGGTCGTAGTCGTTGTCCTAATTTCATCTGCATTTAATTTCTTGTAGAATGCTTCCCTTGAAGGCCATTGCTTCTCATTCAAGATATTCCATGAAGTGACGTAATCATATGGAAAATGTCGTCCTCCGTGGTGTAGTGGTTACGTTCTAGCCTCTAGTATTCGAGGTCGCGGATTCAAAGCCGGCGGAGGGCGGCGATGGATTTTTTCTGGCGTAAAAATCCTTAGCATGGCTTCTTTTAGAAGAGAAGTAAACCGGTGGTCCCGTGTCATAAATTTACGGCGCGTAAAAGAACTTCAAGCTTCATAAAGAGGCCTCTGAGCAAACGTTTCCCGTCTTTCACGCCAAGCTTAGTAGGGCACGCTAAGTATCACAGCAGTTAAAGAACGTCCATAAATAAACTCAATTACCTTTTCATACAGAAATACGCCTTTACGAGTCAACAAGCTTGACTTCTCACGTCCAAAGTACTTCTCTGTTTCGGGATATGCTGTTAGAGTTTGTATTAGTTTATCCATACTTGTACTCAGGAAATCACAGGTATTCACAATTGGAGCTTTATATCCCCAGCATATGTAGATAATGAGATCTAGCTTCGTTCAGAGCTCGTAATCACTTCTACTCTGTCATTTGTATATCCCAGCTTTTCAACGATTAAATGAGAACCATTTCCGCTCAGGTTATGAAGGAAACAGGAATATGTTTATGGTGTTTTTCTGGCTAAATCGCACTTATTATGCACACTTCCCCGGCATTCGCCGCTGATATAGTGTGGTAGCATTATGTAGTTCTCTTCTGTAAATTATTTAGCACATGAGTAATACTCTGTAGAAAATTTGAATTCCTTCTGCTGCTTATCTGTAAGTTTTAGAGGCTTGGCAGATTTGTATATGGGATCGATCTTCTTAGCAAGAAACGTTAGATGTTCCATCAACTTTCTCAGCAGCACCATAACTTATATCCAGAAGCAAAGCGATATAATAATAATAATAATAATAATAATTATTATTATTATTATTATTATTATATCCTGAGATCTGCAAACAGACGTAAAGCAATATGGAATGTATTAAGAACAGAGTTAGGCTCCACTAAACACAAAGAAAATATTGAACTACAACAAAATGAGAAAAAAGTAGTAGAACCTATAGAATGGCCCAAGCAATTAATAAGTATTTTACAGCTGTAGTAAATGAACTAATTGATATGTCCTCCAATCTTTTAACAAGGTGTCATTCTGCAGCCAAAACTTTGAGTAGTAAAACAACGTTTCTAGTACCGGTTGACTCTCAGGAAATTTTAAATGTAATAAAGGCTTAAAAAATAAATCCTCCTTTTGTGTAGATGGAATTCCAGCCTTGTTATTAAGAAATGCGTAAGTAATATAATTAAACCTCTTGTTGACTGTTGTAATCTTTCCATCTCCTCAGGCATTTAAAATGGCAATGGTAATACCAGTCGTTAAAGGGGGAGATAAAAGCAACTTCGAAAACTACAGGCCCATATCACTTCTGCCTGTGCTTTCAAAAATTCTTGAAAAAATAATTTACAACACACTTACTTTAGTTTTAGAAACAAACGGTTATTTTCCCCTTTCCAGTTTGCTTTTAGAAAGAACAAATCTATTAATAAGGCTATATTCGGATTTATTAAACAAGTCCTAGATGCAAAAGATAATAAAAACACTCTCTTGGGCTTTTTATAGACCTCATTAAAGTTTTAGACTTGGTAAATCATGAATTTTGCTAAACAAATTACATTATTTGAGAATCAGAGGAATAGCAAAAGATTGGTTTGCACCCTACTCAAAAAATAGATGCAAATTGTAGAAATTGACACATTTCAATAAAAAAAACTAAAAGTAAATCATGGGGTGCCGCAAGATTCAATCCTTGGACGACTATTGTTCCTTATTTTCATAAACGATCTTCCATTGAACATTCCAAAAGCGCATACAATAATGTTTGCAGAGGACTTAGTCTTCAGCAGTGAAAACTCATTATCCCTTCAGAATGTAGTAAATTAAGCAAATAATAGCTTACATTGTTGGCGAACAGATAACAAACTTTTATTGAATGTAGAATGTAGAAAAAACAATATATCTGTATTTCCATAACCAATAAAAAACAATAATTTAGACATATATATCAAATTCCCATAGTTAGAATTGCTTAACAATATTCCTGGGAATCTGGATTTGATTACGAATTCTCATGGGAAACCCATGTACTACAACTTAGTGTCAAACTGAAAAAATTATGTAATGCTGTTCGTAAGTTGGCTAATGTGTGCTCCAAAGAAATACTAAAGATAGTGTATCACAGCTGCATTGAGTCCCAAATTAACTATGGCATCCCCTTTTGGGGTTCCTTTCCAAAAGCAACACATATTCTCACAATACAAAAAAGAATTTTAAAGGCAATTCTGAAGGTACCCATAAGAACACCAAGTAGATACATATTCAATGAACTTAAAGTTTTGCCTATCCCATGCCTATATATTCTTGAAACCTTATTTCATTCATAATAATATAACTATATTTCAAAAGAACTCAGAATATCATAACTACAACACAAGAAATCTCAATAACTTACATTTGGATAGCCACAGGCTTACAAAAAGCCTAGCAAGCATTTCCCATCTGGGTATCTTAATGTATAACAAACCAGATACTACAATAAAAAAACTTAAATAAAGAATCTTTTAAAGATAAACTAAGAAGGCTACTTCTAAAATGAGAATATTTACAAATAAATGACTATCTAAATGAACCATGTTTTCCATAATCACATAATTAAAGTACATAGAATATTTAATTTTGTTACTCTGGACATAGTATTTTTATAAAGAATCTGACATGTAATTATTATTAAAAATTATTTTAGTATTACTTGCTGTAATGTAAAATTTCTACATATCAAATCCTGACGTGTCCAAAAAACAATGTAAGTTGTTCCCAAAGGATGACATAAATAAATATAAACACAATATACATAGGACTGAAAAGGAAGACCAGTTTCTAGACCTTCAGTACTGCATGACGACTTCACATAAACACAAAAACTCATCGGAGAAGGTGTCTGATGTGGTGTTATATATGCAGTTTCAGGATTAGCGAGCATGTATAATACGGCATGAGGATCCTTTCAATAACCAGATAGATAACATAAGGAAGCTTCAGCATCCTCTCCACATTTTTTAACTTCACGATAGAGATGTCCTTTTGACCCATTAATATCCTAGCGATATCATGTTGACTGCAGATAATGGAATGTTGTTGTTGTCTATCCACCCGCTTCGTCCATATCGATCATCAAAATTCGTGAAGCAGCATTTGCATGTGTACATTCGCCCTTTATGTTTTATTTTCTTAAATCCAATAAATTTTTCAAAAATCTTTATGTAAACATAGTGTTGTAGTCCAGCAGCATCATCCAATAGAAGAAGATCATCATGTTCTTCATCAGTGACATTTATACGAAACACTTCGTCTTTCTCCTTTAGTCCAAACATATTTATAGACATATCCATTTTCTCCAGCTTCGGGAATTGAGTCAATGCCGTAGGAAACGAAACACGTGAGAAATCACACTTATCTTCAAGTTGCTTATACTTGATCACACATTGTGGTTTCTTTTGTATGAATTTCGCGAGGATAGCATACATGAAGCATTTCTCATTGTTATAATTTTTACTTTCTCTACTACCTATAATAAGTAGGGGAAGTATTGTATTCCACCCAAAAATTCGATACCGATATTTCACCGGAAATACATGTTTTGAGACCCCCTTAATCCAAAAAAAGCATTTTAGAATCATGTCCGTGTGTGTCTGTCTGTGAGTGTGTCTGTGAACAGCATAACTCAGAAACGAACAGTCAGATAAACACCAAACTTCGTATTTAGGTTCAGTATTTTCCAGAGATGCGACACTGTGGTTTTCAAGAAAATCCCCCCAACCCAGATTACCCTTTACATGGAACATTTTTCGAAAATTTTAATTTTCTCAAAAATGGCTCTACCGATTTTCATTAAAACATCATATGTTTAAGATATTTTCATGACAAATGAAATGTATATCTCGAATTTTCTGGGAATGTCTCCAAAAATATTCTTTATTGTGAACGACTTTTGCATAACTGGTAAACCATAAGAGATAGACAAAATTTTACTACACGAAAAATGTAGATCGCGTTAAAATAAACAATTTATGTCATATACATTTTTTTGTTGAGTGAACCATTTTCGAGATATTGCTTGTTATTCCCTTAAATTTTCCAATACTTATACTTTTTCTCAAATTCGTTATTCATTTTTTATGTCCTGGACATGCAAAGAGAATGGAGTGCGTCACATAGCAACTAGCGCTTTAAAGATTTGACTATCGCTTAAAACCTACCATATTCCCCTTGCATCTACAAGAAAATTAGCAATAAGATTGACATCTCGATATCTCGATTAACATGAAGCATATGGAGAATAAGCGTTTGTAAAAATAGTTTGTACAAGAGTAGAGAAAGTCATGTGAGTGTAACACATCAGATTTTTATGCTTATGCACGCTTTTCTTGCTGCGAAGGATTCTAATAGAGGAATATAGCTGTTTTCTCGAAGGGGATTATACTTGTTAATGCGTTGCCGAACCCCCTCCATGAAAAACGAAGTCCAGTTGCTGCCCATAAGATATGACTCCTCCACTTCAGCAGTCAATTTCTTGAATTTCACGTGTAACAAGGAGTCCAGATCCATTTCTAGAAACACGGCTTAATTACGTGCTTTAAATAGTTTATGGGTTGTTTCTACAACAGCGGTTACAAATCGGAATTTAACCAGTAGATTAGTTTTCACATATTTATTAATTCTAAACTCTTTCTGAACTGCTTGAATTATACGCTGTTTTGCCCCCTGTTGATGAACATTCGTGTCGTTGGATGAATCACAGGGAATGAAATAACATTTCAGACGACCTTCAAATGCTGTTTCGTACTCTCCCATATCGCAACCCTCGTCCATTATCAATAACAGTTGATGTTTATGTTTCATAGGTGCCGTCTTCATTGACGTTCTCCTTTATAGCTATTGTTGAAGAATCTTTCCCAATGCTTACACATGAACAGTTGCTTACATCCATTTCATGTCGCCTCTTGTGATAGTTTTGTAGAAAGCTCTTTTCACACTTACCACACTTGTTAGCAGCCTTTGTATTTGGAAATACTTCCAGGAACGCAGCGCTTTCCATCTCTACAATCTCCTAAATACCACAAAGTCCCTTATAAATATTGATCAATATATCTTTGATCGACTTATTCAAAGGAGCACACTTTTTCGCATTAACAACTTCTAGACACGCTCGAGAGCTGATTTCTCTGCTCTCGACTGGAAGTAAAATAAGGCCATGAATGTCTACGTTTATTTCGTGGGGAATAATGCATTACTGTTTTCGAGCCTCAGCCTGCAATTGCTGGAGTATATGTTGAGCTAGCCGCTCAAGGTCTACGTTTTTTCGAGTGAAGGAGAACATTCCGAAAGGATTTGGAACTGGGATTCTGGGACTCACCAATAGTCGGCATACCCACTAAAACTCTACCACCGGAAGGAAATGGAAGAAGGAAAAAGAGAGGAGTAATTCGATAGTTTACACGGTCCTGTGTAGCACCGTGTAGACTATTTTAACCTGAAATGTGATTTTTAGGTTACGTTCAAATACCCTGCGTGAATGTAATTATGTAAGGAATATTATGGACGTTATACAAGCAGTGTATGTTGCACAGAAGGAGAAAACTGCGGGAACAGGAAGAAAAAGAATCTACTGCAAGGAAACAAGAAGAGCAGTTGAAGAATTTAAAACAGTTACTTGAAAATAAGATAAATACCGAGAACTTAATACATAAGGTTGTGAAAAATAAAGTTTTCCCGTCCTGTTAGAATAAATTTCAATCCTGCTGTCCCAAAGTGTGTAGTCTAGTCCTTCACTTAGCCTACGCAGTAACAAGGGGTGTTTTCGAAACCTTCTTACTGTACGCATTCCCTTTTTAATTAGAAGAACAAGAAAAGGAGCTCCACCATAACCAATGTCATATTTGACACTGACAAAGCGTGCAAACGATTCAGAAATATTGCAGTTTGTCAACTAGTTGCAGCGTTCAATATCGTTACATGACTTTTTGATAAACTACATGTACAACTAGTTGATCAATTGGTTGACGACGGTATATTGGGGCATTGAATTAAATTAGAGTAATTAGCCGTGAGCGATCTGCAGTACCACTGGAAAAAGTTGTACAATTAGTTGCGGACTGTGTCGTAGCCTCGCAACTGACCCTGCGTTGAATATAATTATGTAAGAAACATTGTGAGCATTACGGAAACCGTATTGATTGCAGAGAAGGAGTTAGCTACGGAAACAGGAAGAAAAGAAGCTACTGCAAAGAAACAAGAAGAGCAGTTGGAGTATTTGACACATCTAGTTGAAAAGAATATAAGTAACGAGAACTCAATATACGAAGTTGAGAAATGTAATTCTTCTGCCTTGTTGGAATAAATTTCAATCCTGCTGTCCTAAAGTGTGTAGTATAATCCTCTACTTAGCCTAGGCAGTAATAAGGGATGCTTTCGAAATCTCCCTATTGTAGGACTAATCCTTTTTAATAAGAAGGAGCTCCACACTGCTCAATGACATATTTGACACTGACACAGCGTGCAAACGATTCAGAAATACTACAGTTGATCAACTAATTGTACACGGCTAATAGCACATAAGCGTAGCGTTTGCGAGGAGTATCTGCCTGCAGTATGCTCATGTCTAGATAGCAAATACATGTTATCTTCTCTATGGGTTCACCTTAAACTAAGTCCGGCTCTCAGAAACTTCCAGGTAAAAAAATGTTACTTCTTTTTGTTCAGATTTCTAGAAAATGTACATACACACACTTTCTCTCTCCCTCCCTCCTCTCTCTCTGTCTCTCTCTAAGTGAAATTTCGGAGTAAATTATATTACAAGCTCATTAACATTTCCATCTTACATGCCAAACAGTTGATAAAGAGAGAATGTAACAGAAAAAAAGACTACTCTTAAGCATTCATAGCTGAGAAAGCTTACTTTCAGAGCTCCCATATGCAAAATAAATACTATTACTTTTTTTAAATTGTTTCCCTTGTGTAGCTCCCTTTATCAGCCATGGCTATATGAGACTTTAACTTCAGAAACGACTCGTTGACTGCAGACTTTTCAGATTATTTTTTGAATTTTTTAAGATATAACACACATTCACTTCAACATGCACACAGATTCTGTGGAGTGTAGGGAATGATTCTAATTAAAGAAGGATTCCCTCACCCCAGCTGGGAATTGAACCTGGGATTTCTCTAATGAAAAGCCAGAGCAGTGACCACTCGCTCACAGAGGCAGTCATGAAAATTATTATTGACGAACATTTCCCAGAGCTGATCTTGAAAGGGCAACTCGTTTTCTAGAGTACTCAAAGTCCCAAAATTATGAACAATAGTTAGGATCCCCGGTTGTGCTGTAAAAAGCAGCAATAAAAAGCTCGTTACTCTTCGCTGAAGATAGTAATGCTAGCTGAGTAAAAACGGGCGTATGTTTTTTTAAGCAATCTGGCTCAAAAAAAGATAAAATATACTAAGAAACACTGGTTCGCAACAACTCAGCGCTGGAACTTGCAATGTTTGTTAAAACAAATGTAAGGGAACAACTAGACACTGCGTTCAATAAGGGCATTATAAGTTATAATGGTATCAGATACTATTCGTATGTGTTATCGACAATTTTCGATAAAGGTACGATGAAAGAAGAACGTCTTGCTAATGTTCTCCATTGAAAAATCTGTGGTTACGCAATGTGTGGATTTCAAAGAGAGAGTGATCGACGTCACCTCTCAACAAAAAAGGAGAGAATGATGGATTTCCACTTCATTGAGCCACAATATTATTCACTTCCGTATCTCATGTTTAGTACCTATTCACTTTATAATTGTGGTTTGATTTATTGTTATCATTCACGAAATTTATTCGTACCCATGGATGCGGAGAAAGGCTACTTGTAGATGGAAACTTTGAAAGTTAAAAACGTGAACCTCATTACCAACTTTCACGAGCCGACTCTATTATATTCCCAATTAACACCTCCATTCAGTAAAAACAGCATTACATATCTATAAAGATATGTACCATTTGATTACGCTAGGTGGATATATTCTTACAACTATAAAGTAGTAGTACTTGACTGTGATCTATGAATTTTTTTGCATCTTAACCCTTATAACAATAATACTACTCTGGATTTCTCCAAAACTGTGTTGAACTTTATTAATGTAACCCAATTATGTACGGAGTTGTAAACTCTGTTGCAGTCGCAATTTGATCTTGATATTAAAGCGACAATAAATGAATCCTCAAGCCTGATAAAGAGATCTCTGAGCAAACTTACCGGTCTTTCACGCCAAATATAGGTAGAATGGGACACTAAGGACCACAGCAGTTACAGACCGTACATAAATAAATAAAACTCATTGACAATAAATAAATTTAAAAAAGCAATGCTACTATTATTGCTACTGCTACTACTACTGTCGCTGCTGCTACTACTACTACTACTACTACTACTACTACTACTACTACTACTACTGTCGCTGCTGCTACTACTACTACTGCTACTACTACTACTACTACTGCTGCTGCTGCTGCTGCTTGTAGGAAGCAACACATTACAATTATTCTTTGTATGCGATCGTTATATATATATATAATTACTTCCTCAATAAACAATATTTGCTCTTTATATGTTGTAAGAACAACGGTTGAAAAACTAAAATGGAGATAAAACAGTCTGAACACATTCTGGTTCTTTCTTCTTATTTAGTTCATATAACACACTACCAAAGTACTGGTGACCACGGCTGATTATGTGGCATTAGTTACTACGGAAAAATGACGAAAGAAGAATGGAATCAAGTACCAGAGTAAACGAATCGACACAGCATTTTAGTTTTAGTTGTATTGTACTTCAACTGTTGGGTAGCCGAACTTGAAGTAGTTGCAACCGCACGTACGGTACCCGGTGGCCTTCGCCCCAATATTTAAGAATCAACTTTGTATTCTATTGTTTTCTTTAACGATTTTATATACTTCTGTTTGCCTCGGCTACGTCAGTATTAATTTGTAGAGACATGAATTTCTTAACAAGGCGTGGTGCGGCTGAAGAATGTAGGCTTACACAGATTATAATTTTACTTCACTTCATTGATTAATCTTTGACACGATTTAAATAACACTTCAATATTTATTAATTACTTGCACTTTTTAACACGTAAACTATTTTTGTCTCACACTGAATACGTATTAAACTTCTCCAGGACGTGTCTCGCGTCCGGTTAAGAACGCTGTCTGCTAGCAACTGGATTCTGAATTTGTACAATTTTCTCTATTTCAGTTTCTGATTGGCCAATCCTACTTCAATAGAATACTTTTATTTAACTTAAAATTTTATTCTGGTTGTTGATTGGCTATTTATAAACTGTCTCAAAAATTGCATTATTGCTGCTCCAAGAATTACATTACTAGTAGTAGTATTAAACTTTCTATTTCATGATTGTCTCAAGGCTACCTCATTGTTAGCAACTTTTAACCCTGCATGATTAAATTACGTAATACATTCACATAACATTATTAAACATGTACGCAATAATATAAAGATTAATACAATGACTGTTACATACAGCTTTTTATATTATATTATACACATATTGCTTTAAGGCGGGCTGTTATTGAATTTATATATTATATAATTAGACTGACATCATTTAAGTGTAAAAAAATACTGCCTCCGCCTTCAAATGAGCTAAATAAAGTTAGCATCAAGATCCCACCATTTTGTGTAGAAAAACCGGAAAAGTGGTTCTTCCAAATTGAAGCGCAGCTCGATATTGCAAAAATTGTACAAGAAAGAACTGAATGTAACTACTTAATTTAGCAATTAGAACCCAAGTACTTGGAAAATGTTTGGGTTATTGTTAAGAACAATGAACTTAACAATATACTGCAGAAAAACAAAGACTTTTAAGCATTTTAAGGAAAGTGACAACCTACAAATTAAAAGACTTATTATGGATTGGAACTTGGCGACAAGAAGTCTAGCCAACTTCTTCGCAAACTGCAATCTTAGCGGGAGACGGTATGTCAGAAAAGGTGTTGTCTACGCTATGGTTAGAGAAGCTTCCCACCTCCATTAAGAATATTGTGGTGATTAGTCGAGAAACATTGGATAAGCTAGCAATGACGGCAGACAGAATGGCTGAAATTTCACCAGCTTGCAGTTCATTTAATGTCATTGTTTCTGCACCAAATCATACTTTACTTAAAGAGTTAGTAACAAAAATAAATTCATTAGTACTTAAATCTCCAGCATTAGTCGTTCAAGACTTCGAAGCCGCAGTTCTGGCAGGTTTCTGGAAGGACTTGGAGTCGCACCAGAAAACGTTTTAACCCACAAGGTAAATACTATACCTTTCATTATAAGTATGGAAGCAAATGTCGGCCGGATAAATGCGAACAACCGTGTGCATGGTTAGCAGCCGGTAAACTTCAATCAGCAGTAGAAGTAGCTGCCACTCCCGCTGCTGAGGAGACTTAAGAGGGCCGAAAATTCCGATTATTTTTTAACGACAAAAACACGAACTTGCGTTTCCTTGTCCATAGTGGTGCCGATGTTTCTTTTTCCAATTTAATCCAAAAATTCAGTTCCTAGCAATGATTTTACTTATTTTCAGCTAATAATACAATGAACCAACTGCAACACTTCAAGATCCAGAAGGCTTTGTTTCTGAACTTAGAATTATCTGAGGCAAATTAAACCTGTGCCAGTATATCACAAAAATGCAAGAGGCATATTTGTGCACAAGGTCTCTAAAAAAATATACTCATGTTTTCATGCGTATCATCAGGGTGAATAAAGCACTAGAACCTCCCTATAAAGGTGCTTTATCTGTTGATGCAAGGAATGATAAATGTGTTTCTATTGAAATCAAAGGAAAGAAAGTCGATTGATCGGTTGAAGCCATCAAGAACCAGACTTCTACGGAACCAGAAGAAAACGATCTGCTTGAAACACCAATGCCCCATACAACTATGCCATTCCAGATTATGTCAAGTGCAAGAATCGAAATTGTAAGACAGCAATTCCAACAAGGAGTGGTAGAACATATTTGACAATTGTATCGTGAATTATCCAGTGAAATGGGAGTAATGTAGGAAGCAACATATTATCATTATTCTTTGTATGGGAATATTGTATGTTATAATTACTCCCTTTTGTACTTTGTATGTTGTAATCACAACGGTTAAACAAATAAAATGGAAATAAACAATTTGAGCACATCCTGGTTTTTTCTTCTTATTTCATAAATATAACACGCCACTAAGTAATAATAATAATAGTATGCATTGATCTGTCACTAAATGACTAATAGCCGTAATAACTATACATCTGACAGTTTTATTTCACCATTAAAAAATTGTACAAACAGCAGTTTATCTACTCTAGAGCAGCGTACTAATATAACAAAAGTAAATTTAAAATGCTTCAGTCAGTTTTTTGACGCTGAAACACATTTTTATTTACTGAATAGAAATACTATATTGCTTGAGAAAGTATACTTATCAATCTGTTCTATGTTTTAATCGCTTTCGCCATCTGATCAATACCACTTGTTTGTTATCTTTGCGATTTTTGATTTTGTAACCTTTACAGAGAGTATAGTTTTCATCTCCTTAACTCTTTGAAACTTTCTAGAGGTTTCCAGCCGAGTGGGAGGAAGCTTGGAATTGTTTAAATACTCTGTGTATGGTTGCCATTTGCAAATGCAAATATGCATGCGAGATTGTTTGTACTACTGTCATTCCGCTGATGGCTGTTTTTTTTTTGGATAATAAATAGTAGTGTTAATTTTGATGTCTAAGCTTTACTGTTCGTAAGTTTGTAAATTTGACTTATTTATAATTACTGTGATTAAATATGTCAATTTTTTTGCATGACAGTGACCATGCTGTGTTTCATGTTTCAGTTGAAAAAACGCAGTTCGCAATGAGCAGTCACCATCATTTGGGTCTTAACGCTCCCACTGGGGAAATTGAACATATCAACTACTTATCGGAGCATATTGGCGCATTATACCTCAACGATGAATATAGCGACGTGATATTAACTGTGGACGGACAGCGGTTTCATGGACACAAAGTAATACTTGCGGCTCGAAGTGAATATTTCAGGTAAATAACTTTCATTCACACACCTTAAGATGCTTTGAATGACAGAGTAGAAAGCTAAGTTATGTGTTTTTAAATACTAAGCAAATTTTTACAGTATTGAGGTTAGGAAGGACACTTCCCTTGCGCCACATTCTAACGGTCATTCCTCAGAATTAGGTTATGAATGCCAGGAAAGTACGTATTTGTAGTGATTTGCTTATTCCGTAGCATGTGTATACAGCAATGTATAGATTAAATGGGTTAGTTGCTTTTAGGTGCTCTTCAACAGCTATGGAAGTGATGTCTTATATGTCCTACAAATGTCACTCTGTCATTCTCTAGCTCTAACGCAATGCTGAAGGCCACCTAAAATCAAAATAGCCATTTCACTTATTTTGGCTGTCTGACTATGAAGGTTAAGTAATGCACTACTGCATTGATAAAATAATTCATTACAAGCAATTAAAGTATCCCACTGACAGATTTAACCTAACCTGACATTCTGCTCTTAGTGTATCCCCCATAGCGATGAAAATTATGTTAAATGTCCAACAGATGTCACTCTGTCATACACTAGCTCTAAGGCAATGCTGCCAAAGCCTGTAAAATACTTAGCCTCAAGGCATAGTCGACGGATGCTTTTTAGAAGGAGAGGAGTGTAGCAGTTGCATTCCTAAGCTTAAGTTTCTGATTCACGAGAATTTAGGTTAGGTTTAGTTCCTTTTTTTTTATATAAGCTTAGGTTTCTGATTTACTTATATATATATCCTTGTTTTAATTTGTTACCAGTGGTTCAAGCTTGGGTTTCTGATACACGGGAGGTTAGGTTAGTTTTAGTTTTTTTTTTATATATAAGCTTACGTTTCTGAATTCACGGAAAGTTTGCCTTAGGTTAGGTTTTTCTATGCAAGTTTGCGTTAACTATCTACCACTGTTACAGTAAAGTTTAATGGAAATAACATATTAATATAACAAATTTTCACAAAAAGAATACAAAAATTACAATTTTGGTGCATAGTCTTTCTTACTATGAATGTGTTGCATTTTTGTCAGCGGCAACCCTAAACGAAGAAGAAGAAGAAATTCTAGTAACAACACATCGCATATTAGCGGATTTCACCTTTTCATTTAGGTTGGCAGTTCCCACTTTGCATGTGATTTAGAGAAAAAATGGCTACGTTTGTTGTGTTCATAACACAAATTTCTATAAAAGTAACACACTTAAAAGGGGTTGGTCAGGTGGGCACGAGCTATTGAAGAGATCACATCCACTTCTAAACTCACTCTTAAGGTAATTTATTCACTTTCCTATTACTTTTATAACCATTTTCCAGGAAGAGAACTAAGAACAGATTTGCCACTAATGCCGCCAAAGCTGGTAAGATACTCAGCCTCAAGGCGTAGCCGAGAGATTGATGACCATCGGCCTCAAAGCGTAGCCGAGGGTGTTTTTTAGAAGGAGAGGAGTGTAGCAAGTTGCAATTGTGAAGCGACGACAGGGCGTAGCCGAGGGATCTGCATGTCTAAAACTCCAATGATTCATGTTCACAGAAACAACAACACATCGCATATTTAGCAGATTTCACTTTTTATTTAGGTTGGCAGTTCCCATTTTGCATGTGCTTTAGTGCAAAAATGGCTACATTTGTTGTGTTCATAACGCGATTTTCCTATAAAAGTAAAACTCCTAATAGAGGTGGGCAGCAGACATTGGAGAGATCACATCCACTTCTAAACTCACTCCTAAAGTAATTTATTTGCTTTCCTTAGGATTTTATAAGCAATTTTCAACAGGGATACAGTAAGAGCAGAGTTGCCCTTAACTGAAAAATCTCTTGCATATCAGCATCTGATTCTGTAGTGTAGGTTAAGACCTCCAATACTGTTTTTATTACTTTGTAAAATGTTTTCCTTTTAAATGTTACAGAACTGAATTTACTGCTATGCACTACATTATTGCAACATTTCCATGCATGCTTTGAGTTAATGTATAAGTCATTTTACAAATTTTAGTATTTTTTTCTTTCATTTTTTGGGATAAATGAGTTCACTTGTCATATGAGTCAAGTTTGAACGAGAGAGAGCTCTTTCTCCTGTTTCACAATATTGAAATGGCTTGTGCATATACACATTTCATTGATGCACCTGGGAAAAATGTTGGTGAAATTACTAAAATGTTAATGAAAAATTATTTTGAGTAAAAAACTGATTCATATTGCATTAGGCAATTCTGTGACCAATGACAAATGGTTTAGGAGATCATTAGTATATTTATATGAACTCATTAAGGTTAGCTGCTATTACAGAGCGATCCCTCAGCCATCTGGCCGGTAGTTGCGATGCATGTTCCACACGCAATCCCTTAGCTATCTGGCCGGTAGTCGCGATGCATGTTCCGCGCGCCATATTCAGTGTATCTGTTTATTATTCTCATTATTGATACTGATACCATATTATTACTGATTTTATGATGATTATTACAATATATTGATTACCTATTGAACAAACATAATTACTTTTTATTTTATCAGTACTAATTTTTTTCACAGTTGGTGTTGAAAGTGGTGTCCTTCGGCAGATAAACATTCTTGGCAACTTCTGATGAAATTACCATTCACATGCATAAGTTCTTGTTGCGTAATTTCCCTAATTTCTGTTCTTATATTGTTTTTAAGATCGTTATGGTGCGAGGATAATTCCTTTAGACTATTTTTGAGAGTTCCCCGTAGATAAAAGTCACACACAGTAAGTTCCGGCGATCGAGCTGCCATAACCCTTTCGAGATTATTCTGTCATCAAAAACATTCTTGATGTCTTCCAAGGAAGTCTCTGCAGTATGACCTGTGACAGAATCTTGTTGAAAATAGCCATATTCCCTTTCATTATCTGTCAACATTGCAAAAAATGGTGTGAGAATATTTCTGCGGTACCTGTCGGAATTTACGGTATCGTAAAATATGGAGCCTATTATCCGTTCTGCTGTTTGTGGTCACCCTCTCTACAGTTAAATTGTTCCGTATGTTATCCGGAAAATGTCTTACAATCAATTTCACAAATTCGTGTTCTTGCATTGGGGGATCAAGTAAAAGGCTTTGTTGCGCTAGGTCTAGGAAATAGTCAATCACTGGTGGTGCTTGCCCTGGCATGTATTTTCCATTATTTATCTTAATCGTGACTGCGTACTGTGTGGTGGTGGTCGAATATTTGGAGAGAAATATGTTTTTAAAATCCCCATATGTGGTGTGGTTGCCGATTGCTAACCAGAACCAAGAGAGTGCTCGCCCTTGTAACCCTTTCTTTACTATTAATAATTTCAAATTTTTAGGAATTTGTTTCAAATCGAAATAGGAATCAAGGTCCATGATGTAGTGTTGTGCATTGTCTCGAATGTTGTTGAATTGTGGTGCAGCTATTTCATTCAGTAAATTGTAGTGGATGGGATACGTATGCACATTTACAAAGTTAGACTCCTCATGAGCAAAACTTGAAGTCTGTGTCTGCGGCGACGCAAGCGGCACATGTGTAGCGTTTAGCATCCCCGAGGTCCTTTCCTCACGAGAGATGGCATGGTTGCTGGCATTTCCATTCAAAGTGTTCTGTTGGTGCAATTCCATTGTTGCCGTTACCTGTGCCAGCTCACGCAAGTTTATTTCAATCTGTTTTACTATGTTCTGCAGCAGCCTGTGTCGTATTCTGAATCATTTGTCGCATTGTCGACAATTCTACATTTGCGTTTTCTGTAATCTTTTCACAGGCTGCACTCAGCCTGCACTCACAATTTAGCTGTTCCTTATTAATATGGTCAGTAGACATTTGTGTGACCTTCCCCTTTAACAACTGTAATTCTCCGCATGCCTCCTGAATGTCTTCTCTGATGGTATAACCTCCGATCTTAATGATGCCTGCCCTATACTTATTTCTTCTACCTGGGTTGCCTGTCTATTTACATGACCTTCGAGTTGTGTTTTGTGTTCGGAGAATTCTGTGGTGAGTTTTGCTAAAATCTGTGCTTCTAGCATTTCCCCTTGTGTTACTAACAAGTTTGTACCTGTTGCATAAGTCTGCATTCTAACTGTTTCAATGCTTCCTTTTGTTCTGCTAGTTGCGTGTTAATCTGTGTATTTAATTGTTCACCCTGTGCGGTGATTTGGGCATTAAGTGTATCACGTTGTGTGGTGATTTGTGCATTAAGTGTGTCGATGTGTGAGGTGATTTGTGCTTGGAGAGTTTCACCTTGTGAGGAAATTTGTGATGTTAACTGTTGAAAATGTGCGAACATTTGGTGTAATACAGCTTCTAGTGTGTATGAATTGTTTGAACTATGTTCTTCCTGAGTTGCTACTGTTGGGTTTTGTTGTTCCATTGGAGTGTTCTCCATGGTGTTGCTTAATGTTTTACCGCTGCGGAGTAACATTCACTGTCCACTGGTGTAAGAAATTTTTTGCAGTACTTACTCGTTCGCTGGTCACCGTCTGTTGAGCTGGTATGTCCTGTTGTTGCCTGTTGTCCTCCTTGGCGGCGTTCTCTGTTGTATAGATGTGAGTGTGTTTCTGGAAGGGTGCTAGGTGTGGGTGGAAGACACATTGGGTGCCATTTTGTAGTGGGGTTTAAAAAAAGTGTAATGATCGGTTCTTGGTGTTGGGCTGGTAATTCGGGAGGATTGATGTTGCTGCCGGCTACTCAGGTAGAGGAATATGGGTTCTGGAAACTCTTACCTCAGGTAGTGTGGATAGGAGATGAATGAAGCTCACTGTTCTCCTCTCAGATGGCCCGTTTATTGAAGATCCACACTGTTGTCCTCATCCGAATACCCTTTCACACAAGACGCGATTACTCCAGTCATCCTCTACTATTGTTTCCGTGGTTTAACCTTTAAGTATTTTTCGAAGTTAAAGACATTACAATGTTCCTTTAATGACTTAACCTTTAGTCATGTTCTAGCTACCCTTTTACTCACGTTTACTTTAAACTAATTTTCCCATACATAAATAATTACTCGTAGACATCTGCACTGTTTCCCTCTCGGATATAAAATACTTTGAATTTCTACATCTATCTTATTTTCCCTCACTACATGACACAGTTACCTTCTCTACCCTACGGTTCGACACACAGTATTCATCTTCTCTCCCCTACGTTCCCACACAAAGTCAACTTTTCTACCCTACGTTTCAGCACAAAGTGAGGTATCTTACACAGTCTGAAAGTTGCTTTCATAGATAATTTTCTATTTCAGGCCTCTCTTCTAGTTTCGATCTATCTTTTTGCTATGCATGTGACTTTTATAAATTTTTATTGGTTACTTCTCTAAATTTTTCTTTGTCTTCCATTGGCTCTTAATTTTGTCGCCCGAGCATCGTCCACGTCTACCATTAACAACTTATGTTCACTAGAATGAATTTTCTGAGCGATTGACTGAATTCGGTTTCCAGCCCGTTGTCTTCGCATCCTGAGAGCTCTACTCGCTTCCTATTGTGACTTATCGCTTACTAATGTGTCTCTTCCTGTACGTTCCTAAGTCTTCAACCTTTTTACATTTTTCGCCACGTCTCTTCATTCTCAAATACACATTTTCTACATTTAATTTCACTTTCTGATTATTTATTTATATCTAATCTTTACTTTATTTCTCTTGTTATGATTTTATTCCCCCCTTTTCTAATTCTTAATGTTCTCTTTTATTCTTCCCTCATATTGGTAATCCCCTCCTTGTTTTGATTAGATGCTTATTAATATTCTTATTATGGTTTAGTATTTGTTATTCATATTATTTGGGCAGATCTTATCACTTCATATTACAGCACACCATACACCAATTTTTTCATCATGTAAAGGAACCTTGGGAATTGAATTTGGATTTTCGGTACACCAATACCTATTGTTTTGTGAAGCAACATGGCCAGTCAAATGAGACCATGCCTCATCTGAAGAAATTATTAGATGTGGGTCAACAGTACCGCCAACAATATTTTGTAACATCCAGTTACAGAACTTTACGCGGTCGTAATTGATGGACAATAGTCACTCTGTATGGTTTTAATTTCAACAGTTTCATAGACCTATGTACTGAGGTTTTTGAAACACTGGCTTGTTGTGCTACACATCGTAAAGATTTATTTGGAGACCGTTCAAATGCTTCGCCAATTTCATCAAGTTTTTCTTCCATTAGAACCCTTCGTTTCTTTTTACAACTTACAACAATAAATGATCCTGTTCTCTTCACTTTATTCACTAGATATCTAACTGTTTCTCTACTTGGAACTGGAACACCAGGAAATTTATCGTAAAATTGCCTACACACCTGCGTACATGAGTTGGTTTTCACATATTTGTCATACATAAAAAGTCTTTGTTCAAGCAAAAATTTGAGTACCATTTCTGGGTTGTAATAATCCGATAATTCAATTGCACACAAAGAGACACGCGTCTCGCGTCTATACACAAGAAGCAATAACAGCTGACTGAAACCTGCTGCCACATGTCCGATAAGTGGAAGAGCCCGTGGCCTTGAGTTCATTCAGACGTGTCACACAAGACTGCGTGCAATTCAGAGCCAGAGCGCTGAGGGACAGCTCGGTATAAGCCATGTAATAAAGATGACTCCCAGAAATGCTGGTTACCTTGTGGAGTATCAGCAGCTACATAACAGTCTTTGGAGGAATTATTTAAATGATTCTCATGCAATGTGTTTTGTAAGTCAAACTTTGCATTGGTTAAAGACTAAAAAAGAAGCTTTATTATGACGCAGTATTTTAATACCTGAATAATTTCAATTGTAATTTGTAATAAGTAAATTCCATAACTGCCCACCTTGAAACAATATGTATGTAATAATTATTTAAATTGTATGTAACAGTCATTGCATATGCTTATTTTTATTGTAAACATATTTTAATAATAATATTTGAATACTTTATATATTTTAATAATGCAAGAACTGTGAGAATAATAAGTTTTAAGTGCTAACAATGAGTAATAATGAGACAATTGTGGCAATAATGTGTTTAGAGTTTGAAATGTACTGGTCATGGTTAGAGCGACGATGACATAAATTCAGTGACAGTTTTAAAATTAGCCACTCAACAGCAAAGAAAAGTTTTAAGTTAAATGCAGATATTCTATTGGACTAGAATGGGCCAATCAGAGACTTGCAATACCGAAGCTTATGGGTTTTGACTGTTGAGAGTTGCTAAGTTGCTGGCAAGACTTGGTAGAGTACAGATGGGAAATGTGTTCTCTACGGGTGAATAGTAAAAACCGATATACGCGCTAAGTGAATGTATAGAAGTTTCTCACAGCTCTTTAAAAAGTGTAGTGGTTTATAAATATGTGCAAGAATTTAAATAAAAGAAGTTAATTTAAAAGTTTAATTCTGTGATGTATACAATAATTGTCATACCAAGCCTTGAATAAGATACATGACTAAAGCAAGACTGATGCAGCCGAGGCAAATTTAAACATAAGTAATATTTCGTAAGCATAAAATTCAAACCAATGCCCAAAGTGTGTTACAAACTACATAAAGCAACTATTATTACATAAAACAAAACGACATCTTCAAAATTGAAATATTACGCAACAACAGCAAATCATCTACTTCAAGTTAGCGCACATATGTGGGGCTAACAATGACAACAGTAAAACTTCAACAGTAGAAGAAAACAACTACTACAAGTTGGCTTCCAATTGCGGGGCAGATAAAATAATTTTACGTAATTCATTATGTAACAAAAGTTGAAGAACATTCCTTCTTCAATTAACAGTGAACTTACTTTCAAGATAAAAATTCATTGAGTTAAAATGTTTACACAAACTTCACCTATTTCTTAGTGGTAAAAATCAGGAGATGTTTCAAATCAATTTGCTGTTTGTCAACTCAGCTGATGGAGGCAATTGTCTCTGATATAAGTACAGTTTAAGTGTAAACATTTTGACTAAATTAATTTCTTGTTGGTTTTTATTTAAAGGTGAGTCGGAATTGTTACACTAACATCACTTAAGTTTAAACTTAAGTGATGTTAGTGTAACAATTCCGACTCACCTTTAAATAAATTCAATACACATCACTGTTTCTAGCTTCTTTTCATTACAATATCAACGTTCTTGTTGGTTGTTTACAGAATAAAGTTGCATTATAAAAAGAATTCATTGGGATTTAACTTTAATTTTTCAGCGGGTTCCATTATAATTAAACGTTTAAAATATGATTTCATTACTATAAGCTCTCACTGTAGTGTTTTGTGTTTGTGCATTGCATGTTTTGAATTAAGCTACATTTGACAGATGGTTCTAAGAATGCAAAAATTGTTGAGCACAAAACTAACAAAATAATTTGCATTTGGACCCATGTTGTAATATCATTTTTAAAATGCACTGTATGAAAAAAGGTCCAGAAAGTAGAAGGGTTCAAAGCAACATGTTTTTGCCCAATCTCGTAATTGATTGGAATATGCATGACCATAACTAAAAGTCAGAAACAAATTAGACCTTGACTAATTTTGAAGATTTAGAAGCTAGTAACAGTGATGTGTCATAATTTAAAATAAAGAGAGTTGAAGGTTGTTGCACTACATCACTAAAATATTCTTACTTGAACGCGTTTCGGGAGATGGTTTTCTCCGGGATGGGAGAAAACCGTCTCCCGAAACGCGTTCAAGTAAGAATATTTTAGTGATGTAGTGTAACAACCTTCAACTCTATTTTAAATTAGACCTTCTATATTCAAAGTTTACTTCATTGTCTAACCCTTGGCATTAACCATAGGTTTAGCACCTTATCTGAAACAACTTCAACAGTTACGTTATTGTCCAATTGCATAGTTAGCCACAACATATAGGGCAGTGTGCACCACGTTGGAGTAAATTACTTCAAAAGTAACGATTGCTAAAGAAGTCCGTTCTAAGGAAGTAGGTTACTAGGGGATCAATTTTCTCTGGAAGTAACGGATAGCTCAATAACAATTTACTCTTTTAGTTATGACTACAGAAATAAGAGCTTATTACTCTGGAGTAAGTGTGTTTTGTTTGCGTGATTTACTTGAAGCGATCATGGGTAAGGTTATATGCGATAGGAAACGGGAGAAAAACGTTGGCGAAAGAGACAAATATTTGCTGGTAGAGATTATGAAAGTCCATGTCGATAGTATAGAGTGCAAACAACAAGATGTAAAGATGCTGGAATTTAATACTGCAAGTGATGGAAACGTACTGAAAAGCAACTTAAAATTCTTTGGAAAGACTTAAAATCAAAAGCTAAAAAAACAGAAAGCCAGGGAAATACGCAAAAAATTTAAAACTAATGGAGGTTCACAGACAACGTACATGGATGATATTTCAAAAATAATTATTGAAATAATGCCCCAAGTATTCCAAGGAAACGACTCAGTATTTGACGATGATGCAACAATGTTTAATTCCATCAAAAATGACAAGAATTGCATGAACACTGAAGAATCTGATGCTGCTGCTGTTGATTTAGAAACTCAAATGGGCCCAAGTTTCTATGTTTCAGTAAATATTAACCCTGATGTCTCCATGAATGTTTGTGGAAGTTCAAAATGTGCTAACTGAAAAACTAGCTCAGTTTTATTACTTCCGAAAAAATTAAACGAATGGATATATGCAAGTAATGAGATGTGCAGATGTATTACAGATTTTGGAGGTAAAGAGAAAAACAGGAAATGATTTAGTGGCCAGGAGAGCAACATAAACCATCGGCATGCGGAACTGCATAAGATGCGACTGAACTTTCTTCATAAAGAACATGAAGAGAAAATGTCCATCATGCAATGAGAAAGAGAAATGCAAGAGGAAGCGCATACCCTGAGAATGGATATACTGCACTCATTGAGGAACAAATTATCTTTGATTCTCATAGAAAGTTGAGTGAACTTTGTCACTAACTTGGATAAAGCAACTGAAGTGTATGAAATTTTGTCTGAAACGTCAGAATGAACAGGTGTTTGCAACCAAAGTTTTACATGGGAACATAAGTCATAACTTCTATGTGATAAAGCAAGATATTATAGTTTGTTAGGTACCTAATTCAGTTAAACTTATTTTACAGAAATTTATCCTCAAAGGTCCCATTCGCAATGAAAATGAACTATACGCATAATGTCAAAGTACGATATATATTGTAATGGAACCATTCCTTTTTTAATTATGTAAACATAAAAATGAACATTGAATTATACGTGAACTTAAGAAGCTTGCAAGGTCCAAGCTTTCAAGTTACGTCAAAAATAAGAAACTAGCCAATCAGAAAGCAATTCTCATCAGATATTCCATTGCCATGTGATGACTTGCTAACACACTATTCTGTTCTAGATCATGGGCCAGGAATTACTGGGGTATATAAAAATTGCAGCAAAAGAAATTGTGAGTGTAGGTAATGTTTTGTTTGTAAATTTAACGTCCTTTAACTGGGTAATTAGCTCTTGCTCATTTTGATAAATGTACATAACCTCTTTGTAGGTCAGCATATTAGCTCAGCTGTTTAATGCTCACTTGTGATTGGCTGCTGCTTAAGTTTGCATTTGTCGACACAAATGATGGCACACCATGTTAAGTTTGTTTTAAGTAGGTAAATTAATGCCTAATTTTCATTATGAATGGCCCTTTATGAATGCACTGAGCTCTATAATGGAATACATTTAACCTCAATTGTTTGCATTGATAGTGCTATACGAATGTAAAAGTATATAATCAATATGTTTTTAATCTGAAATTGTGTATTCTTAGTGCTATATGAACATAATGGAATATTATCAGTATTATTTTTGTATACAAGAGAGTTTCCATTACAAATGTTGGAACAATTGTTAAACACAGTACAAACCCTGAACATTGCATATACAAACTACACATACTAAGATAACAAAGTACTTGCATACTACTGCACAAAAGCTTTAATTTAAAAAACAAATTACTAAATCAGTAAATGGAATATTATCAACATTTGAATAAATAGTTTATCGAAAGAATAAAATTACCTCTTTTAAACGCCTGTGCAAAATCTTGCAAAAATGTTACACACACACGCACGCACCTCCCCCCCCCCTCAATAAAGTATTCATCTACACTTCAAAAAATTCTAGCAGCCAAATTAATGGAGGTAAAATTAATTTTTTTAGACATAAAGACCAAATGGTAATACAGTTTTCATATTTTGGCAGTTTTTCAGATTGTTTGTTTTTAGTTTTATAAATTTTTTTTTAAATATGCCAAAATTCAACTTTTTTGTATGTGGTGTTTTCAAAATTATTTTTCATGCATTGGGTTGAGCATTTTTGTATCACACACTTTCATCGACATGTGAAATAAATTCGTAAAGTCGTAAAATGTGAGCCAAAAATGAGGAATTAGGTAAAAATCTTTAAAATTTCTAAATTTATCATTTTATTCCTCTGTCAAATAAAATCCTAATTTCAGCACAAAATTAAATAATGCACACAAAAGAATTGTTCTTAGACGTTTTCCCTCCATTAATTTCTCTGCTAGAATTTTTTAAAGTGGAGACAAATATTTTCTTGAGGGGGTGTACGTGTTATTTTGTAAAAAGGTGCATTACTTCATGAAAAGTAATCACTTATAATTGCTCGTCGAATGGCATTTCCTGCTATATTTTGATCATGATTGACAAATGGAATGTTTCTGTCATTGTCTAACAAGTCCGCCTTCATAAAGATCTCCTACCTCTTAACACGAAATTGTGGAGGACTACTGTAGCCACTATTGCGTTGCTGCAGGCTGTAAGTGATGTTATGTGTCGAAGTGAATTGAATTGCTATTGAAAGTTTGTTTCTTGTAATGCCAAGATTAGTCACAGATGTTATAATTGTATGTGATTATTTATATCTATGGGCTGTAATTCTTTGAAAATAGATTTGTGAAATTTGACACAGGAAAAGAAACCATTGTACATTCATTGAGGATAGCTTGTCAAGACAAGGATTAAAAGGAGGAAGAAATAGCTGGAGATGCTTTCTTTGTGGAATATATTAGAATAGGAACTTGGAGCTCTAAGAAGTGAATGTAGAAGGATTTGATTTTAAAAATGAGGGAACAATAGAGTATGATGAAAACATCAAAGTAATGATAATTGTATATGAAGAGATTCCAGAGAAAATCCCTTCGCAAATTTTGATTTTCAGGAAGCAAATAGGTACTATGATACAGAAAACTATGAAGATATAGAGAATTTATTTAGAGTAAAAGTAAATCAGGCTAACTACTTAGATGGAGAATGGAGGGAAGATTATTAGTGATTATGTGCTTAAATATAGTCATATAGAAGCTGTCTTATCAGACAATGCCACAGTTCATAGAAGTAAATCTTTTACTGAAACACTGAAAAATAATGGGATAAAACTTTATCATTGCTCATCCTATTTTTCCATCTGGTAATCCAACAGAACGTGTATTTAGAGATATAGGTATTTACTTTCGTGTACCGACTCACAAGAATCAAAGATTATGTTAGATATTGTCTTGTAATAGAGAAAATTGTAAATAACACTATAAATGTCACAACCCTTGTAATTAACACATTTGGATGACAATGATAACACAGATTTAATTTAATGGTTGACCTAGATGTGGTTCTGAAGGATATGAAGAATAATAAATCTCCCGGTGAAGATTTACTGAATACTGAACTGTTCACTTGTGCTCCACTTTTAAACTCAGATTTTGTTAAATTTCTAAAATGTATATGGAATGGAAGTGACATTCCTGAAAGCTGGACTAAATCTGTTATACCTATATTTAAAAAGGAGATCAAAAACTGTGTGATAATTGTACAGGGTATAAAATTTACGCTAACATCAAAACTAAATTGTAGTAACACCACAAAATCTTAATTGGGGAAGAACAAAATTACTTTAGAAGATGATGATGTTGCTGTGATGGTTATTTTTCAATGAAGATGCTAGCAGAAAAACATAGAGAATTTAATTTAGAAACTCACATTGCTTTTATTGACTTCAAAAAAGCTTTTGATAAAATAAATATAAATAAGCTCTTACAAATTCTAGTCAAAGATAAAGTTCCATGGCAAATGTTGCATAATATTTATAATATCCATAAGAAAAATGTCATAGCTGTCAAAATAAACAGTGAATTATCTCAATGGCAAGAAATTACAACAGTGTAAGACAAGGATGTGGGCTCTCATCCCTTCTATTTATAATATATATATAAAAAGTTATTCAAGACTGGAGAAAAACAAGTCGTGGATTCATACAAGTAAATAGAAACCTACATATAGATGCACCCCTCTTTGCAGCCGATTTGGTCCTCATAGCACCTATGTAGACTGATCTTCAGTTCATAATTTATACCAAGTGGGTGAACTGTATGGTATGGAAATTAATATTCATAAATAAAACATAATGGCATTTTGTGGAAAGTATCCAGTTCCTAGTAAACTTTGTGTAACAAATAAACTGGAGAGAATGGATTTTCATATTTTGGCTATAAGGAATCCTTTGTAGATGAAGAGGATATACCAGAAGAAGTTCTTAAGTATGCTAGAACCATGGGGAAACCCTCAAAAGTATAGAGGCACTTTAGCAAGACCGGTCTTGTGTTATGGTAGCGAGGTATGGACAATGAGACAAAAAGATGAAAACAGGATAACAGCTAATGAAATGAGATTCATGTGCTCAACAGCTGGCTATACAAGATAGGACTACAAATGAATGAAGATATGCTAAAGGAGTTAAAAGTTGTACCTGTAATCTAATATATCCAACAGTACCAGAACAACTGGAAGAAATATATACATCGAATGTACTCTAGTAGGATTCCTAAAGCCATGCTTAATGCCATCTTAGAAGGAAATGATCTCTGGGCTGCCCTAAGAAACAGTGGTTGAAAAATTCATCTTTGACTCCGTAGCAGGTCCTTAGCCTAAAAATTTAATGGAAGAAGATGATGATGTAACAACAGAATTTGCACCTATAAAACTCAGGTTAGGAACCAGGACAAAAATTTCAAAACGTATCTAAAAATGTTTAAATAAAATTCAGCCAAGTGAGGAAGATAGATTGATTTTGAAAGGATAAAGAAAAAGACAGAGAAATGAAAATCCAAAAGAAAAGTAAGTGGGAACCTGAAATAGGTTATTTAGTTTTAGTAAAAGATAAGTTATCAAGTATATTAAAAGGGAGAATGGAACTAATATACAAGGGTCCTGCAGTAATTCTATCTAAATTTGGGAAACATATGTATAAGTTAAAACATGCCAAAAATGGAAAACTAGTGGATTGTTGACATAAGCAACTCCTTCGTCCATACAGGATACTGTCAGGTACTGCTAACTTTTGATAATTAAACTTGTGGGTGCAATTTTGTTAATAAATGGCTATAATAAACATGTATGTTGTAGAAGACAAGATTCTGAAAATTGTAATTAGAGAATAAGTTCAAAATTGTAACAAAATTAGTCTTAAGCAGAATATAGTGATAGTGAAGGGAACATAACAAACATTAAAGTCAGAGCTTCAATAAAATACCAAAGCACAGACTTAAAAATTTTTAAAAATTCAAAAGAAGAGAAAGTAAAAATGTAAAATAGCATAGAAAATTTAACATAACAGGTATTGTATTTAATTTGCGAAGGTAAGAGTTATCAGTTGTTCTTGAAATACTTGTATGTGACAATGAGTGTAAAGAAGAACATTTTTAAAATATGTAAGAAAATTGAAAGAGTTGCCAATAAGGTGATCAGATAAATTGGGAGTTAAAAGTTTGTTCAGGCAAACTTTTACATTCCTTTGTTATTGAGAATAAGAAACTAACATAACGGAGCATTTTGATACCCTAATTATTGACAGGAAGATATAAAGAATTAAAGAAATGATAGTAAGATGGAGAAATAATTTCTGTATATTAAATCAATGTATTAATAAGCCTGAGTTAAAAGATTTATCTGGAGAAAAAGGTCATTAGTGGGTCATATTAAGGAAAGACATTAGTAACAGCTGAGCAGAGAACGCATTAGCATAAAGATTCCTGAATGCAGCTAGGGTTGAGTTCAGTATGTACGTTTAAAATAAGAAAAGAACATGCATTCTAAATCAGATTTTCTTAATCCTGTGACGACTCTTGTGATTTTAGTTTCATTTGGCCCAGTGAAGCGCTTGAGTTAGAAAGATTTAGCAGCTATTGCGAGGGATCTTTCCGCGTAACATTTCTGTGACTAACGTCAACTGGCGCTTTGCTTCATTATTATTTTAGTAATTAATTCAACAATTGGTGTCTCTTTTCAAACAGAATATTTAAGCCAATATTAAAATTTATCAGCTAACTAAACTGGTGTTATCCTTTCACACTACACTTACACATACCCTTAGACAACAAATTCATAGCTATACCACTACCAGCTTGCAGAATGATCTAGGAGATGACGACATGGTAGAACTCAACAACAAGGTAGGTAACATTAAATGTTATCTATTGATACAACCTCGAGAAAGCAGCATCAAAATTTGAAGCAAGGGATACCATTTCAAAATGTTGCACCAACGAATGGCTTCATAGTTATACTTAATCAAACCTACTACATCTCTAGTACAAACTTCAAAGAATACATAAGCAAATTTTCACCATCCAGCTATAACATTGTGGGAAAAAATTATTGTGCATTACTTAATTATCTAACCTTGTAAATATTTACATAATGATATGTTGTTACATGTTTACCATTCTAATTTACTAAGCTAGGGAGTTGGTTTTTTTAGAACACAATGTTTCATCTTGACATTGATGCAGCACTCTTATTGTGTCTTGGAAATGAAGAGTTTTTATTACTTCAGGTCTGCTGAATAAGCTTATGAATAGCAATGTGAAATCATCAGTTCATGTTGGGTAAGAATAAAACTATCTTACTGTGCACAAATAATATGCACTCATTTTCCTTGCCTGCTCTCCTCTGCCAATATTTGAGGTTTCCTTATATTGTGAGCTTAAAATTATCTTTAAAACTACACATGTATTCATTTCAAGTGACTATTTTGCTTTTTCAGTTACAGCCTTATTTTAGAAGACAAAGAAGTTATGTAGAAAACTTAAGAGAGAATGAAACTTAGCGCAGCAAAAATTTAGAGCTCAAAGAAACAAACAATTTGTTTGAAATAATTTCATAGCATTAACAGTTTTTTTAAACATTCCATATAGCAACTTTACCCATTTATCAATTGTTTGTGATCTAATCGACATGCTTAAAAATTTGTTTCCTCAATAGTTTGTTACAATGAACAAGCATTTTGTTGCTGTTTCCACATGTTTTATGTAAAAAACACTTTATGCTTAATTTGCAATCATTCCTAAGCAAATATTAATAATGCATAGAAGAAGAAATTTGTATGCATACACTATGCTATAGAATGGATATATGTAAATTTGTCATTGTAGCCAAAAAAAAAAAAAAAGGAAAGGTAAATACATTGTGTGGATGTATCACATCCGATTTTCAACTTCTATCCCACTTGCTTCTCAGGATTAAGGGAATATGCTTTAGCTTCAGCTGTAAACCAATGAAGCAAGGGGCTCCTTGCAAAGAAAAATTAAACAATTATATTCCTTAAAGCAATACATTCAAATCATCTTAGATTTCCAAAGGATGTGAATACACAGGCTCTAAAGAGAGGGGAAATGAAGGTGCATTAGCTCTCATCTTTGTCCTATATTGCTTGGCAAGATAGTAGTTGCCATTTAACTAATTGCAGTTCCAAATTTTTTATCATAGAGGTAAACCAAATGCCTGCATTAAATGTGTCATATAAATTAAAATAAACTGTATAATTGCAAGGTATTGCATGTTCTAAAGACAAATCCATAATTGTATGCTCTTTTACATTGCAGGGCTCTTTTATATGGAGGAATGAGAGAATCTCAGCAGTCAGAAATTGAGCTTAATGGAACATCATTGAGTGCTTTCAAAGGACTTCTCAAATATATCTATACTGGACATATGTCCCTAACTAATTTGAAGGTGAGTTAATGTCATAATTTACAGTCTTCTTTTATTTTCATTTCCCCAATAAATATGGTGAGATTAGTCAGAGTTTAGTGACATTTGAGGTACATTCAGCAATAACCAGCAGCACTTCCTTGAATACCCACCTATATTTGAGTTATATTATATCCTTTATAGAAGGAGTATGCTTTATTGTTGATACGGTCAAAAATGCTGCTCTGGTGATTGCCAGTTCTCCAAGTCTGGAATGTACTGGCTTATTATGTTTTTCTGTTTAAGGGTTGTTTCGCAGCTCATGAACAATCCTAAGTAAAACATGGATTTCATAGAAAGCTAAACTAAAATCTGCTGAAGCATGTTGGAGCTTAGAACTTAGTAATACAGTGGCTGACACACATAAAACATCTTTGCCTTATTATTCTCTCAGAAGCTAAAAAGGGAAAGGTTTTCTTTCATAATTCATGTGCGAAAGTTTGTTTTCAGAGACACATATCTTCTGGTCCATTTGTGTTATTGCCTTATACTCTGCAGAAATAAACAGGCCTAAGGTACCAGTATGCAAGTAGTCGGATCATTGTGTATAAAACTCGAGCATTTCACAAGGTCAATCACAGTGAAGCAGGAAAATAACTAGTGTATGGGGATTTATTTAACTATTAAATAACTATCCAGTTAGTGGCTTGGTGTTAAGGCAAATAAGGTAGAACACATAAAACAGTAGAACAGGCAGTACACAGAACTGAAAACAAGTTTGTACAGACTACTGAAGATTAAAAAGATATTCCCTCAGGGGCCTACTATGGTAGATACAGGATTGATGCTGCCGGGGTCCTGAGCCACACTCTAGATTGGGTTCCTCGAAGAGGTGAGAGGCCTATGCCAAACCTCAATCAACTTTGGTCCATAAGCATGTTTGACCAACTCGCAATTACCTCCCTGAACACAGTCTGATGGATACTGCTGCACGGGATGGAGGAGGGGAGACTGTGTAATGTGTAACTACCAGCCCCTGAGTGTCATTTAGGATTGTGTCTGTATCCTCTGATAAAGGTCAGTCCTGGGGAGGGACCATCACATGAGCTGTTACACTCCTTAAGGCGATTGGGTCCCTCTATCTATAAATTGGGAAGTGAGACCCTAAGGTGAGCAAGGTCCAGGCCAGGACTCTCATCTAAGCTGGGGTGGCACCCAGGATGTGAGCATGCCATTCGAGACATTTGAAATGGAGGAGGATTTAAGTGCTATGGATCCAAAGAAATCCCTCCTAAAAAAATATATCACTAAGGTCAGTGGAAAAGTAGTAGTTGAGTCTTGTTTTCCTCGCTACTTGGTAATTCATAGAACAGAGGAAGGAAAGAAATTTATATCCGTGAGCCCTTTTACAGTTCATGAAGGTCTCGATAAAACTGCTGGTTCTGTTAAGTCATACATTAGAAGTCTCAATGGCACGCTCCAGGTTAAATCAAATTCAGCATCCTAGGCAGTGATTATCTTGAAAGCAAACTTGTTAGCAAGCTGTCCAATTCAAGTCAATATCTGGAACTCCTTACCGGGTGTTGCAAACACGTGTACATTGGACAGAATGTTCAATGAGGAAATTCAAGAAAATCTTGAAGATCAAGATGTGACATTGTATATTGGGTTCAGTGGAGACAAAGAGGTGAATTTGTGTCTACCTGTATCCTGTTTCTTACCTTTGATCACGTAGACCTCCCTCAAAGGATTAAGGCAGGGTATGAAGTCATTGAAATTAGGCCATATATCCCCAACCTGTTGAGACGTTAGAAGTGTCGGTGCTTTGGACACACAAGTGATTTCTGTAATGGTGAAGCTACCTGTGTTAATTGTGGAGAATTCTCACATGAGGGAGCGTGTACATCAGCTCCAACGTGCATTAACTGCAGTGGTGAACATCCATCTAGTTCCCAAGAATGCCCGTTTTACAGAGGAAAGGTTGATCCATGAGATCTGTGTTAGGGAGAAGGTTTCCTTCTTGGAAGCCCAGAAACTCCTGCACATCCACCAACCCTCTGTCCCAAAGCCTGGTACTTATAGCTCAGTTGCAGCTAAACCGGTAACAATTCAGGAAATTGCAACTTAGCCAGCGATATTAACAGGGCTACAATTTCAGAAGAGATTCTCATAGCCAGATTGCTTCCAAAACCCGCAAAATAAACATCTGCTAAGTTTGTTACTGACAAGATCCCTTCAGTAAAGTTGCCATCAAGACCATCAACCTCAAACAATAGGACTGGCAAGCCCGTAACTTATAATGCACCAGATAAAGTTCAAGACCAGCTATAACAGAAATGACTTCCTGAAGAAAAACGAAGTCTGTACTCGGAACATCCAAGGGAAACAGTCCACAATCACCTCCTTGGAGATCCTCTTCTGAGGAATCTTCAGGGAAGGACGCAGATCAGCAATCCACATCTTTGCTGATCTCCACTTCCAGTCGTCTTGAACCGAAATTTTCTGTTGGAAAAGGATCCTCCCCCATGAAGAAGATGGAGCAAGAGGATTCTGCCCACGCTGCTAGAATGACAGTGAAAAAGAGCCAGGATATATCCTCCATTAAAGGTGTTAGCCCAACACCAAAGAAAAAGGGTAAATTGATTCGACCACCACTATCCTCAATGTAGTAGACTCTTACAATTGATAACTTACCCCATTATAACTATGACTATCCTACAATGGAACATACATGGAATTAGAACACATCGACTGAGCTTGTACTTTTGCCCAACAAGTATGAGCCTTTGGCCATATGTTTGCAAGCGATTAAACTCCATCCGCAATACAACTTTCAAATTAGATGGTATACTCCAGCATGATGTGATCTTAAACCGGAAGAGGGTATTCCTGTGCACGAGGGCACTATGATGCTCATCAGAGATGATATATTTGTAGAATTTGTATCCATACAGTTTGACATCAGCCGCTGTAAGGATTAAACTGCCATCCATCTAATTTACCATTTGTAATATTTATCTGCCTCCAGTTGACAACCTCTCACCCAGTGGTTTACAAGATTTTCACCAAACTATTCAGACAACTCTCTTATACATAGTGGTTTGAGAACTTTGGGTATTACCAAAGGATTCACCTATACAAAGTGCATGCATTTTCAGAATGTTGGAGTTTAAATTACCAGCATTTGTAAGTTGCATAGAAGTTTTGGGCCTATTCTGACGTAAGTGATGTATTAGCTGTATTGCTTGAAATAACAAGTTTAGATGAATGTTTCTTCTGAAGCTAAGCATGTGTAGTTTTCTGTTGAGATGGGGATTGAAAATATCTGTACCTATCTACTAGCTGTTAACTTTGTCATTTTTCTTTCAGAATAATGCCATTTAGTATATTGTATGGTTAAATTTGTATGATAGAACAAATTGGTGTATGTGGCAAGTTTTGGTTAACATTTAATCAATCAAATATTATAAATATTAATATTTTTATTTGTTCTTCCAGGAGGATGTAATTCTTGATATTTTGGGATTGGCACATCAATATGGTTTTGTTGATTTGGAAGCATCCATTTCTGACTACTTGAGGGAGATACTACAGATCCGAAATGTTTGTATGATATTTGATGCAGCTAGGCTGTATCAGCTACAGTTCCTTACAAAAGTATGTTGTGCTTTCATGGACCGATATGCCTTGGATATTATTCATCATGAAACCTTTTTGCAGCTTTCTCCAGTAAGGACCTATATATTTTTTACTTTATTTATACCCACGCCGCTGTATCTCTGGCCCTGGCATTTTGTGAGGGTAAAGAAAGAGATAGGTATACATCAGAATGGCCACCTTTAGCAATACCAGTGCTGTGAATTTCCAAAGTACAGGAAGCTATTTTGATTAATTTTGACAGATAAATCAGGACTCTAATTTGATTTCTTGTAACTTTTTAATAAATATGGTTTACTGTTGTTGGTCAGAGTTTTGCTACATGCAAAACACAACACGAAAGAAAGGTATAAAAAATTCAGCAAGGTTTGCAGTGCTGGGTTGACTCGCACAGCAGAGGGTGGAAGTTGTCTGCTAGCACCAATTACAAGCTTCTTCCACTGCATTTTGGACTGTGTTGGCAATTCTCTTGTAAGTGAAGCACATGTCGTCAGTAGCTGTTTGCTTTAGTCCAGGTGAAGTTGGTTTTTTGTGCATGTGCGATTTACTACGTTATCCTTGTCATAGTTATTCTAATAGTTATCATTATAGTTGTTATAGCATTATGGCTAGTGCTTTTTCAGAATCAAATAAAAAAGTCAAGTCTTACTGGAGCCAAAACCATGAATTTATATTTGGGCTATGTGATTATTTTGAAAAGGAGCAAGACAACGGAACATCTGTTCTTCCTTTGGCAAGAGTAATGGATGGAGTTTGTGATGCACTGAAGGTGGTTAAAACAGCTGTAAACAGTGATAAAGGAAAAATGTTTGGTCAATTTGAATATGCCATCAGTAGAATTGCAGTCGCCAGGAAAATCGAGAATTAAAGTCAGACGTAAGACAACACTGGATGTGTTTCAGAAGGATGCGATAAGGAGCATATTTACCAATTTTATATAAATAAAAATTTCCTACTGGAGAGAAGCTTCTAGGTTCTTTGAAACAAAGCAGAGTATTTGAGAGGTAAGACAATTTTAAGCAATGTGTTAAAAGAACTTGGTTTTAAATTAAAAGACTTCTCAGGAAGAAAGCCATAATCGAAGGTGGTGATATAGTGGCATGTCTTGGCAAATTTCTGAGGGAAATTTTGAACGTTAGTCCTGAAAAGTGGTATGGTTGGATGAATGCAGGACATACCAAATCAAAGGCCTGGACAACAACATAATAGCAGGAATAATGAAGGTGTCCATTGGGAAGGGAAGCAGACTTATTCTACTTCATGCTGGTGGAGTAAATGGGTTTGTTCCTGGAGCAATGCTTTTGTTTAAATCAGAAAGTACACGTGATTATCATGAAGAAATGAATGAGGAAATTTCACCGCCTGATTAAGGAGGCTTTCCACAACTGAGTCCAAATTACGTTATTGTAATGGACACTTATCATTCAATGCAATTAAATAAAGCACGAACAGCCAAAGACAGGAAGAGTGTCATACTTTAGTGGTTTGGAAAATAATTTCTCCAGTGTGTCAGCAGTAATGAACAAAGAAGAGTTCTTGCAAATTGTTAAGTTGCACAAACCAATGTTTTGTAATATGAGATAGACACCATCACCACTGCACGTGGGCACACTGTCTTCTGGCTTCCACCATGCCACTGCCATTTTAATCCTATTGAACTCATCTGGCACAAATCAAGGGGTACATTGCAGAACACAATAAGACTTTCCACATCGCCGATGTTGAAAACTTGGTGGAACAAGGAATCGAACAGGTATCAGTGGTAAAGTGCAGAGTGCTGTGAAACATACTTGTGAGCTGTACTTCAAGCAAAAAAAAAAGTTGAAGATGTTTTAGAAGAATGCATACAAGAATTAATGATTTCATTATATGCCGACAGCAACGATTTCAAGGTGCTAATGATGAAGAAATGTATATCTACAGAAGTGCGGCATCTTTTTGCTGAACTATTGACATGTTAAATGTGAGTACATAAAATCTCTTTATTTAAATAAATGCTATCTCCATACTTTAAATACTCCAATATAGCAACTATTTCATTTTTTGCATTTTACGAAAAAATGACACTTGTATATACGTAAGTTCACATTAGGGGCAAGAATTGTCAGCACTGCTTCTCGTAATTGCACAAAATGTCAGAACCAGAGATAAAACGGTGGTAGTATAGTAATCAAACTCAACTTGCCAAAGGAAACAATAGCATTTACATTAATTTCAGTAACAAAATGAAATAAGCTGTGATACAAAATATATATTTACACATAAATATTACATGTATATAATTACATATAAATAATATGATCCTCCCAGCAGAATTATGAATGAGCTTTTAAATCTCATGTTCTACATCAGTAGAAAGGATATGTTGCCAAAACTTATAAGTTTTTAAAATCTCAAAACATTGTTGAATATAATTAAAAAATAAAAAGCATAATGGAAAATTAGATACAACACACTTTTCAGAAAGACCTCACCTTGCTCCCAGAACCACGGACAAAAATTTACACAAAAGTGCATAGCGTTGCTGTTTAAGTCATTGATGGTGATATGGGTATGTTTCATATTTCTTCAGAGTTAATACAGTCCAATGAGAAACTCTTACTTTTGCTGCTACCTATAGCTATTGTTTCTGCATTGTCATCCACACATTCTACTATTTGCTCCTCTGCTTCAAAAGCATGTGGCCTTTTGTGCCTCAGGCTTTCTTCTGCCAGTACTTGCATTACATTTTTACGTTCTCTACCATGTACATAGTAGGTGGAGAAGGTATTGCATTCCACACAAAATTGCGATATCAAGATTTCACTAGAAATACATGTTATGAAATCCCCTGAATCCAACAAAAATAAAAGCACTTTTAGACAAAGGTTTGTGTGTATGTCTCTGAACAGCATAAATCAAAACAAAATGTTGGATAAATATCATCTGGGTATTCTAAATTCAGTACTTTCCATAGAAGCAAATGCAACCCTTTACAGGGAACATTTTTCAAAATTTTTATTTTCTGCTTAATGCATTTTTATTAAAATACCATATATTAAAGGTATATACATGACAAATAAAATTTATGTCTTGAATTTTCTGAGAATGGCTCATGAAGTCCCCTTCATTTGGAAGGAAATTTATGTAATCTTGCATAATTGGTAAATGTAAAGCAATAGACAAAAACGTACTACACAAAAAATGTAGATCTCTTTGAAACACACAATTTATTTCAAATAGCTGTTTTGTGGCATCAGCCATTTCCAACATAATGGTTATTAATGGTTCAAATTGTTCAATACTTAGTCATTCTTTTAAAATCCAGGCGATTTTCAATAGTTTCTCACGATGTCATGGGAAGAGTATGGAATTTTAAGGCCAATGTACAGTGTCCAGTTCTAAAACATTTGACTATGACTATTTCCTTTGTATCTATAACGAAATGTGTAGTGCAAGCTATTTCTGGAAAGGTTTATGACAATTAAAATGAATTAGATAGGAAAATAACTTTCATAAGAATAATTTATTTACCTACTAATAAGCAATAAAGTATAGAGGAAGTCACGTGAATGTAACATCAGATTTTTACTTTTCCAGCCCACTGAACCATATACATTGGTGCAGGGATTTAGCATACTATTGAGAAAATGTATTGCTTTTTATAGCGCAGAATTTTCTTGTATTATGACACCACTCTTCATGAAGTAAAAATATCCAAATGTAACTTGTGAAGTCCACCATGGTACTCAGCCATCATGTTATGCACAAGGACCAGGGAATCATGAGATAAGGTTGCAAAACCATTACTCACTGCTGTCACGCAAAATAACATCGACACATTTTCTCCAATTAAAAACAATTTACTGTTTAACATAAATCTAAGCAAAGATTAAAAGAGCAGGGAAAAATACTGTAACCCCTTCCACCGTGCATATGAAACTTATAAAAGGTATCAACTGTGTGTGGACTGTGCAAGAAGTACATATGTTATTACATCATATACAGAGAGAGCCAAAAAACTATGAACCGGGTGCGCAGTGTTTTTCCTGTCTGCATCCTCGGCGCTCGCCGTCTACCGCTATCAGAAAGGCACAAATGAAACCATACAACATTTTTAAAACTACTTTTAAAGGCTTTACTTACCAACTTTATGAAAGGAGATGCTGAAACTGGCCACCATTGTTGTCCAAACATTTTTGGCACCTCTTTAGGACACTGTCCATCACTCGCCGTTAGTTCATGTTGAGAAATGCTGGTGGATATTTTGTTTTAATTTTTCCAGGTTGTGTGGGTTTGTCTTGTACACTTTGTTTTCAGTTACCTCAGAGATAGAAATCGCAGGGGGCTAGGTCGGGGGACTGAGGGGGTCACAAATCTCTACTAATAATTCTGTCCTCAAACACACTTTCAATTGTTCATGAACAATATTAGGTTTGTCAGAGCTCCAATAATGATTATTTTGTGTACACGCATATCCATGAAGGTGGAACGAAGCCTTGTCCGTGAAAAATATTAAATATGGGTCTATTTCGCCGTTGTATACACTATTGAGGCTCCACTCACAAAATGTGCGCCTAATTACAGAATCACATGGTAGAAGAGCGTGTGCCACAGTTATTAAATATGGTTTTAGCTTCAGCAATTTGGTAGCTCTTCACGCAGAGCCATAAGAAATGCCTGCCTGTTGTGAAAGACACCTTAGTGATTTTGGTGGGGAATTCTCCAAACGATGACTGATGTTGTCTAATGTTTCTTCGGTAGGAACCGTGTGCTGTCTTTTAGATTTCTTAGCCTGAACACTTCCTGTGGCCTGAAATTTATTGTAAAGTTCATGGATTGTTGTACAGCCTGGAACTTTTATACCTAGAAACCTTTCTGCAAATTATACTTTCACTTGGCGAGCTGACTGAGTTAGCACATACAAATCATAAATAAATACACACTGTGCAGTAGAAAACATATACTAAGCCATAATATAATTTGTGACTAAGTACAGGACAAAATAAAAAATAATTTGTAATAACTGAACTACATCACATCACTGTCAACTCAATACTGTACTTCATACTGCAGAGCAAAGCCACATCAACCTTGTTTATTACAGCAGTGCATTATCATGTTTCCATATGCCCAGTGGAAAAACACTGCATAGCCGGTTCGTAGTTTCTTGGCTCTCTCCTTAGATGCCATATGTTAAAAGGTTTTCAACAGATGACTAATACAACTAAAATCCACTCCATTTTATTACCTTAAAACCAAGCTTTCATCATACTCAATTGATTATAATTGATGTACCTCTTATTATTCATAATGCCACAACAGCAGTGACATGACTTTTTACTTTCTCTACTACGTATAGTAAGTAGGGGAAGTATTGTATTCCACCCAAAAATTCGATACCGACATTTCACCGGAAATACATGTTTTGAGACCCCCTGAATCCAAAAAAAGCATTTTTGGAAACATGTATGTGTGTCTGTCTGTGTGTGTCTGTGAACAGCATAACTCAGAAACGAACAGTCGGATAAACACCAAACATGGTATTTAGGTTCAGTATCTTCCAAGGATGCGACACGAAGGTTTTCAAGAAAATCCCCTCACCCCAGAGTACCCTTTACATGGAAGATTTTTCGAAAATTTTAATTTTCTCAAAAATGGCTTTTCATATGATGGCTTTAAACATATGATGTTTTAATCAAAAACGATTTTGATTAAAACATCATATGTTTAAGATATTTTTATGACAAATAAAATGTATATCTTGAATTCCCTGGGAATGTCTCCAAAAGTATTCTTTATTGTGAACGACTTTTGCATAACTCGTAAACCATAAGAGATAGACAAAATTTTACTACACAAAAAATGTAGATGCGTTAAAATGCACAATTTATGTCATATACATTTTTTTTGTTGAGTGAACCATTTTCGAAATATTGCTTGCTATTCCCTTAAATTTTTCTATACTTATTTTCTAAAATGGGAATTCGTTATTCATTTTTTTGTCTTGGATATGCAGAGAGTTATAATCTGTGGCAAAGGGAATAATGCTGCACCTAGCAACCAGCTATTAAGAGATATGTATGTGCTTATAGGCTACTGTTTTTCTATATTGCCCTTGTAAATATATTTTCCCCTTACATCTACAAGAAAATTAGCAATAAGATAGAGTCTGCAAATGTTTATCTCGATTAACATGAAGTAGATGGAGAATAAGCGTTTGTAAAAATAGTTTGCACAAGAGTAGAGAAAGTCATGTGAGTGTAACATATCAGATTTTTTTTTATACACAATGAGAGTATTTTGGTCTGCCCAATCGACAGTTTTGTTTACTCAAAAATCCACTGAGTAAGGAATTTACTTCATCTGACATGAGCAATAAGCAGTATGGGTTCTTGGGCCATCTTTGCCAGAATGTTGACACATATGTAGTGTTTGTTATTCCCATCAATTTCCCTCAAGTCCTGAGCCGTCTGAATGTTAAATGAATGGTAACTTTGTCTAAGAGCAGTCTGCCCAGCAACCAGCATAATAATTGAAGAGACCTTGCATGGTGTGTAGAAGGGCAGGTACTCTGTTCCAGCAGTGCACTGACATATTTTGCATTTTCAGGTGTTCATACGCTTTTACTGCAACCTGGTAATTTACAATTCTCAATACTACCAATTCTCCATTGCCTAATCCACCTTAAGGTGGTGTGTCACTCTGGAACAGGTTGATGCTGGTCTTCATTGTTTTATCACGGTGCTTGCTGTATTTCAATGTACAGAACTCGTGACAATGAAGACTTCCACAACTACAATCCTTGTCTGCACGGAACAACAGTCCATGGCAAACATTGTAGCCATATACAGTGGAATCTCGTTAGGACGTTCCTCATTAACATGTTTTCCGGTTTATTACTTTGAATTATAAAACTCCCGGTACCAAATCACCAAATGTAATAAATAATGTTTGCTTAGTGCGTTTTCCGGATCCTGCTTACTACGTTTGAAGTTTGATGTCCTCATTCACTGTTTTGGCCAATTCTTTTCAGTCCAGTGGGAGTAGGTGCTTAACATGTTCAAAGTTTGACATCCTCCATTTGCTACTTTGGTCAATACTTGGTCACAGGGTAGATACCGGCAGCCAATCACATGCGTGTATATAAATATTTGTGTGATAAGATTTATGTGGGCGGGATAGAGAAGGCTTTACCTTGGCGTGGTGAACGCCAACAATAGTTTCTACTGTTGAGTGTTGACCAAACATACGTAGATTGTATTTTAACTTTTCATTTGCAATGAAAAAAAAGAAGGTATAGTAAATAACCAACACTGAAAAACTGAAAATCCTTGAAGTATACCACAATCCAAATATGAAACATGTGGATATAATGCGGAAGTTAAACATTCCTCTGTCAACCTTAAACACGATTGTTAGCAAACCTAAATTGATTGAAACTGCTTTTAAAGAAGGGAAAATGGTATAACAAAACTTTCCTCTTGGAAAATAGGATCAGAAAAGGATCGGAACGAAATTTGTTGCATGGAAACACCTACCGTATTCAAATCATATTGAATATGCCAAAGTTACTATTGTCTATTGTACTCGTAACACGATGCATGCACATAATTTTGTTTTCTTTTTTTAGCGGAAGTTATCACTTGTGTAATAAAACACACAGCAAAGCCACTATTGTCGCTTCCATAATTCTCAATTTATTTTCTCAAAAACATTCATAACCTCAAAAATCCAAGTTGACCACATAAAAGCTTGAATTATTTTTTCTCAGGGTTTGTGTATCCAAATCCATTTGAACACATATTGAATTTAACATGAAGACTCAGATCGTATTCAGTATAAAATTGTACTTGAAATCTATTTCAAGTGCCCTTGGAGATGTAGTAATTATTATATTTTATTACATAACTATGTTTTTAAATTGCAGATTTTGTATTTTCGTTAACACGTTTTCCCGCTTATGACGTCCAAATCCTTAGGTCCCTGCAAAAACGTACTAACGAGATTCTACTGTAATTGTTTCTAATTCGTGGAAAACCTCAAGTTCAACAGGAATACCAAACAAAATTGGTAGGTACATTGCACACCACCATGTGTGTGTGTGTGCGTGTATGTGCGCATGCGCTTTTCAGTTTTATCCATGATTTTCTGCACACTGATAGAGCAAAAATGACATAGTTGATTGGCGAGCGTACATTGAAGTCATAGCTTGGGAAGGTTGGATGTATTATTTAGCTATTCGACTGTTTGCAGATTTAAAACTAATGTTGACTACACTGCGAGTCATTCATGGCCAGCTTGATATGTAATCACTGCTTTGTTTTGCTGAAACTTGTATAGAATTTTGCATTGTTTTCAGAATCAGCTGCTTCTAAACTATTATTATTATTGTTGTTGTTGTTATTATTATTATTATTATTATTATTATTATTATTATTATTATTTATTTGAACTGTTTACGGTACTGTGAAATAATTATGAATGCTTACAAGAATGTTTGGATGCAAAATTATGATTTTACAACTACTTTAGACAACATTCAAGCACAGACACTGTGATTGTGTTAAGGTAAGACTAGGGGAGTGTATAAACTCACCTTTTGTGCACTTGTGCTGACATAGGATTTATGAGGGCAGCCCCAGAAGTACCCAACCTGACATTATATATAGCGTTTTTTCAAACAAATGACTATGGTAGAAAGTACCACCCTTTTAAAGCTTAAGTTTGACGATGCTACGTTGTTTAGTTAATTGTTTGGCAGCCATTAATAGTGAACACTCTCTGCGAATTTGTAAACATGGATAAAACTGGCCATCATTATGTCAGATAATACTTTCATTTGAAAGGTCTTAGTCCAACTAATATTAAAGCTAAGCTAGATTCTACTCTGGAGGAGTCTGCTCCTTCGTTTACAACAGTAAAATATTGGGTGGCAGAGTTTTAAGTGCGTATGAGCTGCCAAGACGAACATCACAGTGGTTGATCAAATGAGGTGACCGTGCCAGAAATGGTGGAGAAAATCCACAAAATGGTATTGGATGACCGTCGATTGAAAGTGCGTGAGCTAGCAGACTTCATAGGCATTTTAAAAAGTACTGTGCATCACATACTAACTGAAAATTTAGACATGAGAAAGCTGGGTGCAAGATGGTTGCTGCGTTTACTCACAATGGAACAAAAGTGGCGTGGAGGATGTTTCAGTCAAGTGTTTGGTGATGCTTCGCTGCAATAAAGCCAAGTTTTTGCATCAATTCATAACCATGGTCCATCACTTCACACTTGAGACGAAGGAACAGTGAAAACAATGGAATGAAATGGAAGAATCAGCTCCAAGAAGGCAAAGACAGTTCCATCTGCAGGCAAGGTCATGGCATCAGTTTTTTGGGATGCGCGTGGGATAATTTTCATTGATTATCTTCAAAAAGGAAAAGCAATCAATGGCGAGTATTATGCAAACTTATTGCAGTGTTTGAATATGAAATCAAGCAAAACCAGCTACGTTTTAGCAAAAAAGAAAGTTCTGTTTCATCAAGACAGTGCACCAGTTCACACATCCATTATCGCCATGGCCAAATTCAATGAGTTAAAGTTCAAATTGCTTCCTGATGCACCCTATTTGCCAGACTTAGCCCCCTCTGATTATTTTATGTTTCCAAAGTTGAAGAAATGGCTGGGTGGTAAAAGTTTTGCCAACATTGAAGAGGTGGAGTTTGCAGTTGATGGCTATTTTGCAGAACTCTACAGTTCTCACTATAAACAGGGTATCGAAGCTATTGAACATCGCTGGGAAAAGTGTATTGAGCTGAAAGGAGACTATGTAGAGAAATAAAGATGCTTTTTTCCCAAAATTTTTGTGATTTCTTTGTTAGGTCAGGTACTTCTGGGACAGCCCTCGTACAGTATCTTTTGTTTTCTGTGCTCAAAACAGCTAACACACTTAACCATGCTTCTCTCATTGTATTCCTTAAAATAGTTTTTAATTTGAGTTTTGAAAATAATATTTTAACTCTTGCCAATGTCACTGTCAACATAAGATATAATTGAATTGCTGCACCAAGATCAATTACCTAAAAGATTGCTAAACAGGTATTATTAACCAACAGATGTATTAGAATGTTTTGTACGAGTAGAATATTAGGAAAACATTCCCATTACAGCTCGCATTTTACTGATGGCAATAATTAATGCTCAATCAAAGCAATGATATGGAGAGCATTATTTATTACTGGCTATGTTCTCTATTCTACCAAAACTTGTTTGTAATGTCATCCAGCTGCTTTGCATCGTACCCAGACAAGTGACAGTGATAAAAGTGAATTTGTCTTCGCATTCATTTGGAGTAAACCTACATTGTAAACACACACAAATTCTGAACTTCTTTTTTAATTTGATTTGGGGTTGCTTTAACAGCATGGTCATATTGTGACCACTTAACTTTACATGACAGAGAACATAATAGTAAGTTACGAATTGGTAACATTTACGCTTTACAGTAATTCAAAATGTAAACTGAATTTGTTCTCAAATAATTTAAACTTAATCTTAGATTAGATATGAAGGCTCTGAAGGCATCTGCTAATCTGATCATCACAGCACCTCCTTCCCACATTTTGAAGCTTATGGTGTCATTAGCTTCACTATTGTTAAACTAATGTTATAACCTCCAAATACTGAATGTCGCACAAAATGTCACAAACATTCATGTTTGTAGCTAGATTACATTTTGAATTATGTTTTTGTACCTTATGAAGTAACCAGTCCTGTGTGTTTTGTCGGTAGTAACTTAACTTCATTCTTTACATCGTTTCACATTGTACTAGTGAATTTTTACACTGTATTTTGTGTTTATCTTGGATAGTATTTAACTTCATTGTTTCCATAAAACTGGATACATTTTTCTGATAATATTCAAGGTACTTTATGCTGTTTTAATTAATAACTTTATTTTATCTACCTGCCTATCAATACCAACAAATTAATACAGGGCAGTATCTTTTCTCAACTGGAATCTCTTTACTGTCATATTCATTTATTGGATCACCTCTACAATGTATTGTGTTAAGCTTTCTGTTCCCAAAAACATAATGTAAAGGAATTCATTGTTCATACCGGACAAAGTTGTATCCAGTAGCACATGCAGCCATTTTTCTTTTTATTCTCTATTCTTGGACGTGCAAAAAAAAATTGAGTTTTATTTATGGACGCTCTTCAACTGCTGTGGTCCTTAGCGTCCCATTCTATATTGGATGTGAAAGACCGGTAATTTTGCTCAGAGGCCTCTTTATCAGGCTTGAGGTTGGGACCACCGCTTTACTTCCCTTCTGAAGGAAGCCATTTTAAGGATTTTTACGCCCGAAAAAATCCATCGCCTTCCGCCGGGTTTGAACCCGCAACCTCAGGAACTAGAGGCTAGCATGGTAACCACTGCACCACGGAGGACGACATTGGACAGTGCATAAATTCACTTCACATCAGCGACAGCATTAATGACATTTCTTGCACAGAAATCACGGATAATAATTAACACCCAGTATATATAGATAGGAAAATGTGAAAGACCATCCAGAAGTTTGTAACATAAAAAATAAAAATTATCAAAGCTCTGCACTGAAAAGAAGGCATTGAAATTGCCTGTTTATTCAAAGTGAAATTACCAGTATTTATTAATGTAAGAAAACCTAACCACAGTTGTAAAATTAAGAATTGCAGTTCATAATAATTGTTGTATAGGTACAAAAACAATGCACTGAAAAATTACCTGCAGGCCTATTTGGTCCTAGCATTACAAATAATCAAGTAGGCCATGGAACAACATAATAGTAGTTAGATGTCTTAGAATTTTAAGTACCTATCCTTCATACCATATTATTTCATTTGTGAATCCTACATTAATATCTCCTAGATAATTGATGTACATAGTTATTATTGTTTTGTGTTGCATGTGCAGCTTTTATTTCACAACTTATATTGAAACATAGCAACATTTTATGTCGCTAGTTGAGTTTGTAATCCTAAAATGTGATTTTCTCTTTCAGAGTGCCATAAAAGAATTGATATCACGTGATTCCTTCTATGCACCAGAAGTAGAGATATTTCGTGCTGTCTGTGACTGGGTACAAGCTAATCCAGAAGAGGACGCTGATGATATATTGAGTGTAGTGCGCCTGCCTCTAATGTCTTTATCAGAACTTCTTGGAGTTGTTAGACCAGTTGGATTGGTCAGTCCAGACACAATTCTTGATGCCATCCAAGCAAGGACTCAAGCAAGGGATTCGGAGCTTAATTACCGAGGATGCCTAAGTAAGTCAACGATAACAGATTGCATGGATAAGAGGCTTTCATTCTGCTTGCTGGCGAGTGTTTGTAATAACAAATTGGAATTGGAATTTAGAAATACTTCTGAAACTTATTGAATTTTAATTTTGCACCTTAGATCATGTTAGATAATGGTCAGGTTCACATTCATATGTAAAGAGTTCAAAGCATATTGCAGGAGTTTATGATGATTCTAACTTCCATTAACAGGGCAGGTCAATCCCAATTGTGATTAAAGTAATGGTAAAGTTCAAGCAATAGTTACCATACATTTATAGTAATAAGGGAAACATGCCATAAAAATTTATCCAAGGCAACTGACTGCAACTGGATTAGAACTCAGACTCTCTGGTTTATAAGGCATATATAAATATGCCCTCACTTCACTGAGGACAACTTATGCTTATATTGTTGTGAAAAATAATGTTGTTTCAAAGCTTAAGATATCTAGAACAGTAAAAATATCTGAAAATACAGATTGTGTCATTAAAAATAGCAGAACAACTTCTCATTTAAATGTTATTTGAAATGCAAGTTCTAACATTCTTTAACTGAATATGGTGAATTATTCTACAAAACAATGGTTTAAATGAGCTCATAGTCCATGGAACTTAGTTACCTGACATGTTTGATTTAAGTGTGCTATATTTAGGATCCCTGATTATGTTGTAAAACTGTGCTATTCAAGGGTTAGTTATGGAAAGGAGAAGCATTTGCAGTATGGGGTTTTGGTTGATTCTGAAAAATTGTTTTTCACACATTATACAAGAGTAGTTTCAATGTTCCATTCTATATTCTTTATATTGTAGGTTTTTGTATTTATGCAATTGTGAAGTTTATTCCCTTTAAAATATGTTTGTTCTTTAATAGGATATGGAGGGTCATCATTTATTTTTCCAGATTCTGCTAAATGAAAACCTCTGTCATACCAAAGATACCTATTTTCTTTTCACTCTTGCTACAGAGCTGTATCATCTGAAACAGTTGTGAAAGCAACATTCTTTGGAGAGTTAACAACTTCCTCTTAAGATGCCTCTACTTCACTTGCAAAATGATAGCCCCCTATTTTTCCTTAATTGCTGGAAAAAGGAAAAAGTAACATGGGGCTAGATCTGGACTGTGTGGAGAATAATGGACGAGTTTCACTCCAAATTCTTGCAGGAGGTGTTCTTAGTGAAGAGTGTGGTCTTTTTCCCCAAATTTGAAAGGGCTACAATATGGCTACTTGCAGAGAAGAAACTAGCAGTAATATTCTGACCTACTCTCTGGCAACTGCTCACCTTCATTGGGGTCATCATTTGGGAATACCCAGATCACTGCCTGCCTATTTGATTCCAGTCGTATCGCTATATCCAGCTTTCATCACCTGTGATATTATGCATTAGTCCAGATGTTCCATTGTCAAATGAGTATCATTTTGTGACTCTGTTCACCCTTGCCGCCCTTTGCTCTTCAGTCAGGTTGTGACGAACCCACCAGTTATAAAACTTCTCTACAAAGGAATTTGTTGAAGATTACAGCACCTGTAGCAATGAATGTTTGAAGACACTTCTATCTTGCTGTAAGTAACTTAGAGATAATTTTTCACCAAGGCTTCCATATAAGATATGTTTACTTTGGTCACAACTGTCACTGATGCCCAGTGCATTTCTGATATTTTAAGGTAGTTCTTCCTCATCTGAGCCCCACATACTAGCCATAAACTGTGGTGTCTGAACGAGCAGAGTCTGGGAAAGCTCTGTTTAGTCTTTCCAAGCATTCCCGTTGGTTGAGACAGCACTCATAATCATAAAAAATCATAGCATGAAAACACTTCTGCAACAACTTCATTTTAGAACCACTAACATGCATAGCAACAAATAATGCTTTGCTGCACCTACAACAAGCAGCATCCAGTAATAAAAACACATACTTTCTAGTATTGCCAATAGTAAACTTGTATCTCTATTTATTTAAAGGTGAGTCGGAATTGTAACACTAACATCACTTAAGTTTACTCACTTGTATCTCTATATTCTATGCAATCCAAAAAATTAAATAGTGACACTCATAGTAGATCATATCCCAAAATATTTAATGTGCATGAATATTTTGCAGTGCCAGATGAAAATGTTGCTCATCCAAAACACGGTACACAAGTATTACAAGGTGAGATGAGATCTGCCCTCCTAGATGGGGATACACACAACTATGACATGGAGAGGGGTTATACAAGGCATCCAATTAATGAGACAAGTGACAATGGAATTCTCATCAAACTTGGAACTCAAGCCATCATTAACCATATCCGCATGCTTCTCTGGGATAGGGATCTTAGGTAAACATTTATACCAATAATTTTAAAAACTTTGCATGTGTAATAATAATAATAGCAAAAGGATTTTTCTTTAGTAGCAATTAATCAGGGCAATTAGAATAAGCACCATGTTATTGGGTTAATTAGAAATATTGCATGCTTGTCACTTTATTCAATGAGCAGATGTTACATGTATGCTAATTAGAATGTGAGCAATTTTTATTTTTGTATTTGGGTTTAAAAGTTTTATTTTAAGGGTTTAAATAAGTAAAAGCTAGGATTTATTAAATTGGAAAAGTTGCAGCCAGGAAGACCTTTCTCTACTGGTTATGTATCTGGTAGTAACAAAAAACAGCCCTTTTGAGTCGACAAAAGGACAAGGTTTCTCAAACATATGTCAGAGTCAGATCATTGCTACACATACTCTGTAGTGTTATGTGGTAGTGGTTTTCTTTTCCTTTTCTCAATAGTGGCCCCTTCCCACTAACTTCCTTGTAACAATAAATAAGGAAACATGAAAGGTAGTGGATCAAAGGGAGAAAACCAAGACGTGTATAAAGCATAAATCAAAAGTTCAGGTTAGGAAAATAATTTTCTATTCATTAAGCAAATTTATCCAACATCCAAACAAACAGTGTAATAAAAATAAAATTAAAGTACTCTTGCCAAATTTATGACCAAATTTTGCATAGGTATTCTGTAAACTTATTAAATAGGAAATTTTCCTAGTGTACTAAGTACCAAATTAAATACTTTTCCTTTATCAATTTGGTCAACTGTTACTTATGCTCTATAAACAAGCATTATTTAATGACATTAAACAAACTTGCCTTTTCTATAAACTAACGTTTTTAAGTTCAAAGGCAATCTCATGAAAGTTTGTTGCTTTATTTGCCCACAAACAAATACGGTTTTCTCCAAACTACTGGCAGCAATTAATTTTAAAATATGTGCACCTGCCAAACATAATATAACAGTCTCATAGGGCTGTATTCATAGTCAATCTTGGTCTAGACCAACTTGCTACTTCCTGGATTTACAGTGGACCATCAATTTTCTTATTCATAGACCGAGGCTTGCATTGGTCTGGGGATCAAACTTCTTGGTCCGGACCAAATTTTGGTCTACCTCAGAGGTTTAGATTAAAGGCAGTATTATAACTAATGTCTCATGTGTCATTGCTAGACTTCCCTTCGTTAAACCGGGATTGCGATGAACTTTACATAACATGACTGGGCATAATGCAAAGTTAAAAAGATGCTGCTAAAGTAAAGGTCTAATTAGGATGCAATTAACATAATGGTAATGAATCTTGATTGATTGTTCTTTTATTACTTCTTACTATTGTTTCATTCCGATTGATTGTAATTACCATGCGACATTAAACTTGACATAATGGGAAGGAAAAGTTTGATACTGCCAAATTCTTAAGTTACGTCGCATTAAATTAAGTCACATTAAGACAACCCTAGGTAGCTCTAATTAATACATTGTGTAAGACCTTCATGTTACGTTGCGTTGAGTTAAGTTACTTAGGTTAAGTTCAAAGTAATGCAGGCTTTACTTATGTTTTTCTACGAGGAGAGCAGGATTAAAATTCCTGGAAGATTTATGATATATCAAGATTTCCTCAGGTAATTATTTCTGTATAATTACCATCACACAGTATTTAATTATTTGGTTAAGATCCAGGGTGTGATACATTTTAATAACAGCAAATGTTGCATGCTATTTAAATTTGATTTCATTTTGTAATTTATAAGCTTAAAAGTTAATATTCCAGCAAGTTAAGTTCTTATTGAAATGATTAACAATGCCATGAAAATGTGTATCTGGTGGATTAGAATGTTTCCAAAAAGGGAGGTGTGGCAGTAGGTTAGAATCATGCACAAAACTGCCTATATATTATCTCCCTCCATGCCTCCTCTTTTTTTGTGTTTGCATTTATAGAAACCGATTTGTTTTGAATAATATCCATCATTTTTTGTACTAAGGAAAACCGGCATTTTCCTCTTCTGACCGTTTTTGTGCATGCTTCTTGGTTATCTCCAAGGGTGAGGAGTGAGCACTGAACGATGAAAATAACAGCTGTGAAACAACCGCAGAAAGGGAGTAGCAGTGGTTAGTTTACTGCTCTATGGAAGTCGTACATGCGCAGAACTAACCTTTCTTTGTCGTGTAACATTTTCTCCTTGCTGATCCACAGATCTCTTGATCCGAGGCTTTTTATAGTCTTTGAATATCAAAAACTTGGTCGGCCTTTGGTCCAGACTAAATTAGTTTGGAGATAATCCAGACCAACATGAAATCTATGAATATGCCCCATAATTTCTAAACTGGCAGCAATTAATTTTAGAATATGTGCACCAGCCAAGCATAATATAACAGTCTCATACTATGCCATGACCCTGATTGTGATGCTTCCTTTTGTGTACAGTGATGTCCATATTTCCCTAATGTAAGAATAATTTGGGCACTTGCTGGCTCAGGATAGACTTCCTTATATGCGATGAGCTGTTCTGTGTTGTTCCTTCTTCATGTCCTGTCGATATTCATCCATCATACTTTTGGCTGAGTGGTTATATACCTCCATGCGGGAGTGAAGCAAAGGCAGGGGAGAGTTGGCCACCAGCCAAGTGACCCACTTGTTGCAACAGCTATGCTAGAAAATCGTGCACCACCATATTTGGGGAGTGATTTGTAGTGGTGAAATGATGATGCAGCCATATTGGACATGTAGTTGGTCACCAAGATGGTTACACCACGCTGCCAGATGGCTTTCAGTAGCAGAGCAAGAACAGCTATTGGCTTCCCCTCGGCGCTTGAAAAAGATAGTCTTTTTTCCAGCAATGAGCAGTGAATGAACATAATTTTACAGTAAAGCACCAATCCAGACCATCGGCTGTCAGCCATTTTCCATCTCTCCATTTATGCTTTCAGACAAGGCACTGGTTCCATATTCTCCATGAGGTAGACTTCAAAACACACAAATGGAAATTTTAATGTATGTACGTGACTTTTACCGAGAGAAACCTTAAACTTAATTTTTCTAACATTTCTAAAATAACATAAAATTTATAACAAACTATTTAAAATTTTTCTTAAAACAATGCCACTCAATTGGGAGACTTGGGCTTTCAAATTATTACTCGTGTCTCTCTGTCTAAGGGTGACTGACACAGGAGTTAAAAAGTTCCAGTACATAAGGGCCCATGTACATGTGCAAGTTTGTTAGTAATCTTATCTTTTGCAGTACTTTGGGAATAATTATATAAATTATATCTCCAAGCACAAATTATGGATGTTTTCATTCTTGATTATAACATATCTGTGATCTCTGATGCGCCCTTTTTAAATTACATTTCACCCTATTTCATCGGTCCTTAATTTCCTCTACTTCTACCTGGTCTGGATATCCTTCAAATTCCAAATGTTAGACAATGAATGCTGGTTCATAACTAAACAAAAGTAATCATTCCATGGGCCTAATGCCTAGCTGTGTTAAAGGCAAATTGCAATCCCACCTGGAATGATAATTGGAATGCTGGGCTGTTAAAGCCGATTTTAAATTTCTGCTCAGCGTTGTCTTTGCGATAGATATGGGTACCAGGGTATAGTAAAACTGTGTTTAACACCAATATTAAAAAGGAAATTCTTCGAAAAGGATGATCTAAAATAGAACATATTACCTGATACTATATATCTTGCAACCCCAAAAGTAGCAATTAGGTCTTTTAATATCCTCATTGTAATATTAGCGTTGGATTCTCTCGTGGGAATTAACCCCACAAACTTTGAAAAAGCATCCACTACCACTAATATATATTTGATTCCATTTGTATACTCCTAGGAAATGGCTCTATACAGTCAACAAACCATTTTTCCGGAGGTTGACTTGCAATACTAGAAGGCAAATGTCCCAATTTGGATGTTCTGGGTGACTTGCTCATTTTACAAACTTAGCAATTTGGTATCAGTTGTCTAATATCTCCATCCATGCCCTTCCAGATGAAATATTGGCATAGCCTTTTTGGGTTTTAAAAACCCCCATATGAGCCCCACAGGGTCTTTCATGCTAATACTGAAATAATAAGTTAATCAGTTTTTCTGGCACTACAATTTTAGTCTTGCCATACTATGTCATTGCAACGCAATACTTGGTTTTTCAGATAATACGGCTGGTGTTCTTTGCCTAAATGAAAAGCCTGCAAGATTTGAGACAAGTTAGGATCCTCATTTTGGTATTCACCAATATCAACAAATGCTAAAGGGCATTGATTCAAGACTGGTGTTACCGGTAACAATATAATTTCTTGCTGTTCCTTAAATTCTTTAGCCTTTTCACCTTACATACGGGATAATGCATCTGTTGTACAATTTATTTCTCCCTGAATATGATGGACTTCAAATTTAAATGTGGAAATGCATACAGCCCATCGAGCTACACGTCCAGATCGCCATGGAATTCTCAATGCCCATGACAGAGCCTGGTTATCTGTTTTGGGTTCAAATCCAGCATGCTCAAGAGAGAACTTAAAATGTTCGTTCCATACATAACTGCTAAGGCTTCCAATTCATAAGTAGAATACCTTTTTATTGTTATTGTATAAATTAATTACACTTTAATAGACCTTAGCCTGGTCTACGCAAGTTTTTTAATATAGAGTCAACTGAAAAATTCAATGCCAAGCCAGGCTGTGGCGTTGAATTTTTCAGTTGACTCTATATTACAATACTTTTGTTCATTCTAGAAGCATAACTACCTACCTTACAAGATGTTGCTGCAAAAAAATAGCCGAAACTGCAGTCCCATGGCATAGTTTGGAGGATAAATGGCAAGGAAAAATAGGGCACCACCAAGACTGGGGGCAAAATTAATACCAGTTTCAACTCCTCAAAAGCTCTGTTCTTTTTCCCACTTGAATTGAATACCTTTCTTATGCATTACGTTTAATATTACAACTTGTTTTGCGTAATCAGGAATAAATTTCGAAAAATAGCTAACCATTCATATAAAACATGCTATTTGGTTTACTGTCCTAGGTACAGGGTAGTCGCTATTTTCTGAATATGCTCAGGATCTACTTGTACTCCTCTGGTAGAAATTATATACTCAATAAGTTCAGTTCAGGAGTGGCAAATTTCACTTTATCGGGATTCACTGTTAATCCTGTGCAGTAATTCCACAGTGCTTCTCTAATATATTGTACATGATCTTCAAATGATTCGGAAAAAATATACTAATCATCTAAATAATGATATAAATATTTAAATTTTATATCACTAAAAATATGGTCCATAAGGTGAGTTAATACTTGTGCCTCAACAGTGGTCCCAAACAGAACATGTGTAAATTGATATCTATTAAAATCCATAGTAAATGCAGTTAAACTCTTACACCTTTCACTTAAAGGAATTTGGTGATAGGCACTATTTAAATCAAAACTGGTGAAGTACTTCGCCTTTGCAAACCAGTGATAAATTTAAATGTACATGAGGCAAGGGGATAGATACTATCCCTATTTTCTTATTTAAAGCTCGATAATCCATCACCATGCAAACATCTCCATTAGGTTTTGGTACTAAGAACACAGGATTTGAGTAGTTAGAAGTCGAAGGCTCAATTATACCTGCTCTTAACATTTCATTAACTTTCTGTCGCAATAACTTCATATGCTGGGAGGTAACCTATAAGGTGATAACCGTACCGGCTTATTGTCTTCCAAACAAATATCATATTCTATTAAATTAGTTTATCCTAGTTTAGGTGTAAGTACATCAGAAAATTCATTAATAATACCCCGTAAGGTTTCTTTCTGATTTACATCAAGATTTCCTGTCGCAAATTCCATGGTGGTATCACCCCCTTGGTTTAATACTGCATACTAATTTCTGAGAGGTGATTAAGTAAGAAGTTACTTAATGCCTGTAGCTGATGCAAAGTTTTGGATTAAAGGTAAATCAAATCATCTGTTCTGAAAGATCCATAATCATTTTGGATTTGGAAATAAAGGCAGCCCCTAATATAATTTGTGTAGGAAGTCTGGGGATGGCACAAAATTTTACACCGCCGGAAGGCCCAATTCATACCGCCAGCTTAATTTTGCTGAATATAACCAATGGCTCATCTGAGACACCAATACATCTTGCCCCATTTTGAATCAGTTCATATTTCAAATGTTTTACTAGATGTTCATGAATCAAAGAAATACTACTACCGGAATCAATCAATGCAATTGTGGGCATTCGTTCTAGTTCTATCTGCACCCAGGGTAATGTTAAAGAATTGATGCCAGATATACCACAAATTTTCTTTTGCCGTTATCTTTCTTTAGTTGCAAATGTATTTTTAGATAAACTCAAATCTGCCTTTCATTTATAACAAACTCTTTGAACATATCCTATCTTGTTATAATACCAACACACCGATGGCTTACCCAATTTTCCCTTGCAAAGTATTCTTTTCACATATCACGGATTCCTTATCTAATTCTAGCAGTATTGGTTGTAATTGCAGGCCTAATTTCTCAAATTGCTAATTGCAATTGACTTATTCTCTTACAATTATAAAGACCGTACTTCGGGACGTGCGGAATGCATTATAATATTACTTATTACTTCTGCTTCTGAAAAATTTACTTGCAATACTTCCACTACATTTCTAATGTCTTGAACAAATTCTACAAGGGCTTCATCTTTTCATTGTTTCCTAGAATATTTCCTGTTTAATAACTCATTAAACCCTACAAGAGAAATACATAATTGAATTAATCCCGTCACTTTACCAGTAAGGTACAGATGGAGCATTTGTAATGTCCGTTTATCTATTATTTCATAGGCAACTGCTTGTCTTTGAATTCTTACCAATTTAATTAAAAATGCCAATAACACTTCAGGATTGTTGAACTTTACCCTTTTAAGTTCATCAAGGTAAGCCTGCCACAGATTTGGAATTCTTAGTTTGGCAAAGGCCACATCAAATAATTTAACTTGACTATTTTCTATACTGGATTCACCCTTAGAGCGATCAAAACAAAGCCACGTGACGTGACAGCACTAGCATGACTGTGTGCAACCCAATAGCAATGTGCGCAAAGAAAGTAGTTACATGTTAGCCATCTAAATTTTAGGATGCATTCCATAATAAATAGCATCTACTATACAAACAAGAATACGTATGACTTGAATGTGATTACTGCTGACTAAATGAAACAGGTTTTCGAAGTTTCAAATTCATGCACTCCAACTCCCAGGATGCATTTTGCCTGACTCAGCTGTTGTTCAAACAAGGCAAGGTGCGAGCAGTCGGTTTGTTATCGTGGCTGACGGTAACGAATCTCGTGCTTCTGTTTCTACGGAGGTTATGTTAAGCATAAGCCAGGCAAGCCTTTAACTAGCAGCGAGAAAACAATTGTTTTAAACCTGTTTTCGAAGTTCTGTGAGAAGTATCTGATACTCACAATAGAGGAGATAGTAAAGCTAACTTTGAATTTAGCAGTGTTTCGGCTGCGAGTATAAATAGAGCTTGAAAGGAAAAAGTAGTGGCGGGGAAAGTGACAACACTCGGGGAAAAAAAGGAAGCGTGTGAAGTACGCTATGAAAGAGTGTGTTGAGTTTGTGAATTTGGCAATTCGTATAATAGTGCACAATTTCTGTTTCAAAAACAAACCGCCTACAGGAGATAAAATGCTGCAACAAGTAAAGCACGTTCTGAAAGAAGAGGATTTTTTGGGGGATTTGGATAAACTGAACGACTCCCTTGTTGACAGACTTATTATTAGCATTGATAAACGAGGCAACAGCAGTGACACTGATACTGATGACTCAGATATGGAGGGGATAGAGGCACTTGCAGAGTCGGAATAAAAATTAAGTTATGACACACCCATTCTTTTTCTAGTTTTACTATACAACCACTTCTTGAACATCTACTTCCTTTTTTTTATCTACAATAATGTACATACCGAGCGGGATGGCTCACAGGCAGTAACATCTGTGGCCCACATTTGGGAGGTCCCGGTTCAGATCCTGTGGGCCGACCAATCTGTGTGAGGTTTTTTTGTTGTTTCCCTCATTTGCCGAGGTAAATACCAGATTAGATATTTAATACCACGATCCAAAGTTCTATCTTAAGTCTAAAACAATAGTAAAACGAAAAATAAGTGGTAATAGTGAATGCTATGCCATCTATCCATAGGCAATGTAAGCAGTTAGACTGGACGGCATCCTAATGCCATCTGCACGGCACGAAGCAGAAGATCTGGCTGCCATGCGCTGGGGTTTCTGTGGGCACGTGACGAAACAAGATTGCATTTCCAAGGATGAGACTTAGAAAGCTAACTGTCTGCCTTTCTGTATGAAGGCAGCGGTTGGACTGGACGGCACCCTAATGTCATCTGCACAGCACAAAGCAGGTGGTTACAGGGATGAACCTAGAAGGCTGTCTGCCTTTCTATATGAGAGCAGCGGTTAGGCTGGAGGGCACCCTAATGCCATCTGCACAGCACAAAGCAGGTGGTTACAGGGATGAACCTAGAAGGCTGTCTGCCTTTCTATATGAGAGCAGCGGTTAGGCTGGAGGGCACCCTAATGCGATCTGCACAGCACGAAACAGATGGTTACAGGGATGAACCTAGAAGGGTAACTGTCTGCCTTTCTATGTGAAGGCAGCGGTTAGACTGGACGGCACCCTAATGCCATTTCTTGTCGTTTCATCGCTTACACTTGCCACGTGTTTTGATGTAAAAAATTGTTTGTTTGGTTACGTAATTTTAACTGCTCCACGTATGGGAGCCAGTTTGAAGTAAGTTGTTATGGTTATGTAAAGTATTTTTACGTAATCTTGAAGATCGTTATTTAGCTCCACGCTTGGGAAGCCAACTTGAAGAAAATTTGTTGTGGCGTATTGTTTAAACTTGAAGATGATGTATGCTTACGTAATTGTATTTTTACGTAATGTTTATTTAGTTGCATTTAAGGAGTTCCTGGAACGCGCTTTGGACGTCGGTTTGAATTTCTGTTGATATACGTAATAGTTACTGTTATTACATAATATGCTGCTACGTATGAGAAGCTGATTTTAAGATGTGTTTTTGTTATTACACTCCAAGTTTTACACTATAATATTTAACTTTGTTATTAACACTGCTTCTATATATTATTTATGTTTGAATTTGCCTCGGCTGCATCAGTAATGTTTGTAGAGTCATGTGTCTTAGGCAGGGCGCGGTATGACAATGATTGTAGACATCACAGAATTTAAGTTTTTTTAAATTTGCTTCTTTTATTATTTCTTGCACATTTTTTAAAGCACTACCCTTTTTAAGAACTGTGAGAATCTTCGATACTTTCACTTAGCACATATACATATTTTATGATTCACACATAGAGAACACATCTTCCATCTGTTCACTACCAAGGCTTGCCAGCAACTGAGCAACTTTCAACGGTTAAAACCCGTAAGCTTCGGTATTTCAAGTCTCTGATTGGCTAATTTTAAACTGTTACTGAATTTACCTTATCTTTGATATAATCATGACTGGTAACTTTTCAAACTCTTAAACTCATTATTGCTACAAGGTTACCTCATTATTACCTCATTGTTAGCAACTTAAAAACTTATTATTCTCACAGCTCTTGCATTATTGAAGTATATAATGTATTCACATAACATTAATAAAACATTCACATAACATTAATAAAACATGTTTACAATAAAAATAAGCATTTGCAAGAACTGTTACATACAATTAAAAAATAATTACTACATACATATTGTTTCAAGGCGGGCTGTTATTGAATTTACTTTTATATAATACAATTGAAATTATTCAGGTATTAAAATACTGCCTCAGTTTCTGACAACTCGGCAATACTTTTGGCGTGAATGGCGGAAGGATACGTTATCTTTTGTTTATGTTAGGATCACTCTTAAGAGTGAACAGATAATAGTACCATATTGTCTGCTTTGAACTTACATGCAATTTATACAATGTATACAATACAATGGAGTTGCTTATTATTTCTCTTCCCCTTATATTTAACATTCTGTTGTATGTATAATGGGGAAATATAATTTTCCACTATTTACTTTTTTACCTTGTTACCCCTTTTCCACATCTTCTCCAATTTGCTTCATGTTTCTTTTAACCTGATTTTTCCTAAGTATTTTCCTGCTCTCCATATTTTCATTTGATCTTGTATTAAAACTTTTTCTAACTTTTAGCTGTAATGGTAAATTTTTCCATTTCCTGTAGTATTAAATTCTCTCTTCCTTTATTTGTATCCTTGCATTCTAGAATATAATGCCAATTGTTGTGTAATCCATTACATTTAGTACATCTCTTCCCCCCCCTCGCCTTCTCCCTGTTACGGCCTGTATTACGATCTCCGGTTAAAAGTCATGGTTTGTAACCTATCAGTTATCGCTACCTGAAGGTTAGGTGCATTGCCGCGTATTACAAACGCATATCAACCGATGGTTAGTAACCCTAAGGTTTATGATGCTGGGCGAGAAGTTGGCAACACCAAAGAGATGTGTATTTCTCCTTGGCAATAGTTTTCTGAGTGATTTCACTGTTTATACAACGCTATCTCGTGGTAACCTGCAACATTATAGCGTCATTATTGGTCATTAGTAACAAGGCGAGCGGACAGACTATTATAGATTGTGAACGGTTTTGGAGATTTTTTTAGAGAATTTTGACATGAACATAACCTAAAATGTAATTTATATACATGTCATTGAGCATACAAGATGCGGTTCTAGTACGTTATTGGATTACTGAGCTACAATACGATACCGTAAACAATAGTTATAGTTACCTTTTTATTAGCTTTTCCGTTCGTGAAAGCTATTATATTTATAGAAAAGCAACATCGATGGTTCTAATGTTGATTCGGATTTACACATGTTGCTTGACATTTAAGTTCAACACAATATTCTTAAGTTTGTTGCATCTTTCTAATACCGTTCCTTGGTTATTCTATTTGGAAAACTATGCCACACTTCAAAGTTTCGTTAAAAATAGTGTTAAGAGTTTTGACGTAAAAGTTTTACGAATATCACTTTAATAACCGAAAACCATAGTCTTTTGACGCAAACATTTCATGAATATCACTTAAAACTAACGTGGAAAGCCATTCGACAATTTTAAAAACCAACCTAAATATAAACTAACACGCAAAATATGTTTACCTTTGCCCACACTGCTTGTCATTTAACCTAAAATGTTTGGCCTTCCAAAAACAATCCAAGCACAATGGTTAGTTCCTTACGCCCTGACAGTAATATTTAAGACTGGGTGTTGGAGTGAACTATTCTAATGTATAGATAACATTTCCAAAAACTTGAAAATATATTCTGAATCACTCTCAATAATCAATCTCTGCCGGTGGTACGCCATGTTTCATTCGGAAATACGAGTTAACTCCAAGGTATCATCTTTATCCACCACTTGAGGTGGTGGTTAGTTTACCTCCAAAAATAACTCCCGGGTAGCCCTTAACCAAAGATTGTAATACAGTCGCAGTACTTAACTCTCAGATAAATCTTACCCCAAACCTTAACCGGAGATCGTAATACAGGCCGTTAGACCACTTAAATTAATTACACCTGTCCTCACCCATGCATACCCCATTCTGCCTCTTTGTGGCATACTTTGATGTATCTTTCTTTTCCCCATTCCATTTTAAAATATTTATCATCTATTAATGACCTTTTTTCCTTCTAATTACTTATAATTTCTTGCTTTTCAGTATCCTCCACTCTTGTTCTAATTTCTTTCCAGAGACCTTTACTTTTGTTGTTTCTTTCTGCTCATGTTTTCCCCCATTTAGTACCGTATTAAACATATCTCCTTTTTCATGATTAATCACATTTGTACTAGCTAAACCTTCAACTAGAGTGCTTTGTTCTGATTCTATAACCTGCAAATTTTTTACTTTGTCTAGAAGCAAACTAAATGAATTAACAATTCAAGAATCTTAAGTTGAAATTCTAAAAGTTCTGCTTGTGCTAAATAAGATGTCCTATGCATCCAATATTTAATATGGCCTTTAACCATCGTACTGAGAGTATGAAAGACCTATTTGACTGAATTCTTGCAAGGCTGTTTCTAATTTATTATAAATAGTTAAACAAGTTTCAACTTCGTCCTTTATGTTTATCACCAAGCTCAACCAGGGAAGTGGCTGCTTAGAAGCTTTAAGTGCAGCTTGAAGCAGTTTCTGGGGTTCTATATTGGTAACTTCTTTCTGGAATTTCAAGCCTCAAAGAGTGAGCTCCCATTCAACCTCCAGTTGAGTCAAAACTCCTGGTTGGAAAGGAAGTTCCAGAGCAATATCAGTGGCCATCTTTATTTTGTGTGTGTGTGTGTGGTTTGTTTTTTCTTTCTTTTCTTTTACTTTGGTTTCCTTTCTAAATCGCTTTCTTATGCAAAAAACCTGGGATACCTGGACAACCCATGTACTTCTTACAATCACAACAAAATTTATAATGTTGATCTTGCTTGAGCATTAACATACCTTTGCCAACCGTAACTGATTTATACCTTCAAAATACAACTACCACATCAAAACACAAGAAACCTTAAAATAACTAAAAATTATTCAAAGCAATTACACGTAACTATTACGTGAATCCCATAAACCATACTCTGCTACCAATTTTGTTATGTGATGGTGGTTTTCTTTTCCTTTTCTCAATAGTCCCCTTCCCACTAATGGCTTTGTAACAATAAATAAGGAAACATGAAAGATAGGGATCAAAGGGAAGAAGCCAAGACATGTATAAAAGCATAAATCAGAAGCTAGGTTAGCAAAATAATTCTTTATTCGTGCCCAACTTCCAAACAAACAGTGCAATAAAAATAAAATTAAACCACTCTTGCCAAATTTATGACCAACAAATTTTGCATAGGTATTCTGTAAACTCGTTAAATAGTAAATTTTCCCAATGTTCCAAGTACCAAGTTAAATATTTTTGCTTTATCAATTTGGTCAACTATTACTCATGCTCTATTAACAAGCATTATTTAAGGGCATTAAACAAGGTTACTTTTTCTATAAACTAACATTCTTAAGTTCAAAGGCAATCTCTTCAAAGTCACATTACTTTATTTGCCCGCAAACAAATACCGTTTTCTCCAAACTACTGGCAGCAATTACTTTTAAAATATGTCCACCCGCCAAACATAATACAATAGTCCCATAATTACTAAACTGGCAGCAATTAATTTTAGAATATGTGCACCAGCCAAACTTGATATAACAGTCGCATACTACACCGTGACCCTGGGTGTAATGCTTCCTTTTGTGTACGGCGATGTCCAAGTTTCCCTAGTATAAGAATAATTCACCCCGTTCGGGAATTGCTGGCTCAGATTAGACTTCCTTATATACGATGAGCTGTTCTGTGTTGTTCCTCCTGCGTGTCCTGTCAAGTACTTGTGCATCAGACTTTTGGCTGGGCAGTTGTATACCCCCATGCGGGAGTGAAGCGAAGGCAGAGGAGAGTTGGCCACCTGCCAAGTGACCCACTTGTTGCAACAGCTATACTGGAATATTTGAGGAGTGATTTGTAGCGGTGAAATGGTGATGCAGCCATATTGGATGTGTACTTGGTCACCAAGATGGTTACACCATGCTACCAGATGGGTTCAGTAGTGGTAGATCCAAGAACCATTGCAGTAGAAATATGAATATACATGCATGATAGCTAGGCCCAGGATTATAGCAGTATTTGGTTGTTCGTGCTTTAATATCTATAATTTTGATTATCCAGGGTTAACTTTTGAAAAACTTTTGAGGGTGTATTTGAGAAATCAGCTCTGCTAATAAATATGGAGTGGGAGAAATTCTGCAGCAAATCAAAATACAATTAATAAATCGCAACAAAAGGTGTTACAAACTAACCATGTGATGTGTTAAGTGGAGGTGAAAATACCACTATGGCTTTTTCTGATGTGCCACATTATAAATTGCTTAAGGGAAAGCCAACATACATACTTTGTAGCTGGACACATTCCTGCTTTCTCTAGGAGATGAGATTTTTTTTTTCCGCTTACAATATCTGTGGTCCCCAAAGATGAACTGCAAAATTCAACAACTTGAAATAGTTACACGTGACGCAAAGATATATAATATAGTCAGTTTGACTCAGAAATTGGCTGCTTGTTTGGATATAAAGAATTCTGTGACAAATGATTATAAAAGGATATAAATGTGACAGTGGGAAGCATGCTGTTTAAGTAAGACAATATGTTAAAGATTAAAAACAGAAGCGTTATTAACAGTGAAGTATCCATCATGATTTAGATTGAGTCACACTTTTTTACACTCAAGATTATTCAATTCTTTGTTATCACTGCATCCAGAAAGGAGAAGAGGATGATACAATTGCGAAGAATGCTAAGAGACCATTCTAATTCCTTAGAGCAATTTCAGCATAATTTAGTACACCACCTCCAAGATTAATATATATGAGTTGGTTTCTCATATGTGCAAAATTTAATAGGAAAAAATGGTCTCAGACTTTTTTCTATATAATAAGCCAGATATTACCTAAATTAATTTTCAACGAGATTTCATGCAATGAAAGCAAATCTAATCTGGAGGTTATCTTGAAGTGTAATTCTTTAATTTACTCTGCCGTTTGAACTAATGGTCCTATTTAGAACGTTGAATTGATGTATTCAGGTGAGATAATGCATTGCTCACCTGTTAAAGCAAGCATGTAGGTATTGGTTATTCATTTGTTCCTGGGTTAGGATTAAAGTGAAACCACTCTAGATCTTGGGTACCTTGTGTGATGAGCTTCAACAATATTTCTTATGCATGCATAAAATATATAAACTTTATGAATTGTACACTATTGGGAATATGTCGACTTGATAACATGTTTAATAAGACATTTTGATAACCCTGTCATTTAAGTGGATAGAGCTGAGCGTATGACAAAGGATAATGAGTCAGACGCTTACATTAGTGCGAGCATCAGCAGAAAGAATGCTGAAGATGCATGGCAGCACTTCATCTGTACTGGTTTGGGTACCCTTCCCCTGCTATAGCATCAGCAATTATCAAACCCCCACCAAAAGTACAGAAACCTAGAGCAGATATCAGTTGAGATAACATTATATTACTGGAAGCCGCATTCGTTTTACTACAGCTGCTCCTATGCTCGGCATTTGAAACGAGGCAAGAGGTTTACAAGTTTGCCACAATAGGGTAAGGGTAGGATGTTCACAGCAAGTACCCTCCCTCCTTGACCAATTTCAGCTGTGAGGTTCACCCGGCTAAGACAGTAGATCACAGAGAGAGATTCGCCGGGCTCAAAGCAGGATCACGAAAACAGCACACAGAACCATACTTGCTTCAGGAAACAATGCAGCACTACACACTTGGTTTCGGCTTTGTCTAAATTACTCAATCTGTTTTCTTTGTAAGTAGATTTTCTATATTATAACATGCAGATGTATAAGGGTGTATTTTCTGGTGCTATATAATTTCGGGTTAGAAGGGGAGGCTAAATTAAAATATTTATATTCATTCGGAAGAAGCATTGGCAACTAATAAAAAATCTAAACCATTTAAATTAGTGACTTAATTTGCCGAGTTTCAAATTGTCAAATGGGGATGAGTTTTACCCTTCTTTGCTATAACTGCACATACATGTTAATTGCTTTTATGTTAAATCTTAGAAGCAAAATGTTCTCATGTAATATGCTCTATGCTTGGGATTTTTCCTAATGTTATTTTACATTCAAGTTTTATATGAATATGTTGCTGTATAAGAAATGGTTATAATATTGAAGATTATTTAACACATTTGTTAAACCATGAAAATAAAAGAGAAGTGAAAAAGGAAAATAGTGAAGTGCTTAAAACAATTTAAAATAGAGAGTTGAGGGTTGTTACACTACATCACTATGATAATCTTACTTTTCAAGTAAGATTATCATAGTGATGTAGTGTAACAACCCTCAACTCTCGATTTTAAATTATGACACATCACTGTTACAAGCTTCTAAATCTTCAAAAATTGTGCTTAAAACAAATTCTACATTTATCTGTGTAATCCTGTGATGTGCCATATTCCATTCCTAGTCATTATAGACCTTTAAGTTTAGGTTGTGAAATGATCTGGCTTCTGGATGGGCAAAAATGAAAGCGTAAACAAAAGTTTACTGTTATACACCACCACATTCTAACTGGTTTACGTTTGTGGTGAGGTTGAACTGTTCTTTACATTTCAATAATTACCCATCGTTACCTATTACACTGGATGTGTTTACTACCAAGCCCTGGTTTTTGTGCATTTGCAATTGGCACTAATTAATCACATTCATATAACACTTCAATAAAGCAGCACCTGCCTCTATGCTGTGGGGATAGTGTGTCTGCTTCACATTCAAGAAGTCCCAAGTTCGAATCTCAATCAGGGTGAGTTACCTGGATAACGTTTTTTTCCCCTGAGTTTTCCCTTATCCTGAGAAGATGAAATGTACGGTAACTCTATGCTCTACAGATCCTGCGCCCATTTGAACATCATTTCAACCCTTTCGTGCATTCACCATCCAATATGACCTACCATGTTATATGATGTTAAATTTAATACATAAAGCAGCTGCTCAGTAATTTTGAATTTTCTAAAGTATATGTTATGTTGTTTTAAATTTTTACATTATTATATTTAATGTTAGCAATAATTTGGTTATCTTCTATATCAAGCTCTTTTAATATTTCTGAAAATGTTGAAATTTTCTACTCGCTTAGACATTTTGCTTTCTGCATCACTGGTATAAAAAAAGACTGTCGAAATTCTGCAAATCTTTCTTCGACTTCTGGGACAGAAGGCATTTTAAATGCTACTTAACTACACCATTTAAACATGGATTTAGCAAAGTTAGACAACATTTAGATGTCTAAAAGACCAGTGTTAAACAGAGCATCTTTTTTGCTTGTGGCCTTTCAAGTTTTACATTTCTGATGATGTAAGCAGGATTATGTGTGAAGAAAGAATCATGTTTTTATTAGACGAGGAGAACAGGAACTTCAAAAACAGTAGAGATTGATTTTGTGCAATCTAAAACTTTCTGCAGTTTTAAAGATAAATAACCTGATATCAGGTTTCTCATAAATTTGCTTAAGTGAGATGTAAACAGTGTATACTTCTAGATACCCAAGGTATGCATTCTGTTTGGTTTGCACTCATTATGAGAATGTGAAACTGATGCTTAATGGAATGAACATTTCATGCTTTACTATAGGTTCAGGTATTTCTGTACTTATAAGAACTTCCCTCTCAAATAATTTGTAACCCCCATCACCACACTGCTATTTAAGGAAATGTGTTGAAAATGTGTTAATGCCCAGGTACTGAAAACTTGGTCAATAACATTTGGGGCATTTTCAAAGAAAAAAGTACAGAGCAGGTGACTTATAAACAGGAGCAATTGTAGATCACACAATTGAAAAATAGTACAATCACCTGTTGCAGACTTTGCAAAAACTGTCAGCAAAATTGTCAGATATTTTAATTCATACCTTTATAGCTAACAACATTCTGCACTTTTGTCTGAATAGAAAGAACATTTGAAGCCTAACAAATGTATTGTAATTTGTGAGTTTTTGGAAAACTATGTCTTTGTCATACAAGATTCCATTTAGGAGGTACACTGGAACAATAACCAGGCAATAACCTGTAATTTACTTTAAAGAATGCAAAAGCTTAAGACATAAAAATGATATTGCCATATCAGAAAGCTTAAAACATGACACAAATACTGTGCATCTGTTCTAACACCACTTACAACATCCTGTAGAAGGAAATAAAGGCAAAAATAATTTACTTCTACAATCGTGCTAGGACTCAGTACAAGAACAGAAAAAATTTTGTAAACATGTGTTTTCATGAGGAACATTTTGGATAGCACCAAATGGAATTTGTCACTTCACAAACCGAAAACCAAAAAAAGGCATGTTAAAGCTACATTGTTTCGTACCATTATTAATATTTGAAACTGTAGTGAAACTGTACTCATTTCAAAGTGAAGGAAAAAATATTTTCTGTTTAAACGAACTGTGCTAGGTGTGATTTAGGCCCATATATTGTTTCCTGAAAGCACTGTGCTTTGAAACGAACATGAAGACTTTGTGCATCATTCCTCGCATTCATCAGCTACAGTGGATCCCAGCTTAGCTTAAGAGTGCAGTGCTCCGGATGTCCACCACCCTAGACTGGGGCACTAGAAACATAATTATAAATATTTACAACTTGTTTGGAAATTTTATAATTGGGTTTTTAGTCTCCTGAATCTTGTAACACACGGTATTTATCACTTGCACTTAACACTGCACACGCATTTAACACACGACATATATTTTGCCTTTATCTCGCCACTATTTACTGGCTCTGGTCTAATGTGTTTATATACATACATCTGACATTACAAATGTTTTTATAGCAAATACAGTACCCTGAATTATTTAGTTAGAAAATATTTATACTTTCTTAGATTGACATAGGAATTTATACACTCAAGATTTTTAACCTCGTTCATCTTATAATTATTGAACATATTTACCAAAAATATTCATCCTCTATACAAATATATTTACATCTCTTAAATCTTGACACAATTTCACATTATCTGTGTGCTACATAAGTATTTGTTTTAATTATCTTTCCCCTTTTTTACTTTCTCTACTACGTATAGTAAGTAGGGGAAGTATTGCATTCCACCCAAAAATTCGATACCGAGATTTCACCGGAAATACATGTTTTGAGACCCACTGAATCCAAAAAAAGCATTTTTGGAAACATGTCCGTGTGTGTGTGTGTGTGTGTGTGTGTGTGTGTGTGTCTGTGAACAGCATAACTCAAAAACGAACAGTCGGATAAACACCAAACTTGGTATTTAGGTTCAGTATCTTCCAGAGATGCGACATGAAGGTTTTCAAGAAAATCCCCCCACCCCAGACTACCCTTTACATGGAACATTTTTCGAAAATTTTAATTTTCTCAAAAATGGCTCTAACGATTTTGATGAAAATATCGTATGTTTAAGATAATGTCATGAGAAATGAAATGTATATCTCGAATTTTCTGGGAATGTCTCCAAAAGTATTCTTCATTGTGAACGACTTTTGCATAACTGGTAAACCGTAAGAGATAGACAGAATTTTACTACACAAAAAATGTAGATCGCGTTAAAATACACAACTTATGTCATATACATTTATTTTGTTGAGTGAACCGTTTTCGAGATATTGCTTGTTATTTCCTTAAATTTTTCAATACTCATACTTTTTCTCAAATTCGTTATTCATTTTTTTTATGTCCTGGACATGCAAAGAGAATGAAATGCGCCACATAGCAACCAGCGTTAAAATATTTGACTATCGCTTATAACTTACCATATTCCCCTTGCACCTACAAGAAAATTACCAATAAGATTGACATCTCAATATCTCGATTAACATGAAGCATATGGAGAATAGTCGTTTGTAAAAATAGATTGTACAAGAGTAGAGAAAGTCATGTGAGTGTAACACATCAGATTTTTTTACTTTATATTCAAAATACTATTTGAATTATATCTACGTACTTTTACTTTAATATAACATTAAATTTTCATTATTACATGCTTCATTTTAAATACTGTTGCAGTTTACTAAGAAAAAGTTCTTTTTCCCCTTTAAACATTTATTTTTTGTCCTGAATTTATTTCTCCTTTCTCATGACATGTATACATAGTTAACCCTCTTACATTCCAATACTTTGTTCTGCAGTTGAGCTTTAACTATCCTGGATTTGCTTACTTTTTTTTTTTTTTATTTTATAGCGGTCATTGCTATTCCCCCCTCCTGGATCAAATTGTCTATGCCTAAGCATTACTCGTAGCTGTATCATAACCTTCCAAAACCTGTTCATGGATAACCTCTTTAAGGATTCATATGAAATTTCACCCCATGATACCATTTGAAACCAATCTAAAGTTTTCTGAACCACACATCTTTTAACAACTGTCATTTTCAGTTCTTCCGGTATCTTTTTAATTTGAGAGTACTCTGAAAAGTCTGTAATAAACTGTACTGGATTGGAGTTTTCATTTTGAACATCTTGGTACTTGTTAATTTCAGAAGTTAGTTTTTGATTCTTTATAGACAAAACTTTTAACTTCTTCGGACAATTTATTTCTTTGTGTTTCCGACTCCTTCTGAATTTCAGATATCTCACCTCTGAAATTAACTTGCACCTGAATTAAATCTGCATTCATCTCTCTTAGCTCACTTGAAATGCTACTCATTCGACTTCCTAACTCTGTACATTTTACACTAACATGTTCAAACTTGGTATCAACCTCACTTTTTTCGTTAGATATTTCGCTGCTCATGTCTGACATTTTCTTTGAAACTTGTCCTATCTCACTTGCTATTATTTCCTGATTCTCATTTCTCATTCTTGGCATACTACTATCTAGCTTCATAACTTTCTTTTCAATTTCTTCCCTGCTTTGATCTAATTTTTGCTCTAATATCTCATTTCTCTGAGTTAGTTGTTGTTCAAAGCTCCTACCAATATCTTCCCTCAATTCCCAATGACTTTTTTTTATAGCTTCCCTTAATTCCCTATGATTCTTTTCCATATTCTGAGTTAGTTTTTCTAATTTCTCATTATTCTTACCAATATCTTCCCTCAATTCCCTATTATTCTTTTCCATATTTTCCATGTTTTGATTTAATTTCCTATTACTTTCTAATTGGACTGTAATACTCTTGTTTAATGTTTCACCAAAATTTCTCAGCATTTACATCATCATACTAGCATCAAAATTAACATTTTCTGCTATTCTATTCTGACTTTCTTCACTAACATTTCCTCCCTCAAATCCTACATTGTTTGAGCTATTTTCTGTAACCTGTATTGAATTACAGCTATCTGTTACATTATCCCCTTCCATAATTGTTTCTGTAATATTAGTAGACATTGTTTTCTTAATCCTACCACTTCTTAAGAACATTTAATTTCTCACAATTTTTTTTAGGATAAAAAAAATTTACAATATTCTAACCTTTGTGATGCTGTCTGTTGATGTTGCTTTAATGTCCAGCTTCCTGCCCATCTCTCCTAGATGTATATGTCGCCTCTGCGTCGTACTCTGATGAATCTGCGTCGTCTCGCTGTTTTGGTATCGTAGTTGAATTCCCCTGTTGCCTTCTATTCTCGTAATTATGATGTCCACTCATCCGCGTCGTGGGTCGTTCTTGTGGTTGTTTCTGAAATCTGCATCTTGTAGTTAATTTCACTGCTCCATTCAATCCACGTCCTGGTTAATTCGCCGCTTCCTGGTTATTTCGCTCCTTCCTGGTTAATTCGCCCCTTCCTAGTTATTTCGCCCCATGTTGGGCGCCAATTTGTAGTGGAAAATTTGTTAGTAGTTGGAAGATGATTCATGTTTATCTGCACCACATATGGAAGCCAATTTGTCGCGGTCACTTCGTGTTATCTTTTGCTGGGCGCCTGTTATTGTATTACTACTTTGAATGTTGGGTTCATTGTCCTCCGGCTAGCTATTATTTCTCGGTGAAGCAAATCTCTTGAACAGGGTGTGTAAACAGAAAGGATTTGTTACTCACAGATAACACTGATAAAAGAATTTTGTTTTTACACTTTTATTACTGTCACAATTAATTAAGTTCACATATTGACTCTTGATACATGCCAGAATGAAACTGTTATATTTTCTAATATCACTATAATCACTGTTTACTGCACATTATTAATTCGCGTGTTTCACATTTATAACAAACTTTAAGATGCGAGAGATTCTGTAGAACTGCGACGTGTAACTCGCAAACGATTCTGATGAACTAAGCGACGTTTAACTTCTGAATGATTCTGTTGGACTCAGCGACGTGTAACGCGTGGATGATTTTGTTGAACTGGGCAATACTTGCCTCTGGCTTTAGCTTTTTATACTCCCACACCCCGATATGCCTAAAGATTATAACCGAGCTGCTATTGGTTAATAAAACGCGCCAACATTAGCGTCTATTTTTATATCCAATCAAAATTATGAAAACATATGCTCTAGGGAAGAAATTCCCGCCATTTCTAAGAAAAGCGCGACAATCTGACGTCATTTGTTTGTCTCTTCTAATTAATATTCAACTCACCCCCTCACTCATTGTTATCCGCTCCTATTGTCAGTTTCAGTGAGGCCGTGTAAACTTATTTCCAAACAATGCTTATAATTAACAAACATCTCAAATCATTGTCATACAATAATGCTTATTTACACTACAATCACTCTGGCATTTACATTATTGTGATACAAATTACTGCCACATCAGCTACAGTGGATCCCAGCTTAGCTTAAGAGTGCAGTGCTCCGGATGTCCACCACCCTAAATCCAGTTCATTGTGCCACATTACTAAGTAAAAATAACTTAATTCCAAATGAATCAGGAATAATACCCTCATGATATTTAGCATGCTGTTATATAAAATCTGATGTGATACATTCACATGACTTTCTCTACCCTCTATAGTTTATTAGTGGGTATATAAATTATTCTTACTCAAGCTTGTTTTTCTATCTACTATATTTTAATCCAAATAAACCTTTGCAGAAATAGCTACATTACACATTTCATTATAGATACAAAGGGAACAGCGGCAATAAAATGTTTAAAAACTGGATGCTATATGCTGGCCTTAAAATTCCATACTGTTTCCATGCAATTGTAAGAAACAACTGAATGTTGAAGGACTTTAAAGAATGACCAAGAAATGAACAATTTGAAACTTTAATAATGGTTATCCCAGAAACGGCTTATGCCACAAAAACACTTATTTTAAATAAATTGTGTGTTTTAAAGAGATCTGCATTTTTTGTGTAGTAAGTTTTCATCTACTGCTTAAATTTTACCAATTATATAAGATTATAAAAATTCCCTCCAAATGAAGAGGACTTTATAGTCTATTCTCCAAAAATTCAAGATACACATTTTATTTGTCAGATAAATATCCTTAATATATGGTAATTTTATCAGAATCATTAGAGCCATTTTTTAGAAAATCAAAAATTTTGAAAAATGTTCCACGTAAAGGCTAGTTTGGAGTGGGGGGGATTTTGTTGAAAATTTTCGTGTCACATCCTTGGAAAATATTGAACCAAAATACCAAGTTTGGCATTTATCCAACTTTTCATTTTTGAGTTATGCTGTTCACAGTCACACAGACATACAGACATGTTTCCAAAAATGCTTTATTTGGATTAAGGGTGCCTCAAAACATGTATTTCTGGTGAAATCTCAGTATGAAATTTTTAGAAGGAATGCAATACTTCTCTACTTGCATAATAAAGGCAGAGAATAAAAATGTGGAGAAAAAATAGTGATTTTTTATGAATGTTTTGAATAGCTGATTATATTTAAATTTAAATACTAAAATTAAAAGCCATTTTTAAAACTAGATATGCTTTGTTTAAAATGATTTATGTAATATAGACAGAGCTCTCAGCTCTTCAAATGAGATATTTACAAAGTCTCTAACACAAAAAGGACCAAAACTATCTGTATTTAAACATGTCGAGGAGGGTGCTATTTCTGAAAATTCGTTATTTAGTAACTCAGCATAATACTAGTTAAATAGCATTTTAAAACATACAAATATAATTTTTCTCATAAAGAAGGGTACAGAGAAGTTTAAAAAAAATCAAAATCATGACCATCTATTTTTGTTAAAAATAGTTCGATTTGACATGGGCTGACTCAACTATGGCCACTGTGCATCTAATCTGTTGCAACAGTTGGTTGCTAATTTAGGTTTTTGAAGCTCCATATATAGACATGGGAGAGGCAGGGAATATGATTTGGGTAAGAGTCCTTGTGTTCTCTCTTCATGCTTTAAATTAAATTGAGTTTTATTTATGGATGCTCTTTAACTGCTATGGTTCTTTGTGTCCCATTCTATATTGGGTGTGAAAGACCAAATATTTTGCTCAGAGACCTCTTTATTTAGGTTCTTTTACGTGCCATAAATCTATGACACAGGACCACCAGCTTTACTTCCCTTCTTAAGAAAGGCATGCTAAGGATTTTTTATCCGAAAAAATCCAACGCCCTCTGCCGGGTTTGAACTCGCGACCTAGGAAACTAGAGACTAGCATGGTACCCTAGACCATGGCGGACAATCCCTCTTCAAGCTCTGGCTGACTAACTATGGCAGCTCTTGTTGATGTATTCCTAAGGAAAGGGCTTGTCCAAAGAAGACACAGTGGATATAATTTTCACCACGGTTTATTACACATTGCCTTGATTTAGATTGAGTCACACTTTTTTACACTCACCTTCACTAATTAAAGTTACATGAAACAGGAAACGTTTTTGAGGGCATTCGTCCTCATCGTCAGCGACTGGGTGACTAAGAGTCGCTTTCTCCCATGTCCTCTTCTTCCTCATCCTGCGAATTCTGACCCTGTTGCCATCTGGTGTTGGGGGCACAAAGTTGTAACACATTGCTTACAGGCGGGATTTCAAAATTAATGACGTTGTTGCTGTTTTTGACGATGTGTATTTTTTCCCAGATGTTCAGTTCTATTGGTGTGGTGAGGGGTTTTAACAACTTTATACTTTGGCCAATGTTGTGGTTTTCAGTCCAAAAATGGTGTGATACAGCGGATTTCTCTATTTGTTTTAGTTTTATGTTTCTTTGGTGTTCCTTAAGTCTGGTTTCCAAGTTTCTTTTAGTTTTTCCTATGTAGTATTTCTCACAATCCTCACAACTGATCTGGTAAATTCCGGATTTTAGTGTGTTTGGGATGGTATTTTTGAGAGGCGTGTTTAGTAAGTTCTTCAAGCTGAATTTGTTCTGTGGAGCTAGTCTAATGTTAAATTTGTTGAAGATTCGTTCAAATTTTCTAAAGGCCCAAGGGTGGTATGTGAATTTCTTGTATTTCCAATTTGTGTTTGAGAGAGGCGTTAGAGTGGTGGAATGTAAAATTGCCTTGAGTTTTTCCTTCTTGTATATCATGTTGCTTATGAGATCTGAGTTGAATCCATTAGTTATTGCTATTTTTTCTATATGTTGTTGTTCTTTTAAAAATTCTTCTTTACTCAAGGGAAAGCTATGCAACCGGTGGATTAAACTTCTAAAGACGGCTAGTTGGTGCGAACTTGGGTTGCAACCATTTTTCTTTATGTAGTTGTCCACATGTGTGTGGGTGTTCTATGTATGCCGAATTTAAAGCTATTTTGATCTCTGGTTATAATAAGGTCCAGGAAGGGTAAGGTATTGTTCTCTTCAATTTCGATGCATGCTCTTGCTTCACATCTCATGCAAAATAATAGTGATGTTAGAGGCTAAACACTGCCTAAGCCGCCTGTTAATGCAGTGTCTATAATAGGCGCTATTTTAGATACAGTTTAGCCGAAACATTGTTTCTGCAATGAGTTAAACAATGTTCAGAGCTAAACGTTGTGTAAACATAATTTTTGCAAGTGGCCATAATACTTTTTACACCATGAAAACGGATGACACTCACACTGGTGTAAAATGACTCAATTATAGACATGGAAAGTTAGCAGCTCACATATTCACAAGAAAGTTTAATACTGCGAAAATAGCATAAATTGCACCTGTAGTGCAGTATTAGGTCCATTTAATGGTTTTCCAGCAATAAATCGCTGGATATTTTTCGAAAATTGCCTTTGCAAATGTTTTCTTTTATTGAAATAAAAGTAAAGAAAACAAAGCTTTTAAAATTGAATATAATCCCTCCTCCCAAATTCCCAAAATGCCTAAGGATCTCCTCCAACATGATGTAGTACATTCCTAGGAAAAGTCAAATCAGGGAAGATCTTCAGCTGTAACAGAAATTGTATGCTCATCATACAAGGTTCATACCATAGGCTCATTAGACTCCAGTACTATGCAAGGGATAAAATTATATGAAGTGTATTCCAAAACTAAGGTCCATTTTGTCATAATAACAACATCGCTCATGAGGCAAGGTTTTTGACAGTAATATGTGCCCACATATATACTTTTCCACATAATCGCCGTTTACATCTATACACTTGCTGTAACGCTGCACCAGCTTCTTTAACTCTTCAGCATAGAAGTCTGCCGTGGGACTTGAACGAGTTGGTAATGTTTGTCTTGAATTCATCGTCGGTTTGAAATCATTGTCCACCCAGCCACCGTTTCAAATGCAAGAAGAGGAAATAGTTGCTTGCTGCCAGGTCAGAACTGCACGGAGGGTGATCAAAGAGTTCCCAACGAAACTCTTGAATCTTCTCTTTGGTTTTGGCAGCAGTGTGCAGGCGTGCATTGTCGTGCAGAAAGATGATGCCAGACGACAGTTTCCCATGGCGCCAATTTTGGATCACGTCTCAGTTTGGTAAGCATTGCACAGTACACGTCGGCTATGATTGTTAACTCATGGTCCATGAAATCAATCAAAAGGACGCCCTTTTCATCCCAAAACATGGTAGTCATCATTTTGCGATACATGTATGGTGATTGCTTACACTTTTTTGGTTTAGGTGAACAGGAACGATGCCCTGCATTGATTTGTTTCAATTCTGCATTGGTGTACGCTATCCATGTCTCGTTGCCCGTAACAATGTGGGAAAACAAACTATCTCCATCTTATCCATAGCGCTCCAAAAACTGTTGTGCAATATGTATTCGTTGCTCTTTGTGCTGAGCGGTGAGCCGTTTTGGGTCCCACCTTGCACAAAGTTTCCAATATCCAAGCTGTTCAGTGACAATCCTGTAAACTGAGGTTCGAGCAACATTTGGGAATTCATCAGCCAGACCACTAATCGTCAAACGGTGATCACTTTAAAGTTTTTGGTTCACTTGCTCAATGATGTCGGTCTGAATACTGGGTCTACCATTCTGCTGTTCATCATGCACATTCGTGCGGCCATTTCGAAATTCTCTACACCAGTGTCGAACCTGTTTGTCACTCATTATGTCCGGTCCATACACGAGGCATAACTTGCGATGGATGTCCACAGCTGGCGATCCTTTTGCCAGCAAAAATCTAATCACACTGCGCACTTCACAACTGGCGGGTTCTACGATTGTCACAGTCATTGCGATCTGCTCTCTCCGACTGCAAATGCCTAATGCATCACACCAACACTGCAGTAGGTTCCTAAGGAGTCAGTAGACAGCGCTGCAGGCATGAAACATCATTCAGGCTTACCATCCATTAGATATTGTTCACCAGACCTTAATTCTAGAATACACCTCATATTAAGGCTAGGAAAGTAGAAATTTTGGAAATTCCAGCTCATGAGAGACCAAAGAAAATTGTATCTAAATACTCTCAAATTGGTTAGCCAGTACCAGGAATTGAACCTGGACCTCCCATTGTGAGCGATGGATGTTACTGACATGATTTTTGTTGTGCTAGTGATTTTCTTATCTCAGGGATTAGCATCATTCATGATAAATGTAGGATTTAGTACAAACAGACGAGGGAGAATATCACAATGTTTTGCTCCTTTGTACTTTCTCTACCATGTACTTCGTAGGCAAAGAAGGTATTGCATTTTGCCCAAAAATTTGATATTGAGATTTCACCAGGAACGTATGTTTTGAGGCTTCCTGAATAAATAAAAAAAGAAAAAAACAAAGCATTTTTAGTAAAAGGTGTGCGCGTGCACGCGTGCGTTCATCTTATTAAAGCACACAATTTGTCATACACTTTTGTGGCATTAACCATTTCTGACATATTCTTTATTTTTGGTTTGAATTTTCAAATATGTATGCTTTTTTCAAGTGGAAAGTCACTATTCATTTTTTCTCGTTGTGCAAAGAGCATGGAATTTTGAAGCTCTCACATAGCCATCTGCATTTTAAATATCTGACTTGCTTTAGCCTAGTGTATCCTCCTTATATCTACAATGAAATCTGTAACAAAGTTTATCTCAGTTTAACAAAAAGTAGGTACTTGGAAGAATAGTTTGTAGATGAGTGAATAAAGAAAGTCATGTGAGTGCAACACATAAAGTTTTTGTTGTTAGTTGCTTGCTTTGGGGGATGGTTGTATGCTGTGTAACACTCACGTAGTTGTCCAGTTGCTCTGTCGTTTCTTATCTCAGTTCCACAGCATTCCTCTGACCACTAAGCATTCACAACAATACTTAACTCCACTCACTTCATTTGCCTGTTACACATTGAAGCATTCAGCTTAAGCCACAATTACTATTTCTTGTCATGCCTTACAGTGCCTTGGTTTCATGGTGCTTTGGCTTTTGGCTATATCTGCTTTTAGAAGACACCTTCAATAATTGCACTGTTCCTTTAGACTTCTCCCTTCTCAGCCTTGTTGCAGTCTTCAGCAGGCTGCACCATTGGCTTTCTTTTTACCAAAATGGCTAATTAATTAACATTGTCAACATAGGGCATTCTGTTACCTCCTAACAAGAACGTGAATGCTATTGCATAAATAAAAAAGAATACAGTACTTGTGATTATCTTTAGTTGCACTGATGCTAATACTTTATCTATTATTTTATTATTGCTTTATCGATCACATATATAGTAGGTAGAGAAGGTATTGCATTCCACCCAAAAATTTGATACGGAGATTACACCGAAATACATGTTTCAAGGCCTCCTGAATTTAAAAAAAAAAACATTTTAGAGAAATGTCCCTGTATGACTGTGAACAGCATAACTTAAAAATGAAAAATCGGATAAGTACTGTTGAAATTCACTATCTTCCAAAGATGCAATACAAAGATTTTCAAGAAAATCTCCCCACCCCAAACTACTCTCTGCATGGAACATTTTTCAAACATTTTGATTTTCTAAAAAAATGGTCTTGAATGGTTTTGATTAAAGTGCCTATATTAAAGATATTTACATGACAAAATGTATATCTTGAATTTTCTGGGAATAGCCTGTGAAGTCCTCTTCATTCTGAAAGAATTTTGCATAATATTGTATAACTGGTAAACGTTAAGCGATGGACGAAAACATACTACACAAAAAATGTAAATATCTTTAAAACACACAATTTATTTCAAATAAGTTTTTTTTTTTTTTTGTGTGGCATAAGCCATTTTTGAAATATCTGTTACTAATGGTTGAATTGTTCATTACTTGGTCATTCTCTTAAAGTCCTGTCAAGCCCTGTCCACAGTTGTTTCTTGTGATTGCATAGAAATAGTATGGAATTTTAAGGCCAGCGTATAACATCCAGTTCTTAAACATTTGACAGTTGTTCCCTTTGTATCTGTAACGAAATGTACAATGTAGCTATTTTTGCAAAAGTTTATTTGGATTAAAATATGGTAGATGGAAAAATAAGCTTTAGTAAGAATAGTTTGTATACCCATTAATAAAGATAGAGGGTAAAGAAAGTCATGGGAATCATATCAGACCTTTCTGAAGTGTTAGCATAAATTAATAATTAGTAAAAAGTTTTAATAGTGTGAACCTGTGCTTGTTCTTTATGCTTGTCATGCAATCAGGACCATTTGTTTCACTGGTGTGTGGGTGTGGAATAATAGTAACAAAAAATGTGTATAACTTCTGTTCAGCCCATCAAAATTTTTAATAACAAAACTTTTAAGAAACATTATAGGGTTTCTGACTGCCTCATTAGACCCTTCCCAGTTTGGTGAAAGTAAATAATCTGCTGTATAACCTATTCTCTAAGTTGGACTTCGGCATGCTTTATACCAAGTTTTATTAATCACTTCTGCCATTCTTGAGTGAAAAACACGCACACATACAAACAGAAATTTTAATAATTTGATGTTACATTCACATGACTTTCTCTACCCACCATGTTTATTGTTATATATGTAGCTACTACAAGCTATTTCTATGAGAGCTTATTTTTCTATCTAGTTTCATTACACATATCGTAAGTACAAGGCTGATACAAAAAAAAATTGATAGTCAAATGGCACTACATGCTGGCCTTAAAATTCCATACTCTTTCATTGAAATCATGAGAAACAACTGATTAACAATAAGCACTTTAAAAATAATTACATTGAAAAAGTATTGATAATTTTAAACCAATAATCGGAAATGGCTGCTGCCACTGCAAAAGTTATTTGAAATAAATTATGTTTTAGAGAGATCTAATTTTTTTTTGTGTGTGCCTAATAGTTTTTTTATCTATATAATATTGTTTACCCATCATACGAAACTATATAAAATTCCTTCCAAGTGAAGGGGACTTCAGAGGCTATTCCCAGAAAATTCAAGATATTGTATGTTTTATTTGACATTTAAATATGGTATTTTTAATCAAAATCATTACAGCCATTTTTGAGAAGATCAAAAGTTTCAAAAAGCTTCTATGTGAAGGATAGTATGTAGCGGGGAGGATTTTTTTTATCTTGGTGTTTGAAAGATACTCAACTTAAATACCAAGTTTGATTGTAATAAGCAGGGTTAGGATTTTTAGGTGCACACCTTTTTTCTTAGGGTAGGTTAAAACTGTGCGGAAAGATATCACAGTGTGAAATTTTGTTTCTAGTTGCGAAAAGAGGCATTTTTTCTCACACCTTTTTCCCTTTTTTTGGGACCTTTACCCCTTTTTGGCACCTTTATCCCATTTTCCCCCAATCATGCCCATAATCCCTTCCCCCCCTTTTTTCTTAAGTTTCATTCCAATTTATTCTTTAACTTTCAATTAACGTCTCCTCAGCTTGCTTATTACGTGCGAATAGTAAGCCTACCTCTTTCAGTAAATGCTGTGCGGGAATTGAAACCACACCCGCAACAATGGAAAATAATTTTGTGTTCGATGAAAACCTCTTTCTCTCGCTTTACCACTATAAAGTAACCTGCAATAATGCAATTGACAATGAGTGATATCCCACCAGAATCAGTAGCCTACTATTCGTGAATGTGAGTTTGTTACTGTGAGAGACATCATCTGTTTGCATGGAGGCAAAGGCTGGGCATGCAGAGACGGCAGTAACCTCACCCATGCAGTTCCGAGAATTATTAAGACTGGGTTCTGCTCAAAACTACCAGAAATCGCTGAGGCTGAAGTTCCAGCATGAATGAGAACATTCTGGTAATTGTCGCGGTGTTATAAGAGAATGTGGACAGCGAATGGGCACAAGAGTGAGTTGTGTGACAGTCGCATTGTGTTAGCAAGTGAACTACTGTTAGCTCTATGCTACATTACCAAACGAGTGTACTAGTACTAGATTTTACCATGCCAAGGGTGTCCAGTGCTTGATTTATTGTTCTGGCTGAGGAATTCAAACAAGATTTCATAGACACTGATGGAACTGTTATGCGATGTACTATTTGTGATTCAGGAATTTTGTTAGATGAAAAACACCAGCAAGATCGCATCAAACAACACATTTCCAGCTCTAAGCATCAAATGAACAAGACACTTCAAGCAAACCAATCACAGCAACCTCTATTACGACATGTGTTTCAACAGGGTTCTTCAAAAAGCCAAAATTTGAAGGAATTAAACATTCATTTGTGTGCAGCTCTTACAGAAGCAGGAATTCCACTCAATAAGGTGAACCATCCAACCTTCAAGGGATTTCTTGAAAAATACACAAAGATGTCAATGCCCGATGAGAGTACTTTAAGAAAAAACTACATGGGGCCTGTTTACCAAGAAACCATTGAAAGAATCAAGGAGAAAGTGTCTGATTGTGATGTGGGAATCATTGTGGGTGAAACCATAGACTCAATGGAACAATATGTTTTGAACATTTTAGTTTTTCCCTTAGCAGGGGAGAAAGTTAAGTCCATGTTGTTAAAAATGTACGAGCTGCAGAAAGTCAATGCCAGTACAGTAATGCAATCCATTATGGACTTCTGCCAAAAACTCTGGCCTACTGGTATCCATTTGAAAAACTTCTTGTGGTTATGGACCAGGCTCCATACATGGTTTCAGCTGTTAACCAATTGAAACCTTTATTTCCTAACTTGAAGCATGTGAAATGCTTGGCTCATGCCCTTCACAGGGTTTGTGAATCCATAAGGAACGAATACGACATCACAAATCAATTCATCTCTGCCCTGAGGAAGATTCTACTGAAAGCTCCGAGCCATGTTGTTTACTACAGGAAATCACTGGCCTGCCCTTTCCAAATTTCCCGTTCATTACTCGCTGAGGATCTTGGATTGAGTGTGATGTTCAATTAAAACACAGTGCCCCTACATCGCACCCAAAAGAAATAAATAAACGAGGGGAGATGCTACACACACAAGCTACATTCACACTTTCACATACAACTTCACTCACACGAATCTTAAACCAATGTGACGCTAACACAACTCAAAAGTAACGCCAAACTATACCCCCTTTCCAACCCTCGCTAGATCGGACTGAAGAGCATCATGCCAAAACGAACTTCAAACCCAAAGCCGAAAGAATTACCCCAATAATGCTGTCACCAATACAATGCAATAATGTGTCTGGCATAACAATAGCTACTAATTACCTAATGTGTCACAATATATATGTAGATATCACCCTTTTAATGTTATTTTTTGGTTATCATGTTAAATAGTTGCAATTCCAAATTCATTGTAAGGGCAGGTTGAATTTTTTATAAAGTTATATCTGCAAAATTGAAACTTAATGCATTTCAGCTTTCTTTAATGCCCTATAAAAGAAGTTTTGTCTATGATGAAATGGTAAGGTACCTCCCACCTATTGCATATATGCACATCTTCTTAATATGTGTAAATATAGCTCTGGACACACAACTATCTTTTAAGCAAAGCATTTATAGCGACTACTATACATACTTTTCAAACATGGAACACACCCAAATCAGCCAAATAGCTATTGCCGCATTTCTTAGTTTTCTGTCTTTATTTCTGTTTGCTGAATCAATTAGTTGCATTTCACATTTATCTTGCCTCCCTATATAGACCAGTATTATCCTTAGTACTTTTGTATATTTTTTAACAAATGTTTATCCATTCTTGAGCTCTTTTGTTTGTATACATAGTTTCTTTTTGGAATTGTATTGACCTATGTAATAAGAGTTACACAAGACATGTTCAGTATATATTCAGAAACAGGCAGTCCTCCTTTTTGAGTTTTGGTAGAATGGATCTTCCAATCCATCCATTACTTTCCTTTTGATTATCAAACAAGTTTACTAACTCTGTACTCATATTTTTAAGCCAGAACAGAAAAACTAGTTGCTGTCTTGAACTGGAAAAACTTCACCAAAGACCACTTCAGCTAACTTAGTTTCAAGTACCATTCATAGTGTACATGAAGGTGTTTAATAAATGTTGCAATACTTTTCTTCTTCCTCCTAAACTTTAAGAAACAATGCTATTAAGAGCACCGTAGAATAGAATTTGTATTAAAAAATAAGGGTAAAATAAAACAGTGTTTATAATTGCTCTTGTTGTATTACTTTTTCAGATCTTATTCATATTATATTGAAGTATCTATGGACCAGAAGGATTGGGTCAGAGTCATCGAACATACAAGGTATTACTGCAGATCCTGGCAAGACCTGTACTTTGAACCTCGTGTAGTACGTTACATTCGAATAGTTGGCACCAACAACACTGTGAATAAAGTGTTTCATGTGGTATCCTTTGAAGCCATGTACAAGCCCAATAACATCAAGTTGGAGAAGGGCCTCATTGGTAAGTTCATTTCAATCATGCATCTGTGGATCATCGATGCATGATACTGAATAGTCAACATATGTTTTACAATAATATTGAGGTTATAACAATATTTAACTATGAAATTAATTGACCTAATAGTGGTTGAAACTGTGAAGCCTGGGATTTAAAAGTACTTACAAGAATTGTAAGTCGCTATTGGGGTATGTCATCTCAATACAATTTGAGATCCCCTTGTGGTTTACTGGGAAAAATATGAATCAGCTGGAGAATTTAATGGCGTGCCGGCATGTTGCCATGGTAGTTCAGTGGTTAGAGCAACCGGATGGAGACCGGGAGATCCATGGTTCAAATCCCGGCTATGGCATTGAATTTTTCAGTCGTCTGATTCTACCGTTCTAATATTTCACTAGATTTAACTATAGCAGTATTTTACAATGCACAACATATGAAATCATTTATTTAAAGGTGAGTCGGAATTGTTACACTAACATCACTTAAGTTTACTCACTTATGAAATCATATTTAATAATATATGTTTTTTGCAAAATATATTAATTGTAGACTCTGTTCTAGCTCTTTACATCTGTTTAAAAAACTCATCTATACTATTAAAACAATACTCTATTAAGGATTTCATAACTTACATTTAAAAATAGTTATTTTGTAGTTTTAGATGTACTTGATAAAATGTTTTATAATTTTAGACCTGTAACAATAAAAATATTCGCTAATAGTTTTGTGTTGTGAGATTATCCCTGTTTCTGTTATCATGAGAATGCACATCAGAATTTGCTTTGAAGGGGTTTAGGTTTTGGTAAATGTATCTTGTATACAAGCATGGTAATGGTAAAATTTGGGTCTTTTTGGAATAGAGTTTTACACTTGTCTAGATACTTTGTTCAAAATCTTTATGTTAAGTTAAAATAAAAAAAAAAAAAAACAGTAACCAAATAAAATAAAGGCTAGCAACTGCCATTTAGATTCATGTGAGCGTGGATTTTCTTATTATAAGGGTGTCCAATAGACAAAAGATTACTCAAAACTTAAAATAATAATGAATAAAACAATATTTTTAATAAAGCTTTTGGGAGCCTATAAGGGCCATTTAATAATTTTGTTGGTCATTAGAGACCTTACATATAGTGTCTGTGCCTATCATATGCTATTTTTCATACTGCTGGAAGATACCGAATGCTATCGGTATGTGGTTTCCAAGGATAAAGTGCGATAACTGCCCAGGTACTTCTAAGAGGTCCTGGCTTGTCAGGAAATTATAGTCGATTTTCCAGTGTGCCAAACCTACTTGTGCAAGTACTGTATCAGTTACCTCCACAAAAGGAGGAAAGATAGCTGAAAGAATTATCAGCACAGTCTCATATTGTTTTGATGCAAGTTTCACTAATGCATATCATCCTGTAATTATTGCTTAATTTTCTTTATGGTATTTGGCTTTTAATTATACTTTTTAAAGATATCAATTGTGATACAGATTTTTCTGAAATTTTAACCTATAAAATTAAGTGTAAGTACTAATTTTTTGATATTCGTGATTTGGCAATGTTCAGTTTTAGTTCAGTTCTGTGGAAATGTTCTTGCTTATTAATCTTTGAATGAAAGTTATAATTGGTATCTATAATATCCATATCATATTAGATATTTAGTAAGTAGAAAGTGGAAAGTCATAGTGAAAAGAAAGGTTGGTTTCACTAGTTGTGTTATCTGGGAGAATGTTGCAGCTACAAGTATTTTATTTAGGATTATTTTTCATATGAAAATTAATTATGCATAAATTATCATTTTATAACCCAACTGACTGCCTTCTGTAATGTTCTTAGTCTTCCAGTATCGTCGGTATAAATTCAGCTTTCTAGTCCCCAGGGATCTACTTCGTTAAGTATGGGATTGGCGCTCCCGGGGTCCCAAGCCACCGGTCTTCCAGGTTTCAGGGGTTGGGTTAGGGTTAACTACCCTGCCCCTAAAAAAGGCTTTGTTCCTACTCTTTTGAAGGATAGCTGGAGTGGTGTGGGTTCTCAGGCCGTCTCCATTCAGGACTGTCATGAGGTTTGACCCAGCAGGGAGATAGATGGGTCCAGTGGTGTCTCTCCATACATGGCATTCACTGCGCTATGGACATTACTACTGATTTTCTTTCCAGTAACCTCCAAAAAGAGACGTATTGTTGATCTTGTCTTGGAAGGAAATGTTTCTCTGTCAGGAAAGTGTGACATTCCCCGTTATTTAATCATGCACTCGGCTACACCAGACAAAAACGCCACTTAGCTCTTTGAACCCCTTCATGGTTCAGGCCACCTTGGACAAAATCGCTGGCCCAGTATAGAACTGTACCCGGCAACACAATGGGTTTTTATTAATAATGATTAAGAATGATTCACAGTCCCTTCCCTACTCCAGGTACATCACTTTGGAACCCAAGAAGTTATGGTTGAGCCACATGCTTCCTTGAATGTCCGCCAAGGTGTTGTGACTTCCTCTGTATTAGATGGCCTCTATGAAAAAGAAATTGTTGCCTACCTTTCTAGCCAAGGGGTCAGGGCAGCTAAATGGGTCCTGCGGCAGGAAGGTACAGTACAGGTACCTACCAGAAAGGTCTTTTTGATTTTTGCCTTGAGGCAGCTTTCTACTACTCTTAAGGTTGCGTATGAGATGCTGCATGTTCGTCGTTCTCCGCGGACTAGTGGTACCGTGCTAGCCTCTAGTTCCCAAGGTCACGGGTTCAAACCTGGCGGTGGGCGATGGATTTTTTCAGGCGTAAAAATCCTTAGCATGGCTTCCTTCGGAAGAGAAGTGAAGCTGGTGGTCATATATTTACGGCACATAAAAGAACCTCAAGCCTGATAAAGAGGCCTCTGAGCAAAATTATCGGTTGTTCATGCCCAATATAGAATGGGACACTAAGGGCCATAGTAGTCAAAGAGCGTCCATAAATAAAACTCGATTTCAATTTTTTCATCAATATGTTCCCAACTGTAGTTTCTCCAGTCAAGGATTCAGCCATACAGCACTATCCTGTAAGCAGTAGTCTTTTTGTCCTTGGTGTGGAACAAATCGACACAACAGTTCTCCTTGCACCTCCATCTCCAAATGTGTGGACTGTGAGGGTGCCCATTCTGTATACTCTATGCCATTCAAGAACTCCGGGTTAAGGAAAAAAATTGGCTATCGATAGGCAAAGGAGAAACTTTGCTTGTTATTTCCCACAAAGTTAGCACACAGATGCTTCAGTCAGGTTCTTCGGTCTGCAGCTACTACTACTACTCCTGTTTCTTTGAAGTTGAATTGTACCTGCATTTGTACGTGTACTTCGCGAGCTGGCCACAATGGAAATCCTTCTATTATCCCCACTCTATTTCCTTTTTGGTCCTCTTCCCTTTCCATTCCTTTGGAACCTTCCAAGCCTTCCTATCAATGTTTTACTTCTCCCCAACCTCATCGTCAGGAACCTTCCACATTCCGCCTGTCACTTGAAGTGGCCAATCGGTTTAGCACCTTACGCTTGAATAATCCTGCAGACCCGTCTGTGGATACCAACCTAGCAGGTGCTGCTTCTAGTTCCTTCGAGAGAACTACCATTCACCACATTCACTACAGTGGAAACCTCTGGAGTGTGTCAGGGATGCTCCTTCTGTCACAGCTTTGAGGTGTTCGACTTCCAGTACTCCATCATTTACCTCCAGCAATCCTGGGAATTTAGACACATTGGATATCTCTCATCCACCAGTGCTTTCTGATGCACCTTCGTCCTCCGCTTTCTCTGACAGCACTGAGGACAATTCTCCATCTATTAGTGGTGTGGATAGGGGCATTTCTTCAACACCTCCTGTTGTGATGTCTGCTTTTTCCAAGGAGTTGTCCACAGCTGCTTCTGTAGATTGTCCCAGGCCATTACCAACATTTCCGCAGCAAAAGTTTTACCTGTGATGACCAATGTTTAATTACAGACTCGGAAGAAGTCCAAAGCTACTGTGAAGTCCACCACTGCTATTAGCACTATGGATAAATCTTTCAAGCAGAAGCCTTCTAAACCATCGTCACCAAACTCCAGGAAAAAGAACTTGGCCTCCAAGGTTCACAAGCGAAAAAACAGACAGGTATCGAAATCATTTGGAACTGTAGAGGCAGACTCTGACTTTTAAGAGCTTTTACTCTTTTCCCACAGTTTGTTATTAGTTTCCTTTTTCTACTTTACTTCTTATGGCCTTTCTGCAGTGGAATATGCTTGGTTACTGTTCTCATAAGGAGGAGCTAGACCTTCTGCTTTCTACTTATCAGTCTTTGTGTTTTGTGCCTTCAGGAGACTAAACTCCACCCTGAAGACCATGTGCACTTTCTTCACTATATGGCTTTTTGTAATGATCTCCCTGTTCCTGATGGGGTCATGCCCATGGGGGACTTGTATCTTGGAGCGTCGGAACCTGTACACACTCCGGTCCAGCTATATACAGATTTACAAGCAGTGGCTCTCCATATTACCTTGCCATCTCCTTCTTTCACGCTTCGTTCTTTGTACCTTCCACCTAATTCTTCTAGGGCTGTGGAGGGTTTTCTAAATTTGCTTCCTCAGCCCCTTCAATCATTTCTTATCTTGGTGATTTCAATGCCCATCATCGTTATGAGCTCGGTTTGCAAATGTCCTGGTACTCAGATTGCAGCAATTGCAGATCTCCACAATTTAGTTACGCTCAATTCTGGGCTTCCCACGTTTCTTTATGATTCTACTAGCTTTTTTTTTGTCTTGACCTTTCCATCTGTTGGCCACAGCTCACTCCCTCTTTGCGCTGGTCTGTTTCTGATGCAGCAATGACCACTACCCTGTTCTGTTTCATATGGTTGTTTGTGGAGTTAACCCTACTTGGCCACCGAAGTGGGTGTTCAATAGGGTAGACTGGCTCCTTTATTCTGAACTTGTGGCCGTAGATAACACTTCTCCTCTGTTGATGCACGGGTCCAATATCTATGGGACACAATACTAGACAGTGCTGAGCTTTCCATTCCTCAAATGTTGGTTACTGGACAATGTACTCTGGTACACTGGTGCTTGGAGGAATGTAGCACAGCTCTCCAAGCTTGCCAAAAGGCCTTGAAAGTGTTAAGAGTGCCATCTGACACTAGAGAATATGATTATTTTTAAAATGTTGTGTGCCCAGGCTCAGAAAATAATTTGACAGTGCAAGAAGTCTTCTTGGGAACATTTTGTTTCTACTTTGTCACGCTGCACTTCCTCCTCCTGGGTGTGGAATAAAATCTGCCAACTTTGTGGTAAACCTCTATCCCTAGGCTTTCTGTGGCTGGCAATATTGTTACCGATCCCCATCATATAACCAACTCCCTGCAATTACTTCATGTCCTTAGTGGTACTTCTTGGGGTGTCGATTGCGTACTCTTGCTGCATCTCTACTGGGCTTCAACATGTTCAAAACTTGACTGTGGGTTCATGGTCTATTCTTCTGCCCTGCCATCTATTTTGCATAGAGTGGATCCTGTCCATCATCAAGGCCTTAGACTAGCACTGGGAGCTTATCTTACTAGTTCCACCTGTAATCTGTATGCGGAATCTGGTGAACCATTCCTTTGGATACGTTGGGATATTCTTTATAATTATGCCTCTGCTTTGCATGCCATGCCTTCTCACCCCACCCATTCTACGTTCTTTGATGCTACTTTGGATTATTCTGTTGCAATAGTTCGTCTACACTGCTTCCTGCTTGGTGTAGATTTTGGAACTTACTGTCAAGTTGGATACAGTACTTCCCTTGCCCTTCCAGAGGGGATTACATTATTTTCCTCCCTGGATTTGCCAAACCCATCTGTGTCGTCTTGATCTGGCTCAGTTCCCAAGGGCACTACTGCCACTTCTATATATGCAGCCCATTTCACAGCTTTGAAATATGACTTTCCTGAATACCATTTGCTATATACTGATGGTTCTAGAACGGATCAAGGGGTAGGCTATGCTGTGGTTATTGATTCACATGTCGTTCACAAGACTTGCTTCCTCCTTAGCAGTTCTGTTTATACTGCTGAACTGTATGCTATATATAAAGCCACATTTTTCATCTGCTCCTTTTTCTGCACTTCAGTGTCATTTGTTCTGATTCTCTCAGTGCTTTACTTAATTTACAGAATCTCTAAAGCCAACACCCACTTGTTTAGAAAATCCATGATCAGTTGTACGCTCTTTATTTTGCTGGCTTTCGGTTGATCTTTGTCTGGGTTCCTGGACATAGTGGCATTGTAGGAAATGGAACAGGCAGTGAAAGCTGTGATTCTACACCTGATGAACGGGTTCTCCGCTGCCTATGTATGAATTTTAAGAGTTTTTTGCGGGAAAGATACTCTCTCAATGGCATGAGTAGTGGTTTACATCCACCACCAAATTCTGAGAGATCAAAGCTACAGTGCTTCCTTGGCGATATTGTTCTCATATATCATATCGCGAGGAGACTGTGCTTGCTCGGCTTCGTATTGGCCACTGTTATTTTAGTCATGGCTACCTCCTTAGGGGTGAACCCCGCCTCGCTGTCTCCACTGCAATGTGCCCTTAACGGTGAAGCATTTCTTCACCCGTGTCATTACTATTCCACCCTTCGCGAACAACTTGGACTCTCTCCTAATTTAATTAAAGCTTTAGGGGATAATCTGCCTCTATTGCCAAGCTTTTTCGCTATGTTAAATTCAATGGTTTCCTTATAAAAATTTGATTGTGTAGTTTCTGGTGTGTTAATGACTTTCAAACTGTATCAGTACTGGTTAACTGCTTGTGTTTGCTGAGGATTAGTTCTGGTATATAGGGTGGACCATTTAAGTTGAGACTGTACAATATCTCCAAAACTAAGCGTTGTAGAAAGAAATGTCTTACATAAAATTTGCTTGATATTATGGGGGAAAGTAAATGTCATTAGGCGTGTTTTATTTGAGGACATTGTGATGGTCATTTTAATTTGACCGTAATTATAGGTTCCCGTTTAAAAAAAATAAATTGACCCTAAAATGACTATGATGTCTTCCAAACAAAATGCGACTAATGGTATTTACTTTTCCCCATAATATCAAGCCACTTTTATTCAAGACATTTCTTTCTACAACGCATGGTTTTGGAGATGTTGTACAGTCTCAACTTAAATGGTCCATCCTATATATTGATTTGTGAAGTTTTTTTTTTTTTTTAATATAACTTTTTAGTATAATATAACCGTTTCCCGAAACATGTTAAGTGAGTAAACTTAAGTGATGTTAGTGTAACAATTCCGACTCACCTTTAAATAAATTCAATACACATCACTGTTTCTAGCTTCTTTTCATTACAATATCAATGTAATTTAAGACCAACAAGTCACAAGAAGCAAAATTTATAATTGGCCACCAAGTGGAAAAGATACAAGTCATGGCAGAAAACAAGGTAAGATTAGAAACCCTAAATTTCAATACAGATTTCAGTAGTGACATCAAAAGATACCAAAAAATTGAAGAAAAGAGAAAAAACACATTTGCGGACATCCGTTTTTTAAATCTATGCATACAAAGCAAAGTCACACCAAAGTTTGTAAGGAGAATTGTAAAATATGACAAAAACAGCAAACACCAAACATCAGCCGATAAAAAAGTAATAATAATTGAGAGAAACAACCACTACGCAAAATTACAAAAATTGGAACTGGAATTATATGCTCTTCACCTTAAATTAACGGACACACTCGGCTACCCACTTTGGCAAAACATGCAATCAAAATTCCTCACTATTCTTAGCTATAGGATGAAAACAAAAACGCTGAAATTAAAGAAAAAACTAGACATACTACCCGGAAGCAACATTCATATAAACCTAACCTAAAAAATGAAAAAACGACGTCATACCCAGACGTAATTAATGTTTCAAATGTAACTTTCACCAAAGCGGAATTATCGGTATTAAACCTTGGCCTAAAAACATGTGTTGGCTACACAAAAACAACCGATGAAATAGTCGCAGACATTGAGATTGCTACTTACAACCTAAATGAAAATAGTAAAACCACTATAAAAAAAGAATGTGAAATGGTTCTCCAAGAAATACAAGCAGATAAACATAACAATTTCCCAACCAAACATGTGATCAAAACATTAAAATCAAAACCAGTAGTATACACAAAAGCTGACAAGGGAAATAAACTAGTTGTACTGCAAAAAGATGATTATATTGCCAGAGTAGAAAATATGCTGCAACAAGAAAATTACATACAAATTCAAGAAGACCCATTAAAATTACATTTAAAAGCCTTCAATCAAACCATCCAGGAAAGCAAAACTATAACAGACACTGATAAATCTAGATTAAAACCAGACAACCCCACTTTACCAAGAATGTATGCTCTACCTAAAATACACAAACCGGGTAATAAGATGAGACCAATCGTCAGCAATATTGATTCTCCTACCTACAAACTGGCAAAATGGTTAGTACAGAGATTCTCTTCACTACCAAAATTCAATAGCAAAAACATAATGAATTCAGAAGATTTAATACAGAAGATAAAATCCCTGGAACTCGAACCAGAAGACAGATTAGTTTCCTTTGATGTCACTGCACTATTTCCAAGTGTCCCTACAGATCAACTCCTGCGTCAATTAAAGAAATGGCTACAGCAGACTAACCTACTTGAAGAAGAAATAGAAGACCTCATACAACTTACCAATTTATGCATTGCTCAAAATTGTTTTAGTTTCAATAAGAAGTTCTATCAACAACCAACTGGTCTAACCATGGGCAACCCACTTTCACCCTTCTTGGCAGATTTATTTATGAGCTACTTAGAAACACACATAACAACTTCCTTTCCATACATGTTTAAAGTTTGGCACAGATATGTTGACGACATCTTCGCTGTTGTCCCTAATAGGTTCATACAAGACTCCTTAGCCTTACTAAACCTACAGAACCAATCAATAAAATTCACCATAGAAATAGAAAAAGAAGGCATGCTACCATTTTTAGACCTAAAAATCATCAGAGAACAAAAGAACCTAACCTTTGGCATATACAGGAAGCCAACACACTCTACTAATTACATAAAAAATAAGAGTTTCAATCCAACCACACACAAACATGCAGTACTAAACAGCCTAACACATAGACTGGTATATACCCCCTTAAATAAAAAAGAATACCAGTTAGAATACCAGCATATAGTAGACACAGCAATACATAATGGGTACAACAAAGCAACTATTGACAAAAAAATTGCAAAATTCAAACCACAGATGCACATCAGAAACACAACAAATCTCAGCCAGCAAGATAAAGAGCTAAAGTTCAAGAAATTCACATACCACCCAGGAACATTTCACAAATTTAAGAAGATTTTCATGAAACATAACATCAGCCTAGCTCCACAGAACAAATTTAACATAGAGAAATTACTTTGTAACAAGTTAAAAGACCCCATTCCACAAGACAAAAAAGCTGGAATCTATAAAATCAATTGTTCAGATTGCAATAAAGTATACATAGGTAAGACAAAAAGAAACTTAGAAACTAGGCTAAAGGAGCACATGAGATGTATTAAATACAAACAAATGGACAAATGTGCAGTTTCACACCATTTTTGGATCACTAATCACAACATCAAACCCAATATTACATTAGTCAAACCAGCCAAATTTGCAGCCGAATTAGATGCATGGGAGAAGATCACCATTCTAAAACACAACACAAATCTAATGAATTTTGATTTGCCGCCACCAAATCCTCTCTGGAAGTACATTTCTCCACCACAAGATGCCACCACAGGATCCAGTCCAAAAAACGGAAACACCAACAACACGTACCAGTCGAATTAACTTCTGAGGATGGGAACAACCGTTTCCCGAAACATGTTAAGTGAGTAAACTTAAGTGATGTTAGTGTAACAATTCCGACTCACCTTTAAATAAATTCAATACACATCACTGTTTCTAGCTTCTTTTCATTACAATATCAACATAACTTATGTATTTTTTTTTATTTATTTATTTATTTTTTTCTATTTTTGTAATCTGTTGCTTAACCCTGTAATTGGTTTATATGTATTGCTTATGTATTCGACATGAATAAATCTATAGCCAGCCAGAGGATGGCGCTGATGACCACAGTAGTTTCGCCCCCACTCAAACAGCTACTACCACCTCCAACCAATTTTCTAGGGTTACAAGAAACTGAAAAATAGCTTTCTGCTAGCCACTTCTTTTAGCAGATTGGAAATTATCTTAAAATAATTCTGGGAATGAAAATGTATTACCGTTATATCCTACAGCTCTCAAAAAAGCTCATTTCCTAATCTTAACCTAGAAATGAGGGAAATATATTTGTAAACCATGAAATCAATGCAAGATTTATCACTATTTCAACCTAAAATTCTTAAATCAATAACTGTTACTTTTTAATATGATACAAGATTACACAACATTTATTTTCCTATTAAAATGCATCTCTTAAAGGTTTTGTTGGGAGCATCATTTGCCAATGCTACCATGCAACATTGTTTACTCAAGCATAATCCGTAACAGTTATACTTTATGCTAAAATGAATAAATAAACATTGGATAATTAAAATATTAAATTTCTATCATGCTTTTCCTCTTGCAGCAGCATTAAAATGAGGTCTTTGCAAATCTGTTCAGTAACAAATGCACTATCAAGAGGATTTTGGGATTTGTTACATTCAACAACCAAATTTTTTTCTTAACAAAATTTTGTTTTGTTTCAAAGTTACAAAATGTCAATCAATTGATTACAGCTTGGTTTAACAATTTGTTAAGCCTTTACAAAACATTACTGAATAGCCCTGAATATCATCTCCAATGATTTGCACTGCATGTACCTTTTGCTAATATTTCATAAAAGAAATTGCCCTGAAGACGTAAATACCATTTTATAGCATTTACTAAGCACGGCAGTTACATGTTGTGCTGCTCCTAATGCTAATGGATGCCCTGGAAGTAGAAATAGCCCTGTTTCATCAAGGTCATCTCTACCCATGATTGTAGTAATAAGATTCTCATTTGGCTGGTTTATATTAACCAGTGCATAGTCCGAAATTTCGTAGCGGTTGACAAATCTTTCACTATTTCTGTCCCAAGGATCATCAAGAAGTGTGTGTTGGTGCATTATCTTGGTAGAAAACAACTTCCTTTTTTAACATATGTAGATGTTTGGCCTGCATAGCAAACTGCTGGCCTACATAGCTTCAACTGCTCCATCAAACATGCATAGTCCTCTACAATTATGGTTTTGACCTGCTATAGGTAGTTCACCAACACCACACCCTGGGGATCCGAGAAAACAGTGGCTATCAGTTGTCCTGCTGAAGGAGCACACTTGGCCTTCTTTGTAATGCTTTCATTCATTGTTTGGACTGCTGTTTCATCTCTGGCATATAGTGGCAAATTCATGGTTTGTTAATGCTGATGTAATGTCACAAAATGTTAGTTGAGGTGCATCTGAACATTCCAAGCACTCCTGTGATATGTTCTTTCGGATGCACCACCCATCACGCAGTGAGCTTTCTCATGTGACCTTGACAATACTAACAAGTTTATGTACCTTGATCCATTTCGTAAGTTTTCTTCAGTCTTAGCAGTCTGCACATCACCTGCAGTGGCAGAACAGCTGCATTTAAACTCTTCAACCCACTTCATCATAGTGAAGAATTTTCCAAAGTGGAATCCAATTTCTTTTTATATATTGGTTGGCATTAAACCTTTTGAAATGAAGTATCCATTTTTGGAAGAAACTTCAAATTAATCCTTTGTAATTCGAAAGGCACAGTGAAATGATTCCATAAAAGTTTTAGTTGTAGTTGCAAATATACAAATTTCACTAAATTAGCTATTTATCCCATAACTAGTTTCGAGAACTGTCTACCTCATTCACAGCTGACTGCAACTAGTTAGCCTGCCCTGATGATCACGGACAAAAGGACATGAAATTGTTAACTCAGTGACACTAACTAAGCACTAATCCACTAACTGAATATTTGGGAAAAATTATTTTTATGAAAAAATTGACTACGGATAATGAACTCAACATCCCAATGGACCAAAATTTCATCACCAAATTCTTACAACCACCGACAGAGGAACTAGTGTGAGCCATGATCGTCAGGCAGGCTATCCAGTTGCAGTCAGCTGGCAATGAGGAAGATATTTCTGGAAACTAGTTTTGAGGTAAAACCCACATTTCGTGAAATTTGTATGTGTGGAACTACATCTAAAACTTAATAAACCTCAACTTGTTTATTTTGGAACACTGAAACAACCAAACAAATGAAAACAAATGTGTGCCCAGGAAGCAGTGTTAAGTGATCTGAATACAACTCTGCATCTAAGAATTAAATTTCAAAGGAAGACCATCCAACAGCTTCCATGACATTGGAAAGCAGCCATTAAACCCATTAGTACCAGAATTATTTTTTTCTAATTTTGAATTTGTTTTTTGATCTATTATGTATCAAAGTTACTCAAATGAAATACAATATATTTTTTTAAATCTTTAATTTCCAAAATAACTGTCTGTGCCATATGGCAATGCTAGGCATTTACAGAAGCTAATATTCTACATTTTAAATTTTAAACAAAAACTGGTACACTGAATTTATATTAAAAGAAAGAAAGAAAAATTGAAATGTTGACATTCGAACATGAGATATTCAATATAGGCAACACAGGGTCACATCTAGACATATAAATCAATGTTTTAGAATGCAACATTCACATAAGTATGGAAAACATGACACAAGTAAGTACATATACACAATAAATTAAATGTTATTTGATGAACGATATCTCCTGTTTGGCAGAAATGGAATGAGATGACATAATCAATTCATAATAATACCATACATTTTGAATATGTTCTTACAGTCAATTTACAATTACTCTGAAGTGGAAGTGAAGTTGTGTGTCAATTTATGGAGCTAATATGTAGCTTCATGGGTTCTGGAGTTCAGGGTTTAGCTACGTGTGATTTCCTATCTACTGCTTAAATCAAACAATGAAAATAAATAATTTATTTATTCTTTGCTTGACTTTTCTCAAGAGCTATGAGACTCTTTCTTTTATTTCTTTTGAAATATGATTTTTGCAATTTTCAATTTTACATAATTATTTATTATACTTTTAATGACTTTTTCTTTTCTACATTAATTATTACTTAAGAAAATCTCAAGAATGACTTAGGAATTATTACTAATGCAGAGTTCTTTTATCTGATTTAAAATATTGTTATATTTTTTTGTGTGGCACAAGCTTTACGTATGTAATTATTATCTTTCAATTAACTTCTTATATATTTGTGGGAGTTAATTACAATATATTTATCATGGAAAATGTAAGTCCAGGTACTTCTCTAATGTGTGGATAATATACTATTTCTCTATGCGTCTCGTGGAGCTTTCCCCTTAACTATTTACAGATTCCATGAAACTAATGCTCATCCTTCCTCCAAATATATTCTCATTAGTTCTTCTCTGTTCTTATCCCTTTGGCAATGATTTCTCTTCTGCGCCAATCTTGCGACTGCTACACAAAAGATGCAATGATATTCTTCTTCTAAATCATTGATTTTTCTCCTTTGATCGTGATAACTTATTGTTGACCTCACTCATTGCTAGTAATCATTTATTTTACCTGTTATTTCTCTACATATAATATTTGTATATTAAACTTTAAAATCTTTCCTATCATTCTTTTCTTATCTTTTTTCAAGATTTTGTTTGGTTTTTGCATTATTACATTCATTATATATTACAATATCTAAAAAATAATAATTTATTTTAATTCATTTTCTGTTACTTTCTCTTCTCTTGATATGAATTTATTTGTATAATCATTCTATGAACAATTAATTCCCGTCTCAACTCTAACCACACTTGTTGTTTTCTTCTATTCTGAACTATGTTCTCTTCTCAACAAAATGATCAGTTTGGTCAAACTTTATGTAATCAGTTACCCGACTATCTGTTGACAAAGCCATTGTTGCAGATGATCTTCCAATTATTTTGGGTAGGACTTGGGTCTTGGATAACCACATTTGCTATTTCCCACCTGAGTTGTAGCCAAAAAAGTTTTGGTCTTCCTGATTTTTTATAAAGATACCAACTCTTCGGCATAGCTACATCAAGGACCCATCAAGGACAGGTGATAGCAGCATTTGTTATGAATTCTGATTCAGTAACATCCCAGGTCCATTTGGTCTCTTCCTCCCATGTATATGTTGTTTGCAATTACTTTAGATTTGGGATTGTGTCATTCCTCTTTCTTTTCTGAGGAAGTTCTTAACTTGGCTTACAGTAGACATGGGCATTTCAAGAGATGTGCTATGGTACTCAGATTGTGAGATTGTGGCAATTGGCAACACTTGATGTCATAGTGGTGGATCGCTTGAGGGTTGAAGTATGAAGATATGATTAATTATAACAGAAATATTCAGAGTTTTCTGTATTTCATTTAATCAGCAACAAGAATGGAAAGCAAGCTTTCAAATTAAATCACATTTATAAACAAGTAGCTTGTGACTATTAGTGATCAATGATTCAAAGTACAAAAAACTAAAGATATTAACAACATTCCACAATACATCTAACATGATGTCACACTTATCCTTCATCAATTCATTTTCATCAAGTTGGTTAGTTTTTCAGACTTTGGAGTTATGATGGACTTTTCAATTATGAGCTGATGGAAATAAATTCTCATTTGAAATTCGTGCTCCAGCTTTGTATTTTACAATGGTCAGTTGAGAAAAAAATTGCTCTCACACATAAGTTGAGCCAATTTTAAATGCAAATCTCTGGAGATCTGGATATTTTAGCTTGCAGTGCTGTTTAAATATATCTATACCAACCATATTTATGCATTTGTAGATGAAATGTGTAGTTCTGCAGATGAACTTCTACCTGAAATCTAATCTTACATATTGAACATCAATAGTGACTGTATTGGCAAAGAGATTGGAAAAGAGACTACTAGATTATTAATTTTTAAATGTTCCAATAAACTGAATGCATAAATGCCATAAAAATTGATTATTAGAAATGTATGTCTTTTATTCCTCTATGTTCATTACGACTGTAATGTTACTTTGTTGTAGTTCTTCAGCGTATGTAAGTAAAACTTTATGGAAAACAAACATCTAAGCGATTCATCTCTTGATTACCAGAAACCCACCCCATCCAAACTGTCAGCACTTAGAAAATGGAGAGGGAGGGAGGGGTCATGTAATTGCATTCTACTCCAACGTGTACTACCAATGCCCACATCTGGCCTACAGGTTGTCTGCCACATGAAAAGATCATTATGACTATGGCATACAGCAGTCCATTTCTCTCAGCTGCTGTTTCAAAGTACCCATGGTCTTGGAAAAAATATGTTTTATTTTGAATTAGACAGTTCTTTGGAATTCTATTTTCTCTTAAGTTCCAATGGAGGCCCTCTCTGCATTCAAGGAAATGCTCCCCACAGCTGTAGCTTGGAATTCGAATACACAGGAAAATGTTCAGTAATTTGTTATCACCATTGCCATATGGTAATGCCAGGCGTTAATGGATTAATGCCTGTTAGATAAATAGAGTATAAAAACAGAATCAATTGCAATTAAAACTCTCAGTGTATTTTTTCTGGTACCCATTCATCTCCACAATACATAAATTATTTTCACTTAAAAATGAGGAACTTCTACTAAGTTCAGTTCTTACAGATGCCAGTCACCACCATGATCATTGCCACCCTGGTGGTAGCACAGTGTTCATGAACGTGTTCTGGAATGTTTTGCACTGAAATCTTAGTTAATGCTTTGTGCTGTACATTTTATGACCTAGACAAATACTTAAAGCAAGCATCAAGCATGAAATCTCTTTAGACTTTGCTTTCCTGAGCTTTTGAGCATGTTTGATACCACCCTGTTAAACAGCTCTCCAGTTTAGTTATTACAAATGACAGTTTTAATTCTGATTGAAATAGCTGCTTTCTTCTTAATATTGTGCTGATTACTGTACTGCTCGCACATTACTTTCCTTCTTAGTGGTTCCTTTCGTCTAATGTATTCCAAATAATTTTGTTAGCTGTCATTGGGCAGTGTTCCTTACAAACTGTGTTTTTATTAGTTACCATATATGGCGTGTCAAGTTATTTTCGGTGCTTGGGCTCAGTCGTCTTTCACCTGGCTAGTAGAGTTCATTTCTGATATTGTGAAAGGACACATCCCCTCATTGGTGAGTTTCTTAAATGAGCTTAATGTTTTAATTCCCAGTAGGCTTGTTGACCAGATGGTTCATCCAGCTTTGCCTGTTGCCATTTTTCGATAAGTTTATGTTTCAATGATGTAGATTGAGTCACACTTTTTTACACTCACCTTCACTAATTAAAGTTACATAAAACAGGAAACTTTTTGAGGGCATTCATCCTCATTGTCAGCGACTGGGATGCCCTCGAAAACGTTTCCTGTTTTATGTAACTTTAATTAGTGAAGGTGAATGTAAAAAAGTGTGACTCAATCTACATCATGATGAATACTTCACTGTTAATAATGCTTCTGTTTTTAATCTTTATGTTTCAATATTAAAATGCAGTTATTTTGCGGGCCCATAGACATTTATATTTTGTTAACTTTGTACCTGGTCATTTGATTTTTTTATATGTAGTTTGCGAGTTCCTTTGGCCATTTTAGGTAATACTTAATTGCTTTTAATTCTTGTGTTTTAATTAAACTTTATCCAAATTGTTGGGTTGTTCGGGGTTTATTTAAATTGTTAATTTGTCCAGCTTTTACCTAAAAAGTTTGTTTAGATTGTTAATGTGTTCAAAGTTTTATCTAATTATCTATATTTTAGGACTTATTTAAGGACTTACTTTGTGGCATCATGGAAATTATTTCATAGTCGTGATCTTTTCTTAATAGCCAGGCAAGTGTTAGGTGAAGAGCTGTAGTGATCAGACTGAATGATGCAAATCCGTTATGTATTTATGTTAAGATAATTTACTGTATCTCCTCCTCTGTAATAAGTATGTGGTTTGTGTGAACTCCTGTAATAACATAATTATTTCCAAAGCTTATGAGTATGGAAATTTTGTGTGTTCATGCTGATTTGATGATGCATATTGTCCTGTAGCAAAAGTTTGTTAGTTAAACCCAGTATATGCAAATTTGATTGTTGTGAACAAATGCTTGGGAGGGGGGGGGGACAATCCTGTTACCTTGTATCGGTCTTGCTGTCATCCCATATCCAAGACCAAACACTTCCTAGTGGAGGCACCTCCATTTTAATAATGTAAGAGACACAATAAGAATGCAAAACTTAGAACATCATACAATTTTATAGTAACCGTAGTGCTCACCAATTAAAGCTTAAGGAAAACTTGTCAAATAAGATTAATTCTGATACTGTTTCCTCTTTGTTTGATTTGTTTGACAAGCATTCACATATTTGAATCTCTGTACTTCTGCCCAGGCTCCCAACTGACCTGCCTCAATAACACAGTTATTGAGACTAAAGTATCCTTATAAATAATATGAGTATGTTTATAATTATACATAGTGCCCATTTTCACATCATTGTTTATCCTTGCTTAAGGACATTGCTATATAATTAAATTGTTCTGAAATCAATAGCTACCTAATTTTCTCAATTTACTCTCCATTTTTAAAGCTGTTCAGTGCACTCTCCTTTGCATTCAATGGCAAACTATTCTAACAATATACATTTGTTTGGTTATCTTTGGTGGCTTTTCTGTCCATTTACCAGGTATTTGGTAATAACCAGTCCAACCTAAGATGGTTTTCAGTTTTGACGAATCATAGTCTTCTGTTGTGTAAATTTGTCGAAATTAAATTATTGCATCTGTTGCTCAACATCTGTAACTTGTAGTATTTGATATTTTGTTGTTTTAGGTGATAAACAAGTGGAAAGTAGGAAATATCCCCATGCATGAAATTTGGATATGTAAACACATTTAATGGAATAATAACACAGAATTAACATAATAGAATTCTGTTCAATATGGTGGTGTTATATTTAGACTTATATGCATATACTTGTAAATTCTGTTTTAGTGCCAAAGGAGAATGTTGCTACAATTGAGAAGAGCGCATCTGTGATTGAGGGAGTGAGCCGCAGTAGAAATGCACTGCTGAATGGAGATATTAAGAATTATGATTGGGATTCAGGCTACACCTGTCACCAGCTGGGTAGTGGAGCCATATTGGTTCAGCTTGGGCAGCCATATATGATTGGTTCCATGAGGTAAAGTATCATTGTTATTTTTCCTTGCAGACTCTCAGTTCTTGACATCTGTGCACCAATCACTAGAAGCAGTTCATCTATTATGAGTTTAAGGGTAAAGTTGCAATGTCTAGAGGTGCTTGGAGAATGCAAGTTGAAGAGGATAGATGGTGTACATTGAAATTTAGTTTGAAATCATTTGGATTTGAGAACTGCTTCACCCAAATTATTCTTTATTATGAATCATTCATGATTCGTGTTAAGATTAAGTAGTTCATTTTTTAAATATTAAAGATGACAAAGCTGATCAGTTATGCCATTCATGAGCAACTTCTCTAGCCAGATTTTACTGTGTAAAGTTTTCAGAATAGCTAACGATATTACCAACAAATGCTACCTTTAATACACAGTGCAACACCACAAAGAGGTGCACAAGGTTTAAAGAGGAGGAGATAAACATCCTCTCCTCTTGCATAAGCACATTACAATGTGTCTAGTTGTATGCTATGGTGGTGTTGCAAAATAGATTACATACTAATATTTTTAGTCAATGTGTGTGTAGTGTGTTGCTTGTAAAACTTCTTGTTGCACAATGGATTGAAGAGGTCATCAATTACAACTAAATTACTAAAGTTATGAGTGAATGCTAATACTTTTTCCACATCATCTCTCATTAGAAACAATTAAAAGGTGCATTCACTTTTAATGCATTAAGATTTACACAAAATCTCAAGCTTTCTGCAAAATTTGGTACTACAAATGAAAAGCTTGGAATATAGGTTAGTATGTGAAACTTCCATTTGATTTTCCTCATTCTAGTCTCTGTACTCCTTCACTTTCTAGCAGAGAGGAAGGAGCAAGTCAGTAAATTACATTTTAGGTTAGCAGAGTGGAATGAATTTAATGAGATGTTTGTTAGGAAATGACAATTGCTTCAAATAGTGAAATGAAAATTACGAAATCTGAGAATATTAAAGTATTTGAACTACCAGTACTTAAAAGTAGTCACTTTACACTTCACTAGCAACTATCACTACCTGTTGAACTATTTAGAAAGAAGAAAGAGTGTATAAGATATATACAGGCTATTCTGTACAGAACCTGAAACAAAAGTGAAAGCTATTGACAATAATACTAACTAGACTATCCATCACACTGCTGATATAATCAGAAATTTTCTGCTAGCAGCAATGAGGCATCTGGCATTTTCTCCTATAGACTTGATTAAGCAGAAAACATAAATGGACGAGATTTTATTATACTGTACATGTCATTGACTTGTTCTCAAAAGGTCAAGAAATAAATCTTAGTCAGTATCAAACTCACAAAATTGGCAACTGTTTTTAAATTCATATTACTACTGTGCAACCTCTGCCTGACGATACTTTATTCATATGTTAGATCCTGCTCATGAATGCAAGAGAGAACAAATGCTGTGCTGTGATTAATATTCTTTTTTCTCCCACACCAAAGCCTACAGAGGGAGAATTTCCTATTAGATGGTATTTGATATACTTTTACTAAGAAAATTGTATATGTAATCTTACACACTGTCTGAAAAAATCTTGTAAAACTTTCCCTGTAGTATGTTCAAGTTCAGTATTTAGTCAACAACTTATTGGTTTAATAAGCTCACATTAAAGTTCTAGTTTGTCAACATTTTCAATCCAAGATCTGATGTAATTCAATGTACAGCATGCAGGTGGGATACAATCCAATATGCAGAAGTTGGTTTTCAAGTTAAAATGTTGAAGTGTGGTTTCTGTCTAATTCACAGGATCTAATCTTATTAGTAGATTTTTTTCTCTGGCAAAGTTAGCATTCCATTTTTCTTGTTCTTAGTAAGGTTGCTACTTGCTGGACATTGTATGTGCATCAGCAGCAGCGAACAGTAAACAGCTCAGTAGTGCATATGAAAGTGCTAGTATCACAATAAATGGGAAGAAAGAATCAGACTGGAAAAATTCAGTGTCACATCTGGACTCAAAACCATATACAGTGGAATCTCGTTAGCACGTTCCTCATTAACACGTTTTCCCGTGTATTGCGTTGAATTATAAAAGTCCCGGCACAAAATGCATCAAATGCATTAATAACGTTCGTTTAGTACGTTTTCTCGCTCCCACTTACTACGTTCGAAGTTTGATGCCCTCATTCGCTATAAAAGTAATGGTCCAGCGGGAGTAGATTTACTACATTCAAAGTTAGACGTTCTCATTCGCTACTTTGGTCAAACCAGGCGGGGTGGAACCGGCAGCCAATACCATGCATGTACGTATTTGTGGGACGCGTTTTGTGTGTGTGTGGGGGGGGATGCTTTAGTGACGCTCTTTGGTGTTCTGCGGTGACGCTTTAGTTTAACAGTGGCTTGGTGTGGTTAGTTTATGCTGTTGAGTGTTGACGAAACGTAAAAGTATTTTAACTTTTTGTTCGCAATGGAGAAAAAGAAAGTGCGGCAAATAACCAACAGTGAAAAATTGAAAATCCTTGAGGAAGTAGATCGCAATCCAAATATGAAACGTGTGGATATAGCGCGGAAGTTAAACATTCCTCCGTCAACCTTAAACACAATTGTTAGCAAACGTAAACTAATTGAAACTACTTTTGAAGAAGGAAAAAATGCTAAAAGAAAACGTAATCGCCCTGGCCAGTTTCCAGAATTAGAAGATGTTCTGCTAAAGTGGTTTACACAAGCTAGAGCTTCAAATGTGCCAATAGACGGTACTGTGGCATAATTCGGTGCATGAAACATGCGTATCGTAAGAGGCTGGTACAGAGAAGGTTGGCTGCACTGAAATCGACGACAAGAAAAATCACCGTCTTAGATGCCATGCATTTTATTAGAACTGGTTGGGATTGTGTGACGCAAGATACCATTAGGAACTGCTTTAATAAAGCCGGTTTTTGCCGAGTTCTTGGTGATGAAATTACGCAGGAAGACGAGTTTTCCGAGAGTGAAGAATGGCGCCAAATAGCAGACGATGCTGGCGTGTCTTTCGAAAACTATGTAAACATTGACAATGAAATTCCAGTGTGTGAAACAGCGACGATAGATGAAATACTTGAACAAGTGAAAGATGAACCAGATCCTGAGCCAGTACCTACAGTGTCAGAAGCCATGCAGGCAATGGACATAGTGAAGCGATATGTGTGCAGTTTTGAAGTTGATGATGATGTAATGACTTTACTAAACAAGATGGACAGTAAAATTTTGGCATTAAAACCAACAAAGCAATCAACTATCGATATGTATTTCAAACCAATGTAAATAGTGTCTATATTTCACATCCGTTTTTGAGGTAAGATGTATTGTTAGATTTTATTACATAAATATGTTCTTAAGTTGCAGATTATGTATTTTCGTTAACACGTTTTCCCGTCTATGACGTCCAAATCCTTGGGTCCCCGCAAAAACGTACTAACGAGATTTTACTGTATCCGGTACTTTCTGTGCTAACAGACTATCACTGAGCTACAATAGCAAGATGCCCATATGTGCATTAAACTTCTCACCTCATTCAATAAGTATCCAATTATAGCAGAATTGTTTCTCTTCATTCCATTTTGTTCACATGGTCCAAGTGCATGTGTTAACCTTAAGAATACGGTAAAGATAGCAGAAAGATTATGTCTATTAATTCCCAAGAGGAGCATCATCTTACAGAGAGAGACTGAGAGGCAAACACTTCCTTTACATATTTTATTATATGTATAATACTAGGAGTGCTGCACCAGTGCTGGAAGAAGAATGTGCAGTGAGTATACTGGTTATTTGAAAGTGAAAGTGATTTAAGTAACAATGGATGAGGAGTTGAGTTTTATTTATGGATGCTCTTTAACTGCTGTGGTTCTTAGTGTCCCATTCTATATTGGATGTGAAAGACTGGAAATTTTGCACAGAGGCCTCTTTATCAGGCTTTAGATTCTTTTACGTGCCATAAATCTACAACATGGGACCACTGGCTTTACTTGTCTTCCAAAGGAAGCCATGCTAAGAATTTTTATGCAAAAAAAATCCATCTGCCTCCGCCAGGTTTGAATCTGCGATCTTGGGAACTAGAGGCTAGTATGGTACCCCTAGACCACGGAGGACAACCTGGGTATGGAGTTGAATACATATACAGCAAGAATTGGGCTGTTTGTGAAAAGAAGACTAAGGCTGAATTGCAAAGAAAAAAAATTGAGGATTTGACAAATATTGCAATAATTAGTCATATAATTTTAATATTATTAGTAATATGAGGAGTAGAGATGAATCCTGCCCCTCAGGAATGCCAGGTAATATTAGAAACAATCTACACTAAAGTGTGCATCATAGAGCAACAGCTGTGTAATAAAATGAGTAGAGTTGTTAGAGAAAAACAGAAGAAATGAAGGAGAAATTTCAGCAGATGTCAAGCAAAATGGAAGAACTGAAATTAAGAGTGAATAGAAAGAAGAGGAGAATAGAAGATTTAACCTAGTCTTCATTAAAGTGAAGGAGAAGATAGAGAAATGTCTAGCAGAAAAAGTAGAATTGTGAAAGAGGAAATGGAAATAAAGGAATGGGAAATTGTAGAGGCCTACAGAAAAAAGAAATTTTTAGATTGGTAGCATTGCATTTGCTCTATGAAGTCCTAAGGAATGCAAAGAAATTGGTGTAGTGACATATTCATTAACTGTAATATGAGTAATAACAAAGAGTGCAGAAAAGCAGGTTGGAACAGCAGATGAAAGAAGCAAAGACCATGGGTAAAAGAGTCTTCATCAGAAACAAGAAACTTTGGATCAAAGGGGAGGAAGCACCAAATGCTGGCGAAAAGAACAATTCATATTAGGCAGGAAACACGGAAGATACGTCAGCAGAATTCCGGAAGATAAAAACATGTGAGAGGGAGATGGCTATTGGCCCAGCTAGTAGAGCAGAGATAAAGGTGGTGATCATGCATTGTATCTAGCAGTGAGATCACAAAGCCCCAAGAAAAGCCTTTTCTTTCCGTGAATCAGCTGACATAGCGAGGTAGAGAGGAGGAAGAAACATAGAGCTTGGTAGAATCCAATGTGTCGAGCATCTTGTCAAACCCTTGTGGTAGCTTACTCTTTATATAGGAAAACAAATTAATGAGAGAGACTAATCAGGGCATATAGCTAAGAAGTAAGAAGAAATTACAGCCTTTTAGATGAAGAGCTGGATCTCAATAGGGCTTAGCAGGGAGGGATAGGTTTATGAAACTGGCCTACTTGAATTGTGAGAGACTGAAAAATACAGGCTTAGGTTATACAGGGATATATGAAGGAAAGTACGTATTTTAGCAGGATGGAAACATGACGACATTATGGTGTTAGAATAAGAAAGCAAGGAGGGTGAAAGATACAGCAAGCTATAGAATGTCTGGAGGTGTTGGACTTTTTGTTGAAAAATGAGTGGGGCTAATAAGTTTAAAGAAGAAAGTCAAGAATTAAGGAAATAATGTGGACAGTAATTCAAAGCATTGTGTGTAGGAATAGTGTATAATCTCCCAAGAAGCTTCCCATTTTATAGCCTTAATCTGCTTCATCAAGTGAAGGGTGAAATCACTGAAATATGGGAAGAATATCTGTTGATAGAATTTATCATCATAGGAGATTTTACCGGGAGAACTGGAAATTTGCAAGCAAGAGGGTATGAAATGGAGGAAAGTGAAACAAAAAATCATTTGTGTTTTGATAATGAAAGGAATAGTAAAGATGGGGTGTTGAATGAAGAAGGTCTGAAGCTAATCAGTTTTTGCGAGAGCAATAATTTGATGATTTTAAATGGATGCTGGGGAGAAGATACTCATGGGGATTACCTTAATGAATAGAAAAGGACAAAGTATAGTGAACTGTGGATTGTATACATATACATAGTGCCTATAATAAGTAATGATGAATTTTATTAGTAACAATACTCATTTCACATTAACCATAGAAATTAAGGCAGGGGATACAATGAAGAAACCACTATTGTTGATAATAGTGCAAATGAACTACACAAAATGGAAAGGTATAAATAGATTAGTGATAGAAAAGGTGAAATTCATTGCATGATAATTTCTGCAATAAGGAATTAATAAGATATACGTTTGCATGCATGGTAGCTGAACATAAACTGATAAAAGCAGCAGGCTTCATTCTAAAATGAGTAGGTGGTTACAGGAGGCTGGAAGTCAAGAGGGTTTCTAACAAATGGCATGACAAAGAATGTAGGAAAAAGTGATTAAATAGAGAGAAATGAATGATCAGAAAAAAGAAGAAAGTGTTTTGAGTTTTGAGAGTACAGTAAGAGAGTTACTAAAACAAAAAAGTTAGTGGGGAAGGGAAAAAGACCAGAAAATTTCAATTAAAATATTGGATAACACACAACATATATGGAAGGTTATTCAAAAGGTCAATCATAATTAGCATCTGTAGAGCCAAGAAAATGGGTGAAACATTTTAAAATCCTTTGAAAGATATTGAACTTAAATGTCTTTAAGTATACCAAGTTTCAGGGAGCCTCAAAACTGTATTTTCACAAATCTTCACATACAATTTTTGGGTGGAATGCAATACTTGCTCTACCTATTAGGTACATAGCAGAAAAAGTGAAAAAGAGTGATGGACTGTCTGCAAAAGCTGTCCATTTGTGGATCAAACAAGCAGGCTTCAAATGTTTAACTAGACTAATGAGTGAAATAAAATACAATAAGGGTAAACCAAAGAGCTGGTGATATCTGCTGTACATCTATATACAATGGTTACCATAACTAAAATAGCTGCAGAGGAATAGCATTGTTATCAAATTTTGGGAAAATATACTAACAGAAAGACTTCATCATGGTCGGAAAGTAAAAATTTGTCACTGTATCAATTGGTTTTATGAAAGGAAGAACTGTAGATAATGTTTGATTGTAATAAGAGAGAACCTATGGTATAAAGTACTAAAAAGAAAGGTTTAAATTTGGAGATAATATTTTAAAAGAAAAATATACTCAAAGAAATTAGGCACCAATTAGTAGTAAACACTATGGGCAATATACGGATAGGGAAAAATAATGTGGTGACAGGATTTTGGGAAATAGATATTGGCTGGAAGATATGAATAAACAATGCTTATGGGCAATGATGGAAGAGAGAAGTTCACTCAAATTCTGTAAGGATTTTGGAATGAATGATGGAAAGCAGCTGTATACAGAGAAATGTAACAGATAAAAGAGGTTCAGATTGGGAATATGGAAATTAAAAGGTTGAAGGTTTGAAGAAGGTGTAAGGAGGAGGATGCAAGCCATATTTTGTTAGAATGCAAAGGTACAGATATTTGGAGGAAAGAATTAATCCAAAAGAAATGGTTAATGATAGCAAAACCAGCAGCAATATTCAAAAAAAAATGTTCAACAATCTTAGATTCATAATTTATAAGACTATTTAGGGTCAAGAAAAAATGTATTTGGTCTATAAATAAAACTGGAATATGCATTTATTATAATTATACTGTACATATAACTTAAATTAAGAATTTCAATAGTTGCATAACAGAAAAAAAAATAGAGGTTCATGTATTTTTTTGTATGGCTTGTGATAAAATCTGGGTTAGCACCAGGCCATATAAACTTTGTAATGAGCTTAGTACTAATAAATAATTTAATTGAATATATTGTTTGTTTGTAAATACTGATAGAGTATAGGAAAATTTTAAGGCTCAAAGATAATAGCAGCAAGTGACACATTTTTGTAATCTTAACATTTCCTCCTTCAGATTACTTCTATGGGACTGTGATGATCGAAGCTACAGCTATTTTGTGGAAGTATCAGTTAACATGTGGGAATGGGAGCTGGTTGCTGATAAGACCAGAGAGAGCTGCAGATCGTGGCAAACACTCAGATTTGAACCAAGACCAGTTGTTTTCATTCGAATTGTAGGCACACACAATACAGCCAATGAGGTATGTAGAGTGTTTTGTTTACATCACACTCATTACAAAGTTAGATATTGTTGTTTCCTTGCAGCTTTAGTAATGCCCGAAATTGCGTAAAAGATAAAGTGCTTTAAGAATGACTCCAAGAAAGTCAATAAATCTGTTAACAAATGAGTACCTATTACAGATTAACTTATATCATCAAAGTTTCCATTTTAACTTGTCATTCCACCTAGAAAAATCTAAAACCATAAAATCTAGTTAAACACAGGTGACTAATTACAAGCACAGCTTTTCTAGTCCCATATTCTCAAAAACTGAAACTTAATGGGAATAGTTCAATGAATATTTCATCTTTCACAATTAACAATATCATCTCCTTTACGTAGAATTGTGTGTATTGAGGCTGTAAGTTAACATAGTTAAGCAATCAAGAAGTAAATTTATAGCATTGATGCAGATATTATAGGACTAATTAATTTGAATGTGTCCATTAAGTAAATATGCATAGGGAATATTTAAAAATGGAGTGATTGTTGGAAAGTAGTGTACGTTGTTTATAATATCATAATTTGTGTTAAGTTAGTTAAGAAGGGAAATTGTCAAAGTTATTTATTTATTAAGAGTAACATTTATATATAATTAAATTAGCTAAATATGCCATAAATCTAAATTAAAAGAAAAATATTAAATATTTGTAAAATCCATAGCCAACTCTTAAATGTTAAACATAGGTATAGAAAATTTCTTATTGGCTAAAAATCTGCCTATAGAGATTCTTCACTATACTTGCAAAGTGAGTTACCATGGCAACTTGTCATCCTCCATGACAAGTGTATGGGTACCATACTAGCCTCTAGTTCCCAAGGTCATGGGTTAAACCCGGTCTGGGGGCAATAGATTTTTTTTCAGGCATAAACATTCTTAGCGTGGCTTCCTTTGGAAGGGAAGTAAAGCCAGTGGTCCCATGTCCTAGATTTACAGCATGTAAAAGAACCTCAAGCCTGATAAAGAGGCCTCTGAGCAAAATTGCCAGTTCATGCCCAATATAGAATGGAACGCTAAGGACCACAGCAGTTGAAGAGCGTCCATAAATAAAAACTCAATTCAATTGCAGTTATAATGTAAGCTTCAAATTTGCAGTTGTGCTTAATGCTAAAACCACAACCAACAGAGGGGCCAGAAGCAAGCATGGGCTGAATGAATGTATTTGTGCCAATGTGATGTAGCATATGCTAGGAAAAATGTTTACATACATATAAGTGCAAGAAAATAAATGTTAATACTCATTTTTCTTGCCTCAATCCAAATCAAATACGGCTTATTTTCATGCCAATTCCCTCCACTCCTCAAATTTTAAGAGTACGGCTTATTTTCAGGCCAATATGGTACACAAGAACCTCGTTTATCCAGACTAGGTGGGACAGGAGGTAATCCGAATTAATGAAAATCCAGATAATTCAGAAATATTCTACTAAATGCAAAAACTTGTGCCAGTATTTTATATAACAACAATGTAAATGCCAGAGTGATTGTAGTGTAAATAAGCATTATCGTATGACATTGATTTGAGATGTTTGTTAATTATAAGCATTGTTAGGAAATAAGAGCGGGTAACAATGAGCGAGGGGGTGAGTTGTTTATCAATTAGAAGAGACAAACAAATGACATCAGAGTAGCGCGCGTTTCTTTAGAAATGGAGGGAATTTCTTCTCTAGAGCATATGTGTTCGTAATTTTGATTGGATAAAAAAATAGACGCTAATGTTGGCGCGTTTTATTAACCAATAGCTCGGTTATAATCTTTAGGCATATTGGGGTGAGTGAGTATAAATTCCGTGCCAGAGACAGGTAACGCGCAGTTTGACAGAATAATTCACAAGGCAAACGTCGCTCAGTCCAACAGAAGCATTCGCTGGTAATACGTCGTTCAGTCCAACAGAATCATACACAGGTTATACGTCGCTCAGTTCAACAGAATCATACAAAGGTTATACATCGCACAGTTTAAGAGAATCGTTCACGCGTTATACATCGCGCAATTCTACAGAATCTCTCGCGTCGTAAAGTTAGTTATAAATGTGATTGCGTAGACGTTTCACTAACATCAGTTCTGCTGGAGTTGTTTCCGGCTGACGTTCTAGGAAAACCATTAGTTTTTCCAGCTGTGCCATTGCCTCTGCGTGAGGCATTATTTCACTCATGCACACTCAAAACACGGAAATAAAAGAACAATACTGGTACAGCTTCTTAACTCTCTAAAGCAACAGATCCACAGTGACTGTAGTAATGGTAGCTGGAAGCTATCTGTGGTGCCAACATAACTGTACACATACCGTACCATACCAACTGTATAGTGCACATTTTCATATAATAATAAAAAAAAATCTGATGTGTTACACTCACATGACTTTCTCTACTCTTGTACAATCTAATTTTACAAACGCCTATTCTCCATATGTTTCATGTTAATCGAGATATCGAGATGTCAATCTTATTGGTAATTTTCTTGTAGATGCAAGGGGAATATGGTAGCTTTTAAGCGATAGTCAAATATTTTAACGCTGGTTGCTATGTGGCGAATTCCATTCTCTTTGCATGTTCAGGACATAAAAAAAATGAATAACGAATTTGAGAAAAAGTATAAGTATTGGAAAATTTAAGGAAATAACAAGCAATATCTCGAAAACGGTTCACTCAACAAAAGAAACGTATATGACATAAGTTGTGTATTTTAACGCGATCTACATTTTTTGTGTAGTAAAATTTTGTCTATCTCTTATGGTTTACCAGTTATGCAAAAGTCATTCACAATGAAGAATATTTTTGGAGACATTCCCAGAAAATTCGAGATATACATTTTATTTGTCATGACAATATCTTAAACATATGATATTTTAATCAAAATCGTTAGAGCCGTTTTTGAGAAAATTAAAATTTTCGAAAAATGTTCCATGTAAAGGGTAGTCTGGGGTGGGGGGATTTTCTTGAAAACCTTCGTGTCGCATCTCTGGAAGATACTGAACCTAAATACCAAGTTTGGTGTTTATCCGACTGTTCGTTTTTGAGTTATGCTGTTCACAGACACACAGACACACAGACAGACAGACACACACACGGACATGTTTCCAAAAATGCTTTTTTTGGATTCAGTGATTCTCAAAACATGTATTTCCGGTGAAATCTCGGTATCGAATTTTTGGGTGGAATGCAATACTTCCCCTACTTACTATACGTAGTAGAGAAAGTAAAAAAGGAAAAGAAAACAAAAAATGAATCCAGATAAATGAAGTTCTTGTGTACTTTTATCCTTGTTTCGTGCTTTAAATCTATACTATTTCATTCTTTTTTCTCATATTCTCTTCTACTGGTTTAACTCTCCTTTATACTTTCTCTATCACGTATAGTAAGAAGGGGAAGTATTGCATTCCACTCAAAAATTCGATTTTGAGATTTCAATGGAAATACAAGTTTTGAGGTGCTCTGAATCCAAATAAAACATTTTTGGAAACATGCCTGTCTGTAAGTCTGTGAACAGCATAACTCAAAAACGAAAAGTCTGATAAATACCAAACTTGGTATTTGAGTTTAGTATCATCCAAGGATGCAACACAAAGATTTTCAAGAAAATTTCCCCACCTCAGACTATCCTTTACATGGAAAATTTTTCAAAATTTTTTATTTTCTCAAAAATGGCTCTAACGATTTTGATTAACATATCATGTATTTAAGATGTTTTCGTGACAAATGAAATGTATATCTTGAATTTTCTGGGAATGTCCCCAAAAGTCCTCTTCATTCTGAATGACTTTTGCATAACTGATAAACCGTAAGAGATAGACAAAATGTTTCTACATAAAAAATGTAGATCTCATTAAAACACACAATTTATTTCATGTACACTTTTTTTGTGGAGTGAACCATTTCCGAGATATTCCTCATTATTTGTTTGACTTTTCAAATACTTTTCCTCAAACGGGAATTCATTATTTGTTTTTTTATGTCCTGGAATTGCAAAGAGAATGAAATGCTCCACATAGCAACCAACTCTTAAAGATTTAACTATCGCTTAAAGCCTACCATATTCCTCTTGCACCTATAGAAAAATTTGGAAATAAGACAGTTTCTGCAAACGTTTATCTCAATTAACATGAAGTAGATGGAGAATCAACATTTGTAAAAATACTTTGTACAAGAGTAGAGAAATTCATGTGAGTGTAACACATCAGATTTTTATCACTAAAGCCCTCCTTTAGCTTACTAATTACTTTCTCTACTACTTGCATATTGTAAAAGTAGAGCAAGTATTACATTGCATGCAAAAATTTGATATTGGAAATACATGTTTTGAGGCTCCTTGAATCCCCCCACCAAAAAATCATTTTTTAGAAATAGATCTCTGTGTATGCATGCACGTGCATGCAACTCAAAAACAACAAGTCCGCTAAATACCAAATGTGGTATCTAAGCTCACCATCTTCCAAGGATGTGACATGATTTCCAAGAAAATCCCTCCAGCCCAAACTACCCTTTGCATGTAAAAATTTTCATTATGTTTTATTTTTTCAAAAATGACTTAACAATTTGATTAAAATATATATTTAAGATATTTGTATGACAAATGTATATTTTGAATTTTCTGCAAATAGTGTATGGTAAACCTTAAGAAACAGGCAAAAACTTACTACAAAATAGTATACGAGGTGTGATCAAAAAGTTTCCGGAATGACGTTATAAATACTACACAACAGTCTGTTTTGTCTAATCTGCACTGTCACCCTCGAAGTAGTCTTCTTGGGAGTTGATACACTTGTCCCAGCGCTTCTGCCACTGCTGGAAGCACCTCTGGAAGTCCTCTTCTTTCAACATGTTCAGAGCCTTCTGTGATTCGCGATGGATGACATCAATGTCCTCAAAACAGTGTACTCAGAGCCGCATTCTAAGTCGCAGGAAAAGAAAACAGTCCGCTGGTGCCAAATCTGGAGAATAGGCAGAATGGGGAACAGTATTCATCCTATTTTTATCCAAAAATTGGCGAACAGAAAGGGCTTTGTGCACGAGCGCATTGTCATGATGCAGGAACCAGTCACCACTCCTCCATTTCTCTGGCCGTTTGCATCGCACATTCTCCCTTAATATTTGCAGCACTTGTTTCTAGAACACTTGATTCACTGTTTGACCCTGTGGCACAAATTCCTTATGTACAATGCCTTTAATATCAAAAAATATCAATCATCATTGACTTCACTTTGGATCGAACTTATCTGGCCTTTTTCAGGCGTGGAGATGGACTCTTCCATTGTGAAGATTGTTGCTTCGTTTCTGGATCATACCCATAAATCCATGTTTCATCATCGGTAATAATTTTCTCCATAAACTGTGGATCATTTTGTAGCTGTTCTTTAAGATCTGTGCAGGCAATCACACGGCTTTCCTTTTGGTCATTTGAAAGCAGGCGGGGCACAAACTTGGCGGCAATTCTTCTCATGTCAAAATTGTCTTTCAAAATGTGCCTATCATTTAAGACCATTTACCTCACCTGATTGATATTTTCATCAGTTTTGCTGGAACAGGGTTGCCCCAAATGATCTGCATCTTTAACTGATCCAACACCACTTTTAAATTTCAAAAACCACTCAAATGCTTGAGTTTTTTCCATAACGTCCTCCCCATAAGCTGTTCTTAACATTTCATAGGCTTCTGTTGCAGTTTTACCGAGTTTAAAGTAAAATTTGATTTAAAATAAAGAGAGTTGAAGGTTGTTATTTTAAACTATGACACATCACTGTTACTAGCTTCTAAATCTTCAAAATTAGTCAGCAAAATTTGATGTTCGTTCTTTGTTCTTCGTATCTGACAGTTTTGCTATGCGGAAAAATCGCAACACATGCAAAACACGTGTTCACTTCAGAGCGTTCTACCTCGTCACTGCATGGTCACAGGAAGTGACGTGATCTCTCATTTTTATCGAGAAGGAATGCTGCATGTACAGTCTAGGTAAGAATTAAGGAAATCTCAGTGTCAGCATTGTTGTGAAGCCATTCCGGAAACTTTTTGATCACACCTCGTATATAGATTTCATTAAACCACAGAATTTATTTCAAATACAGTTTTGTAGCATTAACCATTTCCAAGGTATTCTTTGTTATTGATTTGAATATTCAAATACCTTTTTTCAAGTGCTAAATTGCTATGAATATGAAATCATACAGTGATCTGCTTTTTAAAAATCTGACTATCGCTTTAGACTACTATATCCTTCTTATACCTACAAGGAATGTGCAATTGTGTAATAAAAGGTTATCAATTAACAAGAAGTAGATAAAAGAAAATTTTGTAAGGATATTTTGTAGAAGAGTGATTAGAGAAAGTCATGTGTATGCAACACATCGGATTTTGTTTTCTTACCTTTCCTGTATAGCTACCAAATGTTTTAGGAACGTTTCTGTGCTGTTTTCAAAAACTTTTTTAATTAGAATTTCTTTCCAAAAATTATCCCTGTTTGTTCCAAACTTCTCTCAATACTTTGGTTTCTTGACATTCTGTTACACAGTGCAGCTTTCTAACTACATTTCTGCATAATGAGTACAATTACTTATTTGTTTGTAGTCCATTCAGCCACATTGCCTCTGTTCTTGTCCATGCTAGTCCTTTCCTTTCTATTTTATTACAAATATCCACATACTTTTCACTACTTCATTCCTTCTGAAGGTTTCTGTAATACCTTAGAATATCCTTATCCCTTAAGAGCTTCCAATTAATATTTCCTATTTTTCAACCATTAGTTCCTTAGTTTCACTGTATCCCCTGCTCATTGGTTAATGATTATGTACTGATTGTTTAATTGTGCTTGTTTCCTCAAAATAGGCACAATTCCATATTTGCTTTAGTCCACTCTGCCACATTGCCTCTATTGTTGCCCATGCTAATGCTTTCCTTTCTATTTTATTACAGAGATCCACATAACTTTTAGCTATCTCATTGCTTCTTAGGGTTTCTGTAATACCTTAGAGTAACCTTATTTCTTTAAGTTACCAAATATTTATTTTGTATTTTTACTTTCTCTAGGTTGGGAAGGTATTGCATTTCACCCAAAAATGTGTGTGTGCGTGCGTGCGCAGGGATGCCAGCCGCATTTCGCTCCAAGACTCCATTGATGCGAAGTTATGAATGCTCCGGAACTTTTTGAACAGACCTCATATCTTAAAGATATTCACATGAGAAATAAAATGTATATCTTGACTTTTCTGGGAATGCCCTGTGAAGTCCTCTTCATTCAGAACGAATTTTGTATAATCTTGTATAACTGGCAAACATTAAGCGATAGATGAGAAACATTTGATCTCTTTTAAACATACAATTTATTTCAAATAATTTCTTTTGTGGCATCAGCCATTTCCAAAATATCCATTATTAATGGTTCAAGTTGTTCAGTACTTGGCCTTCTTTTAAAGTCCTGTCGATTTTGAGCTGTTTCTCATGAAGTCGTGGAAAGAGTATGGAATTTTAAGGGCAGTGTATAGTGTCCAATTCTTAAACATTTGACTAGTGATATTCCCTTTGTATGTGTAACAAAATGTGTAATGCAGCTATTTCCAGAAAGGTTTATCACAATTAAAATGAAGTAGTTAGGGAAATAATGAGTAATTTGTATACCCACTAATAAGCAACAGAGGGTAGAGAAAGTCACACGTCAGATTTTTTTTCTTTCTTTTCTATCCTCTCCGCAGTAGGGATTTATTATGAGATGTATACAGAATTTAATTAGAGGTATTCCCCTACAATGTTTGTGTATGTTTAATATCACTCTGGCAATTTCTGTATTTGCATATTAAACCATTCTTGGAGGTATCACCATGCCAGACAACTGCTATAAGCTTATCGTTGGTGGCGAGTTCTTACCCCACATGATCTCTTTCATTGTATCAAATACAGCATAGTCACTAGGAGCAAGATATGACAAATATGGAAGATGTGGCAGCGCAATAAACCCTATTGCAGCCAGGATGGTAATGGTCAGGTGAATTGCACGTGACTGCACATTTTCTTGTTGAAGAATACTGCGCCCCCATTTTCCATGTTAGCCTTGCTGAATGCATTGGAGGAGTTGACGCAGTGAGTTGCAGTAAAGCAGAAAGGTTAAATACAAATTAGATTTGACTTACCTGTTTGAGTAAAAGTGTGAAATACAGTGGAATCTCGTTAGCACGTTCCTCAGTAACACATTTTCCCGTGTATTACGTTGAATTATAAAAGTCCCGGTACCAAATCACCAAATATAATAAATAATGTTTGCTTAGTGCGTTTTCCCGGTCCCGCTTACTACGTTTGAAGTTTGACGTCCTCATTCGCTGTTTTGGTCAATCCTTGATCGGTACAGTGGGAGTAGGCGTTTAACACATTCATAGTTTGACGTCATTTGCTACTTTGGTCAATCCTTGGTCACGGGGTGGAAATCGGCAGCCAATCACATACATGCATTTAAATATTTGTGTGACACGATTTCTGTGGGCGGGATAGAGAATGCTTTACCTTGGTGTGGTAAATGCGGTAAATGCTAACGATAGTTTCTAATGTTGAGTGATGACCAAACAATCATAGATTGTATTTTAACTTTTCATTTACAATGAAAAAAATCTGATGTGTTACACTCACATGACTTTCTCTACTCTTGTACAAAGTATTTTTACAAACGCTTATTCTCCATCTAGTTCATGTTAATCGAGATAAACATTTGCAGACCCTATCTTATTGCTAATTTTCTTGTAGATGTAGGGGAAAATATATTTACAAGGGCAATATAGAAAAACAGTAGCCTTTAAGCACATACATGTCTCTGGTTGCTAGGTGCAGCACCATTCCCTTTGCCACAGATTATAACTCATTGCATGTCGAAGACAAAAAAAAAATGAATAACGAATTCCCATTTGAGAAAAGTATTGAAAAATTTAAGGGAATAACAAGCAATATCTCGAAAATAGTTCATTCAATAAAAAAAATGTATATGACATAAATTGTGTATTTTAACGCGATCTACATTTTTTGTGTAGTAACATTTTGTCTATCTCTTATGGTTTACCAGTTATGCAAAAGTCGTTCACAATAAAGAATACTTTTGGAGACATTCCCAGAAAATTCAAGATATACATTTTATTTACCATAAGAATATCTTAAACATATAATATTTTAATCAAAATCGTTAGAGCCATTTTTGAGAAAATTAAAATTTTCGAAAAATCTTCCATGTAAAGGGTACTCTGGGGTGGGGGGATTTTCTTGAAAACCTTCGTGTCGCATCCCTGGAAGATACTGAACCCAAATACCAAGTTTGGTGTTTATCCGACTGTTCGTTTCTGAGTTATGCTGTTCACAGACACACACACGGACATGTTTCCAAAAATGCTTTTTTTGAATTCAGGGGGCCTCAAAACATGTATTTCCGGTGAAATCTTGGTATCGAAATTTTGGGTGGAATACAATACTTCCCCTACTTACTATACGTAGTAGAGAAAGTAAAAAGAAAGTGTAGTAGGTAAATAACCAACAGTGAAAAACTGAAAATCCTTGATGTAATCACAATCCAAATATAAAACATGTCAATATAGTGCGGAAGTTAAACATTCCTCCGTCAACCTTAAACACAATTGTTAGCAAACCTAAATTGATTGAAACTGCTTTTAAAGAAGGGAAAAATACTAAAACAAAACTTTTCTCTTGGAAAATAGGATCAGAAGAGGACCGGAACGAAATTTGTTGCATGGAAACACCTCCGTATTCAAATCGTCTTGTATACACCAAAGATAATATCGTCTATTGTACTCGTAACACGATGCACGCTCATAATTTTTTCTTTTTTAGCAGAAATTGTTATCACGTGTGTAATAAAACACACAGCAAAATCACTATTGCCGCTTCCACAATTCGCAATTTATTTTCTCAAAAACATTCATAACCTAAAATATCCAAGTTGACCAAAATAAAAGCTTGAATTATTTATTCTCAGGCTTTGTGTATCCAAATCCATTTAAACATATTGAATTTAACATGGAAACGCGGATCGTATTCAGTATGAAATTGTACTCAAAATCGATTTAAATTGCCCATGGAGACATAGTAATTATTAGATTTTTATTACCTATGTTCTTAAATTGCAGATTTTGCATTTTCGTTAACACGTTTTCCCGCCTATGACGTCCAAATCCTTAGATCCGTGCAAAAACGTACTAACAAGATTCTCTGTACACAGAATTGGTTCAATTTAATGTTACATCTATGTATGTATTTAGCTATTTGCATATTTTTTGTCATTGCGATTATTATTTTGTATTTATTCTGGAATTGTGTATTTTTTTTATGTTAACCTATTAGGAATTGGATTTATTTGTTTAGATAGCAACCATGGCCAGTTTTGGTAAAAATTTATATGTGAAAGAAATCTGTGCAAGGGCATAGACAGGGTCATGGAATAAACAAACTTGTTTATTTCATAAGAAGTGGAGTAGCAACAGAATAATGAATGTTGCCAAGGAACAATAAGTAATTATTTTCTCTTTAGAAGTTCAGTGTCTCATCGAACTGGACATTTGAGTATCTCATTAGTACTCATACTATGCAGTGGTACCTCATCAGTACTAAAACTAGGTCATACCATTATATGAAAAAACATATTTAAATATATATAAAAAGAAAAATGTATAGAGGAAAAGAAAGATAAATGAATAAAAGAATTTAATTTGTGAAAAGTTGAACTATACCTTATACTGAGTGTATTAAAGCAAAAAAGTCTTTCTTGTTACATGCCCTGAGGATATTGGAGATCTCATCACCCAATTTTCACAAATTTAAACAACATATTTAAAACCCGCTACAGCAGTAATGATCACTGTTGAAAATTAGAGAGAAGCCAATCCACCAGAAGGATCCCTTCCATATTCCAGAACAGTTATTTACTTTGTGCCTAACAGGCCTGATCTTCGCTTCTTGTGTTGACGGCTCCCAGTTTGCTTCCACTCCATAGACTGATATTTATTTTCTGGAATCTTGTGCAAGAACAGTGACTCGTCCACAATGATCAGATGCTAAAAGAACCCCACCGGATCCATGCTGTACAATTCCACCAACCATTGTTATGTTTCCTTAAGCTTATGTTTATGCACATTAGTGAGGGAATGAGGCACCCATTGTGCACACAGCTTCCTCATCTTCAAGTCCTCATGAATGATGATGTGAAGGGTTCCCGTGATAGATTTGTCCATTCTCTATTTCATCAAAAGTGATTTCTTGTTCCATGTTATCAATTCAGATATGGGTTGAGTGTTGCCTTCATGTGCTTTTGCATTTTTCGGAACAGTCCCAGACGTCTTTGTATCAAATGAAGCATCAATCTATGGCATGGTGCTACTTGCACATACAGCTGCTAATCTCATGCGAATGTTTGAAGCAATCATTCCTTCCCTGTGCTAGCCTCTAGTTCCCAAGGTCGCGGGTTCAAACCCGGCGGAGGGCAATGGATTTTTTTGGACGTAAAAATCCTTAGCATGGCTTCCTTCGGAAGGGAAGTAAAGCCGGTGGTCCCATGTCATAGATTTACGGCACGTAAAAGAACGTCAAGCCTGATAAAGAGGCCTCTGAGCAAAATTACTGGTCTTTAACGCCCAATATAGAATGGGACGCTAGGAACCACAGCAGTTAAAGAGCATCCATAAATAAAACTCAATTTTTTTAATTCCTTCCCTTCACAGAAACCACATTGTCTACCATTGTCCATGATTGTTTGCTTTCATTGCATGTGTGTTTGTTGTCCATGAGCTCAATAGCATGATGCATCACTTGTCTGCATATGGAACATTGCAATGCTACCTAGTGGCAATAGGCAGCATTATAGTCTTATCTTGAGACCTGGCACACATTTTAAACTGTTGTTTTTCCAGAGTTAATAGGAAGAGTGCGAGGCATTTTTTAATGTCTTAAGTAAAATACCATTTTATTTGTAACATTCATAAAAGAATTTTTAGAAAAAGGTCTGTGTGCAAGCATGTAGCATAACTCAAAAATGAAAAGTTGGATGAATAACAAGTTTGATGTTAAGTTCAACATCTTCCAAGGATGCGACAGAAAGATTTTTGAACAAATCCCCCACCCCCAATCCAAACTATGTTTTGCATGGAACATGGTACTATAATTATTGACAGGAAGATATAAACAATTAAATAAAGAAATAATAGTAAGATAGAGAAATGATTGCGATAAATAAATTCCATGTATTAAATCGATGTATAATGTAATAAGCTGGAGTTGAAAAGATTTGTCCAGAGAAAAAGGTAATTAGCGAGCAAAGTCATTAGTAATAGCTAGGGACCTGCGTTTTTCGTTTTATTTTTTAGTGGAAATCGGGGTTATTTTTGGAGAATTTCGCGTTATTTTTATTAATTTTTATCTTCATATTTTGGGATTTTAAAGGTACTTTTTCATGTAAATAAGTTATTGAAGAACAATGTGGAGTTTTATCTTAAAAAGCACACATTTTTCTCATTCAATTATCACTGAAGAATGCATATGAAAGAAAACTACATATTATTTTTGCCTTACTGTTGCAACCCAAGTCACTCAAATTTCCTGAGTAGCAAGAAAAGAAAATTTCACAGTTAACATTAAAAGTACATTATGCTTTCATAATATTTATTTTTCCATGTTGCAACATAATTTGATTGGTTTGCTCTTGAAGTTCACTAGTACTGAATCGACATTACTGTTAATGATTAATGCTGGACTAAACATTTCAAGTGCTGAATACAACTTATTAGCAGGGTTTTCAAACATCAGTAACTGCAATTTTGCATATGCTAATGCTGCAGCATTTTTCATAACTGATCATCTCCTTGAACATCTGCGCTTCTGACACAATTTAGTTTCTCTTCTGTTTCACTATAAAAATTCCCTTCTTTTGCTACTTAAAAATTTTTCAATATTTCCCTGAGTTCTCCATAAAGTGTAGGACTTGTTGGGTATGAAGATCCTTCTAGTTCAGTGATGTATTCTACTAAATCATTGGCATGTTCCTTGACGAATGTTGCCTCTGCTGAAATTATACTTACTTCATCATTCGTCAATTATTTCATGAAATCGATACCAGCATTGCTGACTGGGTCCAGATCTTCTAACTGCATGAACTCAATTATATCACGAAGATGCTTCTCAACATAGAAAACAGCCTCGAACCAAGTATTCCATCTTGTGAGCACTGGTACTGGAAACAGTATAGGTTTCTCAAATGGATACTTTTCTTTGAGAAATCAAACATACAGATGCTTTCTCTTTCTCGTATTGAGAAACACAGCTTTAACCTTAGCCACAGCTGCATTAAGTTTCGTCAGTTCTTCCGTGAATATGCATCCCACCAAAGTTAGCCGGTGTGCCCAACACTGAATGTTAACTGCATCCTCTCCGAGGAAGACAGTCGGGGAACTGAAGCACTTTGTCATGTATTTTGCACTGTTGCTTACCAGCCCCAAGATATTGTCGTAGTTAATAGAGTACTTCTGTACAGAATTAAGTATTGCCCTGCTACATGATTTTGCATCAGCTGCTTCCAGAATATGTACATCAGCAACATACAACTCCTGCTCTATTTTTGATTCAAGAGGACGAAAATAACACGAAAAATACACATCGACCCATCCGATCTGTCGTTTCATCACATAGTAACATAATCTTCTGATCAGACTTCTTCTTTCACTTGTTGATCTCTTTCATCTCTCAGCAGTGGAACTACTTCTGTCTTAACAATCTAACTTGCAGCAAATTTCCAGCACCTATTAAAAAAAGATGTCAGAAATTAATGTTATAAAGTTCAATTTCTGAAGTGACAATAATAATAATAATAATAATAATAATAATAATATGTCAGCGGTGATCTATTCAACATGCCTTCAATAAATTCATTCATCCATTCTTTAATAGCAGGATGCTCTAATTTCTCTAGTGGTATATTCGCTTTAAGAAAAGACTCCGTAGTCCTCTTGGCAAAAGTATCCCTTGCAATAACTCTCTTGTTTGCAGCAAAATTACACTGTACAATACTCTGTTGCCTCTAATGACAAGAGGAAGTGCTGGCTGTAGATGACCTCTTCATTCATTGGTGTTTCTCACTTCGCACGTTCTTGGTACACGTATATTTTCTAGCCCAAGATATCGTACAGTTACAGTATTGACATTTAAATCGGATGCATATAATCCGTCATTTTTAAATTCAAGAGCCCTTTCCTTTGCACTAATACTCACCTTGGGCATAATACTAAACCTAAAAGAACACAGAAAGAAAGGAACAATGCTTGCTGACCAGCTTCTTGAGCAGAATGACGCACTTGCATGAGTCTAGGTGATGGAATGGGAGAACAAGTTGACCTTGTAAGACTGTGATGCAGTGTTTCCAAGCAACCAGTCGCCAAACATCACGAATTCGCATTATTGTGCATATAAAATTGATAAAGTTGACATATTCGTGTTATTGTCTCAATTCTTTTTATTTCACAAAATAAATCTGTCTAATTTTCGAATTTTTAACAAAATTATGCACTGCTTCCCAAGCATTTTAGGGAATATTTTTAAAAAGTCAGTGTTATCGCAAACACAAATAATGCAGGTCCCTAGTAATAGCTGAGGAGTGAACACATTAGTATAAAGATTCCTGGAATGCAGTTAAGGTTAAAAGTTCAGTTGCAGAATCACGTAGACAGAAACTCTGTAAAAGAGAAAGTGAATGAAGTTCTGACATTCAGTGTCAGATACAGATACATAGGAGTTTAAGATTGACCCTGCGCAAGAAGGAACCTAGGTGGTATAGTTGTAAGGTAGGCAGAGCTTAAGTAATAAAATAGCATTTACTGCTAAAATTAGCATTTTTTCCTTTTGTTCAGCCTTAGGGGCTTAGTCTTTTATGGTGATTGGCAGTTTGCAGTGCCTAAGACTGTGCTGGGTTGTCAGTTACTTAGCAGTGAGGGGTTTTGGTGGTAAGCAAGTTACGCTTCTAGTTTCTTTTATTGTGGAAGCAGTTATTTCAAACCATAAAATTTATCCTGCAGAAGTTAGCGGGTATAATAAGTCAATTATTATGGTTTCGAGTGCTATGACTCATAATCAGTTTCATTCTCTATCTTCAGTCGGCAACTCACTTCAATAGCATTAGATCACATTGAACTTCTCAGTCAATTTAAACTGATGTTAATCCTTTCAAAATACGCCCAAGCATATCCTGAGAGAAAGGTCTCTTAGCCAATCACTGTAGTAGCCGCCAGCAGATATTGAAGCAACGGGTACGCCTTCTAAAAGTGGCAACCATCACCCCGCTTCAAATATTTTTTGTTAACTTTGATTTTCTCAAAAATGACTAATACTTTTAATAAAATTCTGTATGATTTAAGATATTTGCGCAACAAAATGTATATCTTGAATCTTCTGCAAATAGCCTGTGAAGTCCTCTTCATTTTGAATGACTTTTGTATAATTGATAAACCATAAAGAGATAGAGAAAATCTTCAATATCAAAAACAGAAGCACTATTAACAGTAAAGTTTTCTTCCTGTTGAATTTAGAATGAGTCACACTATCTTGATGCATACTTCACTTAATAAGTTATTAAAACTGTTGCATTTTCAAGGGAATTCAACCTCATCGGCAGTTAGGTGACTACTGGCAATGAGGACAAATGCCCTCAAAAATGTTTTACTAAGTCAAAGGTACGTATAAAGATAGTGTGAACTATTCTAAATTCAAGATAAAATCTTATTACTACACAAAAAAATGTAGATCTCATTAAAGTTCACAGTTTATGCCAAATCAAATCTTTTGTGGCATTATACTTCTCTTTAAGATATTCTTTGTTATTGGTTTGAATTTTCAAATACTTTGTACTTTTTTCAAATGGCAAGCTGCTTTTAATTTTTTCTCATGGTCATCCAAAGAGAATGGAATTTCAAAGCCATCACATTGCTTCTTGCTTTTCAAAAATCTGATTATCACCTTAGTCAGCTGTATCCTCCTCACACCTACAATGAAATGTGTAATGAAAGTTTACCTTGATTAACAAAGTAGAAGATAGAAATAACCTTTTATAAGAATAGTTTGCAGAAGAATGAATAGAGAAAGTCTTGTGAATACAACACATCAGATTTTTTTGTGGCATTTACCATTTCCATTATAGTTTTTGTTATTGGTTTGTATTTTCAAATACTTTTTTCAAGTCCTAAGTTGCTATTTAATTTATTTTCTCGTCAAGTAAGGAAGGTGGAATATCAAAGCCATCCCTTAGAGATTTATTCTTTGAAGATTAGACAATGCTTCAGCCTACTCTTAACTCTTATGGTTTTACCAGTTATACAAATTATGCAAAATTTATTCCAAATTATGTTTTCACAGGCTATTCCCATAAAATTCAAGGTGTACATTTTCTTTGTCATGTAAACATCTTATACATTTGGTAATGTAAACAAAATCATTAACCATTTTTTGGAAAATAAATTTTTCATGTAAAGTTTAGTTTAGGGTGGAGGGATTTTGTTGAAAATCTGCAGCCTTGAAAGATACTGAACTTAAGCTTGATATTTAAACAGCTTTTTGTCTTTTGAGTTATGTATTCACACACATACACAGATCTTTTTTTAAAAATGTTTTTTTTTTATTTCAAAATGTGTTTCCAATGAAATGTCAATAATGAGTTTTTCGGTGGAATACAATACTTCCTGTGCTTACTATAGATAAGTGGCACAGAAAGTAAAACGATAAGTCTATCAAGGTTAAACCAGCTTAGAAGGATGGAATCTTAGAGGAAGACATCCAGTTGTAAACTATTCAGAGAGGGGAGTCTAGTGTTTCTCACTCAGGCTAGTTTTGTTACAGCATCTCTCTTATCTTAAAGTTATGTGATAATTGTGTAAATTGTAAAAGTGCAATTGTAACTAAGGGGAAATTTATTTAATTGTATGATACACAAGTTAAACCTGTTTTTCCTTAATATGAAACAATTTTTCAAGCAGCTCTTACCAGGGATAACACTAACTCAGATCTCGTGCTCCAGTACTTAACAACTGTAATGCATCAAAATTCTGGCGACTCCTTGACACCCACATGCCTACAGACAAGGAAGCATTTAGGATCAAGAATTGCTTGAGCTAGCTGGTGGTGACAGCAAAGTATGATGAGAAGAAATGCCACGACTTAAGATCTTGTTGTGGGAAACAAGTATGAGTTAAACACAGATATTTTGTGTATATCAACCCTTGTTCTCTTTATTTTCAATCATCAACACAAAAACAAAAGGGATACCACACAAGCAAAGATTGACATTTGAAATACTAAACACAATTGCATATTCAAAAGAAAGATATTACACTCGACTCAATCTTCCACATCCTCTGCACACTTCCAGAGGTATGACCAGCTGAACAGGATGGGATATCTGGTTGCCCTCTTGTGTTCAGAGTAGCACAGTTCTGATTTTCCTATCTCCTCAGGGTCATATATCCTCTATGAATGCCTTTCGCCACATGTGCCTTGTGCGGACATCTTACTGTAGCAGTACTAAATCTCCAACATGGAATGTTTCAGATCTGCTATTTGTTTGCTGAATGTAATGAAAGCTTTTCAGTTGAAGCAAGTATTCTTTACTCCAGCATTTCCAGAAGTGTTCTATGGCTTTTTCAAGTAATCGTGCTCTCCTTTTAAGTGTGGTTGCAGTAAGTCTCTTCCCAATGAGGAAATGGGCTGGCATTAAAGGATCAATTCCGCCATCTTGGATGAGAGGGCAAGAGTTAATGGCAGCTTCAATATTTACCAGCATTGTACTTAATTTCTCCAACCACTTGTCTGTGTCCTAAGACCATACTAATGCAATGTTTTGTGGTGCCAACCATCCGCTTTCAAGCAGGTATAAGTTAAAGACAAACCCTTTGTGTATATCAAGCTTTATTCTAACACAAAAGCAAAAGAGACACCACACAAACAAAGATATGACACCTGAAATACAAAACGCAATTACGCAGTTCAAAGGAAAGATATTATGTTCAACTCAATTTTCCACAGATCTCATCACATGTTCATTATCAATCTGATATCATTGTTTGTTGGACAGCTTTTAATGACCCTTGTAAATAAATAAAATAAGAATACATTATCCATTTAGTACATCTGTTACAGGTTTTCCACTGTGTCCATTTTGAGTGTCCAGCTCAATCAGAGGATTCTACTCCACTCACTCCTGCACTTCCTTCTCGAGATAACTTGGAAGATGGCACACGTTCCAGAGAAGTTATGCCATTGTCTCCAGGAGCTGCTGCTGGTGGCGAGGGAGAAAAACAAGTTGAAGCTGAGGCCGTCACTACAAGCTCTGAGCCACAACAGCCAAGATCGACGGAAGAAACTACTGCTCAACCCTGATTGGCAGGGAAATCAGCACCTAATAATTCATCTGTGATTGCTCTTCGCATTACTGCGGGTAAAGAGTCTTGGGCATTCCTTTGTCCTTGTAGGTTGTGTTTCCATCAACAGCTAAGTCTGTAAAATGTGCTTTATTGCTTCATCTTAGACATTGTACCTGTCAACATGGGAAACCTGAATTTCTGTCTCTCAGCTGTATTTTACTCTGCTCTCACACCAAAGTGAAGGTATGAAGTTTGATAAATACTTTGTTTCATTAAATTATAATGCAAAACATTTATTTCATGATGTAAAGCAGTTTATTATCAATCCAGGTCTACAGTTGTAGAAAGTTTATAAGGCTCTCAATTGTAATTTAATTACAAGACACATTACATACAAAAAAATGTGCTGAAAATATATTGGGTTTAGAGTATTAAATATGCAAATAAGAAGGGAGAGGAGAAAGAAATTGTAAAGTACTTAAAGGAGAAAAAAATAAAGCTAGATAGCTCAGTGTAATGAAGCAATATTAACATCTAAAACTTCGGTCAAATATTTATACCTAAAACAAATCACCTGGAGTAACAGATGTGCCTGCTTTGTATATACTAACATCCATTTTGCTTTACTAAAGTGTTTACAGGATAGAATAGAGCTGAGTGTATAAAAAGCAGTATTTCATTTTAAAGTTTGTAGATATATTACTAAATGTTTTTCACCATGTTTTTACTTCTTTCCTTGCATCCAAGAGCTGCTGGTTCGGTCTTGGAACTTCCTTAAAAAAAAAAAAAGAGTAAAATCATTGTTCCAACATTAGTTAAGTGGCGTACTAAAAGAAATCTGTAATATCTAAAGATATAAAATTCCTTTCCCTTTATGTTCTATGACACTTAATTTATCTTGTTCTTAATTATGAAGTCATTGTAACATTCCCAATTTTATTAAATGCAAGTTACAAAAAATACCACTATTGGTCTCTGCTAACAGACCTGATGATCATGCAATCCTTTAAGACTTGCTTTTAAATTACAATAAATAATGCTCATGGAAAATTATAGATTGCATACTCTGTATTTATTAGTTGCATATGGTTTAATAAAGGTCTTTTTTTGGGGGGGTGGTGAGTTAAAATACATTTATAAGGATATTATTAACCCCCTTTTAACTGTTTAACAGTAGATGGTCTACAAAAGCTCAATTTTATATTGAAAATTCAATTTATTCTGCATAAAAATAATTGAAAGGTACATGTGGCAAGATTACAGACTTAATATCAATAAAATTGATTTTAAAGTTCTGAGCGTACTTGTTATTTGAAAACAAATTATAGTATGCAATGTACAATTAATACATTTAATTTTCTGTTATTTTGAAAACTTTTTCATAAATAATGACAGTTAAGATTACATTTGTACCTTTTGCAATGGACGTGTGTTAGGCCTGATTCCATCAACACTTGTTAAAAACACATTAGAACATTCTCTTATAATTCTTGCTTTTCATCAAGTGTTTCCTGCAAAATTTTAACTAACATGTTAACTTCTACAAGCAATGTGACCAAAAAGGCAGAGTATGTATATTGCAGCTATTGAGCATATTCTGGTCAGAGAATGTGGACCGCAAAACATAAAAAGCATACTCTGTGGGGAGAGTTTGTGCAAGTCAGTGGAATAAAAGCAGAAAGTTACAATTAAGAGTTGATTACTTGAGAAATTATACATATTTCACTGCAGCAGTGTAAAATCTCATTTCTAGTACTTTTGTACTCTCAAAAATAAAACATTATGCTTACACCTCATATATGCCACTTCATTCCCACTTTGCTCCATACTGATTGTTTTAACAGCAAAATACATTTAGCATATGTTAAAATCAAGAATGATCATTAACCTGTCTGCTATATTGAAATTTCATCCAAACATGTTTGTACAATTTTCTAACCTCTCATGATTAATCAATAATCTCTGATTACCACTTTTGAAGTTAATACCTTTGTAAAATGTTGTCAGTATCATTATATCTGCAGCAGTTTGTTATGGAGGACATTTACAATGTGTTTATGTGGTAATTCATCATCCAGCTGATTTATAGCAGTCATTTTATAAGTAACACTTCTTAAAACATTTAACATGGGAAATGTTGTATTAACATGAGGTTCAATACATTGCTAAAGCTAACATCAGTCAGTGAAAGAGCTTTTGTTAATTTTAATACTAAAGCAGTTTAAGATTGTGTTAACTCATTAACACATGTTGTTAAAACCAGACCTCAGATGTTCATTGCTGAGTGACATGCGTTGAAACAAGGCACTATGCTTTTCAAGTTAGAAATACTTTAATTATTGTCATCCTCTGAACATGAGAATAAATGAACATTGTCACTTTTTAGGTCACCATGCATTATGGAAAATAAGATGAACAGGAGTATAAGGGAAAATGTGCAGCCTGCGTGCACTAGACTACTGTCACTAACAGAGTAATCTTGTGGTGCATATGAATTCACATTTGTGAATATTTGGGTTTTAAAAAGGAGGGAAAACATTGTTAATTTTTACTTCATATGAAATGATTCTTGCAAAGAAAGATGTAAGCATAATGCAGGTAATGCTTAATATAAAAATCTGATGTGTTACACTCACATGACTTTCTCTACTCTTGTACAATCTAATTTTACAAACGCCTATTCTCCATATGCTTCAAGTTAATGGAGATATCGAGATGTCAATCTTATTGATAATTTTCTTGTAGATGCAAGGGGAATATGGTAGGTTTTAAGCGATAGTCAAATATTTTAACGCTGGTTGCTATGTGGCGCATTCCATTCTGTTTGCATGTCCAGGACATAAAAAAATGAATAACGAATTTGAGAAAAAGTATAAGTATTGGAAAATTTAAGGGAATAACAAGCAATATCTCGCAAACGGTTCACTCAACAAAAGAAATGTATATGACATAAATTGTGTATTTTAACGCGATCTACATTTTTCGTGTAGTAAAATTTTGTCTATCTCTTATGGTTTACCAGTTATGAAAAAGTCGTTCATAACGAAGAATACTTTTGGAGACATTCCCAGAAAATTCGAGATATACATTTTATTTGTCATGACAATATCTTAAACATATGATATTTTAATCAAAATCGTTAGAGCCGTTTTTGAGAAAATTAAAATTTTCGAAAAATGTTCCATGTAAAGGGTAGTCTGGGGTGGGGGGATTTTCTTGAAAACCTTCGTGTCGCATCTCTGAAAGATACTGAACCTAAATACCAAGTTTGGTGTTTATCTGACTCTTCGTTTTTGAGTTATGCTGTTCACAGACACACAGACAGACACACACACGGACATGTTTCCAAAAATGCTTTTTTTGGATTCAGTGAGTCTCAAAACATGTATTTCCGGTGAAATCTCGGTATCAAAATTTTGGGTGGAATACAATACTTCCCCTACTTACTATACGTAGTAGAGAAAGTAAAAAAGTGAAGCAACCCTTTATCTCCAAAATGTATCGGTGATCCCAAGTAGTAATGTTGTACCTCCATAATCTTTTTTTGAGCTAGATTGCTTTTAAAATTTTAAAAGCCATTACAATTTGAGATGAGACAGTAAAATTAGTGAATAATTTAACATGTACTACTGTACATTTTCTCGTGTACAATCATGAAAGATAAACACATCATTAATATTATGCATATGATAAACACGTTCCCTCAAAAATGTGAGTTACAGTATTGGTACTGTCTCTTCACCAGCTGCTGGTCCCTGGCAAGAATGCAATCAATTATCAATTCAATAAACAATTCCTGCTACACCATGATATCTGGCATTGAACTTGCACTTCAAATTATGCTTACTGCAGTAGTGTCAACTTTGGTGGATGTATTCTCGCTAGATTAAAGTAGAGCAGTGGTAAATGATCACTTAAAAGTTATTCAGTTCACTGCACTAAATTAAGCATATAAAAATATGCACTCATCCCGCTATGCCATTGAATTTTTCAGTCATCTGATTCTACCTTTCTTTCTTCTGTTATTACTACCGTGGCAACCAAATCATCTCTTTGGTTTTGAAACATGTGCTCAACATGTCTATCTTTGCAATTGTTTAACCCTACTTTAACTCCACTTTTACATCTATCTCATTAAATTCCACATTGTGCAAATATAACTACTTATAAATTGCTTATTTATGCCATTGCTGGATGCTATATTAAATAACACTATGATAAGGCACATTGTCCATTACTATGACACAGGACTGAGTTTCAACCAAATTTTCTCATCATTCTTTGAAAAGGCCATCTCCTGTTTCTTTGTGATGGTCAGAACTTTTTTCCTTGATAGAAATATTAGGGAGTTATGATACAAGGGTTACTCCAAAGTTTTTAGCAGCAGCCACAAATATTTTTCAATAGAGTTGTAACTTTTACAACTCTTCAAAGTATTCTCCATTATGACAAATACACTTCTGCATCCGTTCAAACCACTTTGAAAATGCATCTGACCAAGCTTCTTTTGGTGCCTCGTTGACAGGCTCCATGTAAACCTAAATGGTCTCTTCTTGTGATGAGAAATGATGACCATGAAGCGTTTCTTTTGTTTTAGAGAAAGGACACAGCCACATGGAGCCAAATCTGGAGAACAAGGGGTGTTAGAAAGGACTCTGACATTTTGATCAGTCAGGAAATCGAGTTTCTGACCGCTGTGTGTTCAGCAGCATTGTCAGGTGAAGCAGTAGGTGAGCAGTCTTCAGTCTTGGATACTTGGGTTTCCATGCTGCAGTGACTAATCGCGATGTACATTCATATACCATACTGCAGTAACCGTTTTTTGATTATTGAAGGAAGCCACCATCTTCTTTCCTGCACCTTTGCACTTTTGCTAATGGGTCATCATATGGAAACCACCATACTCAATTGCTGCATTGTTTCAGGATCATGATGGTATATCCATGATTCATCTACTGTGACAATGTTGTGTCCCTGTTTTTCCCGTTGTTGAATTTTTCCAGCATAAAATGGCACCATTCCATGTAAACTGCTTTCTAGTTCTTTGTTAATGATTGCAGTACCCAAAGAGAACAACTTTTGGTGACTTGAAGATGTTCATGTAAGGTGCATTCTCTGATCCAATGTTTCGGGTACTCTGAATGTCAGTATAGGTGACACTACTCTGCTGTTATTCTCTTTTTGAAATCATAATAAATCATGGCACAAATATGATAGCGCATTACATTTGCCGGTCTGTGCGACAAAGAGTGTATTTCCGACTGCATTGTTGCATAGTAAATCATAATTATAGCTTTAAAATATCCCTCTTCCAAACCAAAGCAATAATATCACTGTCATTCTAATGATCTTATCACTGCTAAAAACTTTCGGAGTGACCCTCATATAAAAACCCACTGTCACTGTCTGTGTGTAACACTATGTCTTTTTCTATTACCTGAGGATTTTCTGAAACACGGTTTTTTTTTAATCCAGTTGCTGTATCAACCCATGCTCTAAAGGTAATATTTTCCTTACTGACCCAAGTTTCATCTAAGTGGTGAATTGCTCTGCAACCCCCGCCCCCTTATATTCATGCATAGATCTCAAATATTTCTGCATCCATGCTGTTTCTTCCTTGTCTGTTATCACAAATGTTCTTTCTTTTTATGTTCATAAAAACCATTTTTAACAGTTAATGAAATGTAATTTTAAAGCTTGGTAAGTCTGGATCATTATTTGCTGCATTTTAAACCTCATCTAATGTCAGCCATTCATTATCAAACAAGAAAGCATGAACATAATAACATATACAAAATTCTCAATGTTGTCCAAGATAGGAATTTGTTTACTTTTTTTTGTCCTTATTTTCAACATATCTATTTCTTTAAATTATTTTAAAATATCTGTCATGTACCACTGAGAAACTTCTATTAACTCTGCCATAAGTTTTATTTACTGGCACTGCTTAATTTCTCTGCATTAGAGAATTGAATATATTTAGCAGTATTTGCTTTTCATCGCACTTGAATGATTTTTCCTTTGGATGCTTTTTATCATTGGGAATGTCCACTTTATTAGCCATGTATGCCAACAGCTTGTCAACCACACCTTGAATCATATTTAACCAGATATAGCACTGAAAATGGAAGCCAAAAGCAGTAAACATGTGCTTTGTAAGTAAAACATTGTCTTTGTTTACTTTCTCCTATCTGTGCACATAATACATATGTTGTGTAATAGTACAGTAATTTTAATGCTTCCTTTACAATTAACAATTATGAAATAGTATGGTGATTATTTCTTGCTTTGCTTTCAATAGAACTCCATTGCAGTAATAGTTACATTTTGATCCACAGCCAGTCATGTCGCTTCTGTGCAACATGTATTTATTTAATCCCGTAATTAATAAATTAATATAAAAAATAGTATCTACAAATGTAAACAATAACCACACAAACATGACTAGCAATAACCAACCAAACTAGCAAAGAAACAAATGCCTTGCATGAGCTTCCTGTGTAAGTATAGGATCTATAGGCAAACTAAAGGATAGCAAGTTGTAGAAAGAGGAGGAATATAACCTTTAGAAAAGAATTATAGGCAATCCAGGTTGAAAAGAAACTATAGCTTTAAGATTATGGGAAGTTTATTGATATAATATTTTTATAAGAGCAGTAAAAATGTGCTTAAGAGAAATAAATGCTGAATAAAATTGCAGTAAGTTTATGTTAAGATCATTAACTATTTCACCTGCATGATCCTTCAGCATTAATTATATAAATTGTTTTACATCTCAAGGAAGAAAATGGTTAGTGGCTGATGCTATGCCCGCACCCAATCTTTCTGTTTGGAGAGAGAGCATGAATGATAAAAGTATCCGATCCAGCAGGTCTTCCAATCCAAATATTATCTGGCATTGTTCATCCGCAATAGGAGCCAGGGAAATTGAGAGAAAGAGTAGTCCTAAAAATTCAAACCAGTGGTTTTGTATAACAGCTATATTTACTTTAAATTTCTGCAATAGAGCATTACATAGCTCCAGAAAAGTTGGTGCAGTCCTGTTACATCTTTGCTCTCTTTGCCCTGTCTCTTCCTCTTTTTTTTTAAAGTGAGCTGCGGAATGTATACTGTATTTTAATTTTTAACTCCACTTGCCAGTTAAATTAAATAATCTCTCATTAGGAGAAATATTCTAACCACATATTGCATGTTTTCGCCTTTCCCATTGAAAAACTATTAGCTTAGTGTTCTGAATTACATACACAACAAATTATGTTTTGTTTATTTTCAGCTACGAAAAAGTGTTTACTTTTTAAAAATTGTTGGCACAGAGCACAGTGATAGTATGCAGAAGTGTAATCATTTTTAACTTAAGAGATAATAGGCTAATATTGCTGGTGCTATTGAAGTTAATACTATATTAATAAGTGTAAAAGTTAATCAAGCAAGATTTTCTAGTCGAACAACTAACTGTTAAAGAAGAAGAAAATTCTTTTATGCATTGCATAAAACATAAAAGTTGTTTTAAGTATTTGTTATATAGCAATCACTTTTAGCAAATTAGTAAAATTAAATTGCATCAACGAACAAGCTAACTTATTTCACAGATACATTGTAAAAGATTGTGCTTGTGCAATTCAGAAATAATATTTTGCATTAGCAAACTTAGAAGCTTATGATTGTATAAGTTTAGTTTTTTATCTCTTAGCTTATAGGTACATTAGGGAACAGATCAAACACTAGTACAGATAGTGTATTAAACTGGAATGTTTTGAAATTGATTTTAAAATAATGTATACGAACCAAAAACGATGTCTTGAGGGACCACAGTAAGAATTTGATCAAGACAATAACCAGGAAGCATTCAGGTATCCACAACAATAGGTTATAATGAAGAGGTGCAGTACTTAGAAAATAAGAAACTGAACTTGTTTATGTATCACGGCAAATGTGCAGCAAACACCTACTTTTGCTTATTTTAATCTGCTGTATAGCATTTAAGTAGAAAATGAGAAGGTTGTTGACATTTATTGCTGTTCCATTTTTTTTTCTTTCTTTTCTTTTTTTTTTTGTGTAGATTCCATTAATTCAACTAGATTGAGTATTTACAGTTTTGCATGCTGATTCTGCCTTTTCATCTAGAAAGTAGTTTTAAAAATCCATACCAAAAAGAACATAATGCAATCTGTAGCACAGTGTGCCAGTAAAACTATATTGGGTGTTGAAAATAAAGCGGGTCTTTTTGTTAGAAGAGGAGAAATATTTCAATGATGTACCTGAAGTAACACTTTGTGTATCAAGTGACATTTGTATTCATACATTCTCAATGGGTTTCATTTACATGTTTGGAGAAATGGTATTTGAAATCTGGGTTTCATGAATGGAATATTCTGATGTTAATAGCTAATTTGTTGCAATAGATTATTTTTTAAAAAAATACTATATGTTTCTCTCAATGTTTATATTGGTGTTATTGCATTCATACTTTTACATTAATATTAACAATATTGTATTTCTTTCATGTTTATAATGTATTGATGGAATGATCATTTTTAAGACTGAAATGAATTATTCTCAAAACAATAACTGTTCTCTTATTTTTTTTCCTCCCCTGGTATTACCTCCAGCTAAACTTGCAGCTGTGTACCTGATCAATAAATGAGGACACAGCATATAAATCTGGTTTCCAGATTTGCAGAAAGCATCATTGCTTACAATTGGACATTCCCTGTTGGAGCAACTGTGCTCTGTTGGATGAGTGACGCTTGAAGGCACTAGTATGGCTTGAAATCAGCACTCAGATTACATAAATAGAAACATGTTGAACAGTGTTTGTATTATAAGAGAAAATTTAGGTAATAGTAACTTAATACAGATATAATAATCTGATATATAACATTCACATGACCCTTGCTATTCATTTGTATTTTTTTCTCTTAGGTATTCTATAAGTTATTCATGTAATGCTAATATTTCCATTTACTTCTTTAATTGTGATAAATATTGCCTGAAATAATTTCAAATAGGTGTACAATGGTAACATGTTTGTTGTACAGTGTCTGAGAAGTCGTCATATCACAATACATTAATTTAAAGAATTTAATAAGAATTAATAATGAACATTAATGAGCCTTTAGATTCCAAGGAATCCATAATAACAATTATGCGCTTGAATTCTTTGTGACATGTTTTTCCAAAACTGCAAATGTGATCGTTCCAAAGCAATCCCACATAGTTTGTTCAAGTTCAGTACTGGTTATCTGGCAACCCTCATCTTGATATTGCTCAAGAGTTACCAGATGCTGTCAGATGGGCTACATGGAGGCCATGGGAGTGGTGCTGGAGATGTTGGGAACCCACTTCAAATCTAGGAAATTTATTGTTTAACAAATCATAAATGGTAGGAACAAGCTATTCTAGATCTCCATTTTGCTGTATCCACAACTCTTCCAGTTGGGATATTAGGCCAAATTGTCAGCATTCATGAATATGATAAGCATTCACAAGCCTATAAAAACAAAAGTAAAAAAAAAAAGGTTTTGAAATGTCATTCCTGACCATGTCATGACATTTAAAACATTGTCATCAAAGTCAGAAGTAAAGTGAGAATTATCCTTTGACTAAAAACCCATATTTCTATTTTGCATGCTGCGGTATGTGACACACTCACCTGTGAATATAACCTTGGACCTTGATATGTCCACTTAGAATGTTGCTAGAAGAGACCAACATACACCAACACTTGTTGACATCTGTGTCAATCAGCTGAAGGTTGGATGATACTGTCCCTCATGTAATCAAAAAGAGGTTGATCATGGAATGTCAACCTTAGGAGTCCATTTGCAGATGGATTTTACAGGGAAGTCTCAACTGACACCTTAACCTCAGCACATGTCTGTAAATGCATTTTCCTTGCACTTTTCAATTGGTCTACAATTCCAGTCATAAATTTCTTTCTCAAGAAATCATTGTCGTTTTTGTCAGCAGAGGCTTATTAAACCAAGTGTTCCATGGATGCTAATTCTCTCTCCTGTGTGAGGACATTCATGTATCCATACACTCGTGACCTAACTTTTAGTTAAACAGAAAATGAACTTATATCTGTATTTCAACTTTCAGGATAACAGTTGAGTGAGGTTAAGGTTACACTTACAATACCCAACAATGTTAATAATAATAATAATAATAATATATGCTAATAAATAATCCTTCTGGCCCATAGAATGGACCCTAATATAAACAATACATGTAGTATCACTCTGCACTTTGACGTTCCGCGAAAGCATGGTGGAGGTTCCTCTCTTGCCCCTCAAGAACTGCTTTTGGGAACTCAAATTGTCATCATTGCCTCTCAATGTTATCTTTCACTGCAACAGCACCGATTAAAGAAATACATGCCTCTGTACTGTTAAACAAGTTAAATGTGTTAATTCAAGGATGGATTAAGGAATCGTATTAAATATCTTTTATTAGTAAACACTTGACATGTTAATCAAAGTCCTTGGGTAATAGCTCAGAATCAGAAGTGGTGATATCGCTTGAGCCATCTTCCAGGTTTGTAACCAGCCTGTCTACAACTAGGTCACGCAGCATTCGTAGACACACCAATTACTTCCGATGCTGATAAATTTAGTGACATCCTCAACAGTAAGAACATATCATAACACTCAAACAAACATATTCAAAACTATGTTTTTTTTTTTCACCACTTTTTAGGGCTTTGCAGCTTCTGTGTTTAATTGCATTGCTCTGACTTGCTACACACTTGCCCAGGATCGCAATGTAAACAATACAGCATAACTCAACTGTTGCTTCCCTCTGATAAACATTGCAGGAATACTGATGGCTATATCGCCAGGATAGTAAATAGAAGCTAGTTATAAAGCTATTTTTAAATGAAAATTATTTAAATACTATTATATTGACCATTTTTATCATTTGAAGTATGGAATGGGTGATAATACATGCAGTGCAGTAATAAACTGTTTTCGTTGACTTTAAAGGTGCACTTTGGCAATGGCTAATGCATTTGTTTACACCAGGACCCTTCCTGGGCTGGAAGGAGTAGTGTAGTATGGTATAAAGAGTATACGGACTTCCCAGACACACTGTACATTTACAGAACATTGAGACAACAGTCAAATGCCAAAAATGCAGGCTGATGTGCTACTCATGACATTATTTACTCTACAGGAGCTCGTTAGAAATTAAAAGTCTACCTCTAAAGATTTCAAAGTGCCCTGCTTAGAAATGCTGGAACCTTTTTATGAATAATAGTGAATACTTAGGAAATGGTGACACAGATATAAATATTTCAATGAGAAGTACATTTTTCTTGTAGGAAGTTAAATCTCTCTCTTCAGGCTTCATTGTTATATAAATCCAGCAAAGATGAGTATGACGAATATATATATATATGAGGGGCATTCAAATGAAACCTGGTCAGTGCGTCTAACTTTGCACATTACACGTAAGGTGGCACCACGTAACAGTGTATGGTGGCACCATCTATTGGTAGAGCGACTACAGCGTGTGCAACGTTTGTCGTTGCATAGCGACAGGTGGTTTCACGCCGAAGAGAAGGTGGTCACACAAGTTATCGTCCACTATTGAACATGAAGGCGAGTAAGCAGGAACGAGGAGTGAGTCAGAGCAAGCAGTGGAAACATGCGACTTCACCACCTCCAAAGAAATCAAAGGCCATGCACACCAGTTCTGTAAGGTCATGATGTCCTCCTTTTTTGACCACAAGGACCCACTGCTTGTCGAGTTCCTTGTCGGGGAACCACCATCAATGCCCAGCGTTATCAAGCCACTTTACAGAACCTTAGACAAGTCATCAAGTCGAAACGCCCAGGCATGTTGTCCAATGGTGTTATTCTCCTGCATGATAATGCCTGCCCACACACTGCCAATGTGGTGAAGACGACATTGCAGCAGTTTCAATGGGAAACATTGGAACATCCACCGTATAGTCCAGACTTTTCACCGTGTGACTTTCATGTTTATGGACCTCTAAAACAAGCTGTTCGCGGACATCGATTCACAACGGACGACGAAATGTGTGAATGGATCTAGGCCTGGATCCGACAGCAGCCTACTAGCTTCTTCAAAAATGGAATCGACCGGCTAGTGTCGCAATGGGATAAATGTGCCAACAGTTTTGGCGACTATTTTTGAGTTAATAAAATCATTACAATTACTTTACACAAGTGACCGGGTTTCATTTGAATGACCCTTATATATACATGAAAAATTTCTCATGACTGCATTACAAATATATTATATTGTTGAAGGAAAACTTATAGTCTGAGAAAACACTATTGTGGTCCTCTGGCTAGACATGGACATTTGGCTGCATAGCTGATTCTACCAAGAAGGTTAGAGGGGAACTGCATTGAAACACGCTGTCAGGGGGTTGCCCTGATATGTTCGGAGATGCAGGACGGACTTTCAACTGGGGTGTTGAGTTGCAGTGGTGAAATCCCTGTCTTAGCAAGCTCCACAGAACTGCATCAAGACACACTATCAAGTATTACCCTGATGAGCTCGAAGATGCAGAACAAGATTGTCAACTAAGACCTGGACCACCCTATGTGTCAGAAAGGAGGAAGTGGGAAATGAAGAAAGGTGAATTTGCACGTTTAACTTGAGAGGCGCAATGTGCCCTGAGTTAGGAGAGGTACTGCCCAGTTAAGTATTTAAGCAGCGATTGCTGGCTGTTCCCCCCCCCCCTGCTCTGAGTGGAGGAAAAAATACTGTTTCGTATTTATCCCAGTCCCTCTCAGAGCTGAGAGAGTGGGATTTGCTAGTACATGCCCATACACACTAAAAGACCCTCATGGTCTAGGGGTACCATGCTAGCCTCTAGTTCCTGAGGTTGCGCGTTCAAACCCGGTGGAGAGCAATGGATGTTTTTTGGGCATAAAAATGCTTAGCATGGCTTCCTTTGGAAGGGAAGTAAAGCCGATGGTCCCGTGTCATGGATTTACGGCATGTAAAAGAACCTCAAGCCTGATAAAAGAGGCCTCTGAGCAAAATTTCCGGTCTTTCACGCCCAATATAGAGCACATCCATAAATAAAACTCAATTCTTTTATTGAAAGAAAAGAAAGAAAAAAAAAAGTAATTCATGAGAGGAATTGCAGCAGTATCGCTATTGCACCTGCACATTCAGGGAGCGGAAGCATTGGTCGGCCCAAATTGGACCTAAGCCAGGATGCAAGCATAGCTGAGGCCCTAATTACGTCCTGGATAATTCGGGTTTAGGAAGTGATGTGATGTATCTCTGGATGGAGACATTCTACTGGTAACAATTTCATTGGTATTGATTTTATGTCCTGAAAGTTAATGGACACAGTCATTAGTGTAGTATTGTAAATATTGAGATTCTGAAACAAATCCTATGAGTTAATTTTGAAGATTTAGAAGCTAATAACAGTGATGTGTCCTAATTTAAAATAAAGAGAGTTGAAGGTTGTTACACTACATCACTAAAATGTTCTTACTTGAACGCGTTTCGGGAGATGGTTTGCTCCCATCGTCAGCATGTTTTCAACTGATTTTGCTGGTGATTGTCTGGGGAATGTGTGTGGCTAGTGGGATTCTCTGGTGCTGGGCTGATGAACCTCCAAAGGCTGCTGGTTGGCGGCAGTTCGAAATTCATTAGGCGATTCCTGTGTTTGATATGTATTTTTTCCCAGATGTCCAATTCATTGCTGCTGTTGATCGGTTTTAAGAGTTTTATGTTTGGAGTGATTTCATGGTTTGAAGACCAGATGCTTCACATGCATCGCCACAAGCATGGCATGAAGTTTACCTCTCCAGAATCAGCAAAGCGATAAGACGCCAAAGCTTTACACGTGCTCTCTTTTATACTGTCACAGGGGGACGCTAAATTTACCTAGCTATTTTAAAAGCTTTATTCTTATTGGCTTTCCCCTGCATGTGGTATGAGAACATTTGCCTTCATATCTGGTCCTGACAAGTTTGGAATTTCCCAAAGTGTCAAGATCTCTCTCCCTCTCTTTCTATCCTATCGCTATCTCTCTCACTCATCTCTTGCAAGTGCTTGTGACTGCTTTAGCGAGGTTGCAATTCTGCCCTCTTGTTACCCTTCTCATGGCTAGCGGGCCTTCCCTCACATCTTACATGTGTCTGTTACAATATTAAGTTACCTTATTTCATTAACATTTACAATGATCTCGTAGTTCCCGCTACAGTGCCTTGGAGAAATCTGGAGCAAAGTTTATCAGGTTCTGGAATAGATAGCTTTCAAAGACAAATATCTAAAGAACAGGAATTTATGAAAGAGTTGCTGAAGAGGCTATTGGATGTTACTCTCCTTGCATTTAGAGTCATAGTAGCATCTTAGGAGATCATGAAAATGGCAATTTCTTAGAGGCAAATGGGAAAATATTTTTCATCCATGTGTGATGCAACAACTGATCTATCAAAAACAGAGTAGAATGTTTTAATAGATATGTTTTTCTTTGTGAGAGGAAAATGAATGGGAAATGTAAGAAAGATTCTTGAAGTTGTTTTATTTCCACAAATAAAGACAAGTAGATGGCAAATGCTATTATATAAAATTTCAATATCACAGCATTGATATAGAGGACTGCCGAGATCAATGTTATAACAGTGGTGCCAACATGTCTGACCACATCAAAGGAATTGAAGCGATCACTAAGGGGATCCTACAACTTACCTACCTTATGCTCCTTAATCTTGTAGGTGTCCATTCTGTCAGAGGCTTTACAGAATTTATAACATTTTTCAATTGAGTAAATCAATTGTATAATTTTTTTTAGTGCAGCTCTGAAAGATGACATATTCTTATTCAAAACACAGGAAGTTTGCTTCACAACTTTCAGAAACTTGATGGAGTTCAATAGAGATTCCCCCTCTCTTTTATACCCAAGCCTGTAGCTCATTAGTCTGCTGCAAGGAGTACAGTGGCATCATCTCCGCTTTATTATCGTAACTAATTATACTGGCGCCTTAGTGTGGCGATCTTAAAAACTATGCATAATGTAGTCTGTTGGACCTTATCAAAAATGGTTATGTTGGTTCACAACAAATACAATGAAAAATACTGCACATAAAGAGACGTTTAGGTAAGGGAAATTTCTAAAAATCTTCAGATTTGCCTCAATAAATGGCTAACCTGAAGGTTAGTTATTTATCCAATTTCTTTTGCCTTTCAGTTGTTGCACTATTCACACATTCGTAATGTCGTCCTTCGTGGTCTAGAGTACTGTGCTAGCCTCCGATTCCCAAGGTCGTGGGTTCAAACCCAGCGGAGGGCAATGGATTTTTTTTTCGGGCATAAAAATTCATAGCATGGCTTCCTTCAGAAGGGAAGTAAAGCCGATGGTCCCGTGTCGTAGATTTATGGCACATAAAAGAACTTAAAGCTGCTAAAGAGGCCTCTGAGCAAAATTTCCGGTCTATCATACCCAATATAGAATGAGACGCTAAGAACCATACTACTTAGAGAGCGTCCATAAATAAAAGTTAATAACAACCATACATAATATGGCTACTTGCTTTAATTTCTGTCTTTGTTTCTTATTTATATGGCTCAAATTGTGCATTTCCAGTGAAATCTTAAATAGAATATCTTAGTCAAATGCAATATTTCTACTACCGTAAGTAAGCTATTGAGAAAGTAAAAGGAGAGGGCATTGAAACTGAGGAGATGCGAAGAAAGAGGAAAATTTGTTTACTTAAGATAGTGCTTTAAAAACAATGTATAATAGGTGCACAGAAAGTCTTCAAAATGTGCTTAAACAACAGTGAAGTATAGCCACACACAATTCTCTCCTCTTATAAAATGCTTGCTACCGCTCGTTGTGGAAAATGGTTGAAATTGTTCTAGTTGAACAACTTGGAGGAAAACGAAATGGAGTTAATTTTCCCCATTCAGGCAAACCACCCTGTGTTAGGAGTGGGTGCATGCCTAACGAGTAGCTGATGTACTATGATTAAGATGCTGTGTTCATGAGCCACCCCTTGGGGGTGTCCGTGACAAGTGCATGGTGGTACCAGTATCTAGAACTGCCCCCATAATCAGAAGCAGTGATACCAGGGGCTACCGTGAAAATATTCTTAGTAACTAAATCTTATGTCTGCAAGTACAGATACAGATTTCTTTGTAAAATGCAATGATACACTATCTTTACCTCAGAAAATGCAAGCAGGAGTCCCCAAGGTGGAGTACTGGCTCCATCCCTATATCTGGTATTTTGCTCTGATTTTCCAAAACATGACAACTTGCTAATTTCATAGTTTGCAGATGATTTAGCTGTCCTTAGTAAAGGTTCAGATGTTGCTGCAAATAAGGAACTACAAGCATACACAGATAAAGTTGATGAGTGGTGCAAAAACTAGGGACTGATAATGAATCCAAAAAATCTAAGCAGTGACATTTGCCTATAAAAGAAATATTGCCATTTATACAATAAGATTTGGTAATGAGACAGTGCCACAATCTAAAACAGTGAAATACCTTGGTTATCTGTTGATGAATTAACCTGAAATGAACATATGTATGACTTTGTCAAGAAACTTAGAAAATTCATCAATAAAAATTCCTGACATCAGATGCTTCACCTTTACCATTATCTTCAAAAAGGCTGATCTATTTGCTAATGAGACCTGCCTGGATATATGGTTGTTTAATCTGGGGCTCTGCATCCAAAACTCAGTCAATATAATACAAACTATACAGAGTTGGGTCCTTCGCCTAATAGCGAATGGAGCTTAGTACATTCATAATTCAACACTTCATAAAGATCTTATGCTGACAATAGATACCACTCTCTAGTCCTGATACATCTGCCTCTTCACTTCCCGCAGTGAACATGAAAATAAAACACACACAAATACATGAGCACATGCCACAGGAGTGAGCATGAAGAAGACAGTGACATAATATGAAATTTCATCTCACATTGCGTCACCACTAAGGACAGTTGTGCTACAACCTCACCACAAGTCTGCAATTCCTTGTGAATAATTGTATCTCTGTGAGCAAAACTAACAAAACTGTGATGTATAAAAAGGTTAGAATTAATAAAAAAAACAGATGCTTTAACTATTAAAACATAGAAACAATCATTTGGAAAGAAATTAAGATTGAAGTTCAACATGAAGAATGAAGTTATAATAAAAATACTCAGCAGCATTTGCTGCACAAGCCACTACCATGTGTATATATACTAAGTTAAAACAGCAAAATAACAGTACATGTATACGTTATGTTCCATTTTCAAATTTTCCTGATCTCTGGTATGCATTGTTCATTTCAGCTAAGTATCTCAATATGTGATTTTTGCAAACAGAGCCCATAAAAAAAGAAAAGTTTTTAAGTTATGTACCGAAAACTAAATTATATACTGATTTAATTTTGGTAAAGAAGCTGAGCCAAGAATCAAGAGGAACTTAATAGCTTTGGTATCTACATCATACTCATTGTATTAATTAAAAAGGGAGAGAGAAAAGCCAGAATCACGTAGGAACTAAGGTCTTAGTGTGTTACAGATAGTTAAATGAAATAGAAGCATGTATAATTCCAAGTTCAAGGACAGCTAAAATGGTACTACAGTACCTACTTGAAGGAGGCACATGAAAAAGTTGAATTAAACTGCTTACAGATGGTGTAGCAGGATTAAAATGAAAATAATGTTGATGTAAGGTAGGTACCAAAATGAAGAAACCCACTTTTATGTTTTCATTTTGTTGATATAAAAGTATTATATTTGTTTATATTTATAATTTTTAAAGTCAGAGTTTGGTTTTGGGTAAATGAGTTAATTATTTTATTTTAATTTTGTCTATTGATTATTAAGAGTAGATTATATGGCGGTGGTGGTGCTGCTGCATTTTATGCACAAAATGTATATCAGACAATGGCTTATTTGTTAGTCACCTTCCTTTTAGTTTAATCTCTGAATGAAACTTTGGGTAGGGTCTCAGAATATTCAATCAGATATTTATCAGACAACTGAAGGTATAAAGAAAGGGAAGAGAGGAACAAAAAAAGGTGTCAGGTTGAGCTGTAAATTGGATATGAAACTGTAGGCTTCCAAGGACTAGCTGCTGATATTCTGCTTGAGGCCAACTCGAAAAACCTGATGAATGATCTCACTCAAATTTATATATCAATGCCATTTCACAGTTATTCCTTATAAATATTTTACTATTGATATAAAAATTATTATTAACTTTAAGTTAATAACATAACAAAGAAGTATTATAAATGCATGCCTAGAAATTATTTCAAATTAGCATGCTTACATGTACTCCATTAATCAACCCAAGAAAAGAGTGGATATTTTAGAATGCAACAAAAAAGTTTGCAAGTTTAAATGCTTTAATAAGTTTTACATTTTTCCTATAGTAACCTTTTGTATATCTCATGTTTTCCCAGGCATATAAAATTCAATAAGAATGAGGACTTTGTACACAATATATATATATGTATTTGCCTATGCTACAGTAATTGAAAATTGTTAGAGCCCTTTTCAAGAAAATAAATAAGACAAATTTTTACATGGAAAGGGTTATTTGAGTTAGAGGAATTTTCATGAAAGTCTTTACTTTGCATCCTGAAGTATGAAATTTGATACATGGACCTTTATCTAACTAAAATGTTTTTTGGGGATGGTAGGTTTTTCAATGCAATTCCTCTGCCTGTTTGATATTTTTATTTCAAACTGTATTGCAATTTCTTGCTTGCACAGGGATAAACAGCTGAAAATGAAGCTGATTCTTCCAAATGTTCTTGGGTCATAGGGTCATAAATGCATATTTCAGTTTTACTAATTTATTTGCAACAGCAAGTTCTCTTTGCCTTTTCAAAAATCAATCATTTTCTTCACATCACTGGGGTCGGCATGCATATTTAAGCCTGAAGTGAATCATATGTGTTATCTCACTCCCTCATGTTAGATGCTCAATGTGCTTCGAGACAAATGCAGCAACAATAAACAGCATATACAAAATAGTAATGTACCTTTGTTCTTAGGATCTGCGGTTCATAGCGGTATCTTGTCTTGTGTTATACGATATAGATCTCCGTCATTACTCTGGACACACTTCAGCCTTGGGCTTATTGTGCTACCTGTATCGTTTTAAAGGCAATTCATTATGCCTGCACCCTTTATCAAGGAATACAGTCTCATAACAAATATGGTTTCAGATTCTTCTGGTTCTAAAAACATTTTCCCAAAAGCTATATATCTTCTGTGAGCCAAGGTCTCACAGGAGCATATTGCACTCCCAGTAAAATACATATGTATATCATATATCAAAAATCACAGTTTTTCAGAAGACACAAATTAAGCTTTCTATTGGTAAAATAAAATACATACATTCAATTGAGGTTCATAAAGTTGTTACATGTTGTTGCACTGATAAAATGCCATATATTGATGCTTTAAAATGCATATATTAATATCTAATCTTTGATAAACAGACTTACCACAGTATTTTAGTGGGATATTTAGCTGTATGGCCAAAGAAAAGCAACATAAGACAGTATACTATTGGAAGGATGACAACTTTAGAAATATAAAAATGTTAATTCTAGTACAAAGAACTATAAAAGTTATGGATTTTGTTAGGAATTATAATAATTAACTCATATAAATGCATTTAGAAGCAGCAGTAACTTTTATTTTGCAAAATCTTCCTTAAGTAGTTTGACTAGGTTTCAGCTTACATAATACATAATAAGTATAAGAATAAAAATAATTAAATACTGAATACTGATTTTTATAGTAACTGGCAAATAAATATTCAGATTTTACAACATGATAAAAGTTGTTTTACTTTATGAACTGAAGAAAGAATATAACTTATAAAAGTGCCAAGTTTTTAAACATGATTTCTTGTTTACACCGGTTATGTTTTTAGTCCTTCATAAAAATAATGGTAACTTACAGGAATATGGTTGAGACGACAGAGGTCCACAAGGTCATTTTTCTTGTTCACAGAAATCTCTGGAAACAGAGGAGAGTAAGCTTTCTGTAAAATGTAACTCTGATCTGGCTGGCCTCTCTTTCTTATCCGGATATCAGTTTTTTTTTTATAAGGTGCTTCAAAGCTTGTTTTGTTTCATAACCTGAAATTATTTTACATCATTCCACACCACCTTGGCATCATTTTCATTAATATTGAAGTTCTCACCTATCTGGGATGAAAGGGATTTCAAGTCACGAAAATCATCAGTCTCCACTTCTATTACATCATAGGGTTTTCCAGATTTTTTGCTAAGCTTCACTATTATCACCATCTGGCTAGGAATGTAAATTGGTCTGCTTTTCAAAGTCCAATACCTGTGCTTTTCTATACGTGAATCATTTCATTACTTTCATTCTCTGTATGGCCTGTTGTCAAATACTTATGGCAAATACTATTAGCATGTGATATGCTTGAAAGAGCAAATAACTAATATACAGGAGGTACTTATTTTTATTTTATCCCCAGCAATTGTTACTGTAGAAGATAATATCTGAAACTCCTTTACAGTGTTCAGACTAGAAATTTTAGAACACAACTTCTAACTTCATTAGATCCCCTTCCACCTAAAGATTCGTCCCATATATAACAGAATCCTTCTTTGCTTGGAATGTCAAAGATAGTGAAGTTGTACTTTGAAAGCCTTTTCTTATAATAAAAGCTAGACACTTCGCCAGACGGAATAGGCAAAACAGCTTAAAGATCAAGTGCACGAACCTTTAGTTTTCCAGCACTATTGGATGATGTTTTTGTACATCTGATGCTTTCTGTTCCCTTGCTCTGTTCTTTTCTGCAATATGAACTTCATAGTTTAACCTTTTTTAGAGTCTGAATTTCAGTAGGTGCATTTTTAAAATTCTCGCACTCTGAATATTGGTCTGTTTTGGGGGTGAAAAAGTTTATATTAAATTCAGTTTTGAAAGTATATTCACATAAGTAGACCTTTGCAAATGGTTCGCTGTTGTTTTCACATTTCATTTTGTACAGACAATACATTTCTGCAATACACAGACTGTCATCCAAATAGTTGCGTTCTGTTTGTGCCCTTAGGTAATGGTACTCAATTACAGGGAATGAATCAACATGCCTTCTTATTCCATTTCTAATTGACTCATCTAACTTAAGATGGTTTCCATGTTTGTCCTACTCTCAGTCTCTACAATACCAGGTATAGCATTGTGTTTACCCCAAGCTGTATATAAACATCTCTCTGATATGCAAAAAGTATTGAGATAAAATGTTTCACATACTCTTTGTTTTATGTTCCCTCAATGTAGTAACCAAAGTTAGGTTTGCAAACATTGCCTTCCTTCTTGGTTTTGCAGTGTACTCATATTGGTGACATACATTTTGCTAAAAATCTGTCTATTAATATTTGCAAGCTTCCAAAAAGATTCAAAAAGTTTTTTTCTGCAATTTTCATTTACTTTTTCTGAACACTTCAAACAACATTGATCAGAACAAGGTAGCCTCATTTTTCTTTCTTGAATTTTTTCCCCCTGATTTTGTGGTATATTCTTGACCTGTGTTTCGATTCATCATGTTATCCTTCAATTTTTCTGGCTCAGGATACGTTTTCTCCTCTTTTCATTAGATCACAAGTTATTGTGGTAACTATAAAAAAATAAAACAAAAATAATATAGACAATGTAAATATTTAATGTTAACAGGGATAAATAAGAATTATATAGTTACGTAAATAGGGCAAGTATAATGGAGCACATTAAACAGACAAATACATTAATTATTTAAAATGTTTGCAACAAGAGCTCTATTTTAGTTACATTAATGGGCAAAATGGAAACTTTTAGGTAACTAAATTGGTACATGTTCATGTTTTATACAATTTAATGTACCACAGATTGGTTTACCTTGCAATAATGCAACTCACAATGAATATTATTAATATAACATGAAAATTCATCACAGACATACCTGAATCAATAATATTATTGGGCGCAAGATCTTCATCATGTGAACAGTGTAATGGGAATCAGTTGATACTGAAACCTTGTGTTCAATGTCTATTGCTTTTTCATTGGTTTTAGTATTAATTACATCTTCAACATTAGTAATTTTAACAGCTGGACCATTAGTCATCATTGTTGAAACTGAAATAATAATAGTAATAATAATAGTTATTGTGGTAGACTGCCAGAAAGTATGTAGTTTTACTACATCTAGGATTTTGGCCCTAAGTGATATATTTTGCATTTTGTTATTAAGGGATAATCTTTCATTTTCAGCATATCTGAAACAGTATTGCTGGATTGATCTGATGCTATTGAAGACACTCCCTCTTGAGTGTCAACAGAAACAGCTGTTAGTGACAAAGCATTTTCAATAATCTTTGCACTTGGGTGAGCTTTACTGTAAGCAATGGCTTCAACCTCCATAACTTTAGCAGTTATATACTCCATAGTCTTCAGTGGAGTTAATTCAGTGTTCTCATCAGTATCCTCACTAATGGAAAATTCCTTTATAGGATTAAATCATGAAATGTATTTGTTTCAAAATCTAAATCATCAGATTCTGATGAAAGAAATAACATTTCATTTCATTTCTTTATTCATCCCGATTGATCATCTTACATGATTTGAACAACGTCGCAAGCATATAAGTACAGTAGTACCTTAATGTTTAAACTTAACATAATCACAGTATATAAAATGATATTGAAGCAAATAAACAATAAAATCTATTCATTCAAAAACTCATCTAGAGTATAAAAACAACACTCATTACAAAATTTCTTAAGTTCTCTTTTGAACTTCCTTGTCTCTCTTTAATCTCCACAGGTAATTTATTGTAAAGATAGCATGTTGCAAAATTATATTTAGTTTTATACAACTCAATTCTATGTGTCTGCGGGTGGAAATGTTTGCTTATTTGGGCTGCATAGTTGTGCATTCGTTTGTTCAATTTGCAATTTGTCAATCTTGTTTTTACTAACATTATTGTTTCAAATATATATAGTGAAAATAATGTTAAGATTTTTAATTTTTTAAAGCCTTCTCTACACGACTCGGATTGCTTTAAACCCAGAATTATTCTAATTACCCCTTTTGTAAAATAAAATTTGCTGCACTTTGTCCCCAAATTGTTATTCTGTATGATAAGGGTGGATATATTAATCCATAATAGACAGTCTTTAACATATTTAGGTTCCCTAGATTGGATAGTTGTTTTAGTACATATAAACTGGAGCAGATTTTATTTGAGATTTTTTCTCTCTATGTTTATCCCAAGTTAATTTTTTATCTAGTATTATTCTTAAAAAATTAGCATACTTGCCTCTTTTAGTGGTTCTCCTTCCACAGTAACTCTTAAGTTCATAATGTTTCTATTTTACATCTTCCATACTTGGTTGGCACTTTTTATGTGTTTCTGAATCATCAACTAAATCATAAGAATCAGAGTCCTGTAGCCAAACAAGGAAAAAAAATGTTTGCATATTTTCCTTTGCAATCCGATTTCATTATGAAACCTCACACAATATAAATTTAATTTCAAATACTTTCCCCAAGAAGTGGTTCATATCATGAACGCAAGAAATAATTTGCACCTATTATTTAAAAGCTGTTTTTTTTTCTTTCTTTTTTTTCTATTACACCTTTCCTCTTCACAGAAACAGAACTACTTAAAGATTGAATATCAGGTTGCAGAAAAGTTGAATTACTGCATGATTCATTCACTTTTGGTAATTCCTTTCTTTTTAAGCTTTTAAGTGCCAGCTCATATAACAGTTTGCCTCTATTCATTTTAGCACACAATAACATCCAAACTATTAGCTTGAAAACATTGCAATGACTGAAGATAGTACAGGAAATGTATTGAGGGAAACACCCATTGTTGCTAATACTAGCTGTAAAATATACTGAACAATAATGTAATAATAATCATGATTTGCTGAGTCCTGCCAGTAATGCATCAGTTATGCAAGTCTTGTTGAATATGTTAAAAAAATAGCAAACTGTGTCTAGTATAACATTTAAAAAGTGGATAATAAAGAACACAAAAATCACTATTTCAAGGAAGCTAGATTGAACGGCATTATGTATGTTGGATAACCAATGAAAATGACAAAATGCATTAATAAAACACTCATATTTATTTTACAACAGTGTTTTACTAGGTTGATTTGCATTGTATTTAACCAACTTCTGTTGGTTATTACTGTTGTAAGTAATAATTACTTTTGTAAATAATTACTGTTGTAAGTAGCTTACAATGCTGATTTACTAGATTGAGGTATAATATTCTAATGATAAAATATGAATTAATTAAAGTTTAGCTGTCATAATATTAAAATATCCATATGAAGGTGCTTTACAAGGGGTGTTTAACCCAAAATTGAAAAATGTGGAGTTGCGACACTATTTTACTAGGAGTGCGATATAATGTGCTGGGTTGTTACAGTTTCTTTCTTGCACAATCTGCAATCTAAGTTATCCTGAAACACTCCCATCTGCAAAGATGCTTTTTCACAGGAGCATGCTCTGTGCAAAATGCAATAATTGCTCTCAGCTGAAGTCTGTTACATTTAAGTAAGCTTTCAGCTCTTTTCTTACATGGTTTTCTAATAGTTTACCATGTTTGTTTCCTGGAGTTTTAAGCCAGGTTTTATGATGTTCTACTTTGGACCAGTTCTTAATAGCCTCTCTTGCTAAACATTGAGATGTTCCTAGAGTTGGCTCTGGCCCAATAAATTGTGAAGCTGCTCCTTGTCTTACAAGTTTATCAGCTTTTTCATTTCCCTCTATGCCACTACCAGTGACCAGATGAGTTGAACATCGTTCTGTTCTGTCAAGCTTGTGAGCATGTTTAGGCAGTTTAAAACCAGTCCTGACTTATGAGCATTAAGTGCAGCCGGGCTATCTGAGAAGATAACGATCTCTTTACCAGTGTAAGCTCTCCTTATGTTTTCATGTATGCATTGAATAATAGCATAAATTTGTTTCAAAAATGGGCATTTTCACCCAAGGGGAAAAAACTTTTCGCACCTTAGTCTTATGCCATATAGTCTGGATCTTGTTCATGAGCCATCTGTAAACCACATCACAGTTTTCTCAGGAGTTGCAGAGTTTTATTCGTCCAACATTCAGGATCAATAATAACCCTGAAGTTTTTTATGAAATGTTGTTGTTGAGCACCAGTGGCACTGCACCATGATCTGCATCATTTTCCCTCTGACTTCCCAATATCAAGTCTGTAAGTTATCACTTTTAAGGGGTTCTTTGTATTTGGGAAGCGTGCCTGTGTTGTAGTCCATTTAGCATTACCCAGTGAACACCACATGGATGCAGACTACATTGTTCCCCTTTTTATGAAGTGTTTAAATATATAGTCTGACAGCATTTCTAAGGATGCATCTCCTATGTATTTGCTAATTCTTAGCACACCTGATTCTATTTCAGAAATTTCAATTGCTTAGTGTGTTGCAATCTATTGAGTGCCATTCTTGTATCCTTCATTACAACTAAATGCAATGGTGTCATTGCAATGTCTCCATTGTTGCAGTAGGAGTTGTTTTCATGACTCTCTATAGCAGTATCAGGAGACTCATCTGCACTCAGAATGTAGAGCATTCTGGAGTATGAAATATCAGGGTGGATTAGGTAACAACCGAAAACCTGTATATTATTCATAAGAGTTACTCATGCAACAGGGCAGTAGAGTAGCAAGTAGTATTGTAAAAAGAATATTGCTCGTGCTGTAAATACTATCATGAAAAGTATTAGAAACTGTGCAGCAAGTGTGATCGAATGAGTTCTGCCCATGGATTCTAACCTTGAATGCAGAGTGCATAATCTGATGTGTTGCATTTCATATTACTTTCTCGATTTACTCTTCTCAAACTATACTTGCAAGAGCTTATTCTTATGTCTACTTCTTGTTAATCGAGATAAGCTTTCTGTATCTACCCATTTATGAATTAATTGTAGGTATAAGAAGGATACTAGCAATAGTCAGATTTTTAAAAAGTGGATCACTATTATGATGACTTTGAAATGACTTTGCATGGTCATAAGAAAAAATTAATAGTGGCTTACACTTGAAAAAAATGTAAATAGTTATTTGAAAATTCAAACCTATAAAAAAGAATATGTCAAAGTGGTTAGCACATACACAAAAAAAAAAAAAACTGTGCCTCAAAGAGAACTGCTTTATATAATTGTGTGTATGGTAAGAGTTTTGTATATCTCTAACAGTTTACCAATTTTACAAAAGTCATCCAGAATGAAGAGGACTTCAGGCTATTCACATAAAATTCAAGATATACATTTGATTTGTCCTGCTAATATCTTAAGATATTGTTTTTTAATCAAAATAGTAAAGGCCCCTTTTTAGAAAGTTAAAAATAACGAAAAATCTTCCATTTAAAAGGTAGTTTGGTATGAGGGTATTTTCTTGAGAAATCTTCATTTCACATTCTTGGAAGATTGGTATTAACTTGAATACCAGGTCTGGTATTAACCGACTTTTCGTTTTTGAATGCGTGGACCTTTTACTGAAAACGCTTTTGGGGGAGGACGGGTTCAGGGATTCCAGTGAAATCTCGGTACCAAATTTTTGGGTGGAATGCAACACTTCCTCTACTTACTATAGATAAGTAGTAGAGAAAGAAAAAATCTGATGTGTTATACTCACATGACTTTCTCTACTCTTGTACAAACTATTTTTACAAACGCTTATTCTCCATATTCTTCATGTTAATCGAGATGTTAATCTTATTGCTAATTTTCTTGTAGGTGCAAGGGGAATTGGTAGACTTTAAGCTATAGTCAAATATTTTAAGAGCTGGTTGCTATGTGGAGTATTCCATTCTCTTTGCATTACCAGGACAAAAAAAAATGAATAACGAATTTCCATTTGAAAAAAAAATATATTGGAAAATTTAAGGGAATAACAAGCAATATCTCGAAAATGGTTCACTCAACAAAAAAAATGTATATGACATAAATTGTGTATTTTAACGTGATCTACATTTTTGTGTAGTAAAATTTTGTCTATCTCTTATGGTTTACCAGTTATGCAAAAGTCGTTCACAATGAAGGATACTTTTGGAAACATTCCCAGAAAATTCGACATATACATTTATTTGTCATGAAAATATCTTAAACATAGATAATTTAATCAAAATCGTTATAGCCATTTTTGAGAAAATTAAAATTTTCGAAAAATGCTTCATGTGAAGGGTAATCTGGGGTGGGGGGACTTTCTTGAAAACCTCCGTGTCACATCTCTGGAAGATATTGAACCTAAATACCAAGTTTGGTGTTTATCCGACCGTTCGTTTCTGAGTTATGCTGTTCACAGACACACACACGGACATGTTTCCAAAAATGCTTTTTTTGGATTCAGGGCTCTCAAAACATATATTTCCGGTGAAATCTGGGTATCGAATTTTTGGGTGAAATACAATACTTCCCCTACTTACTATACGTAGTAGAGAAAGTAAAAATATAAGTACATGTCAATCTCCACATTAACCATACTGTAGGCTATGTATCCGCTACAGTCTGGTAGGCTGTAGCGAGCATAAGTAATGCTTCTGTATACCTGTCCTGGGTAGGCCTTAACCACAGAGATGGTATGATGGTTGTAGGATGGTGTTTTTTTTGGGGGGGAAGGGTTTAAGGTGGTAGTTTGATGTGAGGTAGCTTCTATATTTTTATAGGCTCCTCAATGATTGCTGTTTCAGGAGCAACATCCATCAGCTGCTCCGCTGGTGTATGTGGTTGCAAATGGACTGAATATGTTAAATATTGAAAACCACTCCCAAGGGAGGGGGGAGTACTTACAGTCAGCATTGTAAATAACGGCTTGTGTATCTGTTTTCGTGTTTATCACTTGGCATTATGTTATAACTTATAAGTTTCTCATTGCATTATTTGTAAGTGAAGAGTAGCATAAGCGATTTTCATAACTTGATTTTCAGTGGTGGACCGTGGGTATATATTTTGGGTGTTCACAAAATCAAGGATACAGGGATAGAAGAGTCTCATCACAAGTTTTGCCAAAATCAGGATATTAACATCATTAGTTGCTTGTTAATAGTAATACTTTAAGATATTCAGTCATGTGAGTATGTGTGGTTTGTTTTTTCGCTGGTGTTCCACATGCATCGCATTTGTCCCTCCTATACGCAAAATTTAGCAGTTGGTGATTGCTCAAATGTTGTTCTGTTTTATAATGAACACAGAGGACACAATATTTGTGTGTCAATAGGTGTGGTTTTGTTTGCAGTTGTTTAGTGTTTACTCATAAAATTAATTTTTCAGAAGTTAAGGCCAATATGTAAACCAAAACAAACAACGAAAACGTATGATAGGCTATATGCAACGATTAAAAGACTAAAGTTACAATCTCATGAAATGGGTGGTAACTGTAACTGTACGCGATAGTGCTTTCAGTTAGTGCCAGTAAAAAAAAGGATACAGTATTTTAAAATAGTTCAGGCTTTTGAAATAACACAATGATCAATACCTTGCCAGTAAATAGACCTACAAAAATAGGTGCTACACATTACGGTGCATCTTATTTATACCTACAAGTTCGAGAAGAAGACAGCAGGGAAATTGTAAGAGAATTTGATATATGCTGCCAAGGCTTTATGTCTATCCGTGGAATAAAAAAGAAGATAATGGAATATCTGGTGAAAAGCTTGCGAGTTACAGGTTGTGCTCGAACTGATAAGCAATAAAACTTAAACTGAATGTTGAGACCATAAGTAATCTACGTCAGCATACAAATTCATTCCAAGGACGTCAAAGCCACTATAGCTTACACAACTCATCGAAACTGAATCTGCCTGAGGAACTGAATATTAAAAAACTGTTTGGAGTGTTTAAAGTAAAATATCTTGAAAACCAAGTTAAGCCATGAGACCTATAGCGAGATAATTTCTAGAGATTTTAATATTGTATTCGGTTTTCCAAGGACCGACACTTGAAGTGAATGCAATGAATACATAGCTAAGAAGCAACGTTTAGAAACAGAGAAGAAACTGAATTCTAGCCAAGAAGAAATGAAAACACTCGATAGTGAAATAAGTAAACTGACATTAACACAGTGCACAAGAAAATAATTCTGATGTGATACATTCACATGACTTTCTCTACCCTCTATCGTTTATAGTGAGTATACCAACTATTCTTACTAAAGCTTATTTTTATATCTACTACGTTATAATCCAAATAAACCTTCGCAGAAATAGCTACATTACACATTTCGTTATAGATACAAAGAGAATAACGATAGCTAAATATTTAAGAACTGGACGCTATATGCTAGCCTTAAAATTCCGACTGTTTCCATGCAATTGCGAGAAATAATCGAATGTTGAAAGGACTTTAAAGAATGACCTAGAAATGAACAATTCGAAATATTAATAACGGATATCTCAAAAATGGCTTCTGCATCAAAAAAGCTTATTTGAAATAAATTGTGTGTTTTAAAGAGATCTACATTTCTTGTGTTGTACATTTTCGTCTATCGCTTAACGTTTACCAGTTATATAAGATTATACAAAATTCCTTCCGAATGAAGATTTCAAAGCCTATTCCCAGAAAATTCAAGATATACATTTTATTTGTCATGTAAATATCTTTAGTATATAGTGCATTAAACAAAATTGTTAGAGCCATTTTTTTAGAAAATCGATATTTTCGAAAAATGTTCCATGTAAAGGATAGTTTGGGTGGGGGGATTTTCTTCAAAATCTTGTGTCACATCCTTGGAAGATATTGAACTTAACTACCAAGTTTGTTAATTATCCGACTCGTTTTTGAGTTATGCTGCTCACACACACACACACACACACACACACACACACACACACACACACACACACACACACAGGCGCCCGCGCGGAACTTTTTCTAAAAATCCGATGTGATACATTCACATGACTTTCTCTATCTTTATTAGTGGGTAGACTAACTACTCTTACTAAAGCTTATTTTTCTATCTACTATATTTAATCCAAATAAACCTTTGCAGAAATGATATTACTTATTTAATTTACAATTTCCCCAACCCTATTTTACATAAAGTGCATTAGGGTTATAGCTAAATTATACACAGGTTTAATGCTATAGTTTACAGAAACTCAAAAGTTAATAATAGGTGATATGAAACTTCATTATTTCTAGTAACTAAAAAAACAACTTAAAACTATAAATAGATTTTCTGGAATTAAACATATTCTACATGTCCAATTTTGAATTTAGGATTTCCAGTACATAAAATTGAAATAAATTGTTGTTTAATAAATTAACTTTAAATGTTGAAGTACATAACAAATAAATTGTAAAACTTAACGTACCAAAAATCTTTGTTAAAACAGTAAATAGTGGTTTCTGTAAATTAATGCCACAGAAGTTTAAATGTTCATTCAGGGGTATCTTCTTCTTTTAAAAATAGGAGAATGAAACAAAAGGTGTTCAATTGTTTGTTCCTCGTGACAGATACATAAATTTTCATTCTGTTTCTGTAATTTAAGTCTTTCAAAATATAATCCAAAATTTCGTGCCCTGATGATAGATCCTTGTGTAGATATAAAATGTTATTTGCAAACAATGACATAAAATACAACTGAAGCTCAAACTGGAAGCAGCAGCACATTTTGCTAGTTGGTCAGCTCTTTCATTTTCTATCCATCCAGTATGTCCTCTCACCCAACTTAAACAAATGTGATTTTTATGTGATATCAAACGATTTTTAATTTCTACAGCCAATGCATTAGATTATATTTGTTCATAATTTAAGAGCGGTTTGAGAATCACTGTAGATAATGCAACCATTAAAAGTTGTTTGATTCTATCCATATCAGTGCTCCCTTAATTGTCAATAGCTCGCTTGAACAATGGAACACTACGGCGATAATCTGTTCATCTGCAAATGTAATTCTCAGTCTTCAGAGAATACCACAAAAGCACGTCAGACTTTGTACATAATTCCTTCCCCGCGAAATTTTGATCCATATGTGAAAATCTGAACGTCGTGATGTTTTACACAGTTTGTGTAATTTACAAATTCAAAAAATTCTGGGTGACCGGATGCTAAGAAGTTCGCAGAATTATTATTCTAAACTTGATATTAATCCATTATAAACATAATTTTTGTTTAACAATGTAAGTTCTGCTGAGCTAAACCAATCAAATGCAAGGCTTCAATACCAGCAATCGCTAGCGCAGCATCCGTGGACATGGTATGTACGCTTTCAAAATACGTAGGGCAAAGCCCCGTTGAATTTGTGCTAGTTTCTTCTGAGCCCAGCGCATAGCATAAGTGATAAAACTGAGGCACAGTATAAAACTAATTGTTCCACTACTCCTCCATAAATTATTTTTAATACATTGGAATTTAGTCCCCATGTTGGGCGTGAGGCGAAGGCCAATCGCTTAAGAAGCGTATTAGTCTTTGCAGTAGTATATTCAAAATGCGATCTAAATGTCATAAGCATATCAATGGTTTCTCATAAATATGACATTTGATTAACCAAAGTTATATTTTCTTCATTCATTATTATTACTGAAAAGTGATTTTTCGTTTTCTTGTGACCAGCATACCTGTCGTTTTTCTTGGATTAATTTGTTTCTTTTTCACAACACCGTTGGTACAACTAGTTTAATGCAGAATTGGTGATTGATGTCAAAATAGGCATTGTTCTGACTTTACGCATTAAGAGGACATCATCTGTGTAAGCGAACAGTTGGCATCCTTCATCAAGAGGTATTTCAAGCATGTCATCATATAGGATATTTCAAAAAGTTGGGTTACAGGCAGAACCTTATGGACAGCCATTAGTAATGTCTTTCATGACAGCTTCTACTCCAACTCAATTCTGCGCCTGTTGAAGTAACTTTGTATCAGAATTTACAGATTTCTCGGACATCTCTTCGGTTTTAATTGGTGTAGAATTTTAGGCCACCATGCGTTTTCAAAGGCACAAGTGATATCTAATGATATTAAGATTTCCATTTCCTTTCTGACAAAAACATTCTGGATCCATTTCATGACGGCATTTGCTGTCGATTTTCCTGGTGTAAAGCCAAACTGATTATTTATCGTTTAGAAGTTTGTTTTTGTACAGGTGATATTTTAATCTATCATGAATATGCTTTTCCAAAATCTTGTCCATTAGCGGCAAAAGAGATATAGGTAGAACGCTTTTGCAACATTTTTTACCTTGCAGTGGGCTTAGGTATGAGCTTTACGTAAGCGACTTGCATGTTTCTGGATAAAATCCCAATCCTAGACATTTATTATAGAGATTAAAAAGTAACAGTGGAATACTCATAAATATGTGTTTGTGCAAATATCTTTTTATATTATTTCTACTTATAATATTTGTATGTACAAATACCTTTGTAGAAATAGCGATATTGCACATTCGTTATAAACACACACGTAGACGAAGAAATTGTGACATGAAAATGGGTTTGGAAACGCTTTTGTTTCCATGTTACAACTCATTTTCTACAACTCATTAATCATGGAAAACACACACGAACAGAACGTTAGAATCATGGGGAACATGCACTCTTGATTACGTCTGGTTACGTTGTCATTATCGTATGTGCGCCGCCAGTGTTATGTTTTACTTTCCAACCGGAGAATAGCTTCTGGTATAAAACAAAAACGTGTCTTAATACATGCAAGCGAAGCGTGCAAGAGTGGGGCACTCGAGTGATTTCTTAGCCTTGGCAATTCAGGAAGCTTCTGTTTGATGCAGTAATTTGTATCACAAATTACTTAAATGTAAATAATGATTGTAATATGAATATGCATTTTTATGTGACATTGATTTGAGATGTTTGTTGAATGTAATTATTGTTGAGAAGTAAGTTTATACGACCTTACTGAAACTGTCAATAATAGCGCGCAATAATGCAGCGGGGGGGGGGGGGGGGTGAGCTGTTTATCATTATTGGAAACGAGGAAGTTACGTAATATTGGCGCGTTTTTTCCGTTGAAAACCTTCTGGAATGTTTCCCTAGAGCATATGTATTCATAATTTTCATTGGATATTAAAATAGACGCTAATGTTGGCGCGTTTTATTAGCCAATTGCAGCTCAGTTATAATCTTTAGGCGTATCTGGATGAAGGAGTATAAATAGGGTAGGTTAGAGGTAGCGTCATGCCAGTTCATCAAAAATCTATGTACACTACACGTCGTCTTCAGTCAGTCAGTTCGTCGAAAGTATTTGTACGGCAAACGTCGGGTATCGATTCTCAAGTTACGCACAGCAGAATTATGAATAATCTAAAGTGTTGTAAGGTTAATTATACAAAAAGTTGAAGTACGCAAATTAAGAGTGATCAGTAAGAAGTTGTTATAACAGTTTCAGTTTGGCGAGTATCAAGATCAATGTATAAATGTGATAGTTAACGTGTTCGACAATAAATGTGTAAAACAAATTTCTTCATCAGTGTTATATTTGGATAAAAGATTCCTTTCCGTTTACACAACCCTGATCAAGAGACATGTTCGACCGAGAAATAATAGCTAGCCGGAGGACAGTGAAACAGAATTAAATAAAAAAAATAAAATTAAAATTCTTTCAAACAAACACTAATACTACCACAAATTGCTAACACCAGATGGAGCTACAAACCGAACAAATGAATGACGTCACAAGATGGCTTCACATGAAGTAAACACACATACACAAACATTACAAGTAATAACATTATAAGTAATAGCCGTTACAAATTGGCACCCAGAACGTGGGGCAAAGTGACCAGGAAAGGATCAGAATAACCAGGAAGGGGCAGAATTAACCAGGAAGAAGTGAGATGACCAGGAAGGGGCGAATGGAGAAGTGAACTGAACTACAAGACGCAGATTCCAGAAACAACAAAAGGGACGACAGACTACGCGGATGATTGGACATCGTAATTCCGAGATTAAAAGGCAACAGAGAAATTCAACTACAGAACACCAAAACGACGTAGATTCATCATAACACAACGCAGAAGCAACATATAACCTAGGAGAGAGGGGCAGGAAGCTGGACATCAAAGTAACAGCAACAGACAACATCACAAAAGGTCAGAGTATAGTAATTTTTTTTAGAAAACAAAATTATAACATTCAAATGTACTTGAGGAGTGGTAGGATAAAGAAAACAATGGCTACTAATAATATTGAAGAAACAATGATGGAGGGGGATAGTGTAACAGTTAGCTGTAATTCAATACAGGTTACAGAAAATAATTCAAACAATGTAATATTTGAGGGAGGAAATATTAGCGCAGAAAGTGAGAATAGAATAGCAGGAAATGTTAATTTTGATGCTAGTATGATGATGGAAATGCTGAGAAATATGAATGATAATATAAAAAAGAATAATGAGAATATAAAAAAGAATAATGAGAATATGGAAAAGAATATAGAGAAATTGAGGGAAGATATTGATAGGAGTTTAGATCAGAATAAGACAGAATTAAGGGAAGATATTGGTAAGAGTATTACAGATCAATTAAGGGAAGATATGCAAAAGAATAATGAGAAATTAGAAAAATTAACTCAGAGTAATGAGAAATTAAGGGAAGATATGCAAAAGAATAATAGGGAATTAAGAGAAGATATTGATAGGAGTTTTGAACAAAAACTAGATCAGAATAAGAGAGAATTAAGGGAAGATATTGGTAAGAGCTTAGAACAAAACAGGGAAGAAATTGTAAAGAAATTCATGGAGCTAGATAGTAGTATGATGAGAATGAGAAATGAAAATCAGGAAATGATAGCAAATGAGATAGGCGAGGTTTCAAAGAAAATGCTAGACATGAGCAGGGAAATAGGTAACAAAGAAAATGAGGTTAATACTAAAAGTGAACATGTTGATGTAAAATGTACAGAGTTAGGAAGTAGAATGAGTAGCATTTCAAGTGAGATAAGAGAGATGAAACAGGTTATGAATGTAGATTTGAATCAGGCGCAGATTAATTTCAGAGGGGAGATATCAGAAATACAGAAGGAGTCAGTAATGCAAAGAAATAAATTGTACGAAGAAGTTAAAGTTTTGCCTGTAAATAATCAAAAGGTAACTTCTGAAGTTAACAAGTACCAAGATGCTCAAATTGAAAACTCCAATCCAGTACAATTTAGTACAGATTTGTTAAAGTACTCTCAGATTAAAAAGATAGCAGAAGAATTGAAAATGACAGTTGGTAAAAGATGTGTTGTTCAGGAAACTTTAGATTGTTTTCAAATGTTATCATGGGACAAAATTTCATATGAATACAAGAGGTTATTCATGAACAAATTTTTGAAGATTAGGATACGGCTACGAGTAATGTTTAGCCACACACAATTTGATCCAGGAGGGTAAATAGCAATGAGATGTAAAGTAAATGCTGGATAGTTAAAGATGAAATGCAGAGCAATGTATTGGAACGTAAGAGGGTTAACTAAATATATATGTCATGAGAAAACAGAAATAAATTCGGAACAAAAAAAAAGAAAAGAAAAAGAAATAAATATTTAAAAGAAAAACATAACATTTTTAGTAACTATAACAGTATTTGAAATTAAGAATGTAAAGACTAAAACTTAATATGATATTAAAGTAAAAGTACGTAAATACAATTCCAAGAGTATTGTTAAAATAAAGTACAAAATAACAAAAATGGGTAAAAATAATAATAAAAAAAACAAATACTTATGTAGCAAACAGAAAAGGTGAAACATTGTCTAGATTTAAGAGATGTAAATATATTTGTGTAAAGGGTGAATATTTTTGGTAAATATGTTTGATAATTACAAAAAAATTCTTGAATTGATAAATGCACAAATTTTTGTCAACAACTTAAGAAAGTAAGCAATTTTGTAACAGTAATTAAATAATTCAGGGTACAGTATTCGCTATATATATATATATATATATATATATATATATATATATATAAAATTGTAATGTTAGATTAATGTCTAAACACATTAAACCAGAGCCAGTAAGTAGTGGCAAGATAGAGGAAAAACATGTCGTGTGTTAAATACGTGTGAAGTGTTGAGTGAAAGTGATAGCGTGTGTTCCAAGATTTAGGAGACTAAAAACCCAATTATAAAATTTCCAAACAAGTTGTAAATATTCATAATTATGTTTCTAGTGGGGCATATGATGCAGTAATTTGTATCACAAATTACTTAAATGTAAATAATGATTGTAATATGAATATGCATTTTTATGTGTCATTGATTTGAGATGTTTGTTGAATGTAATTATTGTTGAGAAGTAAGTTTATACGACCTTACTGAAACTGTCAATAATAGCGCGCAATAATGCAGCGGGGGGGGGGGTGAGCTGTTTATCATTATTGGAAACGAGGAAGTTACGTAATATTGGCGCGTTTTTTCCGTTGAAAACCTTCTGGAATGTTTCCCTAGAGCATATGTATTCATAATTTTCATTGGATATTAAAATAGACGCTAATGTTGGCGCGTTTTATTAGCCAATTGCAGCTCAGTTATAATCTTTAGGCGTATCTGGATGAAGGAGTATAAATAGGGTAGGTTAGAGGTAGCGTCATGCCAGTTCATCAAAAATCTATGTACACTACACGTCGTCTTCAGTCAGACAGTTCGTCGAAAGTATTTGTACGGCAAACGTCGGGTATCGATTCTCAAGTTACGCACAGCAGAATTATGAATAATCTAAAGTGTTGTAAGGTTAATTATACAAAAAGTTGAAGTACGCAAATTAAGAGTGATCAGTAAGAAGTTGTTATAACAGTTTCAGTTTGGCGAGTATCAAGATCAATGTATAAATGTGATAGTTAACGTGTTCGACAATAAATGTGTAAAACAAATTTCTTCATCAGTGTTATATTTGGATAAAAGATTCCTTTCCGTTTACACAACCCTGATCAAGAGACATGTTCGACCGAGAAATAATAGCTAGCCGGAGGACAGTGAAACAGAATTAAATAAAAAAAATAAAATTAAAATTCTTTCAAACAAACACTAATACTACCACAAATTGCTAACACCAGATGGAGCTACAAACCGAACAAATGAATGACGTCACAAGATGGCTTCACATGAAGTAAACACACATACACAAACATTACAAGTAATAACATTATAAGTAATAACCGTTACATGTTTCATTCAGTTCATTGAAATTTTTAATGTCTTTTAAGTGCTCAGCACAGTAAATGGCAGCAGACAGCCAAGCTCCCCAGCAGGTAAGTATCGGCTCTGGTGGAAGATGGGTTGCCGGTACTTTCTCTTTGAAAAATTAGTATACGTATTGGGGCTTTTAAGAAAACCTTGACGAAGATATCAGGCTGTTCACATCAACGAAGCGGCTTCTAATCTCCTCCGCAAGGCGGTGCAGGCCGTGTCATATTTTAAGAATTGTTTTAATTACATACTTTGCATGATAGCTATTTAAGTAAGACGTGATTTATGGAATTTAAAATGTTAGGAAAGCTGTCCTTGTTATAAATGTACGCCTCGATACTGGTGGCAACTTAACTGTACACGATAAGGAGAGCTTAGAGAGTTGTTCAACATTATGTTTGGCACCTGCATTGAAGTAAAAAGAGAAGTCCTACAGCTTCTAGAGAGACATCTATACATTCTTTTCTCCTTCTTTCAAAGCGAGGCTTTTGATATCAGGAGACTCTGAAAATGTTTAGAATGTTATGTTTCTACAAAAGTATTTAGTTGAGTCTCATATTTTAAGAATTGTTTTAATTACATACTTTGCATGATAGGTATTTAAGTAAGACGTGATTTATGGAATCTAAAATGTTAGGAAAGCTGTCCTTGTTATAAATGTACGCTTCGCTACTGGCGGCAACGTAACTGTACACGATAAGGAGAGCTTAGAGAGTTGTTCAACATTATGTTTGACACCTGCAGTAAAGTTAAAAGAGAAGTCTACAACTTCTAGAGAGACACCTATACATTCTCTTCTCCTTCTTACAAAGCGAGGCTTTTGATACCAGGGGACTCTGAAAATGTTTAGAATGTTATGTTTTCTAAAAAAAGACAAATTAGAATTGTTTATATTTGAGTACTGCTTTCTAATGTTTGTACTGGATTTGTCGTGCTGCGGATAATAGCTGGAGTATAAAATACTTATGTGTTTCCAGAGAGATCTTACGTGCTGGACCCTTTATATTATACGGAGTATTTATACCCATTAGCAACAAAATACCGAAGTAGCGCTTGCAAATCCGAGGAAGGAAAGGATTAACTTTGTACAAGTAAAGAGCTAAATTCGTGTGCACCTGAACAATTAAAACTAATGTATACTGAATTTTCATTGAGAATACAAACAGCTAATAAAACACGTGAATCAGAAACAGCAATGTTCTGAGCTTCTGCTGTATCTGGTGGCAGAGTACTTGTTCATTTTTTATTGCAAGCTGTTGCTAAAGTTGTCTTTAATGATGCTATAAGTTTCTTAAGCACTTAGCGTTCTCTTTTCATAGAAAATTCCCTTAATAAATTCAACAGTTCCACAATAATTGTGTCCTTGTTTGAGGTAAAGGTACAAAGGTCTGATAATCTTCTGCATTACTGACTTGCTGTAATATTTGCTAGGTTTCATATATAGTGCAAACATCCTCACAATCTATAACAGGTTCATTGGAATCCTTAGGATTTTTCAAAATAAGTTCATGGTTGGGTTGAATTTGACATACCTAAACAGTGTATGTGCTCACACATGTTCCATTTAATGATGGAATCAACACACATGCAGGAGTATCTGTGAATGCATGTGTTACATTCACTGCATATTAATCAGCATATACATCAAAACCTCATTATCTTGTACACAGTACATCTCGGTCACTTTCAAAAGGATTATATCTTTTTCCATCCTCTGTATCCCTTAACAATGAGTTCCTTGTCTATTTGTAAGCTAGATGTTTACTTACAATGAATATCTTTCATTTTGCTGGTTATTTTACCTTTCATAAGCACAATCAGCCTATTGAATAGCTTGTCTTTTAACAAGGGATATTAGTGCAAATATAGCATTGTCCAAATGCTTCCAAATGTATGTATGTATACATGTATGTGTACGTATATGTATGTATGCACGTATGATGTATGTCTGTCTGTATGTATGTATATGTATGTACGTATGTATGATGTTTGTATGTGTGTGTATGATGTATGTGTGTATGTATGAGTGTATGTATGCATGATTTATGTATGCATGATGTATGTGTGTATGTATGCATGATTTATGTATGAGTGTATGTATGCATGATTTATGTATGTGTGTATGTATGTATGTATGATGTATGTATGTGGATGTATGTGTGTATGTATGTGTGTATGTATGTTTGCATGTATGAGTCTATGTATGTACGTATGTATGTATGATGTATGTATGTGTGTGTCTATGTATGTATGTGTGTGAATGGTGTATGTATGTGTGTGTCTATGTATATATGCATGTATGTGTGTATGTATGTGCGTACGTATGTATGTATGATGTATGTGTGTATGTATGTGTATGTATGTATGATGTATGTATGTATGTGTGTATGTATGATGTATGTGTGTATGTATGTGTGTATGTATGTTTGCATGCATGTACGTACGTATGTTTGCATGCATGTACGTACGTATGTTTGCATGCATGTACGTACGTATGTATGCATGATGTATGTATGTGTATGTATGTGTGTATGTATGTTTGCATGTATGTATGTGTCTATGTATGTACGTATGTATGTATGATGTATGTATGTGTGCATGTGTGTATGTATGTACGTATGTATGTGTGCATGTGCGTATGTATGCACGGATGTATGTATGATGTGTGTGATAATGTATGTATGTTTGCATGTATGTATGTTCGATACCAGGATTCATTACTCATATGCTTTATACCAAGGGGGCTCGTTACTGTGAATATCGTTCATATCACTCCTGGGCTCGATACCCTGGTTCGTTAATCATATGCCTTATACCATGGCAGCTCGTTACTCGTTAAATCATTCTTTTTATCCTCCTTATCGATTTGAGGCACGTGAGCAACGATTTCAGGGAGGAGAGATCTTCGGTATTCGCAATACCACGCGACCAATGATTTAGGAGCGGGGTGGGAGTGCGATCTTAAGAATCTCTCGGCATTCCCACATGTGTTATTAGTCGTAATAATTATACACGCGTAATAATCGTCTCCCTCACACACATATACGATGATAACCAGGTACGCGAGTCAATTCATATACACTTATTTACATTAATCAAATAAATACTTAATCGTATTCATCGATCGACGAGTAGCGTTTAATTACATTAATCAAGATACATGCGGTGGGAGGTTGCGTCCAACACTTTAGAGCCGCGATGTCTTGACGTTAGCAGTTTAACCCTCGATTCTTTTTTCAATAATGTTATGCATGGACGAACATTAAGGTTCGATACCAGGTCTCGTTACTCATGCTTTATACCAAGAGGTTCGTTAATGCGAATATCGCACATATCACATCTAGGTTCGATACCAGGGTTCGTTACTCATATGCTTTATACCAAGAGGTTCGTTACTGCGAATATTGCACATATCACATCTAGGTTCAATACCAGGGTTCGTTACTCATATGCTTTATACCAAGGGGGCTCGTTACTGCGAATAACGCACATCCTAGGTTCAATATCGGGGTTCGTTACTGCGAATAACGCACATATCACTCCTAGGTTCGATACCAGGGTTCTTAGCCCTTTTTTTACCAAGGGGCTCTTTTACTGGGAATATCGCTCATATCACGCCTACCCGGAATTATGATGATGATGTTAGTCAGAGTTCGATACTCGGTTCAATCATTCCTTTTTATCGCCCTTATCGGCTTTATCATATTGATGCTCGTACACAGTTACCCCACACCCCTGTTTATGATAAACACTCTGTAGCAGGATCGCGCTTGTGTCCAATAGACGTACCATTAGCGGCGGTCATTAGCGGATTATATATGTATTACCACACTTATCCATTAGACGTGTCATTAGCGCCGGCCATTAGCGGTTACATATTTATTACCACGCATATCCATTAGCGGTCATTAGCGTCGGTCATTAGCGTTTACACATGTATTACCACGAATATCCATTAGCGACGGTCATTAGCGGTTACACATGTATTACTACGAATATCCATTAGCGACGGTCATTAGCGGATTACACGTGTTTAACACATGTAATACTTGTTAACACGTGTTTTGCGCCAGTTCTCTCATATTTATACTACTGACCTTCACCATGACTTTCCAGCTTGTTTAACCATCGCGCTACTAGAGCACATTAACAACTAGCTCCACCCTAGCCCTAATCAATGGGCTGGTGAATGCAGTGTCAGCACCTGCATTTCCCATCGTCCATAAAAATTCAGGGTTGCCTAGCTACCAATCGGCAGGATGAGACGCCTCACGCGGTATATATATATATATATATATATATATATATATATATATATATATACCAGGTGAGTCAGCTTCCTATAGATATTCGTATCTATGCAACCCGCAGTTTATAGTCTAATGTGAAAACATTGACCCTTTTAACAAACAAACTTATTGTAGCTCTGTCCTATTCGGTACTATACGCAACCAGCATTAATGATTACATGCCTGAATAAGAACCAAGGAGCTGCAAAAGGCTTTAAAAAAGGCGGCTCTTTATGGATATAATGCTTGCAAGGAGATAGAGGAATGTTCTCCCAAAGAGCGGGACAGAGTGTATTAGGCGAGTTGATTAGCTGCCGGAATGGGGTAAAGCAACGGTTGGCTTCGAAAGTTCGAATCTAACACAAGCATCAAATCGTTTTGTTTGTTTGTTTCTTTCTTTTTTCCCCTTTCTCATTGTATTTATTTTCTGTATTTAGTATATTAATTTATTTATTTTTGTTATTTGCTCTCCTGTGAACCAAAGACACAACGTTTACAAGCAGATAATTGTGCATTATATTTACCGTAATAATCTGCACGGTATCTGTGTTGTAAACCGTGTTACGTAGTTAGCTTTCATTCTTTTGGGCGGATATCGACGATATTAAATCTAACAGTTTTTGTTTAATCTTTAAACCTTATGTTTCACTTCTACTGACAAAGGAGTTGTAAATGTGCTAAGTTCTCGGGTAAACAGAATAATAAATTGTTAAAGAGCCTGGATTTCATCAACGAAGTAAATGTTCAAAATGATAACTATCTTCATCAATGCATATTATTGTGTACGTTGCCGGAGAGACCTTCTTGCATGCTGTAACATGCGCGGTGTAATCTGGCTGCATTCTTCACGTTTGAGTGCCCGTAAATGATTTGGGCTTTGCGGTGGAAAACATGGCGATTATTCTATGTTGTACACACTTATGTTATCAAAATGTTATTTGTATCATAATATCAAATTATATGCCCAAAGAGATAAAACAAAAGATAATAAAAAGTTTGAACTCCACACGAAAGATTTGAAACCGCACAGATGCGGCACAGTGTCAAACAAACGATGATAGTACCATTCGGCTAATGCTACCTTGCGAGCTTATCTTCCTACATGAATTAGTAATTGCAGAAGTAGAGCCCACCTCGAATCTTTACACGCTTTTTGCAGCTTCATACAGTGTCTTGAGCTCGGTTTGGTAGTTTTAATTCAAATAAATAAGCTACATCAATCGTTACAGCTACTGCATGAACTGAAATATGCCATAGCTTGTGACATAAGCGAAATTATCTACCTAATTCTTAGCATTTTATGACGAGGCTGTACAACATTGATTAACGGCTCAAATCCAATTGATCGCACACATAGCAATTGCATTCTGTCCCGTAAAACACTTATGCACTGAGTTGTCTATCCCTTCTCTAGAAAGTGTTATGCAAATCAGCCATTAGAAGGCATTCAAGAAAGGCGTAAGTCACCTATGTCGCTTAGCACGTTGCATAAATTCAAAAATAAATAGACGCAGCTGACTCATCTGGTGTATATACAGGATGGACCATTTAAGTTGAGACTGTACAATATCTCCAGAACTGAGTGTCTTGAATAAAAGTTCTTGATATTATGGGGGAAAGTAAAAGCTATTAGTCGTGTTTTATGTAAAGGGCGTTGTGATGGTCAAATTAAATTGATCCTAATTGTAGGTTCCTGTTTAAGAAAAACTAAATTGACCCTAAAATGACCATCATAATGTCCTCCAAACGACTAATGGCATTTACTTTCCTCCATAATATCAAGCAACTTTTATTAAAGACATTTCTTTCTACGACGCTTTAGTGTTGGAGATATTGTACAGTCTCAACTTAAATGGTCCGCCCTGTATATTTCAGTTTCATGAGATGTCTGTTCCGGAGTCACACAGTCTACATCTGCAGTTCGTCTTGTATCAGAATAATGCACAAGGGACCAATTGTCTTATATATACAGCATTTTCTTTGCCAGCAGAGTAGCGGACATGAGCAAACTGAGAGTTAATTTCTAGAAGCTCCACTTTATCAACCAAATGGTAATATTTTGTAGGGCGTTCATTTGTGTTAACGAGTGATCCAGGTGCCAACAGCCACGTTGGTAGTTAGAAGCCATAAGATAATATTTTAGGAAGAATAAACAAGGGTCCATGTACACGTGGACTGCTTCCCGCTATGAAACTTCTTTCTCGTCCTGCAAGGCTAATAACAGTTTTGAATATTATTCCGTTGTACCTTTCAATCTGCTCATTTCCTTGAGGATTATATGAATTTGTGCGACTAAATGCTATTCCGTGACTTTTGGGGAGACCAATCAGTTCCTGGAACGTAACTGATGTGGCTCTGTCAGAACGACGAAAGCACACCAAATATGACAAAAGTTATAAGCATTTAATTACAGATGAAAACTTCATGTGTGAGGAAGAAATTGCATAAAGAGAATCAGGAGCATTTATCCACAAAAGTTAGAAGGTGTGGATTCCTGTTCATGTAAAGGATTGGTTCTTTAACGCCTATATCCAGCCTTTCAAAGATGAGGTTGCCTTTATTAATTTTCACCATACTTGAAAACTTGAGGTTTCGCTCTACACAAATATTGCAACATGCTGTTACATTTTTTATCTCGTCCAGTGAGCATATTACATTTTTATTTTTGCTGATGTACGCTGGAGGCCAAGTTTGACATGTTTTCTAAGTCCGAGATGGAAACTTAGCGATACATGCAACATATATCCCCAATTTCATATGCCAGGCTCACTGAGAACCAACTGAAGCAATTCAAGCAAAACTGCAGTGCTTCAAGACCCATGTTGGACGTTTTATTCAAGCTAGACGAGGACGAGGGAATTAACAAAACTTTACGAACAATTCCGAAATTGCATAAATTTACGAACCATATAGTTGACAAATCACAAATGAAAACAAGAACTCTGTATATCTATTTGCTTATTTTGCAAGCTTATGCTGACTTCATGTAAACATCGGTCAACAACTCGAATTAACATCAAGAAACAAACAGCTCTATTTATGCTAAATTCCTGTGACATATTTTCCTAAAGTTAAATGTTTTTCTGAATAGTGTTTCACATTTGTAAAATGATAATGAATAAGTTATAAAATAATGAATGATCGATACTTCCATATACTACAATATATCATAAATGCCGACATTTCTTATCATATCCTCTAGTCGAGGTACTGGGCACGCATCTCAAAGAGTGAATCTATTAATTGTCTGATAATAGCCAATTACCATTTTTCTTTTGTTGTTAGCACTACCAGAAGTTAATTAACACCTCCTTCGTCATGGATATCGACTTTCCTATGATTCCATCCAATAACATTTTATTTTACATTTCTCTACCACCTAACTAGTAGGTAGAGGTAGTGTTGTGCTCCACCCAAAAAATGCATAATGAAATTTCACTGTAAATACTTGTTTTGAGATCCCTGAATCCAAAAAAGCATGTTTACCGTCCTAATACTTGCCTATAGCAAGTAGAAGTACTGCATTTCACGCAAAACTTGGATACCGAGATTTCGTGTGTGTGTCTTTTAACATAACTCAAATACGAAAAGTCGGTTACAAATATCAAACATTATATTTAAGTTCAGCATGCTCTAGGGATACGATACGCACATTTTCAACAAAATCCCCCACCTTTTACAGAAAAATGTTTCGTTATTTTTTATTTTCTCAAAAATGAATACAGCATGTGAAGTTCTCTTCAATCTGAATGACTTTTGTATAATTGGTAAATCATAATAAAGAGACAAAATCTTATTGCGCAAAAGATGTAGATCTCGTTAAAGCAGTTTATTATCAAGTAATTTTTTGTGCGGCTTTAACCATTTCTAAGATATTTTCTGTTATAGCTTTGAATTTTCAATTACTTGAACTTTTACCAAGTGGTAAGTCGCTATTCGCTTTTTTCTCGTGTCATGCAAGGAGCATGGAATTTCAAAGCCATTACATAACAAAACGCTGTTTAAAAATCTGACTATCGCTTTACCTTTTGTATCCTTCTTATACCCACAACGAAATGTGTACCAAATGAAAATTTATATCGATTAACAAGAAGTATGACAGAAGAATAAGCTTTTGTAAGAATAGTTTGTAGAAGAATGAGTAGAGAAAGTCATGTGAATGCAATACAACACGCAAGGTTTTTACTTACTCAATTACGTACTAACAATAAGTAGAGAAAGTATTGTTTCATCCAAAAATTAATGTCGGGATTTAATTGGAATTACGCGTTTTAAGGCCCCCTAAATCCAAAAACAGCATTTTTAGAAAAAAGATCAGTTTGTGTGTGTGTGTGTGTGTGTGTGTGTGTGAACAGCATAACTAAAAAATTAAAAGTCCAATAAATATCAAACTTGGTATTTAAGTTAGCAAAAAACGCAAAGGTACATATCACGGAAAGGCAACTGAAATAGGGACAATACACCGCACGTAGGCCAACGTGGCTCTTTGTGTTTTGAACGCGATCCCTGGGAGGGAGGAATGAGGGAGAGACCCGAAGGACGACCAGATCCAGGAGTCGACAGGCGCAAGTACGGACGGGGACCCTAACGTTTCCAAATTGAATGCATCTTCCGCTCAAGTCCGCCTACAAGCCCCGAACCTCCGGGAATCTCCGTGTGTACCCGGAGGATGGGTCCATGGACAGCTCGATCGACGCCAGGGAGAAATCTTCGCAGAGTGTACCACTAGCGCCCAGCCGCAACACGTCGAACACCGTCGCCTTCAACCCTGAAACAGATGATGAAGGAAATGGACGAGAATGTCATAGTAGAAGAGGAACCACTCCGTATTCGCCTACCGATCCGGTAAACCACGAAAAATCCATGATCAGAGCGGGGGGAAGCCGGAAATCGAACCTAGGACCTCCCAAATGCGAGTTTCACACGTTACTACGGAACCCTATCGCTTGGTTTAAGTTACTATCTTCCAAAGATACGACACGAAGATTTTTAACAAAATCCCCAAACTTCACTTTACATGGAACATTTTTCGGGACTTTTGACTTTCTTAAAAATGGCTCTAGGGGTTTTAATTAAAATACCACGTGTCTAAGATATTTACATGACCAATAGATGTAGGTACATCTGAATTTTCCTGGAATAGCCTGTGAAGCCCCCTTCATTCTGAACGAATTTCGTATAGTTTTGCAAAAGTGGTAAACAATAAGAGATAAACCAAAATGCACTGCACAAAAAAATGTAGATCTCTTTAAAACGCGTAACTTATTTCAAATAACTTTTTTATGGCATCAGCTATTTTCCAGATACCCGTTATTACTATTTCAAAATTTTCAATACTTGGCCATTTTTACTTATCTACCACGTGCATAGTAGGTATAGAAGGTAATGCATTCCACCCAAAAATTCGATATTGAGAGTTCACCGAAAAGATGTTTTGAGGCCCCCTGAATCCAAAAGAAAAAGCATTTTTACAAAAAGGTTCGTGTGTGTGTGTGTGTGTGTGTGTGTGTGTATCTGTGAAAGCAGAGGGGAAAGTCGGACAAAGAAGGTACTTAATAAATAACTTCACATATCCTATAAACTCTGCATGATATTTTGTTAATTCCTTAATGATTAATTACCTAATATGTTTGCTTCAAATTGGTAATGCAATGACAAAATGGTTTTATAATAAGCACAACCATAGACTTTAATTTTTTTTCTGGATTTATGTCAAATACCCGTTTGTCAAACTATTTGGCTAAAACGGGGTACTTATTATAGTGTAAATTTCAAAATACAAAATAATTTTAGAAGTGCTTTCACTTTATGCACATAAATCACAAGTATAAGGTTTGTCGTCGTCGCCATCATCATTAATGCCAGCACACTGTTCATGAGCCCATTTACATTTACATTTCACCCATTCTTCATCAGACTTAAAATAGAAAATAATTCGTTACAATAAATGCCAACTGTGCTATCATCTTCTTCCTCTGTCTAATGATGTGTTATAATCCTGTACTATGATAGCCCCCCCGTCCTACTAGGTACCCCTATACTTAGTTCCCTAGGTCGCGGGTACAAGAACGGCGGAGGGCGATAGAATTTTAGGGCGTAAAAATCCTTAGCATGGCTTCCTTCGGAAGGGAAGTAAAGCCACGGTCCCGTGTCGTAGATTTACAGATTTACGGCTCGTAAAAGAATCTCAAGCCTGATAGAGGCCTCTGAATAAAATTTCCGGTTTTTCACGCCCAATATAGAATGGGACGCTAAGGAACATAGTAGTTAAAAGAGCGTCCATAAATAAAACTCAATTTAATTTTATGACAGCTTTGTTTGGCTTCTTCTTTCCTCTGCCATTTTTGTTGTACTAGGTTTTGTAGCATTTACCTGCATTTGAAGTTTCTTTGTTGCAGTGTTCTTGGAAGAAATTGGTTCTTCTTTTTAAGCAGAACTTGTTATGAGTGCTGTTTCTTCTGTTCTTCTTTTGGTGATTTTCTCTTTCTCTTCCGCCACTTTTCCTTGCATAGGACGTTATGGCGCTCGTACTATAGCGATTTCGATTGTAAGCGCCTCTAGCGGAAAGAGCGGAAAAGATTTTCCGGGAGAGAATACTGTAAACCAAGGTTGGCGAAAACGACTTCCTTCCGCGAGTCACCAAATATGCAACACGCACTGCATCACTCAGCAGCATGTGAAAAACAAAGGGACGGTTGCAGAGAGAGAACGGCGCCTGCGAGTCAAAATAACTCGCGAGTCACGTTTTCGCCACCTCTGCTGTAATCTATGTGCAATTCGAGGTACATTTTACTGACTTGTATTCATTCCTTCTTGACACAAAATTGAGATATGGCTTCTGAAACTAATTTACGATCAACTGCAATATGTTTTAGGTTTCGGAAAATGAAATGGAATTCATCATATTTCAGGCCTTCCACTTTGAAAAAAGGCAAAATCTTCAAATTAGTTAACATACATTTAACGTGAAAGAAACATTAGGAAAAGAAATATCCGGCAAGTATTTACGGGAAACAAGTATCTATCAGCATTCTCATTCTGTTAAAATCAAAGTAGGATTTTCTCTTATTTATTTTCTAGTTACATACAGAGTTGTTGCATCATCTTTAATTAACAACGTGTATGCAATCGTTATTTAAGTTTATGATAATAGATATGCTTTACTCATACAGCATTGTGGTAACTTTGTATATGAATGTTGTTTTCAATTGGTTCTGGCAGGAACATCATAAAATCTGAATGTGAATGTAGCAGGCTTATCAGAACATTGCAAACATATTGCTGTACTGTGCTCTTTCATTAATAGTGAAAGCAATTCCTCATAAACAATCATTCTCCAACAATGGGAAAACCTATATTCAAAAGGTGAAACTGTCCAAGAAACGTTTTAAGTTAAAACATTGAAATGAGCGATTTACTCGACAGAAACTGAAAAGGATTTTCCTAGGAAAGAACTTTTAGAAAAAAGAAAAATAAAACATTGAATGTACTTTCTGTCGCATACTAAAAGAAGAAAGGTGAAAAAAAACGTCCATAAGTTCAAGTTCTATTGTGGAAATTGATACGTAGAGCAGTTGAACAAAGTAAAACAATTGTTGCAGTTTAGAAAACATTAAAATGAGTTGTCGTAGTCTTGAAGGTCTCTCACAATTAACCTTACTGCAGTCTGTGATACAAGAACAATTTTCAAAATGCTTTTTAAATGAATTGTGCATAGTTTTCTTGATAGTAGATTTTTGAGGTCAAAGTACCCACTCCGCAGGTTTTTCGCACAAATGGTAGAAAATAATTTGAAGCTAGCGGAAACAGTTGTTCTGTAACAGTTAAAAATCATTGCCAATGAAGCAAAACTGATCAATGGTTTCATTTTATTGAAAAAAGAAGCGTATTTTATTTGCTTAATGTACACCTGGAATTAACACATGGTATATAAGTGATAACAAAGTATTAAACACGTTTAATTTTACACCTGCTATGTCGAGGAGCTTTTCTTTGTTTTGTATCGATCTGAATCCATCAAGTATACTAGAATCTGTTGACTTAACTTGAACAACATAATCACGATTTAGGTAAACAACAATATGTTTGTCCATTCCAGGTAGGTAATTGCAGATTTGTCTGGACTTCTGCGTCACAGTTACGTTCAAAACAACACGTTCATATTATAACAACAATTTAAACGAAACAAATTCTGTTTGGTACTTGAATCACTTGAAGGAAATTCTGCATTGTTGATAATTATTCTCTTGAATTTCGCATTTACCGTGCCTGACCTTTTTTCTCTTGTGCCTCATAATACTGTGTACTGCATCCTGCAACACGTGGGAATCTGGGGTCATGTGTAATCTTGGTATACAACCGGACTATCAGGCTCTCTCGTAGATGCACCATTAATGAAATGCCGACTACAAGTAGGTGAATGTTTTGTTGGAGTCCACGGTATTCTATCATCCCTCAAGGGCGATAATCTAAACTTTTTGTCTATTTACGCGCTGTTTTTCATTAGGAAACGAGAAAAATTTCATTACAGGAGTATATTTTGTATGTAAAATTACACCCAACAACAGAACAATTGTTACCAAAAACAGTAGAAGGGAAGACAGCCATTTTCCCTAAATTCATGTGTTTCTTGGGTAGACATGTTGCATACAGCACTCCTGGCGGCCAAACCTGGAGCTGAAGTGGGAATTCAAAATAGGAACGCTTTCAGGGCAGCACAAAATCAATAAAATAAACATAATCGGTGTTTGCACATTCTTTAATTTCAAATAAGTATAGACTTATATGTAGAATTTTTATTACCCTTTATTAAAATAGGATTAAGTATCGTTTAACCTATTAACATAGTAATGGCAAATTTACTAGTATTAATTAGCATTTGGATGCATTAGGAACGAGATATGCAAAGGATTCTAACATAATAAAATAATAACTGAACTTATGTGTGGATTTTTGCTTAGAATAATGACTAACATGTTTCAGTTTGTGGCAGTATTTTATTACACAACAATGTGAATGCCAGAGTGATTGTAGTATAAATTAACATTATTGTATGACAATGATTTGGGATTCAGAAGCATTCGCGGGTAATACGTCGTTCAGTCCAACAGAAGCATTCGCGGGTAATACGTCGGGCAGTCCAACAGAATCATACAAAGGTTATACGTCGCTCAGTTCATCAGAATCATTCGCGGGTTGCACGTCACACAGTTTAAGAATCTCTTGCGTCGTAAAGTTAGTTATAAATGTGAAATACGCTAATTAATAATGTGCAGCAAATAAGTGATTATAGTAACATAAAAAATATAACAGTTTCAGTCGGGCGTGTAACAAGAATAATTATGTGAAATGAATAAAATGTGACGGCAATAAAAGTGTAAAAACAAATTCTTTTATCAGTGTTATCTTTCAGTAATAAATCCTTTCCGTTTACACACCCTGTTTAAGAGATATGCTCTACTGAGAAATAATAGCTAGCCGGAGGACAAAGAACCCAAATTTAAAAATAGTAATACAATAACAGGCGCTCAGCAAAAAGATAACACGAAGTTACCGCGACAAGTTGGTTTTTTCGCAAAATAATTGAATAAATCTCTACCCATGCATAAATATTTATTTGGCTTTAGGATTATGGCTATGTTTCTGTTACTTCTGAAACAAAACAAACAAAAAATCAAATAAAATCCTATTCATGCATGATTGGGGGGTTATGATTATATTTCTGCTCATTTTATTGTAAGTAACACTATATCAACACATTGCGACACCTGTAACTACATATATTGATACATGCATTACACACAGCCGTGTATATGATAACTGTATACATTGATTAAATTTTCCCTTCACTTGCTTTCTGCTGTGAGACGAATGTTCTAAGAAAGATTTAAATACATTACTTAAGTTTTCCCTTCACTTGATTTCTGCTGTGAGCAAATATTCTAAGAAATTAGAGTTAAATGCATGGTCATGCATACGCATGGCATTTGCATTAGGAAATGTTATATTACAACCTCCATGCTTCTTAAACAAAATATATGTATTACAAATATTACTCATCTCATCTTCACTTGCCAAAGCATTACATTTCTCATGAGGTAAAGTTTTGCATAACCATCCTACAACATATGTACTTGAACACTGCTCTATTTCAGCAATAATAGCATCTTGTTGCTTAATTACGGTACTTGTATTTATACTCAAAGGAGGAGCATTACTAAAATCTGATCTCATTAGTAAGAATTCACATGCATCAATTACTCTCTTCAATGGATCTAGTAACTGATTAGTCATTACTAACCTTATTATAGACTTAAATTCAGAACAGTCAGGAGCCACATTATTCTCATCTTTACCCCTTATTATTGAAAAGAACATTCTCCAGACAACCGTGTGTTAATATCCTAGTTAAGAGATATTAAAACCTTAAGTTCTTTTTTTAGATCACTCCAAAACACTTCTGGAACATTTCCCTAGAGCATATGTATTCATAATTTTCATTGGATATAAAAATAGACGCTAATGTTGGCGCGTTTTATTAGCCAATTGCAGCTCAGTTATAATCTTTAGGCATACCGGGGTGTATGAGTATAAAAGGGCTAGGTTAGAGATAGACCCCGTCAGTTCGTCGAAAATATTTGTATGATACGCGTCGCCTTTAGTCCAGCAGAAATATTACACGTCGGCTATCGATTTGCAAGTTACGCGTATAAGAGTTATGAAAAATCTCAAGTATGGTAAAGTTAATTATACAAAAGGTTGAAGTACGTGAATTAAAAGTGATCAGTAAGAAGTTGTTATAACAGTTTCAGTTTGGCGAGTGTCTAGATCAATGTGTAAATGTGATAGTGAAAGTGTTCGACAATAAAAGTATAAAAGAAATTCTTTCATCAGTGTTGATCTTTGGATAAAAGATTCCTTTCCGTTTACACAACCTGTATAAAGAGAAGTGCTCGACCGAAAAGATCATAGCTAGCCGGAGGACAGTGAAACAAAATTAAATAAAATAAAAGTAGCATTCTTTCAAACAAAAACTAATACTGCCGCAAATTGCTAACACCAGATGGAGCTACAAACCTAACAAAGAATCACGTCACAAAATGGCTTCACCACGTTGAGTAAACACATACACAAATAACATTATAAATTTACCATCGCAAATTGGCTCCCAAACGTGGGGCTCAATAAATAAATAAATAAATAAACTTTATACCGCCGCACACAACATGGCTGAATATTTATTTTATTACAAACTCTCATACTGGAAAAATAATCCCTCATAGAAAGTAGATAATCCATTTGCTTTTGCTCATCATTGAATCTACAATAAAGTTAATTGGCATTATAATTTTTACCTGAATTGAAAATATCAAAGACCTTGTCAATCTTATTAAAAAAAAGGGTTGTAGGTAGAGTCTAACGATAAAGCATTTCTCAACACACTTGTCATGATTTCACTGCTGACAGAATGGCTAAATACATAAGCACCTAAACAAGCACTCATAGGAAAAAATTAAATTGAGTTGTATTTATGGACGCTCTTTAACTGCTATGGTCCTTAGCGTCCCAATCCATATTGGGCGTGAAAGACCGGTAATTTTGCTCAGAGGCCTCTTAATCAGGCTTGAGGTTCTTTTACGTGCCGTAAATCTACGACACGGGACCACCGGCTTTACTTCCCTTCCGAAGGAAGCCATGCTAAGGATTTTTACGTCCGAAAAAATCATTACCCTCCGCCGGGTTTGAACAGAAAGGTGGCAGTTCTATACACCTCCGTTTCAGCTGAGGGGTCAACCTAGGTACTCTAACTTTATCATGATTGTAGAAATCAATTATAATGTATTCATGAACAATGACCATTATCAATGACAATATCAAATTTCTTAAAATTATTCCTTAGTGACTTAAGCAGATGTGGAACATCATGGGAAAAGTACACATTATTATCATTTACTTGAATTAATGGACACTACTCATTTTTAGATTATTTGATCCCTTGTCATATACGGCAACTTTTGGAATAAATCCAGAGGCCATTATCCGATTAATAGCATCTAAAACAATGTGTTTAAAAATGTAACTTGACATAGCATCCTTACTTAGAAAATACCCAATCATTTGCTTGAAATTTAACTTTAAGCCTCCAACTAGAATTACGAGAGCTTGATTTACATGGTGAGTAGGTATTTAGGAACAAAGCTTTCTTACCAAAATCTTCAGAGCCATAAAAAATATTACTCCTAGCATTGTATGTCACATTTTCTTTAAGTGACATTTCATCTAGAACAATTGACACCACACTTTTCCGCTTTGATTTTCATCAGCGAAAGTAAAGTACAGTGTCAGTAAACCCAGGACTGACTTGTAAATTTTGCAGCCACTTTCGAAGAGATGGAAGACACAGTAAGTACGCCGTAGTATATATCACTTTGAAGAACAATAATACAATGCCAATGCTCTGTGTACCGTCTCCCTTTAGTTTTACGAGTGATGCTGTCTAACTGAAAAGTCATAAAATTATCTTTCTCACAATCATGGAAATATTTAATTAGATCACTCTTTCTCTCAAGTTTACTTTCCTTTGGCACGTAAATTTCTTGCCTCAGCTTCCTTATCATTTTGTTCATGTAGGAAATCACTTTGTGAACTTTGATTAATTTTGTCTCAAAATCTCAACCTGCTCTTCTGCACTACGTTTACTACGAGTGGCATTAATTATCTGTCCAGTCTCTTTCTGAGGGATTATCCCCATTAATACTGATGCCATCAACACTATCTTCTCTTTTCCTCTTAAGTGGACTAGCCTCGTTCATGGTTCCAGTGTGCTACTTTTTCCAGGCAACTTCCAAGATGGAACAGTACCAGGTTTCAACCTGAAATCATTAACAGTAGTTTGGTTTCGCAATGATTATATTAGAGGTAAATCTATAAGATGAATAAGATGTACTGGATCACAGCTTGGCTGAAGAGCTTTGGATTTTTTTAAGTCATTTTCAATAAAATGTTCAGAACAAAGTTAATAGGTCTTGTACATATTTAAGGTGCCTTTCTTTTTATACAGAATGTTTCAGGACCTCTGCGACGAACTCTGAGGAACAATAGATCTCGGAGAGGGGAACATTTTTTGTTAAGCAACCACCATCCTCCGATGTATTGTTACAGGATTATTCACCCCTGTTTGAAGTGTATCCGGTAGGCTAGGTTTGAGGGGCACAGCCAGTACACTTTGACTCTCTGTTTCTTTACAACCGCTGAATCAAGTGACAATGCCCCTTTCTTGTCCCTTACGTCTAGTTAGATTTGGTAGATCTCAGTGTTGTGAACTACAGCGCCACGCATACCACCCTCAGAAATTAACTGGGACCGAACGACTTCGCACCTCGTGTTCAGTTTGTCCAGTGGTTTCTGCAACGAAGTATTGCAGATCCTACATTTCCTGCGCAAGTCTTGTTCACATGAGACGGATACTTCAAAAGCAAAAAAGCCATATCTGGGTTGTTGAGAACTCTCATGCAGTGTTCGTTAGACATCACCAACAAAGGTATTCCGTAACAGCTGGACTGGAGTCATTGATGATCATCTGCTGGGACCTTTCGTTTTGTCACCCCGTTTGAATTAAATGTTGTTTTAGTTAATAAATCCATTGTATTAGCACGGAGCTTATAATAATAGCAAAATTGTCAGATCCTATGAATTACGATGATGATAATACTGATGATAATGATAATATTAATAATAATAATAATAATAATCGTAGTAATAATATTTTCTAGGTAAATCAGCATTTCAAAGGTTGAAAAATGCAATTTTAAGCTTATTGGATAAAACGGGATACTATTCTGTTTCATCCAGCTTAAGGGTACCCGTTTTATCCAACAACGCCATGTTTTGAACAATTACGCAGCAGCAAATTAGTGGGACATACCTACATTTTGAAACATACATGGTTATGTAGTGCAGACAGGGATTAATTCATGCAATGCTTACCTCACGGTCTTCAAAACAGTGTCTTCCAGATATAAACACATCTGTTAGAATCGGAAATTACAACAAATCACTGTAAAAAAATATTCTTTGACGCACAGAACATACCTACGCTTCCACACAATAAATTGCTGCTACCCTCAAAATGGTAGTACACAAATAGCAAAGAAGTGTACCTCGTTTTAGCGGACTACACTGTTATATCCAACTCTGTCATCTTTCGTGGTCTAGGGGTGCCATGCTATTCGAGGTCGCGCGTTCAAACCCGGCGGAAGGCGATGGAGTTTTTCGGGCGTAAAAATCCATAGCATGGCTTCCTTTGGAAGGGAAGTAAAGCCAGTGGTCCCGTGTCGTAGATTTATGGCACGTAAAAGAAGCTCAAGCCTGATAAAGAGGCCTCTGAGCAAAATTTCCGGACTTTCTCGCCCAATTTAGAATGGGACGACGAGATCCATAGCAAGTAAAGAGACTGATAAACGCTTTCATCTATCGCTTAACGTTTACCAGTTATGCAAAATTCCTTCCGAATGAAGAGGACTTCACAGGCTTATTCCCAGAAAATTCAATATATACATTTTATTTGTCATGTAAATATCTTTAATATACGGTATTTTAATCAAAATCGTTATAGGCATTTTTTAGAAAATCAAAATTTTCAAAAAACGTTCCATGTAAAAGGTGGGGGATTTTCTTTTAAATGTTAGTGTCGCATCCTAGGGAGATACTGAACTTAAATACCAAGTTTGGTACTGATCCAACTTTTCATTTTTTAATTATGCTGTTCACAGTTCACACACACACACACACACACACACACATGCACGCGCGTGCGGACATTTTTCTAAAAATGCTTTATTTAGATTCAGGGGCCCCAAATTTCCGTTGAAATTTACATTTGGAATTTTTGAGTGGAATGCAATACCTTCTCTACCTACTAGGTACATGGTAGAGAACGTAAAAAGGGGTTTTGTTCCCCATCTAATCGGCAAAATTTACTTCTCACGGATAAGATTTGATATTTGAGTCCAGGTCGGAGACGTTAATGAGGGCCCTAAGCCGCAAAACGTAGCCAAGGGATGTTTTTTTAAAGTGAAGCAGTTGTGACTGACCATTACCGAAAAAAGAATAGTACTTACCACTAAAAAAGTATACAGGTATTTGAAAATTCAAACCAATATTTCGGAAACGGATAAAGCCACAAACAATGTTAGTTGACATAAATTGTACATCTTTAATGAGATGTACAATTTTTGGTAAATGTGTGCGACGACTATATTCATTTTTGAGAGAATTAAAAACAACGGAACATTTTCCATGTAAAAGGTAGTTTGGGGTAGGCGTATTTTGTCGAAAGTGTTCGTGTTGTATCCCTGGAAGATGCTGAACTAAAAGATGCTTACCTGTTTAACCGACCGTTTTTTAGTTATCCTGTTCACACACACACACACACACACACACACACACACACACACACAGTCTTCCGTGGTGTAGTGGTTACCGTGCTAGCTTCTAGTTCCCGAGGTCGCGGGTTCAAACCCGGCGGAGGGCGATCCTTCGGAAGGGAAGTAAAGCCAATTGTACCGTGTCGTAGATTTACGGCACGTAAGAGAACCTCAAGCCAGATAAAGGAGCCTCAAATTTCTGGTCTTTCACGCCCAATATAGAATGGGACGCTAAAGACCACAGCAGTTAAAGAGCGTCCATAAATAAAACTCAATTCAATTTTCACACATTAACCTGTTTCTAAAACAGGTTTTTTTTTTTTTTTTTTAAATTCAGGTAGCCTCAAAACATGTATTTCAGTGAAATCTTGGTATCGAATTTTGGGTAGAATGAAATACTTGATCTTTTTACTATAGGTAAATAGATACAGTAAAAACGCAATATGAAGTTTATTTTTAAGTGGCAAGTAAGTAAAGAAAGCACCATTTAAGAAGAATTCAGTTTTTTTTACATGGAATAATGCTTAGCTATTCTAATTAATATTCACAAACGTGAATCCTGCTAAGACAGAGCATGATTAATACTAGTAAATTATATATGCTAATGCCAAATGCTTGGATGCTTGGTACAATATAAGTGCTTCACGATACATAGGAAAAGGGGGAAGGGAATGTTTACCATCCTCGTTTGCCATTTGCCATGCTATCTATGTTTTGCGATCAGCTGTATCACTGTCGCTGTCATTTACGTACTTGACCTTCTTTGTGTAACTCGTTTTTATCACTTGAGTGCGAACCCATAAATATGTCAGAGGAGTTTGAATGTTTTCATTGTTGATAAAGGTTCCATTCAGCTATTTATTTTTATAAGTGTTTGACATGTTAACCAAATCGTTTTTGGGGTTATGTTTTATACAGTATTGTCTTTGTTTGGTTTCATATCGACCAGAACAGATTCATATTTCTTATGGAGGTAATTCCTACTCATTACTGCAAACTTATTTTTATGAAAGCTTCACAAAAGCAGAGGCAAGAAGGTGATTCTCAAGTGTTACTTGGTGTGTAATTTTTATGAAGTGACTTAACTTTTCAGAGGGACCATCAGAAATTGTGGTTACATGGAATACCAAAGATGACACAGAAAATTCCATCGTTGAATATGGCATTGGAGGCCTTATTTTACGTGAGGCAGGAAACTCAACGTTGTTTGTAAGTGGAGGTGATGTTAAAAGGCAACAGTATGTTCATAGAGTGAAGCTTTCCAATTTAACCCCATCTAGCAAATATGGTAAGTAATATAACAATTCTATATTATTTGTTTTTAATGTTGAATTAGCTTATTAGTTTGGAAATAGAGCAGTAAAAACGTTCTTAAAGTGACGGGAACGAGTTTTCATTACATATTAATATTGTCTGAAGCTTCTAAGATTGATTTTTTTTGCCACATTTTGTCGGATGTCAGAGACTGTAAAGCTAAATGTAGTTTATAACCAATGTGAATGAATATTTACTCATTACTTACACTGAAAAAACAGCAGTTTATATACACTTTTACAATTGGGAGTTGCGTTCCTTCCATACCTAGTTGTACTTATCTGCAGGTTGTGTGTATAATGTATATTATACTGTCTTCATCCACCCTTATCCTCATTGTCAATCCATTAGTGTTGTCCACCTTCCATAACCATTTTTGCCTCACCTTCCCCATGTATTTGCCAAGCTCTGTTATGTTTTCTTTTGATCGTAAATTCAACATTCTTCTACATCTTATTTCATTTGGTAAGTTTTCCCACTTTCGCAAAAGAAGCTTCCGTCCAAAGTTTGGTTTGTTCACGTTCCAAAACACATGCCAAGTACTGTCTGGTTCTTTACACATGTCATTTCCTCTTAATATGGCCATTCCTTAACCCACTTAACATATTACTTCCATTCTAAACCATGCCAGTCCTTTCCTTCCTGCCTTATCACAAATGTCAATATATTTTTCTCTTCCCAATCATTTTTCATCTATATAAACTCAGATTTTATGACATAGAAACTGGCACACATTTCCTGTTTTTCAATGTCCTCAATTCTTAATTTTATATCCATCCAGAATCCTTCCCCTATTCATTCCCTCTCTAACCACATCAGTGCCATAGTAACTTGAAAATTATTTTGGATTTTATATATCCAAGTTTCTTTCCCCTAAGTTCTTTCTTGTGTGACTAAACACTGTTTGATGATGTTATGTTACTCTAGCTTCCAAATTCTAAACCAATATTTTCCACTCGTTCCATTTCCTTGCTTTTATAGCCATATCTTCCTAATTTATATCCATTGTACAATTAACATGTTCAAGTTAATGCCATGAAAAACTGTTGTTGATAATGATGATAGTAGAAGTGATGGTGCCAATTGGCAGGATTTTTAAGTATGATGGGGTTAAGGAAATCATGATGTAAATGAGCCTGAAAACAATTGGAAGCTGTAAGCTACTCTATAATATTTTACAGCATAGTGCATTCTATGCTTATGTAATGCTCCACTGGTGTGTGGTAAGTGAACATTTAGGTGAAGCAGTAAAAAAAAGCTTGTAAAATGAAACTACATGTCCACCACCAGCACCACTTGCAAGAAATATTTGATGAATTGATTATGCTTTAAACTATAATATAATTGTGGTTAATATACTAATAAAATACTCTTTTTTTGTTTTTTATTATTCTTAGCTATAATAAGCTTCCTAATCAGTTACACCATATGAGCTTGGCTCTTGTAAATTTCTTTGATTTCTGAACCAAATTTGGAAGCTTAGGTTTAGGAATACCTGTGTTAATTAGCTGTTTGGAAAGTTGTGTTTATAATAATTTGTTTACAATATATAATTTAGTAGTTTTTATAAATAGTCTTTATAAATGTAATTTTAGTTGTTTAGGAACATGAATCAAAATAAATCAATTGCATCTGACCAAATTCTATATGACTTTGATATCACAACATAGCATTTACTGCACCAAAGCAACTAATACAAATATGACACGCTAGAAAACCACTAAACCAAACTGTTTTTTTATGTATATTGAATTAATTTGTATTGAACGAGTTGTATTATATTTCAAATGTTGGGGAGCCAAACTTGAAGTAGTTGCAATTGCACGTATTGTAAACAGTTTCCGGTAGCCTTCACCCCAAAAATGTTCTTTCAGATGGCCTTTGCCCCAAGTTTAAAAATAATAGCTTTGTAATTTGACTGTTTTTTTAGATATTATATATTTATGTTTGCCTCGGCTGCGTCAGTATTATTTTAGAGACATGGATATCTTGGCAGGGCGTGATGCGACAAGAATGTAGGCTTACACAGATTTTAAGTTTTAATTCACTCTTTTTTATTAATCCTTGACACAAATTAAATAGCACTTCACTGATATAGAGAGCTGTGAGATTCGTTTTTTTATTAATTAATTACACTTTTTAACACGTAAACTTAATTTTTCGTCTCACACGAATACGTATTATATTTCTTGAGGATGCACAAGCAACGCATCCAGTTATGACAACTGTCTGCAGGCAACTGACTAGTTTTCAACCGTCTAAACTTGTAAATTTCTGTATTTCAAGTCTCTGATTGGCTATTTTTTACTCCAATAGAATACCTGCATTTAACTAAAGCTTTTTCTGGTTGTTGATTGGCTATTTTTTAAAACTGTCACTAAAATTACATTAATGCTTCCAAGAATCACAAATAACATTTAAACTCTCAATCTCATTATTGCCTCAAGGTTACCTCATTGTTAGCAATATTTAACTTATTATTCTCAAAGCTCCTACATAATTAAATTATGTAATATATTCATATAACATTATTGAACATGTTTACAATAATATAAGCATATGCAATGCCTGTTACATACATTTTACAAATTATTACATACACATATTGCTTCAAGTTGGGCTGTTATTGAATTTACATATTATATACTTTGACTGAAATCATTTAAGTGTTAAAAACACTGCCTCAATATTTATTGAAATTTCAAGATAATATGCATTTTCTAAACCGCCTTTACATTTGCCTCTGACCTGGGAAATATTCCGTTTCCTATCTCCTTTACAATTATTGAAAATTATATCCTTCAACAAAACCAAACTAGCATCAGCTGAGTATCTAAAAACTTGCTACTACTATCTCTAAGTGTAGTCTATGTTACATTTGCATGCAGAAAGATTATTGTTGTACAATTATTTCTTTTACAAAACTATTACATAAAAGTCTG